>JAODUD010000008.1:15015488-15043377 GCA_026784285.1 Stomatorhinus walkeri
TTCTCCCCCCCCCCCCCCCCGCCCGCTTTGTGATGCAGAGGGGGGCTCCAGTGCGCCCCTGCTCTCTCGCAGCCTAATCTCATCACAATGGCCCGTCCTCCTGCGCGGCGCGCCTTTGTCCCCTGCACCTCTCTCAGCCCCTGACCCTCCCCGCAGAGTCCTTTCCGCTCCGCAGGTCCATGCGACGCAAGCGTATTTCCAGCGACAGCTTCTGTCGCCGAGGCGATGGTGTATGGCATCTCCCAGAAGACCACAGATCCGGGCCGCTTTAGGTGCGAGGCATCCTGGAACTGCACAGAAGCCACAGTTGGCCCCAGTTCAGTGTGATTTTATTGAGTTAATCACTAAATAGGGTTCTGTTTATTCAATCTCACCACTCAGAGGAGCACACTCCTTTCCCTTGCCCCTCTTCCATTCCCCATCTCTTCCTCTCACCAGGACATCTGACCCATGTCAGCCAATCACTAGCAAGCTTTGTTCTTCTGCACCATCAGAATGGAGGTTCCCAATAGCGGCTTATTTAACAGTTGAGAATCAGTCTGGAGACCATGGAGAACCAAGGCATTACAAGCCCCACCCAGTGCCATGGTACCTATGGCCCAAATGGATCCATGGTTATTATGCACACTGGAATGTTCTTAGAAAGATCATCAGTTTGGATAACCTTCCATTCTGTCATTACTAATGTGTCAGTGGGTGATTTAAAAACACAACTGATGCAATATAGCTACTATTTTCCTAATATTACTATTTTTAAATAGTATCGTCTGTAATGTATTACATATTAGCAACTCTAAATGGAGATATAGCCATAAACGAATGGCATGAACAGTAAGTAATCACATTCCGTAGTGGATGCTCTTCAAAAGAAAAAAATTACCACGAATTTATACCTGTATATTTTTTCATAATCCGTCCCATTAATCATAGTCCACTGAACGAAGAAGTTTCTTGTGGAGAGTAATGTGAAATCTGTGATTATTACTGGTGGCATCAATTTACTTTTATATCAGTTGTCAAGACTAGCAAGTAGGAGAATTAAAAGTTAAATACTGACACAGACCCTCAATGTCTAACTGAACTTCCCATAATATACAAACTCTTACAATCAAACCCTGTCAAACTCCAATTGCAGGTTCTGTCACCATCTTCTAAATATAATAGTAGCAGAGAAGCTGGCTGTTAAAATACAAAATTTTCTCTTTATACGGGTAGCTGACTTACAAATGGAGCACTGAAAATTCACATCACGCTCACAATTTTGTTCATGGAAATATATTACTGCCACCCATTCAGAGGCTAACAAGATGAAATATTCTAATGTCCTCTTCGAGTGGCAGACAGAACACTGGCCTGTCCCAAATTTACATTCCCGTTTCTGACGTGCATTTTTGGGGGGTGTGCTAATGTCCCATTTCTGTATTTGAAGGGTGTAGTGAGATGGCACCCCCAGTTAGTCATACTGAAAAATGTGGAGCTGTTGCAAATAATTATGCAAAATGACATATTACAGTATTGACTAGAGTATAATAGCACCACTGACAGTAAACACTCCTATTTGACGTTCACTTCTTAGTCTTTGTGAATCAGCCTGAGAAGCCATGATTGCCATTGATTATTATATAAGCAATACATTGTGTCTAGTTATGTGTAACATTCATTCATCATCCATTGTAACATCATTTATCGTTATTTAAATGCATACCCCTTTACTCTGCACACCCTGTGATCTTTACAAGCATGGTCACTCATCTACTTATTGCTTTGTGTTTATTTTCATGATTTTGAAAGAGGGGGTGTTAGTCATGCTGATAAAAAAAAATTGCTGCAAGTTTCAGAGCAGCTTCCGAGTGACAGGAGTGTCAAAATACGCAGTGCATCCACTGTCCCTTGAGCGCTAGCTCTAACTTTACAGACCTCCCTGAGCAGGTCTAACTCTGCATCCACTGCATCTTTGTTGGTTTCCCTGCCCCATAAACGTTCAGTATGCATCTATAGGTGCCTTTTCTAACCATTTTCTGATGTTATATCTTCAACCATGCTCTTCACTTTAACATTAAACCTATGAAAGTCTTCGATGGTCCATCACCTGCACTTCTGGCTGTTGGCTCCATTCCCTATTTTGTGCAAATTGCATTTCGCGGCGGGAAGCTTCTTCATGTATGTTTTAGCCGTTATCCCGTTGGATGCTCGAAACGGGCCGAATCCCTGCTTTATTTACATGTGTTCCCATTGTCCCTAAGTCTTGACTTCTCTTATCAGCAGGGCGCACATTTAAGGGTTGTAGCTAAGTGCACAGCAGACGTCGCCGATGACAGGATAAACAAGGCGGGCCCACTTTGCCATAGTGGCTCGCAAAAATAAACCTTTCTGGCAATGCTTTTAAACATGGGGGGGAAATGACCACAATGGCTTAAGTTAATGCATGCCAGACAGTCCCTAAGAGCTCTATTCTGTTATATAAACAACAATTTCTAATGTTTATAAGCCATGTCGCTAATTATGGATAGCATCCATTATGTGATTCTATGCTATTTTTTGTTTACTTAAGTACACATGAGCAGATGACGTACCATTGTAGCAAAAGCCTAGCATACTAGGTAATTTCCTAGCATACTAGGTAATTTCCCCCTGATTTAGCAGAATATATCATCTTCTAGCCTTCTTTTGCCCTTCATCCAAAGAGCCAGTTGTTTCTTGCCCTGCTTTTATTTTCGCCATTTGCAGAACTTTCCCTCCGCTTTAGAGAACAAAGACTTAATGAGATGCATTTGGAGTTAAACGAAGGCTGTATGCAGATTGGGACTTCCGGGAGAAGGCCCCTCTCTCTTCCTGGAACTAGCTCCCTAGTAATAACTCATAACTAGTACATGTACATGCTAGGTGAATTCAATAAGTAAATAAAATACCACTCTTGAAAGCATCTTTGAAATCAGTACTCGCCTTAATATCTAGCCATTCGGGGCGATGTGTAAGGTGGTAGGCTCATCTGTTACCCCTGCTACAACGTCTCTCTCAGACGGCCATAGTTTAATAGCCCACAACGTCTAAGTAATGCAGACAGTTTGGGATGGTGTCGCTAATTGCGATATTATACCAAACGCTGGGGGTCAGCAGCTCGGAGGCCAGCTTTTTAACTAGAGGCTGGTTTGCTAATGATAAAAAAAAGGCTGTTTAACATTTGTACCCAGGCTAAGTCGTAGCCGTTACCTTGACAAGACACCACCAAAGAGAGACCCCTATGGAGGCAAGACAGCTGTTTCTTATCATGCTCTCTCACCGTATATTTATAGTGTTGCTGGCTCCTGTCTCCTCTGTAATTGTCAATGTTTCTGTGAAAAACATCACCGCCAGATGGCTGGTTCCTTTGATGCCATTTCCTCCAAGGCGAACAGTTAGAGGCAGCTGAATCGGCTCTTCATACAGGCTTGCTATTACCTTATTTTAATAACTTTCCTTACGTGCTAATTATAAGTAAGCTATTGTCTCCTGACTTTCAGTTATATGCCAGGCCATATGCTGTGTCTAATTTCTGTCTGTCAAAAGGAGGATGAGTATGGTGACGAAGGTTGTTGTCTTAACTGGATTTTGCATCATACTCATGTCAAACTGTCCCAGGTGCATTATGGGAAAGCTGTCAGAACCATGTTCAAACCGTACTCGTTGTTGTCCTGAGATATAATTACTGGCCGGAGACATCCTGAGGAACTGAACCATTTCTCTAGTGCCTTCTGCAGCAAAACTCTTAAGGGCGTACTTATTCACATGAAACCTGTATAAAGTTAGTTTATTGGGAGGAAAAACGTTTACTGGAAGACATATCATTTTGCTAAGAGCTTTTCAAGTTGTTCCAGAGTTCTTGAAAGTATGTTTTGCACATACATACAGTATACAAGTGTTTTTCACAGGAGCTGAGCTAAAGAATATTTTATTTATACACACATACAGTAAGTAACTTTGTACTATGAAAGAATGACATGTGAGTACATATTCGTGTTGCCATTCTAACTTACTAAAATATTTCATCAGGTTATATTATGAACAATGTTTCGAGCATCTTTAATTTCAGGCACCCAAATGCATGATCTCGTTGACCTGCGGGTCCCGGGTTTTGCCAATTAAAGCTTATTTTTTAAGAGAAGCAGTCTTCCTCCCCCATTAGGAGGTTCAGGCCCATGTGAAGGCTATTTGTGTTAATGACTTTGGAGGTGCTAAATTGCAACCAGCTGAGCTGTGGGCTTCCTGCACATGGCTCAATGAGCACCATCCTAATGGGGCTGCAGTAAGTGGATGCTGAGAGGGGAATAGGGTGTGCAGCAAAGCCCCTTGCCCCCCCCACCCCACTGGGATGGCACACAGTCAAATGGGAGGCAGACAGAACCGGTCCCCCTCCCCCCAAGACAAGCTCTGGTCTTGAAGTGGTTCTTGTATTTTTTAATAATTCTGCCTCTGTTTCTACTTTACTGTAATTCATTTTCATTGCATGCCAAGCAACAGAGGAGCTGTTGTAATTGCTTATGTGTTTTTGCGTTGATTGTTCCGTGCACAGCTTTGCAGTGAGTGGAGTCTTCATGGGGGCTATTGATCTCTGTGCCAGCAATGGGCTTCTGCTGTTTTTCTTCTAATGGCGCCTTTGTATTCCCTCATTCTGGTTGTTATGGCCCGAAAACATTTTTCCCCTGAAGAGCGAGGAGGGTTGTTCAGATTTGTTGGCAGGGCAGGTGGATGAAAGCTCTCAGTTTATAGCAAACTAGCAAACTAGTTCGTAGATCTTCATTTGATTTAAAGTGTTTTGTATTTATAAAGTGTACACATATATGTGGCGTACACCTTTAAGACGGTGATTCCCAGCCCGGTGCTCAGGGACACACAGACGGTTCATGGTTTTGCTCCCTCCCAGCTCTGTGCCAGACAGCAGGGAACTGAGAGGGAGCAAAACCATGGACTGTCTGAGGGTCCCCGGGGCCCGGATTTGGGAAGCACTGGGTCCACTGTTTCTAATGGTGGGATGGTTTGATGACAAAAGGATTGTTCTGACTGGAGCACCTGAGCTAAGAGCTGTGTTTTCATGTGCTTTGCCCTGAAAAGATAAAGCTGTCTGAGGAATACTTTCAGTTTATTTTTTTTATAAACTAACTGTGCTATGCAAGGGCTGCTGATTCACGGAACATTCTAATTTAATTTGACATCCTAGAATTAGTTTCTAGTTAAGGTGGCTCTTTGCCTTAAATATTGTTGCAGTTTTAGCATTAAAGATCTTGGAGAAACTCAGCATTTGGTGAAAGTTAGCTGGAAAAAAAAATGTGAATGCTATAGTGTCTTAAATACTCATGTTTCCAAAGTGTCTTATGTTTAACTCTATAACGCTTTTCAAGTTCAGGAAAAGCAATTATAACCATAAATAAACTGTACTATTGTGATGGCTGCTGTTAATTAAATAATACTCCGATGATCCAAAATTTAAAAGTTAAGCATTAAAAAATTGTTCTACCTCTTGTTTAATATGGATCACATCCTTATAGGCCGTGTAGACAAAATCCCAGGACGATACGTACATGCAGCCCATCTCAGAAATGTCAGAAAAAGGCCCTTCTCATAATTTATGTGTTTAAGACCCTGCTATTTTTGCAGCAGAGAAAAAAATTGTTGAAACTCCACATTTCTCCAGTGATATTCAGAATGTAAACACTGCCCAATGGCCCAATGCAAAGTAACCCTGAAATGTAAGAAAATTTAGACAAGGTTGAAGGTAACCTATGACATGTTGTAGTGATACTCGAAAGGCAGAGGGGGTATGGAGGAACTGGGTGAAAGGTCCCCCAACCGGAAAGTCCAATGCTGTGCTTAATTGGAGCCAGTATGTTTCTCTGCTCAGCGTTTGCAGTGTACCTGATGGTAGTGTGGGGGAAGGGGGCAGATCTGTTCCGTGAGGGGCACTTTGGAACCTCCTCTGGCCCACCATATAGTCCCTTAGCAAACAGAACACAGCGCATAGAGCATCGATTCTGTAGCTGCTGCCATTATGACAGAAAGGAACATTGTGTGTGAGCAGGTATACCTTACCTTATGGGGACACAATGTCCCCACAATGTGATGAAAGCTTTTTTTCCCCGTATGGGGATCAGTTTCCTGTTCCCCATATGGGAAAACTCTATTTTATAGTTGGGTTAGTTAGCGTTAGCATTCTTCCCATAGAAATTAATGAGTGGTCCCCGTAAGGATATGTTTACCCGACTGAGTGTGTGTGTGTGTGTGTGTGTGTGTGAGAGAGAGAGAGAGAGAGGGAGAGAGGAGGGGTGAGACTAAAGGGCAATGGTAGACACTGTCCAGACCTGCCCTTTTCCTGATGCAGACCAGCTCTCTTTCGACCCTTATACAGTGATTGAGACCAGAAGCTGAATGTTTGGTCCATTTTAATTTTCCCCCTATTTTGTTTACCATGATTCCCCATAAAATACACTTGTGCCCAAAATTATGGACAAAAACAAACTTTTATCCAGTTTAATGAGCCCTTAATGTCACTTCTTATAGATTTGGGATCACAACCAATTAGGGCTCCAAGGAGACTTTGCATACTTAAGCACTTTCCTACTTTGCTCTATTTCAAGCTGAAACAGATCCACACCAGGGGAAAGGGTGTCATTTAAATGGTGATCAAATCCTGCAGGCCCTTAAGCTACAGTACTGAATGTAAATAACGTGTTCTGTTTTCATTTGTTTCTTTCTTTAACTTAGG
This sequence comes from Stomatorhinus walkeri, assembly GCA_026784285.1. Lineage (NCBI taxonomy): Eukaryota > Metazoa > Chordata > Actinopteri > Osteoglossiformes > Mormyridae > Stomatorhinus > Stomatorhinus walkeri. The sequence continues at coordinate 15,022,225 of JAODUD010000008.1, forward strand.
TCTGATAGTCCAGCATTTACCAACACAGACCAAGGTGAGGAATGCAGCGGCGTCTGTACGACAGGAAGTAAATTATGATGTTACTTCCAGCATCAACATGGGGCGACCTGTCTGATTATACAGTGTGCAGAATGTTGTCAGTTACAGACTTGGAACGAAAGCTTTGCTCGCTTTAAAGAGAATGTCTGAATTTCAAGTGCTTTTATAAAGGTTATAGTTTAGGGTTCTTTTTCTTCACTTATTGTAATGAGCAGAACTAAATTTGCATCTGTCAAAAAAGATTTTCAGATCATTTTCCCCCCTCCTGACATTTGAGAGATGAGTTTGATGGTATTTAAGCCCGGGGAGCTGCAGTGCTGTTGTTAATTTTCACACCGCTTCTATTAGCATTCTGGCCTAATACTCCCAGACTTCTGGAGTGAGCTGGAAAGCGTCTCTTAGAGGGGCCTGGCTCCATACAATTCCTCTCAGTTAATTGTTTCTATTTCAAATTGAGGGACCCAAAAGATACGTGAGCATTTTTCAAACCGACAATGTGTAAGTGTTTGTTAAAGGTTTAGACAATGAAATAATTTTCGTTTATGCTGCAAAGTCCTACTTGCCTGTTTTGTAACTTCTATTTTGGCAAAAACAGCTTGGTGGGTAAGGTAATGAGCATGTGCCGTCACAGGAAAGGTACCTATGTTAAGCATAGACCTCCTGCAATGTTTTTGAGATTCTGACGTGGCGCCTGAGGGATTTCTGTTTGGGCATGCTGAACAGCACTCAATCGTACATGTGTGACTCGTCCAAAAACCAGACTGGGGAACAGGGAGAGGAAATAGTCAATTTCAGATACATCATATGGCTTAATGGATCTGCATTCATCATAAAAGATTGTAAAATGGATTGATGTGTAGTAGAAACATCTTGACTGCGTAATAACTTTTTTTTTCCCCTTTCAGTTGAAGTGCTTATAAAATGTGTGACAAGCAAAGATTGTCAGAGGGTAAGTAATAGGATGTTGTATTACCTACCATGGGCAAATCCACCTCGGACAAGGCGTGTTTAAGTGTTAACGTGTAATAAAGGTACTGTAGTTTTTAATAAAATGAATGACCTATGGGAACGTGTGTGTGTCGTACGATAGCTGTGGACTGTGAGGCGCCCTGTGCCGGTGTGTGACTGATGGCAGCTGCTGTTTATTCCAGCTTAGAGCGCTCCATGAGCAAGGGGCAGATCTGACGGTGCTGGATTCCTCAGGGCGCTCTTTAATCCATCATGCTGTGGAGGTGGGGAGCAAGGAGATCGTCAAGTACATCATCGACAATGGTAGGAGACGATTTAAAAAAAAATCTGATTTGTAACATGGAAATGTCAGCATGTCAGTACTTGCATTCTTAAGTGCAGTTTTCCTCAAAAAAAAAATTGGAAATAATTGCACCTTCATAATGCATTTATAATGCATTCATAGACCATTAGGTGCGCCTTCATTATAATATACATTAATAGCAAACATTATACAATTATAAGTGCTATGAATGCAATGTTTTAAGACATGTTAAGGTATATTAGACTTAGATGTATGTACTGTTACATTTAATAGTTAACCATTATCAGTAGAGGAATTCCACCCATTTTTTTCCCTGGTCTACAAATCAACAACCATTGTATGCAGTCCTGAATGTGTAATAGTTCAAACAGCAAATCAACACTATAATGTTTGATTTGGCTGGAAAGGTAAACATCAGTCCCGATTCTTTGGTGATTGTATGACATATTTGCTAGGAGACTATAGTAAATTAATCCCTGCATCGCACCTGCTGCGGTTGTAGCTTATCAGTGTGTCCTGTGTTCTGATTGGCTATGTGTTTCGTAATCTTTCTGAACGTGACGCTGCCTGGTCATATCACCTATTCTGCTACCTGAAACGTGGCACTGGAACTCGCTTGATATTGGCGCTTAAACATCTAAGATCCAAGACGTTATTTTATATATTATTTAGACAGCTGATACTCATACATTTTATAAGGTGCAGGAAACATTCATGATAGAAAAAAATTATATTTTGGAAAATGAGGGATGCCAAATATTCAGTCCAACAATTTCATTTAGTATAGCACTTTTAACAATAATCGGTTGCTGTAGATATTATGAGGAATCAGTTTTGCCCAGTTTGTCAATTATGATACTGTATATCTCATAATTCCCCTTCAGTTTAGATTCAGTTATTAAGTTATACTTCCGGGAAGTAATTTATGATGGAATCTAAACCAAATTCAATTCACATCGCAGATAGCAATTACAACTGTGATGGATATATAAGTATTCTGATTATGGCTGGTAATAATGGGGGGTCCTCTGTTTCCAGAGGTAAGGTACTGGAGATGGGGGTGACAGTAGCTGTCAGGTAATCAGGTGGGCCCGACTGACACACACTCTTTCTCTGGATATTGTCACAAGTCTGATGCCAGATGCTGTCTAAGCTCAGCTGATAAGAGCTAAAAGAAGCGCCTATGTATTTATATCAGTTGCTACTCTATCTGGAGGCATAGTGTCTCAGAGGTTAGCACTGACGGCCCACACCTCCAGCCTTGTGGATGTGATTCCCGCTCCAGCAGCTAGGGCTGGTCACGTGACGTTTTTTTTTTAGCATTGCCGTTGGAGTCTCTATTTTTTTTTTATTTTCTTTTTAAATTGTGTTCCCAAAGGGAGTATCCACAGAATCCTTACCAGGCTCTAGTCATCTTATACTCTAACATCCTGCTTGTGTTGAGAGATGGAACCTAGAACAGGAGCACCTAACAAAGTGTTTCACGTTGTTCCAGAGAACAATGAAGGAAGCCAGCTGTCCAGCAGGGGGCTCCTTTCAGAAAAGGGACACGAATGCAATGCCTTCATCAGTACTTTGGATTAAAGCATTAAATTAATATTAGGTTCATTTAAAACAAAAATTGCTTCTATTATAGTCTGACGTCATATTACAGTCTGCAAATTACATTGTGAATAATGTGTACCCTGCAGGACAGCATTATTTTTCATTGTTCTGTAAATAAGACAATAGACAATGCAAATAACCATTAACTTTTTAAAATACTTTTTTAATATATGTGATTAGTGCCCACTGAAGTCCTGGATGCAACGGAAAAGGAGAAGTACGTATCATTCAGCCTTTCATTACTACCCCTTTGGTATTACCATTACCTTAGGAACTGCCACTCTTGATTGGATAACGAAGACGCTTATATATGTGACATGTGTCTGGTGGCCTGTGGCTGATTGTAAGAAGAGCTGCTATACCCCAGTGTTGCCGGGTGTTCGGTCTGGGTAAGTGATGGACCAGGGAGACTGATGTGACCTCTGTGATTACAGTGGGGAGACGGCGCTACACGGAGCTGCCTCGCGGCGCCAGAGGACCATCTGCTACTACCTGGTGGAGGCTGGAGCATCGCTCATGAAGACAGATCTGCAGGTGAGAACTTCTGCTGCTGGGTGAGAAGCTGCGACCCAAGGAAGGCCGTAGCAGATGTTTACGTCTGCCTATGACCATTGTCACTTAGATTCATTTATTATTTAATTAGCTTGAATATTGATCTTTTTCTCTACTCCATTGACGTCCAGCATAATCATAGTTACCACCCACTGGTTTGGTGCCCCATTTGACAGCCAAAGTTTATGACATGATTAGAGGCGATTCTAGGGACTCTGGGGGCCCTAGGCAAAAAACAATCCATGGGCCCCCCCGACTCCCCCTCCCCCAGCATGGTAAAGAAAAAGAACTTAATAAACACAAGACCTTTATTTTCACTTTTTCTAATTACCGAATATACAAATAAAGCAGGTATGTCTTTGCAATGCACTAGTTAGACTCAGGGGTCCTGACTATGCAGTCGCTGTGCCTCTAAACCTGATGATGAGAGACTCCTTTTCCATTCTCAAACACCCCTAACATCTCTTTCCCCAAATTAGCACTATTTTGGCTACCATGAAATCACATTAATGTAATGCTGCCATCATTGACAAAACAGCACACGACATGGAAAACACACCCATTACACTGGAATCCACTCCTTTTCCACGGACACACACAATCACCACTTCTTCAGCTTCCAGTCACAAATCAAGCCCCCCCCCGCAAAAGGTTGCCTTTTGTTTTCCATTTATGCTGTTTGCAACATCTGCACTTCCCTTAGTGGCCATTTCGGCCCCCTCCCCAAATCCTTCGCATGTCGTGCCTGCAAGCACAGATAATGGTAACTGTTTGCCATGAATGTAATCTTGCAGAAACCTGGGTTTATTTTTTATGATTTATAGCTTGAGGAATTCTGGGGGAAAAAAAACCCTACCCTGCCATTTCTCTCTGTCAAATGAGAGGTCGTGCAGCACCAACAGTCACCATGATTCTCAAGCAGCTGACTCAGAACACTCCTTGATGGAGTTTTTAGGAAACACTGTGATTTTAGTCTTTTCCTGATCTTATGCTTGTTGAGCTGTTTCAAGTCTGACCACATGCTGCTTTCCCCTCTAGGGTGACACACCAAAAAACTGTGCTGAGAAGTCAGAAGATCAGGAACTGGCAGACTACTTGGGGAACCGACAGCACTTCCAGATGATACAAAGAGAGGACCAAGAGACAGCCGTGTGATGCGTGTATCGCTTTGTGCCAAACTGATAGTATTGTTAGAGGCAAAAAGGACTTCTGGGGGACCAAATTGATATTTCTTCTTCATAGCTGGACTCCTGAAATAGCATTTTTGTGTCAGATTTCTGTCTGAATATCCCGAATGAGTTATGAAGGCAGTGCATAACTGCATTTCGACAGATACAAAGTTGGCTTTGGAAGGTACCAGGTCGTAAACGTAGAATACCTCACCAAATGAATTGCCCTGTAACTCCAGACTGAACTTTATAAATGTAAAATATGCAGGAAAAAAATAGATTGCCGTGGCAATGCGTGAATCTGTGATATCTTCAACTTTAAAGGCTGTGGCAGGAAGTGAAGTTTGTCATTAAGCATGGTCTAGGCATTAGTGTGACAGAATGTCGGTTTCAAACGGCAAATTACTCAGACATTTCACATGACTACCGAGGGTTTTCATTGTAATTACATTTTTGTGATTAGCTGACCTGTTTGTTCCAGCTAGTTTGCTGTTTCAACCTTCAGGTAAAAGGACCTTTTTACTCTGAACATTTTTCTGTACAATACAAAAAGAAATAAATGAATGTTCTACAGAGAGGGGCATGATTTGTGCTATTTGGTAGCTGTGAAGTCCGTGCTGTAATCGTATTGTTCTGCCCAAACGTGTTAAACGCTTTCCCTCTGCTGTTGCCCTCCATGGCTTTTTTTTATTCATTTAAGTTTTTTGGTCCATTGTTTTAAAATTCATACGTTTTACAAAGGGCATGGCATATATCATTACAATGTAATGCCTTGCTACAATGTGACTATAATGTAAAACTGTGAATATTTTTTTTCTAGGTGCAGATAAAGATGCAGATGTCTGTATTCGACTAGTTTTTCCTCACTGTAGACTAAATGTGGGAATGTAACACTTTATATTTATTTGCAACCATTTAAAATAGATTTGCTATAGGATGTTTGATTTTCTATTTGGACATTTCTTGAGAATTCTGAGTGTCAATGTGTAGAGAACATTTTCCTTTCTGTGGTGTTACAGTGACAAGGTCACCAAGGACTTAAAAATAACTGAAAGCTTTAGTTATAAGCTGAACATGAAATAAGGTCTCTTGACATTTTCAGCCAGAACTTACACATTCACTGTGACACATGCTTTTAGCAGCGGTTTTGCAGCTTAATGCAAGCCTGAGGAAAATCGCAGCCACACACTCTCAAATATTAAAGTTTTTATAAACATTCTTAGTCACCAAACACTCTTCAAAGCAGTTTCTCGCTCATCCTCAGTTAGAATAAACTTGTCAAATAAATGAAGACAGTGAACTATTAAGAAAATAAACCAAAAATGCTAAGTGACAGAAAATAGAAAATGTCAAATTAAAGAAATGTCTGAGATGGAAATCTATGCTGTAGTATTTTTCCTGGTGTTTCTCTTACGACGCCCCCGTGCTTCCCTGACACCAGCAGTATGTCTGTTCGCGTCCTGGTACAGTCCCCCGTCATGGAGCAGCTCACTGCTGCTCTGCTGGGTAAGTGGTGAGGGATGATGGATGAAAAGACACCCTTTTCCCCCCTAAAATGCCCATTAATGTGTACATTAAGTTTAAAATATTTTATCATTATAGTCACGACACTGAAAATGTATTGAAACACATTGAATTATATATTACACTATCTCCATGGAATCATACCATAATATCAAACTAAGAAATTAATTAAAATAGGGGTTGCTTCGTGATGCTAGTGGAGGAAAATGTTTCCTGACTTGCTCCTCCAAAACACCCCAATGTAGCTCAATTATATTCAGATCTGATGACTGTGCTGGTCATGGGAGATGTTCAGCTTCATTTTCATGTTTTAAACCACTCTGTCATCAGTCTTCCTCATCCTGACACACGGCAACACCTTCAGGGTACAATGTTTGAACCATTAGATGAACATGGTTCTCCAGAATGGTTTGATAGTAAATGGCATTAACATGCCCCACTAAAAAAAGTAGATGGCCTAGGGAATACCACGATATTACAGCCTAAACCATTAATGATCCACCCCTGTGCTGCACTCTGGGTATGCAACAATCCAGACCGTAAGCCTCTTTGGTGCTTCTCTACACTATAACTCTCCCAAATATAGGAAAGACATGTTTCACATTGTCCGCAGTCAAAGATTTGTACTGCCACTATTAAAACCACTTGACATTGGAACGAGTGACCAAAGGTTTGGCCATAGCAGTGCGACCATGAATACTGTCCCTTTGGAGTTTCTAACGAACAGTTTTGGTGGGAACAGGAGAGTCAAGGTGTGCATTTAATTCTGAGGTGAGTTGGGTAGCTGTGGTTCTATGTTTTTTGGATACAATTTAGGTTAGTACCCAGATATCTGGTATACCAATACTACCCTGGATACCGTGGCTCTCGATACACCACAAAAACTTGCAGTCCTGGTCGCAGATGCACCAGCGAGATGCATGCCAACAATTTGTGTCCTTTTGAACTCTGATACATCTCCCATTATGTTGTGCTATTGCGATATCTTATGTACAGCTGTGCTGTTTCCCCGCTAATTGAACCTTCACACTGTGCTCTTAATAAGGGACTGAACAATTAGTGAAGATTGGCCACCAGGCCACGCTTATACATGCATGAAACCTCAAAAACTATTGGCCAGGTTTCATTGTCTTGTATATTGAAACACATTGGCATGTTCAGTGCTCAACTTGTATGTACAGCCTTTTTCTACAGCTGTGAAATGAAATTTGTGTAATTTTCTGGTATATTCAATAATAGTTCTCCAGTTCAGCTTTGGCTGCAGTTTTGTATGCCGTTTTGAGTTATGCTAGTGTATTTAGCTGTGTGGGTTGCTTCTGGAGAACTGCCGTAGGGTATCGAGCGCTGTTATCTGCAATTACGATGATATGCGAGCAGCCTGGTTTACAAGCTTTTTAGTCAAATGTCTCAATTATAGCAAAAAGTATCAAGAGACCTTTAAATGACACTTGCGGCTGTTGTCTGACAATTTGGGCACATCACTGAAATCATCTCACCACTGCTTAAATGCCCATGAACCGAAACACTTAAAGGCATTTTGGTTTTCCCTCTTCCACCTAGACTGTATATGTGCTGTGTCTGATGCACAGGGTCTCAGTCATTGGCCAGAAGACGTAGCTTTTCTATTTCATAGCCCAGTTGACTTCTCATCAGGCATTTGTTTAACATGCACATTTGTACCATCAAAGGGCTGGACCACTTCCTAGAGTGCGCCCCTCCCACCCCCATATCCTTAAGTTGTTTGAAACCGATTACTGCGGCTGGTTCTAGGATTAGTGTGAGTTGGGGTCACTGTTTTTTCTGGTAGTTCCCGTCTCAAGTCTTGTTTTCATTATCAAAGATGCAGTTCTGATTCTTGTTTTTTTTTCTGTAGTCATAATTTGATTGACAAAATGTGACAAAACATCACAAACCAAGGTGTAAATCTTGTGTGGGACAGTAAAGTTATCCTACTAATGAGGAATGGGAGGAAGGAATGGAGGCTTTATTTGGGTACAGAATTGCTGGCAGATTTAACAGATACAAATAATACAATACAAGACATAAAAACAATCAAACTTTACAGTCAAAGTCACACTGAGTGTCAAAAGTTTACAGTCAAAGTTCCTGAGCCAAGGGTCAGACTCATTCCTGCTTGGAATAGGAGAACACAACATGCAAGACTCCACTTTTCTCTCTCCTCCCTCCTGGCAGATGGTATAGAACCTTAAACACCCAGGGCACAAGATTTAGGGATCCTTATCCCTTTCTCGCAACCCCCAGTATCAGTAGGATTAACATCAGAAGAAGAATGTGGGTAGTTATTAATCCTAAAAGTAAACCCCGATACTACAGGGGTGACACGGTGGCTCCAAAGTGCGTATCACATAGAAGGTTAGAACATTGCATAACGCTGTGTGTCCGTAAATACATAACTCTCCATTTTAAGAAATAATAAATACACCTCAGAAAGTAGCAATAGATACGAAAATAACAGCCTCATATTAAAATCAATGACAGCACCATATATGTGTACGAAATCTCCAGGCATTCTTCTGATGTAGATTAAATAATTATGTAAATGCGTACAGGGAGCAGTGGTGAATCCTTCCCAAAAGCAACGGTGTGAGAGTTCTCTTATAAGCAATCAGGATGCAGTCGAGAGCTTAGGGGTGAAATGCAGTATAAAGGCGCTTTGAGTACTATCTTGCTATCTAAATGGAAGGTATTACGCAATCCTGAAATTGAAGGGAAGTAAAGAGACAAGATTTTGGTTTCTGGGGGCGGTGTGTGTCTTGGTGGGTCAGGACACTGTACTTCTGCTCGCGTATTTGCTGGATGAAAACTCATGGTCGGCACAATGATTTCACTGTTGGGCTTTTGTACGAAGTCCTTACGCCCCAAACACTGCAGTGACCGGCCGACCCGGATTTCTCAACTGCACTTTGCTTTGGATAAACGCGTCTCCTAGATAAATGTACGTTTCTGGCCCATGGAACATTTAGACATGATCATACCTCATGAGACATGATAGACATGATTTATTATTTAGTGAAAGCTTTATAAGTGTTGTAGGTATCGCACGGTTGGGTCTTTAGGACCTTTGAGGACCCGTTGATCACCATAAAAACCCTAAAAAGAAATTGTATCCGCATACAGCCATATGGGTCTCAATGATCACATTGTATGTAATGTTACCAGTGAGCTGCCATCAGTGGAAATGCAAAATACCTGCCCCATTGAATTACAGTTACTACTGACTTCCATCCATGCATTTTCTGTACCCACTTCTCCTGTTCAAGATCCTGGAAGCTTCGGGTGCAAGGAAGGGAACAACCCAGGATAGGGTGCCAACCCATTGCAGAGCACACTAATGTATCCTCCTGAGACCCAAGGAAAAAAGTGTCCTTCAATTGTAAATTATTTGTCTTTGGAGGAAATAAGTCATCTTACAATTTAGATTTTTTCAAATGTATTTTTATTTTTAATTTCACAGCATGTCTTCTTTAGTGTACAAGAGGAATAAATATGTATTAGTGAAAAGATAGATGCAAAAATAAAATGTCCACTACAATGGACAAAAATGAATGGGTGGGGTCTCAGGAGGGCACTATTCACTACTATAGGTAATTTAGTAGCTCTAATTTACCTTAGAGTTGTGGGTGGAAACTTGACTACACAGAGGAAACCCCACGACAACACAGGGAGAACATTTTGACTCCATACACAGAACCAGAGCAGAGGCTCAAATTCAAGTCACAGAGATATGAGGCGGCAGTGCTAACCACTGCACCACCCTATCACCGATTTGTATATGCAAGATATGCCTTATGTACGAGTCAGAAGAACATATTAGAAACAGCAGATTTGAGAATGTGAAAATGTGTTCTTAAATATTATTTTGTTGCTTAGAAAGTGTCAGACTGTTCAGGCTGTGAATTTAGACCTGCCTCTCAGGGGAATTCACGACAGACAGCATTTGTGAGGTGGTAATAGTCTGTTTCACTGTGCTGTCATTCGAATACAATAGCCAGATATTGTCTTTGTGTAGAGACAGTGATCAGCAGTTTGAAAACCAATCAGTGGAGGAATTGCCAGAATCTTTATAGCACTGTAATCATCTGTTTTGCACAGATCAGAATTGTGTTATGAACAATGAAGCACAAGCTTGTTTCCCCTAAATCACATACAGATACTCATCCATGCAGTATCTGTCATTGAGAATTATGTCACTGAAAATCGTAATCGTATCACTGAAAATCGTAAACAACTCGTTTTACATTGTCAGAAGAGACCGGTTTTCACAATCATGCTTTCGTGTGGCCCCAATCTGTCTTCTATGTCATATAAAGAACTGCAGAAGTGACTGCTATCCACTGCGTTACATGAGTGGAGGGAAGGGAACCGTATTCGCTTGGGCTCAAACTCCAACAGAAGTCTGGTGTTTGTCACACCACATTAATTACTATTTGAAGTATAAATTTTGCAGCCTTTCATCTGTAGCACAGAAAGTCTAATAAACTGCACCATTAACACAAAGCATACAGGCACATACATGTATATACATGTAAGTTCTTAAAGGCATTTTGTTGTACATGTGTTTCTGTGCTTGGGACAGTTTAAATTTAGTCTCACCATGTTCTCTCAGACATCTATATACAAATATATTACATCTATATACAAATCTGTGTGTCTGTGTACATTCCTTCATGGTGTGTTAGCATCTGAGTTGATTTAACCATGTTTTCCACGTCTTTTGTGTATGCTAATGCATGTATATTCTTTAGTATTGATGTCTCATAAATATGTACTGTCTATGGTTACTTTATGTTTTGTCCGGTTGAACTAACTGTGAAATCACACAAAAAAGTTCTTTTATCTATAGTGAGGAAACGAAAGTGCTACATTAAGTAGGATCTTACAAACCAAAAACATATTGTGATCTTTAACTCTCTTTGTGATCGCAGTAAGTTTTGCTTACATGGACAAATAAATTATTTGATTCTGATGCAGTACAATACTAAACGAACCACGAAAGTCTGTGCGGAAGCACTAAAGGATTTAAATGGAACCATTACTACAGCATTTCATTAATAGCCTATGAAGTTTTGGTAGCCGAAACACTTATTTTACGAGTTATAAACTGCGAGTTGTCGTCACGTGATGAATGATGTCATCGAGAGGTTAATTTAAATGTTGTCCACATATGACCAGCTCAAACTAGTTTTTGGGAAACAAAGGACGGGGCCACAGGCACCAGAAAGCACCGGACTGCTCAGCGTAGTGTGGCTAAAAGCGCAAGGAAGTTTGCGATAAACAACTCAAGTAAGTTCATATAGTTCCTCAGTATCGAAAATTAATTATGAATTATAGAATGAAAAATAAATTTACACTCAATATCCTGATTGCAATGTTGTTTCGGGGTTTTACTGTAATGTGTTGCTGTTTTACTATTTAATTAGTGTGTTTCTTATTGTAATATTTAAGGCAATCTACTTGTATGGAAGGTTTACAGTTGGATTTAAAATCATTTATCTAACTGCCTTTTATGTTGCATTTGTGGCTATGAGCGCACTGGACGCTTTATACGATGAGAACCGCTTCTTTCCCCCAGTAATGAATAGTTTACATAGAATTATACGGGGAAAAGTAAGGACGGTTGACTAAAACTCATTCGAGCGGCTTATTATTCCACTTGAAAGGTTAATTGACTTAGTTAATCCTCAAAAAGTCCTGCCGCAGTTGTACCGTTAAAATGAACTTAACAGTGAGTCTTCTTGTGCACGTCTGAAGTGTTAAACTTAATCGGGGAGAGCATCACTACGGTACCCATATTACTGCTCACCCTTCCTACGGGCGTTTGTGAGTCACGGTACTGCAGTACACTTTTATCTGTGGATTCAAATACTAGTTAGAAGATAATCCATTTAATTATACTGTTGTACGAATTATACTTAATTTTCCTTCTGCCTCCACTGAAATCTATTAACCTCCCCTTAGTTTGGTGGGCGTGCCCGGATGCTTTAATTGCATGTTCATAAAACATTAAGCAAACTTCCCCGTCTCTGGGTCTTCCATATGAGGTCACTCTCCCTTCCAGTGTGTTGACATGCTTCATCTCTCTCTTCCGATGGCCTGAATGCGCCCTTCAGAGGCGCTGCGATCACACTGCCAGAACATGAGCGCTTCCCACTGACCACGTTTCTCCTTTCAGCACCCTGGACCTTTTCACCTGCCAGTGTTTGTCAGCCTGCGTCCTTTTGTTCTCCCATCTCTTCAGATGCAAAGCAGTTTTACTTTTCCGCTAAGAACTTAATCCTCAATGTTACAGTTTTATGTAAGAGCACTTAGAGGTATGCAAACAGCCTCGATTTCGGCCGATTTGATTTCGGGGAGCAGTTGATAAAAAAATAAGCGGTTTAACGCATCTGATAGAGTTAAGTATGAGTACGGGAATCGCGCCGTAGCGGACCAGGGTTGTCTGTCAGACCGAGAGCGGGGCATGGGAACAGTTAAACCGGGAAGAGGGAATGGCCCTTAAGTCTCACAGGAAGCTGTTTAACATTCTTTTCACTTGTCCGTCTTTACTTGTATGTTGTTTGCCGGCTTTTGTTCTCCCGTCAAACCGTTTCAGTATTCAGATAAATTCAACTTGGCAGAGGTGCGGTATTTGTGTACTTTATCAGGGCTGTTTCTTCCCGCTTTTTCAGTTTGACTGGTGTCCTTTTGGAAAGCAAAGAAACAGTAACTGAGAACTGTACCAAAATCAATTTTTTTGTATTGTGCACTGTATTAGAAGAATAAGCCAAGTGTTTCCAGGCATGTGGGTCAGACTTAACTTGTCCCTTTAGTGCACTTGGTGCAGTTTCTGACAACGTGAGGTTTCCTATGCTAGCCTTGGTCTTTTCATAATATTTATGGGCAACTGATAAGTCAGAAAAGTATCGGAATGCCGAGTTTTCTTTTAAATGTCTTGGGGTTAGAATATTTAAAAATGGTACAGAACCACCACATCAACAGAACATGTACAGTATTTATTTGAGATCCGGACACCAAAAAAATGCAGAGTTCAGAAATATTAGTCTACTGATATTCCTGACTAAATCAGAAGCATCTCTCCAAGCTGCCAGAGGGGGAGATAAAAGTGCAAAATCAGTGTTTTTAATGCATCTTATTACTTTTCCTTGGATTTACTTGGGGGGTGTGGGGTGGACAGACTTCCCCTCAAGTGGAATTTATAGAGTCAGACATTCCATTTATGTTATTAGTTTAAAGGTAGTAGATTTACTTTTTCTGAATTATGTTTCCCACCATGTACATCTTTGCTCCCTGTTTTTCATATACCATAATCAAGCATTCTAATGTGTGACTTGCAGGAGGCTTTACAGACACAGCTACCTCATCGCCAGCGTTTTCCTTTCAGTGTCAGTGGTGAGTGGTAGGGCTGTCGATCGCTTGTTGTTTAGGAGAGTCAGACTTTCATAAGCTCTGACCTCTGTTTGACCCTATTGGTCATGGCCAAGTTAGATTAAATCAATCACATTTGGACATCTTTTAAAAGAGGAAGAAAATGTTTATGTACCAGGTTTAACAAACGCAAGGTTTAAATGCCTGCCTTTGTGGTATTACCTTTGTTTATCTCCAAGCTCATTCTCCACTGATTTTGTTTACTTCCATACGTAAATATATTTAATTTAGCCGACCATAGATATGGATCAGGGAAAAATGTATTTTAGATGTAGTGCACCATAAGACACTCAAACATATTTTTGAGTCCTCGTTGGTCACATGACACTCGGTCTCCGGTGCTGACCCTCTAAGGTACGCACTTTTCCCTTCAGACTCGGCACTGCCCAGCAGGGGGTTCGAAAGCAGAGGTCTGGAATTTCGGTGAATGTCATTAGTGGTGCATGACCTACATTCCATTGGCTTTCTTCGTGGTCTTTTGTAAGGTCCTCTCGGTTCTGGGTTAATGTTTTCCTAGGGTCTGAAAGGCATGGAAAGCACAATACAAAAAAAATCTTTTTTTTTTCTTTCAGAGATATACCTCAGCTGTCATCAGTCAACCTGTTTTTGAAGTGAATACAATTTGATTTTCCTTTTTTTATTTCTTATTCTTTCACCCATATGTATGCTGATGTGTGAACGCAATGCCATTTGTGTTTTTTATGTTTTGTGTCCTTATTTTTTGTGAATCCATAGCAAGTATTTTATACTGTTTTATTATCACAGTATATAGTAATTAATAGAAACCCAGAGAACTTGACTGATTCAGAATGTTTATGCTTAAGTTTAAAACGTGTGCTATTCGACCAGTAACACCCATTCTAATTCACAAATCTTTGCTGAAACTAACTCTTCATTTTACATACTTTCCAAGAGAAGCATAATCAATCCCGACTGTAAGGTACATTTTCAAAAAGGTTATCTTAACTATTTCCAGTGATTTTCCCCCTTTTATCCTTTGAGGTTTTGTTGTCTACAAATGCAAATAAGTTTACACTGAGCTGGGCAGAAGAAAGACCTGTTTCTAATGCACAGTATGGGATCCCAGTTGTCAGGCTTTTAAAAAGAAATGAATGGGGAGTAGAAAAGGCCTGTTTTGAACCAAGAAATCTGTTTTCTTTGCAGAGAGTAATAAAGGCTTTTCATGAGACTTGAAGCCTGCCTCTTGGTAGGATGTGGTGGGTGAGATGGCCCTGCTGAGTGCCGTTTCTGCTGAGACAAAAGTGTTGCTTAGCGAAGCCCACATCATTTCTGCCGGGGGAAAAATGTCATTGCAGAAGGAGGTTGACTATTCCATAACTTTTTTAACAATGTTGGAAAAGCAGAGACAAAGGAAGACTTATGGAGCTGTTAGTGTTTAATCATGCCCTGCTCACCAGTGCTGCAGAGCTTTTTGTCGGACGAGCCAAATTTAGGGGAGAACAGAGTGTTTTATGGACTCACTTAAACAGTATTAAATGTCTACCTCATTGGGTTTCGCTTTAGCTTCAGGGGTTTCTTAATTTGCAGTACCATTTGCCTACGAAGAGAAGGTCGCTACTTTATTGCTGCCGTCGTTGGCTCACCAGCATGGAGTGAGTTTGCGATTTAGGAAGATGCACATCCCGCTATAGAATAGAATTGGGGGGGGGGGGGAGCCTTAACCGTGGTGCGGTTTGAGTGGTCGTCTTTTCAGGACACTGGGCTTCGTTGCGAAAGAGATGGCTGTCCACTTTCGACGACCTTTCCAGCTGCAGCAGCGGGGTCCTGTGGCCAAGAGAAAGTTCATTTCGACTTGGTCGAAATATGTGCAGGCAGGCGGCCATTTCTGGGTTCCCTCGAGCCACATTTGACTTTGATTGGGACAGATGAAGTCAACACTGTTTGAAGAGTGCATTAGGTTCTCCCTGGTTTTCCATTTTATTGACAGGTACTTCTCATTACCTCTCCTGCTTTTTTTTTGACCTATAAAACAAAGGTCATGTATTTGTTATTTTGTTTTATGTTTAATTTGGATCCAGCTGTCCTGTTTATTGTTAGGCATACTTTGACCAGTAACATGAAGACTTACATCAACAGATGTGTTGAAGGAAACGAGGTTCAAAGGTGAGACTCCTGGCTAGGGCCGGGAGATCTGGAGCTCTGAGTTAGATAAGTACAATAAGCAAACTGGGAGTAAGCAAGACTGAAAGAATGGGGACACAGCGAAAAACGACAACAAAAAATATACTATTGATATGATCATGCTGAGCTATATCTTAATGAGCTAAACTCAGTAGCACGATATGCAATAAAACACAAGAACTCCACTGTTGGCCTTTTCCAAATTTTAAAAGGTATGATTATGAATGTCAGAGTTAAAACTTCCCACAACTAGATTTTGAGAGCATAAACAGGACATAGATGTGAAGAAATACATACATACAGAAATAAAAGGCTAAAGGTTAAATATTTTAAGGCTAAATTATACCATTTTAATCACCAATTTTGTATCTCCCACTGCTGGCAAAAATCAACATTGCCCAAGGATTTATTTCGTGTCCATTTAATCAGTTTCATTTAACTGATCATTATGTCATTGCTGATACAAAACAGCTACAGGCAGTGGAATCCATAATCATTTTTTTCTTGTACATTTCATGCCAACAGTAACACTCTGTTGCCGTCTGAGTAACTGTTTATTGGCTTGTGAAATCTGTGATTTGTTAGGAGTAGCGAGTGTTAAATGAGTGTCATGGCCACTGTTGTAACTTAGAAGTGAAAACATAGGTGTAACAATGATAAACATTATATAAAACTTGCAGGGACCTTTTACCCTGAGGCCAGTGAATTTTAAATGGTGAAAGCAAGAGGAAACGTCTTTGTGCCGTTCATTTGTGCTCAAGATGACTCTGGACTAAGCAGCTTTCCCATACTCTACTTTGGGGTCATACTCAGAGCTTGCATTACCATGCGGACTATTGGCTCAGTTCTGAGAGCCAGGGGAAAAAAAGTTGGAGAAATTTGTGTGTCCAGAATTAGTGCTGGTACCTGTCCGTCCCCCTGCAGGGAATCCTGGTTGGTCGCCAGGGTAAAGCACTGCACCAGCAGATAATACTGCAGCACCGTGGGAGCCTCTGGGACTCTGCGACTTCCTTCTGCTCCCCTTTGGGTTGCAAAGTGGTTCCTCTCAGGAACAGCGCTCTCAGTGTAGAGGACTGGGTGTTCCTTGGCTCCCAGTAAATGAGATGGCATGGTCCCTCCCCTTTCCATGGATGCTTTTGTCTTAAGCATAAACGCCATGTTTATGTCTGGGTTCAGCAGAAGGCAGTACAGGACTTTTTCTTTGCAGTTAATAATCAGTCTCCACCTGACGTATCCCGAGTGAGTCACATTTTGAGCAGTGCTGAAGTGAAACTTTGGGAAACGTATTTTATCAATAGGTTTATTTTTAATGTTTGAAGACTTCCCAATGCTGTATTATAGCAATTTTTTCAAAGGAATATAGTTTTTTTGGCCAGCGCAGCACCTCAGTGGTTGGTACTCTTGCTTCACAGACAGGGTTGGTAGGTTGATCCCCACCCACACTGTGTCAGAGGGTAGTAAGCTTGTCCTTCCTGTATTGTGTGGGTTCCCTTCTGCAGTCTGAAGTCATGCAGTCAGGATAACTGGCATATCTAAATTGCCCGTAGCTTGTGTGCTGTATGATGGACTGGCATCCCATCCAGGGTGAAGTTCTGCCTGAGATAGACTCCAAGATTCCCACGCCCAAGATAAGGGTTCAGAAGATGGGTGGGTGGATATGATTTCACTCATTTTTGATGCTTTGTCTTCGCATGGCTTTAGGTTCTCATGCTCATTTGAAATGCAGCGTGGCAAAAATTATCTGGTGCCTCTCATCCATACCTGACATTGCTGTTTATTACTGTGAAAAACATTTAAAACCTTGCAAATGAATTCAGCAGAAAACTATAGTTTTATTTGTGGAAAATGGAAGTTCGATGTTTCACGCCACAACAAATGTAGATGCAGCAAATCCTGGAAGTTTTACTAATGGTCTTAATAGTGTGGCATCAGATACTGGAACACATGAGGTGATGTTACCTCAGTACGTGTCCTGGCAATCTGCTGTAGCTATTTCACCAATTAATTATAATCCATGCAACATATTTTTTTTCCTGAGCAGTTTTGCAAACAAGTAGAAGATATCTTGATTGTTTATACACAGGTATTGATTATTTTTTTACCGAGATTAAATAATGTGCAGGGCACAGAATGTACCTTGAAGTGTAAGTGGTGAGATTGTACAGTAAGATAGCTTGGATCATTCAGTTTCAGCATAAGATGGTTGAAAATGATTGTAAGGGTTTTTTAATCAGAGGAGAAATGCTATTACAATTATTGCAAATTAAGTGTTGATTATTGTTTATATAAGCAAATTGTGTCTTAGATGGTGGAAAGATGCATGGGAGTAACTTTTGGTTTGAAAGAGGCCTTGCAGTAGAGAAAGCTTTTAGTAGGATGGGGTCAGCAATGGATGGGCTCTTGCTGTAAGTAAGAGGATATAAAAAATTCTCTTCTAGGCCTGTTTGTACTATATGGAGCTGAAGACACTTAGGTTTTTAATCTAATCTTATGTAGTGTATATGTCTCCTTTCAAAATACAGGTACATTTCTTGGGGTTGTACAAATAATGCTTGCAAACAAAGCAAACTGGATTCTAAGTTTTTTTTTTTTTTTTTACATTTATGAATCTGATTGAATTTGAGAGATCTATGTGAAATGATGACGTGTAAAATTTGATAGTTTTTTTGCGTATGTGTGTGTTGCATTTTATGCGTATGTGTGTGTTGCATTTTATGCGACGCGATGCTTTTTCTTTGCACCTAGGATGCGGGGTGTATTCCCAATGTCTGCTGTGCTGCTTGTGGCCATGATGGTGGTGGCTACAGAAGCTGGGAAGAACAAGAAAGGTGACCTTCCATCAGCCGCTGTCCCGAGTGCTTTGAGTCAGTGTTGAGGCCCAGGTAAGGGGCATCATGCCGGCGCGTGGACGTCGCCCAGCGCTCTCTCTCTCTGTTTTCTGCTGCTACAGAAAAGGCCACCAAGTCTACCTCAGACTGCACAGAGTGGCAGTATGGCAGCTGCGTGCCCAACATCGGGGACTGTGGAGTCGGAGTCCGTGTGGGTACCTGCAATGACCAGACCAAGAAGCTGAAGTGCAAGGTGCCGTGCAACTGGAAGAAGGACTTTGGCGGTAAGAGAACGGGACAGTCTAGATCCTGCCTCATCCAAAATATAAATATTGCACATCCCCTTAAGCTGATGCTGTCTATATTCTTAATATTTGTCAACAGCATTCTCTGTAACCAATTCACAACATCAGATTTCTTGGGCATGTAATGCAATGTCCATGACGAATAATGTGATTCTGATTCGGATAAAACCCCTTTACATTGTGCTAATTTCTGGGCTTTCATTTTGTTTTACAATCTCCTTAATGCCTAATGAGTCGTGTTTTCATCTTTACCTTTATAACTGTCATGTGCCACACTGTAATATTTACAATAATAATAATAATAGGATGAAGTACAAAGTCCACCAAAACATCAAATGCAAATGTGTTCTGGGTAAGCGTTACATCCATGGTGTTCAGAATGCATTTAGCTAGTTAAATCAATGATGCTTCCCACTTGACTCCCTGGGGTAACCTGTGTTTTAGCTGACTGCAAGTACAAGTTTGGAAGTTGGGGGGAGTGTGACGCAGCCACTGGGACCAAGAACCGATCCGGGACACTGAAGAAGGTTCTGTACAATGCAGAATGCCAGACGACCATTAAGGTGTCCAAACCCTGCCCTCCGAAAGTCAAGACAAACGCAAAAGGTCAGTGACATCCAGAGCGACACTGATAAGGCTGATGGTTTTATAGTATAATGACTTATACACCACGTGCCAGAATGTTACTGGAATGTTAATTCTGAGGCACCAGGTTGTGTTTTAAATGGAAGCACATGCAGTATAAAGATACAAATTAAGAATCGGGTTTCTATAAGTGCTGTTTGTTTATTGATCTGTAATTTCTAAGTGATCGGCACAGACATGATCACCCTCAAATTATATAAGCAGAGGCGGACATTTCAGGTCCAGAAAGTAAAAACCCAAACCAGGATTTTGTTTTCGACAAACCAGTTGAGTACTCTGTGACTGTGACTCTTTATGCTCAACTGGTTGGTTGAAAGAAAATCCTGGTCTTGGATTTTAACTTTCTGGACCTGAAATGTCCTCTGTATTTAAGCAAATGATAATAACTGGTTCATCCCTTTATTTTACAGCAGGGAAGAAAGGAAGAGGAAAAGAGGTGTAATGGATAGGATATGGAGACATTTCTGGCAACCACAACAGTACTGTGCTTGCCCCCCTCCCCAGCTGCCCCCCACTTAGCCAAACTCTTTGAACTATGCTCATCAGGCCACACCATCTCCTCAGAAAAAAAAACTCACAAACTGAGGGTTCTCAGAATCTTCTAAATGAAACACTATTTGCAATGTACAGAACTATTTTTGTTTTACGTTTTGATCGGTTTTTAGCATCTAGGTGATTCTGCATGTAACCAAGGGAAGTCACTCTTCCCAAGCTTTGCTTATGAAAAATTCTTTAAAAGTAGTATATTTGTACAACTAGATACCACATCATACATCCAACACACAGTCCAGCTATTTTCTAACACGAGTTAGTGCTACTAATAGAATTTAATTTCTGTTTTTAATGCGTTCTAAATATTATACTTAGAGTGGCTGTGTCACCTCGGCTTTTAGTAGAACAAGGAAAGAAAGTTCAACGCTTAGAAAAGGTATAGCATTTTCAAGGCTCGTGAAAATATTTTGATATTCAAAAAGATGATGGAGTCGGGTAGTCTTTTTTGCATTGTAATATTTAAAGATTGTTGGAATAAAACGTATGGGGGACCAATACAAAGTAATTATGGATTACTTTGAGCTTGAGAGTATTTGCATGTAATATATACAATGCGTCAGATAAAACACTCATTCACAAGAGCTGTAAACAGGAAAGACACAAATGAAATGAATAAACTTTCTTAAGACAATCATTTGGAAGTTTTGTCTGTATGGTTTTGTCTTGTGTTTGTTGTGGTTCTGTCTGATCTTACGGTTGTCTGTGTTCTCTCTGGGTGTGCGTCTGAACTCTATCGGGTGTGTTTTCAGTGAATGCGTGTGTGTGTGTGCAAGCATGACTTTTCAGTGTGGATATGTCATCTAAGCATATAAGTGAATGGTTTTGTGTGCTGGTGGAAAAGGCAAATGTACTGTTTCGTCTCTGCTGTCATGTCGTCTCCTGACAATTCTGTCGCATGCAGGACAAGTGTTCCTAAAAATATGTATTTTTTTAAACATTTCCATTTTCAGAATCAAGGCGGCTATAAATACCCCTTGGTACAGTCAGTACTGTCTCATGGAAGCACATGCAGTATAAAGATACAAATTAAGAATCGGGTTTCTATAAGTGCTGTTTGTTTATTGATCTGTAAT
>JAODUD010000008.1:15044853-15056079 GCA_026784285.1 Stomatorhinus walkeri
TGATGATGATGATGATGATGATGATACAGCCTTTTATATTAATTGGGTGGTTTACTGGTTTTGGGTTTTTACTGGTTTCTGCGTACTCTGATTCTCTGTTCAAATCAGCTAAATCTTTGCATTTTGTTGAGCTGCCCATGTGACTCTCCGGGGATGCAGACTGTAAACCAGAACCACACGGCCCACTAAACCTGAAATGTCTTACCATCTAGAATATGTCACTTCCTTATTAATGTTTGATTTTTAACACATGCTTTCAAAGATATTTAATTATCTAACCCATGGTAAGCAGTGATTCATCAAATGTACACGATGACTTTCTACAGAGGTAAAATGTAATTAGGATGATCTGCATCAGTCTAAATATAGAGAAATCAGAAAAAACATGGCAAACACTGTTAATGACATGAATGCAACATGTTATCATTGCACTTGTCACCTGATTGATGCCCATAACATGTGTAATTTGACAGATTGAGGTTTTTAATCAGACAGGCAGTGCCTTCTGTTTAATGTGAAGTTGTCCTGAAAATTATGCTTGACTTAAATTATACACTAATATGTTCATTGTAACCTAAAGTGCACCTCAGAAAGGTATCTAACCCTCTATGATTAAAGTTTTATAAGCATTTCCTGTCTTCATCATAATACCATAAGGTATGATTAAAACCATAGATGCAGGAAAGCATGAAAAAATACAATTTCTCATGTTCCACAGTGCCTCATTGCTTTTAGTTCTGTGTTTTAAAGCTGGAAAAATGTTTCCTTTATATTCACAAGATTTTATGCTTCTCTGGATTTCAAGCCGTCCCTACGGAGCAGCATAAACAGACACTGATATTCAGCAAATATATAAATAAATCTGTGAATTTTTAGAGGCATGATTCATATACTTGTAATTGTTTTTATTGTAGTGTTTTTATTGCTTAAACAATCAGACATTCCTTCCAAAAGTATTAATTCTGGCAGCGGATCTACCTTCATTATGAAATGATAGTAACTATTAAAGGAAATATTGCTTGCAGCAGATGAAATAGAAAAATCAAATAGTGTTTTCTGTATAATTGCCATGCAGCTTTTTTAAATTTAAATTTCAAGGCTTTGATTTAATCACTTCTAAATTATAAATGATTTATAGTTACTAAGCCATATCCTAATTTAAATCCAGTTGTGTAATTTCATGTTTGTCAGACTTACTGTTTCTTGTTCAATATGAGAGACTGAAATGAAATGATATAATACAAGACTAATTTAATTCAGTGTTTTTTTTATTTGATGCTTGATCATTTAGAATTGAAGGTGAAACATCTGTCACTGTCTGTGTTGATTTAATGAAGATTATCTCTGGTTACATTGTCAATGTGAATGTCCCCTGACTGTTATTACAATATTTTACATTATGACTATTGTGCAGTTACTTCTGGCTGAGGTTAATTGACTATTTAGCAATGACTTATGTGTCATTAAAGAAGGACAATTTAATGGATGAAGCCGAATTGCATGACAAATAATCACAAAAAAACTGAAACTTCTGTGTGAT
This sequence comes from Stomatorhinus walkeri, assembly GCA_026784285.1. Lineage (NCBI taxonomy): Eukaryota > Metazoa > Chordata > Actinopteri > Osteoglossiformes > Mormyridae > Stomatorhinus > Stomatorhinus walkeri. The sequence goes on from JAODUD010000008.1 coordinate 15,046,394, forward strand.
TATTAAACAGGACTTGTCTATATATAGTGACCTTTGAACGGTTTACTATGCATTTTTGGTGATTGTCTTGCTGACTCGCAAAAACATTTTCACTTGTAATGTCTCCTCCAGAATTTGTCTGTATTTGGCTCTAACCACCTTGATTTTTAAATGAGATAGGCTTCCAAGTCCTGTCCATCCATTTCCCCATAACCATTGAATATCTAGGGGTCACTGCAAACCCAGAGGCTGTCCTAGGAATCGTAGGGCGCAAGCCAGGAGACCCCCTAGGTGAGATGCCAGTTTATCACTGGACAGACATTCCCACGCCCAATCCATACCACTTCACCTCAGTTTATGTTTTTGGGCTGTGGGATGAAACCAGAGCAGCCATAGGAGAACACAGGGAGAACATGCAAGGTTCACACAGACCAGAACAGGGGTAGAAACCGAACCAACAACCCAGGAGGCCACAATACTTGATATGATGCTGCAATCAACATGAACTTCAGTTCAAATCTTCTGCTCTTGTCATCTTAACATGTTGCTCCTTGTGAAGACTTTATTCTAGACTGATGCTTCATTAGGTCAGTCTTTGTGCATCTGAATGGCTCCTGTGTTCATTCTGAAGCTGCAGTAAAACACTAACCAGTTATTTGATTTTCACATTACAAATATATCTAGATTGTTTTCTTTTCGTGTTCTTTTCTTGGAGTCATAGCTTATGTTTGTACAATTCCGATCATCCGGATCCCATTAAAGTCACAAAGATAATGTAATATTGCAATTCTCTGCTATCTGATTCAAGGTTTTATTGTCATTGTGTTACACACAACGAGATCATGTCAGTGACTGAAATTGTGCTGAAATTCTTCCCTGAAGTGTTGCAGACATGTTTAAAATTTAGCTGCAACGGATCTTATTCAGACACAAATATATAAAAACATACTATTTATATGTTTATATGTTAACATATATTTAATATAGTTATCCCCTGGTCCGTCCTGCTTCATTCAGGGGTCAATATAAAATATATACTTTCCCTTTCTAGACATACAAATAATTCCATCCCTGGGTCTTTGAGATCATCTTCTCATGGTTCTGTGTAATACAAAAGGCAACAGGGCTGTATTATTATGCTCCTCTGGCACACAACGAAAAAGTAGCTCAGATCTGAGATACACATTTGCATTCCCATTTTTCGTATTCGGCTATCTTTGCATCCGTATTATTAAGCCGTTAAGCAGGATAATACACAGCCATTTTTTTCCTTCTCATTTTCTTGCCTCCCATCTTGCCCTGAATTCTCATTCAGTACCCAGATATGAGCACCTGATCACTGCATGAATCTGTATGAATCCGTATGCTAACGGATACTGAACTCATCTGTTTCTACTCGACCATTGTCCAATGTTCTATCTGCCTTCTGACTAAGTCCCTAGTTAATAAGAGAATTTATAAAATGACTCATGCAGTATGCACTTGCTATCTATTATATAAACATTTACAAACAATATTTTTCAAATTAGACTGTTCGGTTTAATATTCCCTTCGGAAACTAGTACAAATTCCTTGTGGCAAAAATTTCATGAGATGATCCACTCATCTTCTAAGCATTTATCCTGGTCGGGTCACAGGGCATCTGGAGTCAATCCCAGGCAGTGCAGGGTACATGCTGAGGAACACCCTGGATTGGATGTCCTGTCAAGGTGATATATTAAGGATATTTTGATTGTTTATGTTTCATCTGTGTTTTATTATTTTTGTGGATTGGGGGATCATCCCCCACAACATTAGTAAACTGGGATCGGGTCTCCACCCTACATGTAGACGTTCTCCCCATGTCATTGTGGGGTTTCCTTCAGTCCCCCCCACCCAGGGTCTAAAACCCTGGGACAGAAAATAGATGGACGGTTTTATCTGCAATTAAAAATTTGCTCTTGCATATAAAGTATATTTCTAGCAACACTGTTAGAAACACGCTGTCGTTTCTACTTCCAGTTCTGACCAATTAAAGATATTCAAAGATATTCATCACAGTCAGATCCATAAGTACAATATAATATTTATTAAGGATTAGGCAATAAAAAAATACAGTCTTCAGTTTGTCAGGGAAATAATTATACAGGGATCTGTTGCCCAGTCTACTCTGTCACATGCTTGTGTGTAATTCTTAGCAACAAGGATTACAAAGCACAAGCAAAGCACACCTGTAACTAAAAAATGGCCGTTTGATTGACATTAGGGAGCTTTTATCCCCATTAAATGAGGAAATCTACCTTTGCTATGGAAGAGATTTACCTTCCTCTCATGCTGGGGGCCACAACACAATCTCCTGTCTGTGTGTACTCTAAGCAGAGAGGTTTCAGCGTGGATGGATCGGGGCACACAGCCAATCAGGATACAATCATTTTCTCTCAGTGTGCCTGCAGCCCAATTTTGGACTCCCTTAAGATTTTAATTTGGCAAGGTAAACTGATTAATAAAACCTGGTAACAATTCACTAACACTGCAATTTGTATACAGACACCTCCCTACTTATGAACTTTCAAATTACAAGCTTTCATACTTATGAAGGTGCCTATTCCGCCTAGTACGACTTCTGGCTGCTACTCCCACCGCGCAGCAGCGTAGCGTGAGTACTCCCAGCATCCTAGTTCTTTGTACTTGCGTATACCCTTAAAATGATATTGAATAACGACTTACGAACATTTCACGTTACGAACGGCCGTTCAGAACGTATGGCATTCGTAAGTGGAGGAGCGTCTGTACTGTATAAGTACATATTGTTACCAGAAATGCTGAGTGGTGCAAAAACAAGCCAGAGAACTGGCACCTTACAGCAGCATTAAGCAACACAGCAATGTCTCAGCACATGCAGGGCACACCTCACGCAGCGCGACCTCTCCATGATAATTAGGTTCTTTCTGGACTCATTTTAAATCAGCAACACATTTACACTACAGCATTAAAGGTAAAGTTAGAGTTTGGCAGAACAATCATGCAGAGGACCTCCACAAGCTGAAGCGACGTCTGCTGTTTTCAGCCAGACTAACATGACTTTTGAAAGAAAACAAAACAGAACTGGAAATATCACTGTATAATTTTCACATACAGGCAGTAATAGTTCATATTAAGCAAGTTAAATACTCAATGAACATGATCACATTTGATAGATAACAATGACCCAAATAGAAGAGAAATACAGGAACTACTGTATTTAGGTATCTACATTATATACAATCTTTACAAGTATTTACATACTGCTGTCTGAACGCCAGCCCAGGATTTCCATGTATATAGAAAATCTGCAGTACCAGTGCTTAGTGCCAATCGGCTAAAAATAGCGACGACAAATCAGGAATCTCATAAGACAGATAATGACGAAGTCTCATTTTGGCTGTAGCAAACAATGATATCATGTGAATTCATTTCACTTTTAAGAAGTAACCCAGGGAATGAGATCAGCAGGGAGTCTGCCAAAATAGTGCCACTGAAATATTAATGTAAATACAGAAATGAATAGTTACATAGGTTCATAACTTCTATATCACGTCTTAGAGTACTGCATAAAACCATACGGTTTATATATATAAAATCTTTATTTCTGAATTTTTTTCTGCATATATATATTATTGGTAATTTACGTATTGGTAATATATTTTACAAGCAATACTACACTTGAGCTCATGTCTTGCATACAGACAACTTTTATCTTTGACATTATTCTCTGATAAACATGACCTCTTGTGCTTTATTGCTTCGTCACACAGCATCTTACACACCACCCGCATACATTCACAGATGCCTAGGAACTGAATTTTATTAAAAAGTAGACATTTTATTAGAATGTTATCCAGTATGGGCCAGGTTGGAACTATGTGGTCCTACTGGTTGTGTCCAAATGCTCTTTAGTTCCCTCCACAGTGGCTAGTGACCAGATACAAGAAAGAAATGGGCATAAAGTGGAAATAAATAGACCAATGGAGACATGCACAACTCTGAAAGCATAAAATACATAAAACATTGATTTGAAAAAAAATAGCTTCAATACATATTTGTGCATTAATTTCACATTGGTCTTGTTGAATCACGGGGTCTTTTGGCTTTCAAATAAATCTAAATTTAATTTTACATTTAAGTTAGCTTAGTAGTCTTGTGAGTGTAAAGGCAGGCCCATTTCCAGCACCAGGACCAATAACCGTCATGTGATTTTAAATTAGAAAATTATATTTATTCTGTTACTTTTCAGACTGATAAAATTACTTTTCATCTTTTCCATTCTCTGTTTTTCTGTCAAACATATAGCTGCTGCCTTTAGGCGAATCTCATTACTCTCTAACTTTTTGCTAGTAAGAACTAAAATAGTAACTGTGATTTGATTGGATGATTGCTAAGTATCTGGCTGTCCGCATTTTCAATTAGCTGCTGTTAAAAAAATTGCAGCCTGTGATCACCAAATCATTCATATGTTGTGCTCTGATCCTAGCATATTACGGATACTTTACATTTATTTATAAGCCCCTGACATCACTGCATTCATAACATGGTATTCTTGTCTCTTTAAGTCTATCTCGTGCCAATATTTTTGTATTGACACAGCAGCAGGTTTTTGAAGGTCTTCTTGAAGGTCACGTTGCAGAGTGCGTAGCAAGCTGGGTTGATGGTGCTGTTTACATAGCACAGCCAGTACCCAATGGCCCACACTGTGTCAGGGACACAAGACTGGCAGAAGGTGCTGATTAGCACCATGACGTTGTATGGGGTCCATGTAATGATGAAGGCCAGAAGAATGGCAAAGATGGTCTTGGTAACCTTTTTCTCTCTTGCTGCCATTTGTCGTCTCCTTCTAACTTGGCTTCTAGCTATGCTAGCAAACTTTCGGACCACAGTTTTTGGCCGGTTGAGTGGAATCGATTTGTTCTGACCACTACTTGATGGCACGATCTCGATGGCAGTGATGCACTCATCCCCTGACTGTTTGGTGATTATTTTGATCTTGGACCATCGAGAGTTTGGGTTTGGTTTAGCTGAAGGCTTAGAAGCAGTGGCCTCAGAAGAGGCCACGCTGCCCAGTTCCTTGATGTCTTTGGGTGTAATAATGGCTGTGCTTGAGTCATTGGAGCTCTCCTTTTCTTCTGGCTGGATGTTGGAGTCAGCCTTAGCTGAGACGGACTCATCTATCTTGCCGTTTTTCATTGTGTCACTGCTAGACTCCAAGTTAGGCTTGGAGGAGATGTTGTTGTTCTGCTTTAGCGCATGGCTTTTGTGTACATTTGTAGACTTGAGGGCCTTCTCATTCTTGGTCTCGTCTTTCTGCTTCCTCACACGACTCCGGCTGGCCAGCGAGATGTGAATGTAAAGAATCGTCATGATGATGACAGGCAGGTAGAAGGCGGCGATGGCCGTGCCGAAGGTAACCACAGGGTTGGAGAGGAACTGGATGTAACACTCACCCTCAGGGACTGTGCGTTCCCCAACAATGAACTGCCAGAAGAGGATTGCTGGAGCCCAAAGTATGAAAGAGAGGATCCAGGCTGCTGCAATCATTAATCCAGCCATCTTTGTTGTTCGTCTTGCTGGGTAGGTCAGGGGCTTGGTCACACAGAAGTACCGGTCAAAGCTGATGATTAGGAGGTTCATGACGGATGCATTGCTGACCACATAATCCAAGGCCAGCCACAAATCACAAACTACAGGCCCTAAGGGCCAATATCCCTTGATTATGTAAACAGTGTAGAGGTTCATAGAGAAGACCCCAATGATAAGGTCTGCACATGCCAGACTGAACAGGAAGTAGTTGTTGACTGTTTGAAGGTGCCGGTTGACTTTTATGGAAAGCATGACTAAGATGTTGCCCACCACGGTGACGAAACTGAGTGAGCCAGTCACAAGGGCAATGAAGACCATCTCCATGGTTTTGTTTTGGCCTCTTGCCTCCTGTACAACAGAAGAGGAATCATTGCCGGCAGAAGTACCACAGCCGAAGCTGGAAAAATTGGCATTTCTGGATATGTTGAAAACAGAGCCTGCAGAAAAATAACAGAACACAAAAATAACAGCTTAGAAAAGTATGAAGAAATCGATTTCATTGATTTTTTTTTTTACATTTTTAAAAAACTTTTTATAAGGTTTTTTTTTTCAAATCACAAGAAAAATTTAAATTAAGCTATTTGTAACTTTTTAGATAAGATCAACACGTGACCACAATTTTTTGTACCTTTTAAGACGGTGGAAATGACTACCTTTTGCAAAAGGGCTACCCTTGTATCCATTATGTCATAGATTTAAAATTAAGCTATTCAGCATTACATTTTTTTGCAAGCTTATTCGGTTTCTTTTTAAGTGTGTAAAAGTTCATGTTGATTAGCTGCCTGTTCCTCATAATTATGCTCTCCTTTGTTCTTGCTTATCAGTTGTCCTCTTTGTGTCTGCTTCAATTTTAGGGAGATTAAGACATTAACGACTTTGCCTTTTTCTTTAATGTCTGATTTGGTTAATTCAGAATTTATTTTTCTTTGGCTTTATTGACCGATGTCACAAATCTTCTTGTATCAAAACCTGCAGGAAGTCTTTTTAAAAGTATTTTTTAAATATTAAAAGTAAATGAAATGGTTCAGTTTTTTATTTCCACTATTGAATTTACTGATGTTAAGTTCGTGTGACAAATGGAGTTTCTAAAAATGCATACATCGATACACCGCTCTCATATTACAGGTGACAAGTAAACTATTGATTATTTTCTTCTAGGAGTGTCGTGCTAGGAGTGCTGTGCTTCTTTTGGCAAATAATTAAGTCGAAAAAGGAAAGGCATTTCAACACATTTCATCATTTCCTATTCAGTAAGAAACATTTTTCTGGGGACTTCGTAATGCAAATATAAACCTTGGAAAATTAAGATGTAGTTATGGTACCTAAAATGTTCATTCATTCCATTCATTACATTGTAAACATTATTCCTTTGTGGAAATTAAAATTTCACTATGTTATTGTACAATAATATAATGAATTTTATATACATAATGTATCTATGTAAATAAAATGTAATTAATGTAAAGTAGTTAGTATACATGTTGTAAACATGCTAACTAATGCTGACTAACAACACTAGCACTGATTACACAGTACTACTAATGTATGTGCTCCTCATGCTCGTGGGGGGGGGGGGGGCTGCAGTTGCCATAATTGACACAAACTATCGAAAGTCACCATTAATTCAGGCTTGAGTTCTGGTTTATTGTTTTCTTTTCTTGACTGTGGCAGAAGTCGATTTTTCATTATAGAAAAAATAATATGTTCTTTTCTGCACCTAGCTGACAGTAATTTCAGCGCTCGGGCTTCTAATGCTTGGGTGGGGTTATTGTGTGCTGTCAGTTACGTCCTGGTTTAACTCAGTGGGAGTCAGTAAAGTAACCAATGGGAAGATGGTTCACCCTGCTCAACTTATCCATCACCAACGTTTTTATGTTACCAGGGATGTAGCACTGTGATGATATTTGTAAATATTTGACAAATGGTTTCTAAGACAACAACAAAGGACATGGATCATGACTATTAATAAATTATTAACTGTAACCTTTGAAATCCAGGAACCACTAGCCTCTGTCCCATAGTGGACACAGGTGCTAGAGAAGGTTCACTGTTAGCACGAAGGAGCCTGACTGCATGTCTGCTGTTTTATTTCCTCTAATGTCAGAAGACAGGTTGGGGGGGCTGTTCTCTTGTTCTTAATGTTGCGAAAGAATTTAAGAGAGACTGTATAATGCATCATTTATCATGTATGGAGCAGAAGAGGCCAGCAATGTAAATCACAGTCTTCATCAGAGTCCGCATATAATTATTCAAAGAGTAAAGTAGTTTTTCATGCCAGCTCTTCACATAGCGATAGATCACTGATGACAATGAAGGATGATTCATATTATAGGCTGGACAATTTAAATCTAAGAATACTTGCCCTGAAAAGTGCATCACTCCTACCTGAAATCGTTGGCCTCGCAACAAAATAAAAGTTATATGTTTTATAGCTGTAATTCAGTTTATTCAAAAAATTGTTTGACTTCACATTGTGTATCCAAGCTGAAATTCCATGGTCACTATACCGGTTTGTGCCGATACAGTGCAGTTTAGGCTGGTTGCTCAGCTCATTATGAGGATACGTATGTTCATTTCACTTCCCATTTTGATAATAAATTGTTTCTCTCGCTATAGATTTTGTAACTCATGCAATTATTTTTTTAATCAAAGCAAAGACAAAATTCAGTCCCTTTAATTAGTACTTCATGTTTTTATTAATGATTCATTAATGATACATGTACTTATTTGATTCAGATGGACAAATTAAAATATGGCCGTACGATATAAATAATGAAAATGCATTCAATTATTTTACCAAAAATAAGAATAGTTTGATAATGACATTAGTTTTATATCAGTTCTGTTTCAATAATATATATGAACTTGTTTTATGTCCTATACAGAATCAGAAATTGCGACTTGGATGGATGGACAGACATAGTTGTTGCAATATATATGCTTAGAATTTCTGGAAGCTTAAGATCTGCCCAGGTAACATGTGAGTTGTATAAATGGCAGCTATTATTTATCTAGATCTATGTTTGATAATTCCTTGGAAAACAGAGAGGCCCATTCAGTAAACAATGTCTGAGACAGCTGAATTATGATCACAGCTTATAGTATGTGAAAATCTGCAGCATCTCCCTGTTATATGTGTCATCTCTAAATCTGGTTTGTCTTCATTATACCAGCAAATGCTGGAACGGTACCTCTAATGAGAGAAGATCTGACTCTCAAATGCCAGGAGTACACAAATAGCACGTCACTAACTATATCGTTATTGTTACCATTTCAATTTGAAAAAAGCACCTTTTATAGACTGAGTAACTCCACTGCAAAAAGTCAGGCTGTCATACATGTCTTCTGTTGACGTTGAGGACGATGCCTTGCTTCATACTTTGCTTCTCACACTATGCTGGAACTCTAGCTGAGAAGAACCGTATTAGCATTTGTGCAGTTGCCCAGGAGCGCGATGTCCCAGAAGCACACTAAGTCAACCCCCCTCCATCCCATTCTGCAAATTAACAAAATTTAGTAGATAACATTTTTAATAAGATTGCATATTGTGCATATTGTTCTTTTAATACAGTACTCATTGAAAAGCCTACGTAACATCTATGTCTGAGTTTCAATAGCCACCAATTAGCTTTGTATCTTTCTGACGTTACATCACAGGTGCTGTTGCTCACAGGTACATAATACTAAATAGTCCAGCCCTACCCAGACCCATGACACTGGGGATGACTTGAATGTCCCCCACAGTACCAATATCATCTATCAGCTCTACTAGGTGAACCATTCACCTTATACCTGCCCTATACAGTGACTGTAAAATAATCGCGCTCTTTAGCATAGGGAATTTAAAGAAAGGATCCGATGGATTAAAATAGGATGATATATTCCAATAGGGCCACATCTCTAACTGAATTATCTGTATTCTATGCAAGAAGGGGTAAATCAGGCCTAAGATTATCCCAATATAAGCATTATGTCAGAGTGAAATGGCTCTGAGATGTTAGCATAGAGGTCCCCTCCATTAGCAAGCTTTAGCACTGATTGTACCATGAGGTAAATAGCATAGTAACTGCTACACAGTGATAGCTTGCCTGGGGGGGGGGGGGGGGGCTGAAGCA
>JAODUD010000008.1:15062031-15074870 GCA_026784285.1 Stomatorhinus walkeri
GGGAAAAAAAACAGATATTTATCACACTATGGGGACATTGTGTCCCCATAAGGATAGGTATACCCGCTCACACACACCATTCACACACACACATTTACACCTACAGTCAATTTGGTAACCAAAATGGACGAAGCAATGTAGATAAATATTGCATAAAATTTTGTTCTTCTAAACACTTAAAACTGGGACAACAATGTCCTTTGAGGCATGTAAAAGACTGAAAGGAGCTTGGCCAAAGTTACACTTTAGTATGAATAAAGTTAATGTTCATTGAAAATCCTAACCAAAACCTTTGGAATATCATTACATTTCTGCCAATCAAAAATACCAATCCACATTTATCCACTTGTAATGTGCAATTGAAAACTGATGTTCCTTGAATCAATTTTAGCCACAACGTAGTGTGTCAATGAATTTGTATTTAGAATTTACACTATATAATTTTATGCAAGCACCATATTCATTCTTATGACCATGAGCCATTTTCATCCTTGTGAGTAAAGACTGAGCATTGGAGCTTTGATAAATATTCAAGTATTCTCTGAAATACAAGAGTTCGCTGAAAGAGGCTAAATGTTTTTTGTAAGGCATTGATTACATTTTCCACAGTGTTACTATTCCATAATTTTTCTTCTATTTTATTCTTTTGGGTAAATTGTCGGAAAGCAGGGAAAAGGAAAGTTACCACATTCGATTTACTTTCCCTGCATCCAGTTTGGTCACCATTCTGGTTCAAAAACATGACAGTTGTGATTCTTGGCAGTGATGCTATTTCTCTCATTCCAGAAAGGTGACATATCAAAGACGGATTTTCATTCATTTCCACATCCCAGAAAAATGAGCTTAGCCTCTGACAGCCACCAGTTTCCATTCTTTACTTTTGGTAAATGATCTGTTTTTAATTCATATTTGGTTAGCAGATACTTTTATCCAAAGTGATATACAATTGAGATTAGCAGGGTCAGGCGATACCTGGAAAATTCCTCCCCACATTCAGGGTTCAAGTCTTGCAAAATATTTTTTGTAAGAAATTATTTAATTATAGATGTCTTTTTGAGTAAGCAGGACAAATCACACATATTTGAATGCTATTTATTTTAATAGAATAGTTATTATTATCATCCCCTTTGCAGAATGACATCATCTTTTGAGTAATTGAAATGTTTAGAAAATATTTTTAGCTACATTTGCAACAGTGACCTCAATCAAGTCTGCAAATTAGAGCACTCTTATTTTATCAGTGTTCATAAACTTTAAATATGTAAAACTGAAATGCACTTGAATTTAAATAAATTAAGCAATAATGATCAAAGTTCATCTGATCAGATTACAAACAATTTATATGCATCTAATTCTGAAAAATATCATCAAGGGACATTTTAACAAGCATAAAACTTGTCTTTGACACATTTACAATTAAACTTTGTTAGTCCCCATAGTTAACATTTGGCCTAAATTAGCTTTAGAATAAGCCACCCAGATGTCTATGCTAGCAACACTTCCATAATTTATTTGAAAAAATACAATTTTAGCAACTAAACAGATGTTTGCAAGCATGTGAAGAATTTATTTTTCTGCTTTAACCCTACATGCCAGCAGTCGCCTATTATTGGTTTTTAAACACTTAGTTTTGTCATAATGCTTCTCACCTTCAACCAAGAAATCTTCTGAGTTTCTGTCACACCAATATCTTTCACAGGAAACTTTCTTTCCAGAATGTTTCAACATCACTGGCATTATGTTCATATCAGTGCATCGTAGGTTAAACCAGGAAGAAAGACGGGTCGAGAAACACTGCTGCAAAATGAATGTATCTGTATTCCAAGCAAGCACTGGTAGTTCAACAAAGGTTGTTGGGTCAAATCCCCGACAGCACATGTAAACTCTTCCCTCCACTGTAAGTTGCTCTGGATAATAGCATCACAGAAATGTTAATCAGTAAGTGAACTAGAGTACCTAGAAGAAATCCCATGACAACAGGGAGAGAACATCTAAACTCCACACACATGGAACCCTGAGGTACGAGGGAATAGTGCTAATCACTAATCATGCTGCCCTTTGTAATGCATATATATCTTATTTAAATAAGAATAAGTATACAAAATGGAAAAATAATAAAAACTAAAACCATATAAATCAAATAAAAATGTTTATGCAGAGGTAGAATCATGGCTGGCTTTAACTATTGGCAGAAGAGGCCTTTGTCTTATTTACTCCAAAATCCTGGTGTATTTTCATCTTCACATGGAGCCATATTGCGGTTGCACTCTATGTGGCTCCCGCTGCTCATGGGAATTGTATTTCCGAGGTTTAATTATGTATTTGTCAAATTGTGTACATGTCCTTTCAAAAGTGTGGGCTGCTGACGTCAATGACGGCCAACCTACTCCCCCTTTGTTCAGATGTTAACAGTCAGGAAGCCACTAATATGTTCTCTAATAAAAGATGATTTGCCTTTCAGCTACCAACTGCAGAATATCGTGTAGAAATAGTTTTAATAACATGATGCCATTTTTTCTTCCATTCAGTAAGTGAACAGGCAGTATTTTTGAAGTGCAGTTAAAGGCATCATCTTTTCGCAGTTTGCGCAATTATATTATAAATATTTCTACAGACATACATCCATATCACACATCATTATATGCTTTTCCAGTTGTATTTAGGTCTAAACATATATGAACATTAATATTTTTTCTGGGCAATAAATCAAAGGCAGAATGTATTTAAACTGTTTAACACTTTTCGTTGTTTCCAGCTAAGTGGTAAATAATGTGCGTGTTCTTGTTGGACCCCAGCTGAGAGGCATGGTGAGATATTACGTAACAGACATTTAGACCTTATTTATGGCAGTAAACTCCAAAGCCTTTAAAGTTCACCACTTCCTGACCACAACCAACAACGTCAAAGGCATCTTTTTATGAAGTAAATTTCCTTCTAGTAAATGGTTCCTGACTGGCATTTCGTCCATGTGTTGTCTGGGACAGTCTGCACCACCCCTGTGACACCATCGAGGAAAAGCAGAAGGGAGATGGGTGGATGGATGGATGCATTCCCAGCATACATTGGTATTGCATTAGTTAAAGGCAATTGCATGATCATTCGCTTATGGGCATGGGCGTAAATTATTGGAGGATGGGGGAGTTGTAACTCCTCAATAATATAAACCAACCAATAAAACCCCCTAAACCTCCTTAAATGAGTGGAGACCTCAAGCTCCACAATGCTAATCCCAGAAATATGCCTTTGACTGGGTATTCTCCACAACTACAGCAATGCCAGCGAACTGATTAGGCAGCATAGGCAGCTGCCTAGGGCACCATCTTCTAAGGGGATGCCGACTTAGCAATCCGCCCCAGTGTGAGGAGCATGCAGAGCAGTTCAGTTTTCACAATAAAGTGTATTTGGGCATTTGGGAGGGGCAGCGCCTCCGGTGGAGCTTGCTAAGGCAGTACATTGGCTTCGAAGGGCACTGAATAACACCATCCAACGGCACTGAATAACACTATCCAACGGCACTGAATAACACCATCCAACGGCACTGAATTACACCATCCAACCGCACTGAATAACACCATCCAACGGCACTGAATAACACCATCCAACGGCACTGAATAACACCATCCAACGGCACTGAATAACACTATCCAATGGCACTGAATAACACCATCCAAAAATTAAGGTTCTGTGTCTCCTTATGCTCACAATTAAAACTACAATTATTGCCAGTAATGTTACATTTCAAATGGCACTGAAGAGAAATTAATTTGCAAGCATGAGGAAAATTAATGAGATTTTCTGATTACTTGTAATTTGGTAACGTAATGCAGGAAATAACAGACACAGGACAGATGATGTGGAGACTTGGAGAATATTGATCACTCATTCCTACTTCTTGGAAATGGAACATGAATTTAATGTGCAGATCCCGGAAATATTCTACATGTAATATAGGGAATTTAGGGCATTGATAGAGATTGTGATAGAGAAGGCAGCTAATTTCATTTTGCATGCTCAGTAAGGAATGATGAATGTGTCACAGTAATAAATGGTGCAGGTAAAAAGGTAATTTAACTCTGTAGCTTCAAGTGCTTTTAAGCAAAAGTTGTTGAACACGGCTGATTATACAACAGAACCTCATTTGTGTTGTGTGGGCCTGGTTCAACAGCACCATTACACAAATGCAAAGCATCAAGCTCCTCCGGCTTTTTCCAAAGCATTCTCCATAGACCGAGAAAGCCAGTGGCTAGGTCAGGCCACCCTGTGCTTGCAGAGCCAGAAAAAGACAATACTCCTACAATCTATCCCAGAAAACAGCGCCTGAGGGACACTGCCCCGCCTACTGCCTGACCTCTCTCTGCAGCACTTACCAGGTTCCAGGGCCTCGAGGCCAGAGGTTCATTTCAATTGCAGATGAATGACTGTTTATTTTAGACACATAAAATCATTCTTTTTTAATACTCAGAAAGGCAGAGAGGCCATGGGTGATTTTGACAGACCAAATGTGGTAATTGGAGAAAATAATCGGCGATAAGATCAAAGTTCTTCTTTAACTTTAATGAGATATAAGTCAAGACTCTATTTCAGACTTACTGTATTGTCTTTGGAGTGTGTTGTCTCCGTAGACACAGATCCAATGACAGCCTTCATTTAAAATATACTTATGCAACAAGTATTGTATACTAAAGTATTACTATAGTTTTCTGGAGTTTTTGTTTTGTTGTTTTTTATTTTGACAAGAGATGCGATTTTTTTTTTTTTTTTTAGTAATGACATATTTAGTGATTTAGTAATGACATATTCATACTCATACTACACATACTTTATTTGCTTAGATTATTCTTTTATCCACGCAGAGAAATAAAAATGGTATGCAAGGTATGCACTAAAATCAAAGGTACGATGATGATTGTCAGTAAAGATCGGTCATAGCAATTATTAGCAAAAAGCTAAAAAAAATTTAAAGAAACATTTTGAATAAGGACACTTCATCATGATAATCGTCAATAAGGATTGACAATAATATATTAAAAAGGTAAAGTTTTCTTTTAAATTCATATTTTGAAGCACACCTCTTAAAATTCTTTATGGCTCAGAAATCTTGTCAGAGTGTAGTTGCATAAAGCAGGCAGTGAAGAAATTTGCAAATCTATCATATAAACCCATGTTAGCAAATGACTGGAAAAATAGCAGCTCGATTCCTGGCATTACCGCAAAAAGCCTCTCAGTCAAGCAGAAGCCCTTGTTGTAGATTATACTTGGGGGGCATCTGCGCCTCACAGTCTCCTGACGTTCTGTAAACACGGCAGGCTAGTAATCGTCTAGTACCCGCGCAGTAATCTGAGGAGGCTCATTAGAGTCTGCGTGCTTGCAAATTTCACTTTCCAGGCAACAGAAGCAGAAGGAGGCAGAGGCACTATGAAAATGATGTGGGTGGCTTGGCTATATCATAACCTGTCATTTAATATTTAACTGAAATTAAGGCTGTGAAAAAGCACAAGCACAGCAGGATAAAGGCAGATTAAAAAGCGCTGAATGCTGTCAATGTATCCAAGTAAAAGGCATAGTAGTGTATAGATCTCGGAAAGGAATTTGTGTGTGGAATAAAAGGCTTATTTTCTTTGGTACACTCTTATATTTTATAAGCAGAAATATGGTATATATTGTACATGCCAGTCTTGTTGCTTCCCAGGCTGAAGCTCCTGATGTGCAGTTTGGTAGATACAGTCACCTGTGGTGGATACAAACACTTCCAAGTTAGAGCTGGAGAGATGGTGAGCCCCAGTGCTCACAGAAGGACTATGCGAGCAGCAATAGTCCTTAGCTATGGGAGATGAGCATGCTCTTTGTGGAAGCTTGGGTGGAGTGGGCAGCACTCAAAGGACTTCTCGGCATCTGCCGACAAACCAGTGCAAGGACCAATCTGCAGGAGCTTAGTGGTGGAGTAAACTGATGGCGTTAGTATACGAGGGGACAAGGCAGAACAGCAGCTGTAATGTTAATTTGTTTATGAACGGCTATTACAGCTGTCACACCCGTAGACAGACATCCAATATTCTGCTCAGAGCTTCTCGCTGAAAACGTCACATCGGCTACCTGCCATTTTATCAGCAACACAACTGAAAACCTTAGAGAAAAGGTAAATGTTGGCATGATTAGCGCCATCTGACCACTCTCTGATATTTTACCAGGATTTGCATTATGACCTCAGAGACACCGACTATAATTATTGATTTTTTTGGCTCTTTTATCTATGTTCCCATGTGCTCAATAATAAAATGGTCCTATAGTGTGAGTACAGTCTGCAGGTAGCACTATGGTTCTGCACCTAAGAAGGCAGTGGGTTTGATTTCAGCCTTTGGCTCTATGTGCGTTTTCACAGGTTTCTTCCAGCTTCCCCCTGCAGTGCAGAAATTGGTGTGACTGGATGTGAGAGCATGCATGCCTTGTGATGGACAGGCATCCCATGTAGGGTGTCACCTACCTTATGACCTCTCATACCTGGGACAGACTCCAGGCTCACTGTGACCCTGTACTGGATAATTGGCTTTCCAGATTGGTCATCAGATTTCTCTCCACCTCCAGGAAACACCTCAAGACCTATCTGTTCCAGGAAATCCTCTATTAGCCTGATATCTGTCTGTGTTGTGTCTTAATGTTGTACATCTCATCAGCCAATTGACGTGCACCTCTTACTCCTATGCTACTTACACTTGTAGCTATAGGCACTTCCTCTAAAGCCGCATGTTTGTAATACGCTATTTGTTTCACTTGTACTTTTCTTTGGACAAATGTGTCTGCGAAATAAAATAAATGTAAATATAAGTGCTTTTGGATAGATTGATCATGGCAAACCAAAGACACCAATAGTTGCCACCTGAGCAATGGACAACACAATGTAAGGTATAAAGGAAACATCAGAAATGTTGATATGAGATTTCAAAAAGTGGGAAACAGTGCCATATCATAACATTTTATCTGAAAAGCTTGGTATTTACCCAAATGAATTTTATTACTATGTCCATCCTAACAGTCTATTTACAAGACAGACCATTTTTCCGTGACTTATACCCAATGTAACAATTTTCAGTGCTGTATATACTCAGCTATCAGCAACATGTTCCCATGCAACCCACACAGTGTGTACAGGTGCTTTGAAAATAATGAGGATTTGAAGAGAGCACATGCAACTCTAATGTGACCAGTTGCTGTTTAAGGATAATATTTCACTAGCTGTTAACAAGCAGTACATACCAAGACATGATGACCTATGACCCTTGAACAGAAGGGTAGGTCTATTCCACTATGATTACACTGGTCAAGGAATTTTTATATTCTTTCTTTCACATGAATCAAAACTGATAAATGTCTAGTTCTTTGTGGGCTGAATTCAGATATCTAATCAGAATTGACTGACACACATTTTATGTGCACACTTTATGTGCACGCTTGTTATTCATGCTATGGATATATTTACAGTATAATTGCATGGTGACTCATCCAAAAGGTGGAAGTGTATGGTTTTTCTGCTGTGCTTGTCCTCTAAAGGGTCCAGGAGAAAATAAGAAGCATACTGAGAGCTCACCAGCTGGTCAGGATTCAGAAAATGAGAACGGGATCCTGTCTCAACATGTCCGAATGTGTAAACTCTGACAAAACAGACTTACAGTACTTTGCACCTTTCTGTCATAAAAAATTTGGGAAAGGGAAATAAAACCATTTCGGTGCCACTTTACAATAAGGCTACCCTTATAATGGGAATATGCATGGTTTATAAGCAGGTTATTAATTAGGTTGTAACACTTTGTAAATCATTACTAGACTATTATAAACAGTTTACCTCTTATTAATGAGTTACTACCATTTATAAGTGCCAAAGGGTAGCCTTACTGTAAAATGGTACCAGCATTTTTCCTAAATTAAACTTTAATATATCCATACATCATTAATAAGGAGTTGAATACCATCAATATAACTTTAAAATGACACTGAAAAACTAGCAGCTGATAGCAAAATTCAGAGCGCATTTCTGAAATCAACATAAAAAATACACAAGATGCCCCTTATAGTTCTACCGTGACAAAAACAGTTGTCACACACTACCAGTGCCTCTCTGTGCGAGCGTGCAGGTATGCGTGTTCTGTGGGTTTTTGTTAAAATTAAGACAATCAGATTCCAGGAATTGGGTGGTAATTTGCAGAGGTGGAAATTTCATGTCCAGAAAGTATAAATCCAGTCTATGATTTTGTTTCAACCAACCAGCTGAGTTCTCTGTGACAGTGACTCTTTATACTCAATTGGTTGGTTGAAACAAAATCCTGGTCTGGATTTTTTTTTCCGTACCTGAAATTTCCACCTCTGGTAATTTGTAGATGTCTTGTTGTTGCATATCATGTTGTTCATAACAAGTTGAAAAAAAATGAGTGTTCATTTTTCAGATCCATATCTACTGCCTTACCTTCACTCAATTTCTACAATTTTAATAATAAATCTCACAGAATGGCCAGCACACTAAGTTCTGCCATCTCAAGAAAATACTTATGCAGTCCTGGCATGTGTCTGAGGTTATCCCAACGCCGGACAAGTCCACAGGCCGGCAATGTTTCACACCATTAAGGTTTGTCATTCAGATATGACCTTTTCACCTGCTGGAGCAAATTCACTCACATGCAACCAGCACCATAACCCACACCTGTGCTGGGCATTTTTAATACAACATTTTGTTATGTGTGTTTATAATATTTGTGCATTTTCATGCACACGCAAAACAGGCAGCATTTAATGAGGCAGCTGACTGTAACTTACCAATATGCCAACATTATGCAAGCTTGATGTCATTTATGATTTTTTATAAAGCCAAGCATTCGGAGATTTGAAAAAAACAAACAATAAACATCGGGGTGGCTGCATCCCAGGTTTGCACAAGGCTCAGGTCTGTTGTTGAACACTTTCAGTCACTCTAATAACGTTAAATGTAGTGAGATCATATTAGGTACAGTAGGACACGTCTAAACAAACCTAAAAGCCTGCACCCCTGGTCAGTGTGGGCGTTTTTGGTGATGGGAGCTGCAATTCTTACAGATGGGTGATGAATCAATAAATCATGCAGAGAATAAATGATCCCCATTAGCGTGTCCAGTGCCTCTTCAAGCGCCACATAAACATAAACAGACTCTGTGAGTCATGTATTCTCTGCCTCTAAAAGCATTTTTTTTTTTAAATTCCATCGGAGCCCTGGTTTATGTCCTTAACTAGATACAGTAAATTGCAGGAATGGAAAGCATGCTCTGCTGATAGGAGTGCATGAACAGGGTGCTGCAGAATGCTTATTACCCATAGTTTTTACAGGGTACTTCATATCTTTTCAGTCACACTTCTTAACCATTTAATAGCATTACTCTCTGTTTAATTCTCCAGGTGAAGTGCTCAGTGCTGTTTAGTAGGTTGCAAAGCTACCATTTGCATGCCCATATTTTCATCTTTATTAATTCTTATGGAGGCATCATAAGCATGGATAGAGTCCTGAAAATGATCATTTGGCTTTACCAAAAATGTGTTCCGTTGATGCATTGCAGTTAGAGAAATATTATTAGATGATATCATGCCATTTTGTTTCTTAAAGCTTTGAATACGGAGTACTCAGGGAGATGACCGTGGGTGCCAGTCTGGCACCAGAGATGCTGACCATCTGCAGAAAAATACTGAAAATGAAAAAGCAGAAATTGTTTTAAATGCTCAATTCTAATTCTCAATTGAAAGAAAAAGACACTTAAAGGTAACTTAAAGTTGACATTTTCGGAAGCAAATGAGAATAAATAAAACTTGTGGCATGATTAATGATCTTTTTGCATGAGTCAGTACTGGTTTACTGTACTCATTTTGAATTTTTTGCTTCTAGAAGGAAGTACAATTTTTGCTTTGATGTCTGTTGTAATGTCGTGTTTGGAGTGCTGATGGTGCCGTAATGGATGGATTGCATGATTATTGATGTAGATAAGCATTAGCCTCACCTGCAGGTCTGATTAACATTCTGCTATTTTTGAGGCATTTAGCTGTTAGTCACTGTCCACACACCACTTGACTGATCATTATCTCACTGTAGCCATTGTTTTTTTTAATGAATCCAGCCATTGTGAAGACAGCAGGTGGGTACACTATGGTAATAAGCTGCCTGGAACTAGTAAGCAATAATGTAGGTAGGGAGATGTGATTAAATACATGCTCTAATGGTTCCTGAAAAGTACAGCTCATGCGATAAAGCAGAGATTCATTTAAAAAAATGAATGAAAATCAGTGGAGTTAATTCACACATGGGTGTGTAACCGAATAACTATTTTGAGATGCACGTCACATTTAAAGGTTCAATGGATTATATATTTTGGCCAGTGCTATATATTTATTAGAATATAAAAACTTGGGTGTATATGCTTCTCTTTGGTATCGTGCATCAACAATGCGAACAACTGTATTTTTTGATTTGTTTAAAGAACAGTAACCGAAGTACTATTGCTAGAGTACATAAATTGAAAATGGATTTTTGTAAGAACTAAAATGTGAACAAAATGTTCGATATTGTTAAGAGACAAATGTTCCGTGTAAAAAATGAGGGCTACAGTTTGAATTAAGGTAGATATGCAAGAGGTTTAAAGTTTGGATAGCTTTCATGTTGGAAGCAGGTGGGTCCCTCATTGTATGTAATTGTCTTTCGGGAGTAAATAATGATCATCTATTACTGAGACAAGAATAATAATACATTCTTGGTAACATTCAAAGCCCTTCCTTGTGCATTGTGAGTAGGCATCACATTCGGACTTACATATTGTAATAAAATGAAATTATTTTAAAAATCCATTAACCTATGAAACATACTGTACAAAGAGCACCTAGCCACATCTACGTTCTAGAGTCACACACACACACACGCACGCACACACTTTAAACAAAAAATTGTAATCTCTTCTAAGAATACAGAGATTTTGAAAGGGGGGCACTTAACACTCTCATCGATGCAAAAAAAAAACCCACAGTGATTTCCATCAGCCAGTGAAATATTAGAACAATACATGTACATTATAACGAAAAAATACTTTTACATTAAACAGAAGCCTTTTGTATCAGAACAATATTTTATGTTAAGGCCATTTACTTGTAATGGCCACTTTCCTATTTTTATATTTCCATTTTTTATTGAATTAATCAATTCTCCGATATCAGTTCATCTAAATAAATTAAAAGCATTGACATTAAATATATTCTCAAACTACAATGAGCTTTGAAGTGTACTTATTTTGGATATCACTATGGTTCAGATGTTATGTCACACCTGCAAGGTTGCCTGAACTCCTGTGTGAGTAATGTAGACATATGGGCGATTATACAAGCACTTTATCCCCCAGTGCAAAAGAACTTAATTGGTTCCTTTTTTATATATATGTTCTGTCTTTCCTGACCTCGAATTGAACCCACCCCAATGAAGACAGACATTGGGAATGAGGCAGGATTTTTCTCTAACATTTCCCTATTTATCTGCAATGCCCACCGACAACTGGTAGAATACCTCAAAATCCCTGTTGAAGACAGGGAATGTCACGAACATTTCAGGATTCATTCATATATTCAGTAATATAAGGAGCATGCTTTAGTCTGATAGAATCTCTTTCAGGATTATGACAAAACAGGGCTGGAAAATTGCAAAGAAATTGCTTCCAGATGTCACTGTACTGTTCAGAATCACTTCCATTAAGCAGTGCTCAGATGAAAATTGATTTAATAGCCTGGACAGACCCATGCCAGTTATTTCAATGGTAATGCCTATTAACATTAAAGGGAACAATGCTGCTCTGTGGATGCCCACTGGATAAACAGCTGGGCTTGTCATCTTGCACGAAATGTCCGTGCAAATGCTTATTCAATAATAATAATGCATCATTAGCTTTTGAAGTGTTTTGTAATTTAATCCAACTCACCTAGACTATCCTGAGGTGGACAGTTGTCAAGTTGTACTGAAGTGCCTGGAAAGGATTTACCAGCATCCTTTGGAATGAGCCACTGCATTGTTTCCTCCAAAGTTTCCTCATTTTCCTCATTTATTTTGATTATTTTGTTGAATGTAAGATGCTCATATGATTAGTGGAAAAAATAAATGCTCTAAACATTGACTCCTCATGTCCAAATCACAGCTTACCAGAGTACAGCTCTGTCTCAAACAACGTTAACCTTTTTTCTTAATGTCCCAAAAATTTGTAAAAAAAAAAAAAAAAAACTCAAAGTAACCATTTAATAAAAGGTCAGTTTTAAAAGATGCTAAAAATCATGCATTTTTTTCATCAGCTTTAATATTAATTTTTATTAGTAGGCCTGAGTAGACATTCATTGTTCAAGTGGACGAGATACTTTTACATGATGCCGTTTTTGCATTTTGAATTATTTCACTTAACATACTGTGGCCAAAACGTCACTTATTAGCTAGACTCTGATAAAGGTAAGATGTGCATAAGAAGCAGTCCATGAATAACTTGGTATTTTAATGTATTTTCATGGGGACATTATGGATGAATAATCAAGAAAATTAGGGTACTTGTGCTGCTAAGCCATTTTAATGCATTAAGTTTCATTAGCATGTTATGTTTAAAAAAAATCAAGTAGTATTTAACCACATGTCATATACGATAACCAAAACAAATATAAAGCACTTTTTGATCACATTTTTTAGTGTAGTGATTGTAAATACATTTGATAACTGATAGACTAATGTACAGAGCCGCCTATTCAGGGGGGGGGGGGGGGGGGGGGGGGGGGGGGGGGGGGGGGGGGGGGGGGGGGGGGGGGGGGGGGGGGGGGGG
>JAODUD010000008.1:15097024-15110044 GCA_026784285.1 Stomatorhinus walkeri
GTCTGGATACATACCTAGTCAGGATCAAAGAAATATTACTACGTCACTATGCGCCGGGTGAGTACTCTGCCCTTCCCCAAGCAGAGTAACAGCAATGGCCAACCACTATAGCTCAGATGGTTTTTTTTTACTCATTTGTACTTCAGATAATTGTTCTTGCGTATTGTTTGGGTACATTAAATGACTGTTGATGAGTGCAGCTTTAGACAATGGAACAGACACCACAAAGATATACTGCAGGTCAGCCTGAAGACTAAATGTTTCACTACCAAGGAAAGGGTGCATTAAGTGTGAGTTCAACAGGCGGCTTGGTGCTGGTGTGTGAGCAGAGGGAGCTGCGGTAGGAGGCCCATGCTCATGCGTGCACACCAGTCACGGTCATATCGCTTTCGCTCCGCGCTCTCAGCACACGCCTCCACGGATGATGCAACCCAAAAGGTTGCGACCACACATAATGGAACCCCCCCCCCGTAATAGCACATGAAGGGGAAACTCACAGCAGGACTGGTTTTGATTGGTCAGTTTAGAGCTGCTCCATGGATATCAGAAACAAATACTTAATAGAAAAATACAAGAAAACATTCTTAAACCAAATTCTCTTTGTATTAAACCACACGTGTACTGCTTACATTCACAATCAGATGAAATCCATTACAATCCCTATTCATCTGGCAATATTATACATTGTGCTTTGAGAAATTAGCAATTCGTTCTTTACAACACGGTGGTGGGGTCAGTAGGTAGTCGTTTGGCCTCACAAACTACTGTCGGTTTGCGTCATAACGTGTGTGTGGTACAGGTATTCAACAGGTATTTTTGCATGGTTTCCTCATATATTCCATCTAACTGAAAGAAACTGGTTTTTGAACAGCCTTTAGAGTGTGGGGGGGGTGGGGGTAGGTTCATATTACATTTATTACAGATGTCCCCTACAATGTAATAAAACCTGTTTTTTTGACATTGTGGGGACCATTTAATAGGTGTTTTATTCAGTTCATTGTGTTATGATAGTTTCCAGTGTTGACCAAATGCATACAAGAAAATTGCCTCAGACTACAATTAATTTAAAGAATCAAAAGTATGAAAAGACTAGTGAGTTTCAGCTAAAATCTAAAATGACCTTAATCAGTGTTAATCAGTGTGAGGAAGGCCTTGATATTCATCAGAATTTGTAAGTATAATTTATTTATGATATGATTTTTTTTCATACTAATAAAGTATTCATTTTATCATATATCACCTTTTAAAATAGTAGTGACAGAATTAAGACACATTTCATCTAGTAACTAAAGAATTTTGTGTGCTATATGTAAATGTAACTTTAGTATACAATTAGAAATTACCAGGTATGACTGTCCATCCATCCATCCATCATTTATACCGCTTTATCCATTTGGGTCAAGCCGGAGCCAATCCCAGCATCATTGGGCGAGAGGCGGGGTGTATCTCCACAACAGGGCCAACACAGACCAAAAGCCACACACACTCGCATTCACACTTATGGGCAATTTAGAGTAGCCAGTTGAACCACGTATGACTATATGTATGCAATTTGCCTTTTATTTTGAAAAGTACCAAATGGAATTAACCAAATAACAAATTGAATCTGTCTAAGTGAGTGACGTGCACTTTAGTTGTCAATGAGAACCTCGTTTTCCCTTGATTTATTTCCACAAATGGATGGAGTGTATATACAATTAAGCTTTCAAACAGGTTGAAATGCAATAGCTATTCAGTCGGTTCTGGTTTTGTGAAACCGTTCATGAGAGGAGCCCAAACAGATTAGGCTTGACAATGACTGAAATGAAAATGATATGGGGTCATAAATCAGATCAGTTTGCACACCAGCTTCGCAAGACATCAGGTGAACTTTTCTGTAGTTAGTGAGTGACATCACAGTATTCAGCTCAGCTCTTTAAAAAGGACTTTCTGTGTCTGGAGGCAGGTATAGTGTAATAAATTGTACTATTTTGGTGCTAACTACAAAGTAGCATTTTTTTCAACAATCTGCCTGAAAGTACTGCATTTTACTTATGTGTTATTTAAAAAGTTATTTGATTCAATAGATAGATAAATGTGAAATGTCTTAATTTAGTTGATTGACTATTGCATGTGAAATTAATATTAAGTGATAAAAAATTATTATTTTTTAAATTTTCTACATAATGGTGCCACATTTCAGTATAAAGGCCACTGTACAAGACAGAAAGCAGACTCCAGAGCTGATTAAAGAGGTACCATGATAATCATGGTTTGAAGGAATTGTGTGTGATTTGAACTGAGCTGAGCCTAGCTTGGCTAAAGAGAGATCGCCGAGGGTAGCGGATCCTGTGTCAGGGCTGCAAACGGCTGGTGGAGGGAGGTTAGTTGTGAAGCTTTGGCAGAGAGAAGCGGTGTGCTCCAGGGCAGTGTACCACGACCCAGTCCTCAGGGACCCCCAGACAGTCTAGGTTTTTGATGAGACCCGTGAGGGAGCAAAAATGTGGACTGTCTAGCAGGAAGTTGGGTGGGAGCCAAAACATGGATTTTCCGGTAGGAAGCTGGGAGGGAGCAAGAAAATGGACTGTCTGGGGACCGCCGAGGACCGGGGTGGGAAACACTTTTTTAGGTTTCCGTATATATAACAGTACATGCAATACAAACAACTATTTGGATTAATTTACTCAATTCATTTCAGTACCATAAAATGCAGTACATTGCCTAGGCCATCCGTCCATCCATCCATCTTCAAACCACATATCCTGCTCAGAGTCATGGGGGGGTGAGGGGGGTGGAGCCTGTTCCAGGCAGTATAGGGCATAAAGCAGGTGCACACCCTGGATGGGGTGCCAGTTAATTCAATGCATTTTCATACATGTCATAGCTAAGACATCCATTAAGAAAATGTGAGGTAACATACATTAATCATCAGTTAGAGAAGCTTCTCACTGTAGCATTATATGAGATATTCAAGAAGTTCTTTTTACCATAGAAGAAATTTAGTTAAAAAATATTGAATATACCAATTGCACATGAGAACACAGACCTGGCATGCAAATAGGTATGACATAGAAGCTGCAGAGTTCATTCCAGGCAGAAATTATGTAAAAGGTATAATAAAGTATCGGGTATCATTAAGTGAGCATCATTGCATCCCCTAAAGCAATAAAGACCAATAAAAACAGATCGACCTCTCTTTCTCTAAATGCACACTGTAACTGATATCTAAAAATGAAACCAGGACAATGGTAAATTAATAAAAAATTACACCCTGCATATGAATGATGAAACTTCAAATACAGAGTAATGTCAGTGAGATCACCCTGAGGTTTCAGGAAGTCACTGTTGGTTGCTGTGAGTACTCTGTCCGTGTAAGATGGTGCATTGATATGACATGATGATTCTGTTGTCAGGCGCGGGCTGCCCGCTCTTAGCAGTAGTTGTGTAATACTTACTGTCATTCAAGTGGGCAATTTTAAAATCAAAAGCACGCAGAGCTGGAGATCACACAGGCAGGCACTCAGTACTGTGCCTCAGAAGCACCTGACTGAGAAATGTGCCAATTTCTTAAACAAGCTCTACTGTCATGCACAACTGAAAGAGGAGGCAGACAGTCACCTTCAAGGGGACCCAAGAAATTATTTTGCCAAAAAAAGTTTTGTGTTCAGCTCCTCCCAGGACCCTAAACGGTTAATGCCATCCCCAATGTAACCTCCATCCATCCATCACCCAACCCCTTCTCCAGTACTGCAGGGACACATGGAGTGAAGCCCAGGCACCGTAAGGCACTTGGAATAACAAAATGATCATTTACATGTTATTATTTTTCAAAAAAAACAAACAGAACAAGATAACAAAAAACAAAGCTTGTGCAGTGACTGGCCTGTGCAGCTCGAACCCTGGCCACCATCACCACTGTTTGCCACCATTCTCCTATTCACGCCTGTCTGTGGGTGGTCAGCAAACCAACTGATATGAGCCATTTAAATTTCCATACTGATTGCAGACATTAGTGTTTGTTAACAAGAGAGGAGGTGGAAATTGCTGCCTACGCATTCCAAGTGGCCACCCCAAGCCCTCATCGCGCACACTTCTGCGCCTGCACTACACCCAGCTACATCATCAGCCGGGCGTGCTGTGAGCTGGAGAAGTGCGGCCTTATAGCCTGACTCACAGGGGCCCTGTATCTGCTCAGCCAGGACTCAGAACAGCTGCTTTCCCACCGATATACAACAGGAGGGCGCTTAGCATGAAGCATGATGTTTCCCTTAACACGTGCGGCGTCAGAAAAACACTCGGTGAAAAACAGCATACCAGATCCATCTGCTTATTTCAGATCGCACCAAAATGCTACTGCTAATAAGTGTGTATCGCCTTTGTTCAAATATGCGGGCATTTGTGTGCGTTCATTTTCAAGAAGAGCGAATGTGTGTGTGGAATGTGACTAGACAAGCAAGTGAGTGAACATCTAAAGAATACACTCGCATGTGTAACAAACATGGCGGCGTGTCCGCCACACAGAGTAGGCCACAAAATCCAAGCAATCTTTATTAGTGACTGCGGTGGCTTTTCATCCTCTGCTGTAGAAAGGGCAGTAAGTATGGCAACCATAACAAAAGCAGCTTTATGCTTAGTGTTATAAGTACGGCTTCAGCATTAACATATTTTACTGTGTCCTGGTATTTAGTAAGCAGTTCCTGAAGACAAAGGGATACAAGCCTATTCTTAACCAATACTGGTGTTGTTCCATCATCAGGACTTTACCATCAAAGGCACAGAAATGAAGTTTCATACAAACAGGATTTAGTAATGGAGACAACCAATAAGTTGCTTGTGATGTGACCTAACAGACATAAGGAAGAACAAAGGTTTGAAATATGCATCTAATTTATGTATGACAGCATATTTTGTGGCATTTAAATTAAAGCATAATGGATATTTTGTTTACAAGGGTATATGTTGGGCACAGGGGATGAAAAGGATAATCAGAAAGCGGGGGAACTCATTTATAGCAAGTAAACACCTTTATTGGGCTAATGAACTACGATGAGGCTTTCAGACAAATTTGTTACCCTTTCCGTACACCCTTAAAAATTAAAGCAATACATTCAACCACTAAAAGAGAAAAAGAATTGGAAAAGAGGCTCTGAAAATGACGCACACAGATATACAATTAAAATTATGTTCGAAATATGAACATTAGAGATAAAGTTCATAATGCAGGTAATCCTTATTTTGACTGTGACAAGGGTAATGATTCCAGAGCCGCTGGGTGTTCTTTTCTAAAAATGCTCAGATTTGCTGTTTTAAGCGTGTTTTGTACAAATATATGAAAATGTACTGATATTGATGGTTTTAAAAATCTGAGATGTATAATTGAAGTTTACTCTTAAAAGACATTTTATCAGGATTATCAGTACAGTTTTTAATTTTTGCCACACACATGCAAACTCATTGAAATATTTTTGTTCTTGTTTAAGTATGCAGGTGTTTTTGGCCCGATGCAAGGATTCACTAAAAATCAGATAGCTAAGAAGAAAATATTCAAGTGATAAACAGTGTGATTTATTTATTTATTTGATGGAAGTTTAAAAGATCCGTCACAAAGGCCTGCAGAGAGCGTTCACATTGTTACCTCAGTACAGAAGCTCATTCTTCAAAGGATAGACACTCCTCTTGACAAGATCAGTAATTATCACAGTAAACACAGAAGAGCCAAGTTGTTCTAAGCCCATGTACTGTTGTGATGAAGCTCAGAAAGTGACATTCTAAATTAAAAAAAAGCTTTTTTTAACTTGACGAGTGGGCAGTGTTTTGATAATCAAAATAGGCCAACAGGTCTTTCTTTTAAAAACATTCACTCTGTCTGGAAGGAACAAGCACTGTCAGTGTCGTAAGGGGGTCCTGTCTAGGGGAGGGGATTGCCTCTGTACCATATAGGATAATGAGCAGGGAATGTCGGGACAGTCTACACACAGCCCGATGTTACAATTGAAACTGAGGCTAATTGAGGCCCTGCAAAGCACATATAATTACAAGTAAAATACGATCTTCATGTCAGCTCATGGTGTGTGTCCTATATTGTACATTCTGAATCGCCTTTATTAAGGATTACTATGAAATAAAAAAAATATTTAGGAGGTTTTCGCCCCTCTGCTGCACATGTTCTACTTGAGAAACGTTTCACTGGTTCTCTATCTATCTGTACTTTACTACCACCAAGAGGAAAATGTTGGAAGTAAAATGCAGCTCATTTTAAAGCCAGGATAAAGCAAGCTGGAAAATATGCCAACATATACAGTAAAAAAAATAAGTAGTAAACCATTCCTCTATTCAGTGGCATTCATTGTTAGATTATATTAATTTACTGTGCACCATCCATCCTGTTAAATACATTCCAACTGTTTTTTTTTTCAGATTTCAGGCAAATTGCACACAACTGCCTGTTGATAATGCCATACATTTGTCCTCCTCCAGGCTCTGTGACATGTTTATTTATATGCAGTAGTGTCTGTAACAAGAGTAGTGGAGGAATAAAAAAAAAGAAATAAGTATTAAACACACCTGCCGTACTAATAGTGTGTGGATGGACCACATCTGCTCACCCTCAAAGGCAAACTGTGATTTAACAAAGAGTTACTAACAGTGGCTTTCACACCACAGCCCCAGCCGTAGAGTAACTGGATACGGGGGAGGACACCCTGGGTAGCATTATAGTCTAAAGGGGGAGCACACACGTTATAGGTAGTTTAGATCCACTTATTAGCCTGTTTGCAATTAGCCTGAAACTAGAGAACCCAGAAAAAAACCCCCAAACAGGCAGAGCAAGCTAGGGTGACGCGTGTGACACGTGGACGGGTGTGCAGGGAAGAGTTCAATTCAGGCAGAAATGATTCTTCTGTTTTCTCTGTTGGCTGTCAGCTTTTTAAGGACGACTCCATGGTCCAAACAGAGAGATGCCAGTTTTGACGCCTGCCCAGACTATATTCCACTGATGGAAAGAAAACAGTATTACTTAAGAAATGTTAGAGCTTAGTTACCTGAGATTCATCTCATCCTCACTGGTATAAAAAATATAGAAAATAATTTTAATGTCATTGTGAGTTACTGGGTGAACAATGACCACTAACTTGCACTCTGCCGTGTGATTGGACAATTATTTAATACATCATGTGTTAACACATCTTTTTCATTTTAACACATATTAAGGTTATATCACACTAAATACTGAGCAGTGATAACACAAAAGTGTTGTTAATTAACACATTAGGTTTTAGAGTGCAATATAGCCGATTTAAAATGTCATTCAAGGTCAGTAATATTGAAAATTGTTGTGATATGTTTATACTTATGCTTTATGTGTTGTCTTACGTTGTGCATACATTTAGATTTTACTTGCTTAAGCTGGTTAGAATCGCAAAAATCAATAATATTTCAAGTATCGGCAACTGGCAAGGCTAAAACCTTAAGGTTAAGATGGCGTAATCCCAGGAGGAAACTTTTATGTATCGAGTAACAAGAATCTAGTGCACAGATGAACACACATATACTGTCAAACAAACAAGGTGCAACAAGGTGCATAGACAGTGCACTCAGTGCGGACAAGTAAACGTGCTGCATACAAATTTATAGAGCACTCAGTGCACATATAAAATATCCTGAAGAAAAAGAATATTGTGATACTACAAAAATAAATGTTATTTAGATAGATAATAACAAACTACCAATGAAATATGTGCATTCGTACTAAACTGCTGTACAAGATGGGCATGTTACTGTATATCCTGACGTTCTGGCTGGGGGTTGGGGCATGTCAGGAGGCAGTGGGCAGGAATTAGCCCCAGTAGTGCTTTTTAGCCCAGTGTGGTGGAATGAGCAAGTGGCTAAATGTGCTCCAGGATAGCGCCCCCTGGAGTGGGTGAGCAGAATTGTTCATAATAGTGTCCAGTTTTGGCAACATCCTCTTCTATGTATAACCTTCAGTGTGTCCAGGGTCACTTCTCTGATGGAGCTGCCCTTCCTGATGAGTTTGTCCAGATGCTGTGACACAGGCTGAACTGAGATCAATTGCCCAGCAGGCCATGGCATTAGAAAGCACACTGGCCACTACTAACTGGTAAAACATGCGCTGCAGCGTTCAGAGACCTGAGCCTCCTCGGAAAATGGAGTCCTCTCTGGCCTTTCTCTTACAGCACCGCTGTGTTGTCTGCCCAGCCCAGGCTGCTGTTCAGGTGGACCCTCCAGGTACTTGCAGCCCTGCGCCGCCTCCGCTTCCTCCCCCTGGATGATGACTGGTCTCAGTAACACTGAAAGTCCACCACCAGCTCCTTTGTCTTGCTGATGCTGAGCTCTGTCATGTCTCCTGCACCAAAAGGAAAACCTTTGCACTCTGATCTACCAATGACAAACACAGATAGGCCATTTTGGTTACAGCTATCATGAGAGTATACTTAGTGCTCTACTGCTGTTAGTTCATTCTGATCATACTTTAGTTGTCTCTTAGCTGAATAGCAAACAGCATCACCCACATACATTGTGCATTCTACTTGATAGCTTGTCTGAATGCTAACAAAACAAGTCAATAAAAAAGCAGCTTATCTTGCCTTATATGGAATCCAGCCCCCCTGATAAAAGCTCACCCTGGGCCCCCATATGTACAAATATAATTTTTGCTGGCATGTTCCAGGGATTTTGGCCATTCTGGGACCAACTGAAGTTTCACTTCCACCCATCTTTTCCAGTGGTCTTCATTCTCAATCTAGCTACAGTATATACAAGTAGGCCTAAGGTAACATCAGACAACATCTAGGACCATGACGCAGCATACAGAAAGTGGCAAAAGGAGGGATTTGAAATGTCAATATTAATGTATTGATTAATGAATCTTGATGAAGGTTGGGGGTGTCCATCAGAAATCATCAGCGATGTCTGGTTTTTGCATTGAGTTGATCATTGACCTGGTCGGAGCACTTGCAGTTACCGTATCACGTATGATAGCGGGAGTTAGATTAGACAGTTAGTAATAGCAATTTAAAAACAAAAAAAGTCACACGCTTCATTTAAGGACATTTATTTCTTTAGAAAAGAAACTGACCCATCATGTAATACAATAAAATAAGCACATATAAAAAAAAAACATATAATTACATTTTGACAATCATGCATAGATTTCTTGCTTGGGAAAAATCGCCTCGCTCCGCCTCTAGTTGCCATCCTGATGCATTTATTAGTCGTAGCGATGGAGAATTCTGCATATGTGAATCAGCTACTACCAGATGCAAGCAATTCATATAAAGAGAAAACTGATATTACTGGATATGACTCATGGACATTGAAAGTGAAAAACTTAAGTAATGAGGATATCCTGATTTATCTGGTCATGGCTGACTTAAGTATGTAACTAAAAGTCTGAAGGCCCATAATTGCTTTGTTTCTGGCTGGGTACAAGAACTGAAGCATAAAAAGTATGGACGAAATATTTTGATGTGTTCACAAGTATGTACAAATATGAACACAATGCTTATTATTCATAATTTATTTTTGTTATGTAAGTGTTATCGCTATCTTAATTTCATCATGAAATGGTAAGGTTGCTGTAATGTTAATGTTACAGTGCTGTGCAAATTTTCGTTGTTATTAAAAGAAATCCAGCTTGATTGCACTTAAGTCAATGTTTTATAGGTAACGTGCAGATGGATTTATTTGCTGTTGTTATAATTACTCACTAGGTCAAGCACTCCCAGAGAGCCTCCATTACTCCCACAAGAACCTGGTTTCCTGCCAAGAAAGATATTCACACAAGTTCAGACACTTGTGTGTACTACTTACATATTTGTTTACAGTATTATCAGTTGAATCTGCACTTTGCCTGACCTGCACAAACTTATGCATACTTAATATATTTACTGTTCCACTCCCCATATTGCACAATCTTTGTCTTATACTGTCTGATTGTCCCCTCAGGGACCTGTCCCCTCCCCTGCATCTGTTTATTGTTTCAGCGTGACTGCCTAGCTCACACATCATCGACCTGATGCACGATTCCTTGACTAACAAATCACACAGAGTCATATTGGCCTCCAAACCCTGTTTCAGGATCATCTGGAGTGGAGATGACATCCTATGGCCCTGAATCAGCAAAGACATTTAAACGGTTATTTGTAAGTCAGGGAGTACGCCATGTGACTAATATTTTGACACAAAAAGAGCATCATACTGTGATCCAGTACAGTACCATTCTGCAGACTACGATCCCCCTCAGCTACACTAACCCTGCGTTTGACGCATGGGGAAAACGTTGGATAGAGAGGAACATTTTCTTGGTCCATGGCATCGGATGCTAGAGTGGGAAAACAGAAAATGACATCAATGCATAGTGTGAGACAACACTAAAGCCAACCACTTACAGTAACTTCAGGGCAGGATACTTGATGTACTTGTTAAAGTACTTGTTCCATTTGTCAGTGAGATCCCCACGGTGTCAGTACAAGCATCTGCAGATGGGTGGCTTCCATTTGGCTGAAGGCATCATCTCAAGTACCTGTTCCTTATTGTGTTCCTCTCTGGACACCTGTGAGGTTGGCAGACTCTTCCCACTTCTGTGTCCCATGTTCACTGTTGGTGCCAGTCAATGTTGCCTCTGTCATGCATAGCGGCTGGTTTTCCTAACGTGCAAGAATAAGAATGGCTTTAATGTTTTTCCACGTCATATTTTTAAAACCAAAGAATTTTATGACATCAGTCCATAAATGAAGTACAGTGGTCCCTCGTTACGTTCTAAAAATAACCCGCAATAGGCGAAATCCCCGAAATATGATTCTTTACTTATAAATCGAATATTTTCATAGCTAGAGCATTGGAAACCTGTTTACGACTTTCTAAATGGGGTTTTTAACATTATTAGAGCCCCCTAATCATGAAATAACACCCTTTAGTCACCATTACTTTATGACTGTTGGACACGGTAGCAGGAACGGGGAGACGAGGAATCAGGATTGAAGGGTTTATTTGGAATCACTCTAAATGCAGGACACAGGAACATGTAACATCAAAACGTCAATGACAGGCCTGGGGTTATAGACACTAACGTGGACTTCAAACTGAATCAAATTGACAGAAAACAACTGGTCACAATTGAGGTTGCATATGTAGCTAATAAGGGGGCGTGGTACACATCGGATCGGACAGGCAGGTCATGACAATTACACTCGTATTACCCAAAATATTAGAAAAATAATAGAAAATAAGAAATATTAGACGTTATAAATATCATATTGTTGTTATTGTACATTTAATTACAAAGAGCAAAGATGCTTCCGATGCGTAGGGATGTATCATTTTCATTGTATCGATCAACTTTTTAATCAATAGACAAAAAACCGCGATAGGGTGAAGTCCCGAAAGTGGCGAGGGACGACTGTACCGCAAAAGGCATAAAATTACTTGTATTTATGCTGGGTTACATCCGTAGATACAAACATGAACAGAATGTGGATCATGAGATGCGGTAGCACGCTAGCAAAAACTAAGCCAATGTTCAAAGGCTCAGGCATAGATACACTAATCATTTTAGCGTTATTCTTATTATTGATCAGCACAAACTCTGGCGAGGTTGGATCCCTCTCTGTAGTGTCGTGCAAGTAGAAGAAAGGACCACGGACTGGTCAGGCGCGAGAGCCGATGCAACACCCTTTTACTTTGATCCCCGTCTTCCAGGGAGAGACGGACCAGACAAAAACCCCGCGTCACATTCCACACACGTCACACGTTACGCCGGTCACAGACAACCAGGAGGAATTGCTTTATGAATGCATAGGCATCTACTCATGCTACACTCTCAATGAGGTCCGCTCTTGAAATGTCCTGCAACCATCGTTGTTTGTGTTCACTAGATAAAACTTAATCTCTCCTCTTGGGATCGAGTTTTTATACCATTTTTTTGCAATCCTAAACAATCCTTTAGCTTTGTCGCAAACACTTTGCAGCACACCACCATGATAAGCACAGTAAAATAGCAGTGACAGGACTAACTTGCCCACACGAAAAATGCAGCAACACGGGTGTTCTGTCATAAAATCCTACCTATCGAGACGTGCTATCGAGCCTTTCTGCGATTAGGGTTAGGTTTTAGGGGATAGGGTCAGGGTTAAAGTAAGGGTTTTGGGGGGTTAGGGTAGGGTGACCAGATAATCCATGTCAGGGAGGACACTGAGCTAGGACAGGAATTGTAAATTACCATTTTAATTAAACGGACCTGGATTTCACTTGAGCACTGAGTTCTTGCTGTGCGCTGATTGGTCAGTCTCCTATAATCATGCATGTGTCACTAATGCTAATGTGAAACAGCTGGATGAGTCTTTCAATCAAGGAAACAAACCAATCAAAGCACAAGAAGAGCTGAACTATTTAGCCAAACACAGGAGCTTTTCCATTTACACGTAGTTTGTAAAACCCGAAGTAGCTCAAAGTGTCCTCCCTGTCATGGATTATCTGGTCACCCTAGGTTAGGGTAAGAGTTAGGGTTAGGGCTATTGATTAGCGGTAGCATAACTCGACTAGGCAGCATAGATCAACCGAACAATGGCGGGCGACGGCCTTTGCTTCTTGTAGGCGGTACGGAGAGACGTGAATTGCCGAAACTGTACTACACAACGCCCAAAGGACTGAGCTGTCACTCAAAAACTGATTACCCAATGGGAACGCACCAGTGAAAACTCGCACACCTGAAATTAAAGGTTCGTGCCAGAACTGCAAGGAGACAAACATGCAGCACAAAAGCAAAAGTGAGGCAGTGCAAAGCTGTAATTGTAAACATTGAATTTTGTTTGCTAATTATATATATATATATATATATATATATATATATATAACCTTTGAAATGAGTTTTTTTTCTTCAATGAGTTTTTCTTCTTCTTCTTGTTGCGTGATGTTAAAAAAAGTTTTGCTTGATAATACTGGCACAAATCAGGGACGGATTACGGACCGGGCCAGCGGGGCCGCTGCCCAGGGGCCCTTGGGGTGCAGGGGGCCCATGGGGCCCCT
>JAODUD010000008.1:15117540-15129113 GCA_026784285.1 Stomatorhinus walkeri
TATTTTAGAGGGCCTACATTCTTTGATCCTCTGCCTACAAGGGCCCCTGACCCTATAGGGCCTCTGATGGAAACATGAAGGGTTTGGCTGCCAAGGGCCCTTGAATTGTGGTGGTGGTGGGGGGCTCGCGAACGTTTTGCCCAGTGGTCCACACAACCCATAATCTGTCCCTGGCACAAATCTCATATAATGCACCTACTGTATGCCAAATCAGTGACAAAAGTTTGAAACCGAAAAAGATACCACCTGGAAGTCAAAAAAAAGATCTGAAAAAAACGATACCGAAAACAAAAAAAAAATGAAATGTAAACTATACAAAATAAAATCTGAATTTGAAAAAAAAACGCAATTGAAAATTTTAAAAATATCAATATATATATGGAAATTTTTAATTAAATTTTTTATGAATTTTTCAAAAATCCAGAATGACCTTGTCTTTTGACGTGGAATTAAAAACACACATTCACACAATCAGGAAAACAACAGGATCAGCTTGTGTGGGGTGAACTGTTGTTCATTTCAATGTGGAAAACAGTGATTCAGAATCTATCAAACTATTTAATGTCTGCAATTTACTAAACATTAGATGACAAAAACCTCCATGTTTATAATAATTTCACCAACTTTTGCAAATTATAAAGGTAGCTACAAGAGTATTGCAATGTTCCACAATGTTCCACAATTATGCGCTTTTCTTTTATTTTTTTATTTATTTCAAAGAGGATGCATGCAAGATAAATAGAGCCATTAACATTGGATATATTCATAAATGTAAATCCAGATTTCCAAAAAATAAATGATGGAGTTATTCTTTTCAATTATCTTGCCTTATATTCTGCTACTGGCACAGCCTTTTATTTAGCTAATTTTGTGGTGTACCATACTGTGTATTCTGATGCATTACATTTACTGACATAATTTTAATGCTGGGTGTAACGTGAAGTGAGCATTAGAAGTGTGAATTCCAACTCGTGAAGTTAGAAGAATCTACACAACCTCACAATTCAACATGGCTGTGCCCTTTGTCAACTGAAATTAAAGCTATAGTTTTATACTGTTTATTAGCACAACAGGTGTGGCACGATGGGGAAAGAAACAGGAGGAATGACAGGGTGTGACACCTGCCCATCAGCAAAGCTCTCAAATAAAAAAAAAAGGGCGTATTCAACATACACAAGCATTCCCATGTATTTTATAGTTTAGTGTATTATAATGATTAAAAATGTAATGAAGTAAAGAAGAAAAAAAATTACTCTATACTCTACTCATTTGTTTTAGCTTTTTTGGCCAGTTTCCCAGTGAAGGATTAAGCCTAAGCCTAGACTAGCTTTGAGTGACAATGGTGAATCTCCATTGAAACGGCAATTTAGTCCAAGACTAGACTTAATACTTGTTCGGGAAAGCGGCCCTTTATGTTTACCTTGGAAAAATTATAGCGATAAGTGGACTAAATCAAAAGAGGCTCACAACTGATGCAAATTAATCATCCAGACTTAAAATGCAAATGTTGAACTATATAGTGACATATTTCCAATAATAACTGCTGAGGCAACACTAATATTTACAAATAAGTGGATGGTAGAGAAAGCGGAAACGCAGCTGTCTTGAAAAAAGTTTAAATAAATAAAAAAATAAATGAAAAGTTAAAATAATTACGCTACTTACAATGCACGTGCACGTGAACAGGTACCGTGTGTTCATTCCCAGTAACACGCGAAACGGCGCCCCTGCAGCCACGTATCACGACGGTCACAAAATACTGTATTTACACCCGATCTTAAAACGTTACCAGACCCATTTTACCCTAGATCTAATCCTGCGTACGTAGAAATGCCCCACTGAGAAACTACAACTACTGGAAATGTAGTTACCAACTGTAATCCTTCCTGTCACCGTCATTAATAAACTAAAAATGATACTAGTGTCTGGATATTGTGTGGCTGAATGCAGTGTTTCCGGCCTTAACGTTTCTCTGTGGCAGAGCTCACCAGTGCAAAAAAAAAAATCTATAAAACCAATCAGTTATCTAATCCAGTGTCTTGGTAACTCACTAGCTCCGGAAGGCTGATTTTTACCCTCACCCCCCGTTATTAATTCAGTTGGTTAACAGCATTAATGCGCTATATTTAGCAGATGCTCTTATAAAGCTCTAATTAATTTTAAAAGTTTATTGACATGCTGTTTCACTAGGTGCTTTTAAAGTCATAACACTTTTGCAATAACACAAAAGACCGAACATGTATTTATTTTTCCTTTGGGAGCCAGTAACTACAACTACAATTGATAGAATGAGCCAGTCAAAAAATATGATAATACGATAAAAATGTCTGTGCAGAAGATATAGCCTATGTGCCGATGTGTTACGCATTGCTTGTCAATGGACTTTTATTATCTTTATTGTCATTTGGGGGTTATTGCATTTGCAGTTATCAGGTGCCACATTATAACGGGAGTTGGATCTGAAAGTTGGCAATAGAAAAGTAAAGATAAAAAGTCACAAACTTGGATTCTTTATTTAGAAATGGAACTAAGCGACATATTACTTAATAAATTAAATTTATCACCTGTTTATAAATAATTTATATATAATTAGGCTACATTTTGACAATCATGCATTTGTAACCCCCCTGATTTCTTGTTTGAGAAATATTAAGTGATTGAACTGATCCAGGATGCGTTGCTTAACTCATACTCAACCGCTGTTAGTTTTTTTCAGCCACATTATTAAGTGGATGCCCTGTGAGTTTACGTATCTTACTGGGTCACGTCGGTTTCATTATTAACCGGTTCGCAGGCTGTATTGTTAGCTCAGCCTGCTCTCCTTCTTCCGGCTTTGTGCCGTGATGGAGCTCAATATACCGTCTCTCCGTGCCTCTCCTACGGCTCTTGTCTTTTTGCGGAAATTATTGATAATAGTTATTATTTCAGATGCGGCGGCCGGAGAGAGGACTCGGGTGTTTGTCACCGTGGTAAGCCATCTTATCTCCGCGGTTTCGCTTCTTGTGTCACCGCGTTTTGGATGAACCCGGACGACAGCTGAGCTCCTGGTTACTTTGCGTCGCTAATAGGCTAAATGAAGCCGAGCTGCATGCTTACTGTGTGTTTCCTGTACTGGTAATACATCTCCCCTAGCTAAATTACACCAATATTTGTTTGGTATCTTACTGAATTTGGTGGGGGAACATCGCCGTGTTACATTGTATCTCTGTTTATTCCAGCTCGCTGCAGACCGGTCTGCCAAGTTTGTTACTCATGCCGCGTAGTTGACTAGTTAAACGTTCACGATCACGGTGTGGGTTGTTTTCTAGCCGTTTGCCGATGGCAGCTAAGCTAACGATTCGGAACCTGCGCTGAGCATTAGCTAGCTTTCGTATGTTTGCATTAGCCAGTCGCCGAGGTACAGTAATGCAGGTCTGCTAAATGTAGCTATAGCTCGTTATCCTCGCTAGTTACTGTAGCCATTGC
Organism: Stomatorhinus walkeri; assembly: GCA_026784285.1. NCBI lineage: Eukaryota > Metazoa > Chordata > Actinopteri > Osteoglossiformes > Mormyridae > Stomatorhinus > Stomatorhinus walkeri. Next base: position 15,121,006 of record JAODUD010000008.1, read on the forward strand.
TCCGGTTCTGCCGATAAGAGGCGGCGGAAACCGTCCAGTTTCTCCATAGCGCTTTAAAATACGTCGCAAAAATTTTCTAAATTTTAGCTGACTCGCCAGCTAATAAGGTTTTAGTTCCCTAAAACTTATGTTTTGCGAATGTTGTAATTCTTAAAGTGCAGTTTGTTTTTCTATGTAATTTGCAGTGAAAATTGCCAATGAACATAAATATAGTCCAGAGTTAACATTACGGTATCAAATTCCGTTTAGGAAAATCGCACATACGAAAACGGTTTAATATTTACTGTCATATATGAAGTGCAGGATGTGCTAAAAATTAAGTGGAATTCTTACTCCCATAATGCAAAAAGACATATACCATTTGAAAGGCCAAGTCCAACGCAACTTTCAGACTTTGGTCAACTCTTCATTGTACCATTTCCTTGAGTCAAGTTGGACAGGCCATTTATCTGAATTTTCCAGTAATGTAATAACCTAATACCTTATGAAAGTCAAGATATTTCCAGATTTCAAGTAAATACACTTTGAAATCCATGTTTTTAAGCCAAGTTTGATAGTTCTTAACTCGATTTTCCCCATAATGCATCAATAAATTTACATTCTAATGATAACATGATTTTTTTTTTGTGTGGAAATCAATAATTATCAAGACACAGGTGGAATATATCTTTAATCCCGAGCAAATTTATAGGAGACAAGGTTTCCAGAGCTATTGATGTTTATCGTTTTGAAATAAACAAATTGAAATGGCAACATTTATGTACAGTACGTGTAATATTGAAACGATATTATGAGCCCGGTTGAACGGAAATTCAAAGCATATACACATCACATGAAGCGCCATGTTCCACTGAATGTGCCTTGTAAATGTGTTCTTTCCTCTGGATTTGAGGTCTTATCAATTCCTCTTCATCTCTGAAGCTTTCCTTTGTTACAGTTTGGATTCAGGGCCATCCAGATGACAAATGGAGATGTCCAAGATATTGAATAATATAAACCAGTAACCGGTGTAGGATTATTTTTAAAACCATGGATAAAAAAGTGGATAAAACCATAGGATTCAGAGGGCATTTTATTGAAAATGGTACAGTTCAGGTTGACCAAGTTTTGTGTGGAAGTATCCTAGGATTTTGCCTTTCATACTCTGACTTGCTTTTTTCATTATGGGAAAGTAATTTTATTTTAGTAAATTCTGTAGGCCTACTTTATGCATAAGACAATATATCTTGAATCGTTATCCTATGCATGATAACAGAGTGTCATTCTACTAAACGCGATCTGATACCGTAATGTTATGTGTATCCGTGCACCACATATTTTAAGAGCGGATGATTTGACCCAATGTGATAATGCTTTGATGGAGCAAAGGGTGAATGGGTTGACCGCAATCAGTCTCCAGAGGGTTAGTGCTTCTGCTGCTGAAGTGGTACTTTCCAGTCCTGGTGACTATGCCTGATCTGTAGTTTTGTAAGTTGTTCTTGACATTTGTCCATTTTGTCAGGTAAGGGAGAGTAATCACTTAAAGTGCAAAACCACAGCTCTTGATTTTGCACTCATAAATATGACTGAAAGTCTCTCTTGGAATGACAGCATAATTTTTTTTTAAATGCGGGGGTGAAGGGGATTTTGGCGTCGCGGCAGTGTTTGAAAGGGACAATAAAGTGTCATTTAAATGACCTGCGCATGGGATCTGTGTTTCCTCCTAGTTGTATCGGCATGGAGATCGCTCACCAGTCAGAGCCTTTCCCACTGACCCCCACCAGGAGAGTGCCTGGCCTCAAGGCTTTGGACAGCTGACGCAGGTATTTTCGGTTGCTGTAAAGTAGCTGTGAATTAGTTTAAGGTTTATATTTTTGGCACTGTAGAAGTGTCACCTTTTGGTAACATTTCTTGTGTCCGCAGGAAGGAATGAGACAGCACTTTCAGTTAGGACAGAGGCTCAGACGGCGCTACGATGGTTTTCTAAATGCTACATACAGTCGGCATGAGGTCATACTTTTTCTTTTTTTCTTTTTACTTTAATTAAACAGAACGGTGAATAGGAAATTCTATAAGGATGAAGTCAAGCAAGCATGAACTGCTCCTTAAATTAGCAATGACATTCATTTTAATGAAAGGATACTTGAAACTTCAAACAATGAAACAAATTAAGCTATTTTCGATCCGTGCTGTACCGCCTTAGTTGACTGATGAAAAGGCCCAGAAGAGACAAACTGGTTTTACATGAGCAGTGGTGCATTGAATGGGGAGCCCTAGAAATTGTTCTCATTTAACAAAATATAACATATTGGCCATCTTCAAACTTTTTAGTTAATAAGTGCATTTGACAGCTGTTAGTGTCACTTTGGTAATTCATTCGAAACAAAAAAATTTGATTTAGTCATCACAAACCACTGCCCATGCAAATTAGAGCTTGACGTCCCATGTAATAATCAGATACAGTATTGTAATTCTGACAGAATAAGTGCTTTCCAAACCACCAGAGAAACTACCAGAACAGGCACTAAGACTGACATACAGAAGAACTACTCCAAAGCTTTTTTTTAAATAATGAATTGCAGGTATTCTTGTACTGTCAGTTACCACAAGAATTAATTATGACTCTTTTTTTTTTTTTTTGCTTACCTGGAATCAACCAGGCACTTATTTTTCTCTGCGTTTGTGCTATAGATCATGGTGCGGAGTACAGATTATGACCGGACTTTGATGAGTGCAGAGGCACACCTGGCCGGCCTGTACCCACCTAATGGGACGCAAGTCTTCAACCCCAATCTTGCCTGGCAGCCCATCCCTGTCCATACAGTACCACAGGCAGGAGAAAGGGTTTGTATGTCTCTCAGGGGTCCGGACGATTTATTAGGTATGTAGCAATTTCCCTCGGGAGGGATTTTGCCTCATGCCGTGCCGTTGTATCTGGTGGCAAGAGTTTTGACGGTTTGTGGGTAAACTGAATACTGTATGTTGCCCTGGATGACGGCAGGAGGTGAAACTGCTATTGTGTCCACAAACAATGTTGATTTCATGAGCTTCAGAAGCCGTTTCTGCATTAATGAGAGGAACTCTGGTGGAAAGTTCAGTTGATGTTGAGCAACAACGATAAAGGGTCTGTTCAATAACATTTAGCCTTGTAATGTGTAATGGTGGCCTCACAACTTCCTATAATAGGTTATGTTGTCTAGCGCTCTGTGGGAAGGCTGGTTAGACTGAGGTGCAGATTATGGTGACACAGGGAACAGTGTCCCTTCTCGGCAAAAAAAAAACGGGGTGGGGGGGGGATGTGGAAACAAGCAAAAAAAAAGTGAAATTATTCTCATAAGGCACATGTTGCCAATTTGGATGGAGACTGGTGAGGAATTTGTGAAAGTGCAGGTGGTCAGTAGTGTTAAAATCCACATGGATGTGAGCGTGTGGAGGGTGGGGGGGGCAGACATTTATAAATAACTCGTGAGAGAACTCGCGGTCACTTGATTCATGACACGCACACACTGTCAGGAACCTACATGCAAGCAGGAACCATTTTAGTCAACATGGGATAAATTCAAACAGTATTTTAGATCAAAATGCAGTGATCTGTTGTACAATAAACTATGTTTGATGTTGAGCTTAGAGTAGTATGCAGTTTCTTAGTACTTTGTATAACTTTTACCATCATGAGAGAAATCTTATTAACCAGACAGGCTGGTCATAAAAGTACTGTGGTGAGAATTCTGCTTTAATCTAAAAGAGAAAAATTCAACTGTAGAGCAGTTCGGGTTTGCTGTTCTTGTTATCCTGTTGATGTCCCATTGACAGATACCTCCAGTGACATTGATCTTCTTTATATATAGAATAATCAGCATTGCACCTACACACCTGATGTGTGTTTGCTCTCTGAAATGTTCTTCTTGTTTTCTCACAGCTGCTCTCATTCCCTCTGCGTGACTGCCCGAAGTATGAGCGCTTAATGAATGAAACCAAGAAAACGGATGTCTTTATCAATGTGACCAATACCTATAGGGTAGGTGTCGAGTCTCATCGTACTGCAGTTCATCATGAACACGTTACCCGGAATCCTGTCATGAACTACATGGTCTTACACCTTGAACTCTGTCCGGGTCAGGATTTTTTGGCAATGGTGCGGAACAAGACTGGCTTGGAGCAGGCCACCATAGAATCTGTGTGGGGTGTCCATGACACATTGTTCTGTGAGGTGAGTAAGTAGGCCTTTTAAAGGATTTCTATCATATGACCTTCATAACATTTAATTTCCTTTTCTGTCTGCACGCCATCTGTATTTTTTTTTCGTCCCAGAGGTACATTGCATGGGTTAATCGTTTTTATTTTCAGGCTAAACACAACCTCACACTTCCTCCATGGGTAACACCAGAGGTCATGGACAAACTTGGTGAACTCAAAGACTTTGGCTTCAGGATCCTGTTTGAACTCTATAAGAGGGAGGAGAAGAGTCGGCTTCAAGGAGGTAATCGCATGAGGGGGAGTCTACACTGTAGCTGCTAAGAAAAATGCAATAGATGTTTAACTTCTCTAAAAACGCTGTTTTGTGCAATGGATTATGTTCCTCAAGAACCTGACCACAGACCACACTGTATCATATTAGCAACATAAAATAATCAGAGTATTTGTGCTGATTGAGGAGGGAATGAATGAACAGGAATGTTTAAACACTGGACTTGGAATCCTAAAACAAGAACAATCAGGCTCCCACAAAGATTTAGTAGTCAAACAGCAGGCCATCTTACTAGATCTTGAACAGCCCAATTGGATGTGTCCTATCTTGTTTTAATAGGCTTGGTTTTTTTCTGTAAATTGGAATAAAATGAGATTTTTCTACTAATTTGGCAATTTACTAATGACCATCAAAAAAGTTACTGCTTCACATGGCATTATGCTGATTCCAATAATCCTTCGGTCTGCTTCTACATAATGTCGAAATGCCTTTATGTGCAAATGTGGATTCTTGCTCTCTATGTCACTTGTTGCTTCCTAGGTGTCCTGCTTGATCAAATTTTGAAGAATATTTCAGCAGTTGCAGCCAATGCGTCCCATCAGCCACTGAAGATGATCATGTACTCAGCGGTAAGGCAGCTCATTCGCTGGAAGCCTTCATCACATCTTCTTTTTTTTTTTTTTTTTTTTAAAAGAACAGTAAAATGGCCCAGTCCATCTTATTACTTCCTGATTTTTTTTTTCCCCCCTCAGTCTCCTACCCCCCCGCCTGAGGTTTATTAGAGGTTCATGCGAGGAGGTCTGTTAGTGTTCTGAATTTATTACAACGTCCTGTATCAAGCCCAAGAACCTCTGACGGAAGTGTAATCAAACATCATTGACCACCACAGCACATTGGAAATGACACATAGCATGACGGAAGCATATGTCACACAAATGACACACACTGCTTATCTCAGAAACCTATCTTGGTTTGTTAATGGTACCAAGAATCAACTCAGCTGGACTTGAGACAAAGCAAATGATGTTCAGTCCCATTTTACCTGTCTGTTTTATACACTTAAAACTGAGCTCCCTTGTTTGTCAATAGGGTTTTGCAGGTACAGTCTTGGGTGAATAAAATTTTCCACTTGTGCTAGTAAAGGGCCAGAAGGTTGAGTCAAGGCAAGTCTGGTAGTTCAGAACCGGACTGTCCAAGATCATGAATAATTATTAGCATTTGTATCAGTACTGGACTGGCCTGGGATTAAATGTTGGCCCTGTACTTTTGGGTCCCTCATTAATTTTTTTTTTTGAGGGGGTTCCTCCCCCATGGAAAAATTTGCCAATTCACGAACCGATGGTATCGCCTAGAAAAACGTCCAGTATGTCAGACAGCTAGTCCAGCTCTGCTTGGTATACAGAGCAGTTGCATATAGCAGTGACATTTCTCCCCTCCCCCTCTGTCTTTAAATCTGAATCAGAAAACGTATTACCCCAGAAGAGGTAAGTGGATTTACACTGGAAATACATGTTTGTTTCCTGTACACATTTGCCTTTTTTTCTGCAACTAATTTTCCCATGATATACTGTCTGGAATGCAGGAGTTCCACTGTTCACTGTCATCTAGTTAATTTGTCACACAATAGCATCACAGATTTATTAAAAAAAAGATTACCTTGTGTTTTAAAGTGAAATTAAAATGTCAAAAGTGGAATTAGCTATGTTGTATGTGTGTCACAGCATTTGAAAACATTAAAATGTGGAAGAACATAATTCCTCACAGATTTCTGTTTGCAAAAACAAACCTTATTTCTATTAAATTCCCATTTAAATGGCAAAATTGACAAACATTATTTGACCTCTGTGTTTATCCATAGAGTAGTTAATTGTTAACTGTGACAACTTGTACAACCTGATACAGGTGTTTTTTTTTCATTGTGTGTTTTTCAGCACGATACAACCATTGTAGCACTACAATCAGCCTTAAATTTGTTCAATGGAAAACAGCCACCCTACGCTTCCTGCCACATTTTTGAGTTGTTTCAAGAAGACAATGGGTAGGACAGTCCATTATTCCTAATAGAATTTTCTTAAATTCAAGCAGTTCCTTGAAGCTTTAGTTATATGAGCCAGAAATTGTCTGTCACAGTAAACCTTACATAAATATTCAAATACCCTTAGAAATACTGAGAGCCTATTGTACAAACATAGCATTGTGAGAGTAACGAGTAAAGGAGTAATGAAACTAATAGCAAAGTAGGTAACATTCCGTGTTAGTCTTATTAGTCTTAGTTTAGCCTTAGAAATGTCATAAAATCTAGGATTTCATTACAATTAGTGACTGTCACTAAGTGTAGCTATTCTGAAATGTCCACCATTGAGAAGTTAATTTAGGTCTCTTCTGTTACTATAGAAACCAGCTGTGTATTTTTGTGCCTTTAGGTCTTTCTCCATTGCCATGTTCTTCTGGAATGACACCAGCATAGAGCCTTACCCTCTGGTCCTGCCGGGATGTGACCAGTACTGCCCCCTGGAGGACGTTGTCCGCCTCACTAAACCTGTCATCCCTGTGAATTGGAAGGAGGAGTGCCAGATGCCCTTTGACCTGAAGGACACAGGTACATTTCAATACTTATTTTTTATCCTAAAATCTACATTATCCAAGAACACATTCTCAGTTTTTCTATTCTCTTCATGCAGCTTTTGTCCCACACTCAAACTACAACTAGTGCAAATGTAATTACAAACTGTAATCTTACAGAAAAATAGCAGTTAATAATAGTGAAACATTGGATATCAATTTATTACTACTTAAATTATAGCTCTAAAGAGGTGTTTTGAGTTAAGTTCACTGACAAGCAGTCTCATTTTTTTTTTTAATTAGTAACACCTTTGCGATTAATAGCAAAATGGCCAGAATAGAACTGAAAGAGCTTTATAAAATGTCAGTTTTAAAGAAAATGATCAAGATGATGTTTGCAGATATGTTGAGCGTTGCTCGTCAACGTACTTTTGTTATGAATCCAATAAATTTGCAGCATGTATACTGAATTGAGCAAGCATCTCAACTTTCTGTGCTTCACTGTATATCGCAATTTTATCGTTATGGTTTTGTATGGGAATGGGAGCTAAATCATACAGTCTAGCTCTTAATCTGCCCCCTGGTGGCCTGGTAACGTTAGTGGTGTCTACCTGACACTGCTCCAGTGTGAATGTGAATTTGTAACACATTACTGCGTTGGGGGGGGGGGACTTTATTTACTACACTATCAGTTGGGAGTACACAACACCCGTCACTTTACTTATGGAAAATGAAAAGGAATGAAAATGTATCTATCCCATGTTGTTTTACCTGATATTTTAATGAGCATTGTACGTGAAATGGGATTATGCAGCATCGGAAAAGACTCTCTACCTACAACAAACCTGCTAAGTTCGACTGAGTCATGCACACAGTTGAGCTGTGCAGTTAGACTGTGTATGTGACTCAGCCTAGCTGCACGGCACACAGCCTGTTATACTGTTCAGTGAAACACTGCGGATGGGGAAACTGACAATTTAACAACCAATAAATGTAGTTATATCTGTCACTCAAATTCTGTATTGGCCTATATTAACTTGTATATTGATCTGCATTTTTTTTCCAGTAGTGGGGGGGGGGGGGGGGGGGGGGGGGGGGG
>JAODUD010000008.1:15129213-15140351 GCA_026784285.1 Stomatorhinus walkeri
TAAATAACCCCCCCCCCCCCCCCCCCACACACACACACACACACACACACACACACACACTCTGCCTCCATGTCAGACCTCTATTTCTTGATCTACAGGAAACGCGGTGAGTGTATCCATAAAAACATCTCAAAAGATAATAGTGATATTTTCTTAATCTCCACTGCTTCTCTTGGCCCAGAGATGATCATCGGGCTAACCGTGTGTGGATGCCTGCTCCTCATTCTCTTCGCCCTGCTCCTCACCGTGCTGTGCCGGCAGAAGGGCCAGTCCAGTGGTTACAGCAGCGTCACCAATGAGGGGGACGACCTCTCCTGACAGTCAATTGAGCTGCTAGGGAAGTTGGACCCTTGGGACAGTGATGCAGATTTCTGAACTTCCTTGACTTTCACGGTTGGTTTCTGGGATCAAAAACATGAAGTTCCTCACTTTTTTTTTTGTTACCAGGGATTTTTACTTCCATGTCCCTAAGCATGCAGATAATGGTCTAGAGTCTGCTCTGTGTTGTTAGCCAAGTTTACTGGGACAATGAATTAATTGCACATGTCCTTAATGTTTTACAGTTTTAATACTTATTTTAAGGCAATATGTACCTGTGTGGTTATCCCATTAAGAGTTTACAACTATCCCTTGGTGTGTACATGTTTATCTTGTGGATATTGGCTTTAATGAACTGTACCAACCATTTTGATGGTCAGAAGATCAGTTGGACCAGTTGAGACTGCATGTAAAGTAGAGGTGGCATCGTTGAATGCAAAGGCCACAGCCTTAAAACAGTGAGCAGCTTCTGTTGTTTATTTTAGGTTACCTGCACTTTATTGATGCCAGAAGGAAATTCTTGAATTTGACCGTAGCAGATTGTCATGTCCCTAAGGCATGCGATTAGTAACTCTAAAATAAGCGAACAAGGCTCAAATCAAGAAGACAATGAATACCTCTAAATCGTTTGTGTTTCATGAATTACTGGGCAGTCAGACGTGACCACAAAATCAGTCATATTTTCAAAGTTTCTCATCTGTACCCATGTGGACCAATTATTACGTTTTTTCCCTGCCCCCATTATTGCTGGACGTACGTTAATTACAAGGAGGGTAATATTAAATTATTTCTATGTTTAACAATAGTATGGCATCATTTTATGGTTTGTTGGTAATAATTTTATTTAAATTTATGATTTGACATGTATGAAGCTCAGGAATAAGTCACTTGTCTTTTTTGCTTTGACATTGCTTTATGAAGTTTTTGAGGAATTAATTTTATATTCTATACCAAGGTGGTTGTCTACTTTAAATCAGAATTGGCGCTATTGTAAAGGGATACTCCTATCAGTTTCTCATAATTAATATTAAGGGACTGAGTGTTGGATGGGGTTGGTGTAAAACTGCATCAAAACCATTTGTAACGCTTCACATTAATTGCACCTTCATAATGCATTCATAGAACATTCATAAGCAGCATCTAAATATACCTTAACATCTAAACGTACCCTAAAAGCTTTAATATACATAAACAATCATAACTGTTATCCATCATACATTTATTGATGTATATTAAAGCTATTAAAGTACATTAGGATCTTATGAATGCATTATGAAGATGCATGGAATGTTCTGTGAATGCATTTTAAGGGCATTATGAAGGTGCAGTTAATGGAAAGTGTTACCAGCCTGGAACAACCGGTGTTTTAATGTATTTGAAGCAATATCTTTACATTTTCATTCAGGCAATTTGCAGGTATGTCTGGCATATTCAAACTTTTATCTGAACAAGATGTTAAGCAAGGAAGTTGCCTGTGCTTCTATCCTTTTAAATCAGAGCAGGTTCCATTGACTGGACTCTCTCTGGATTTTCGTCTTTTTGCTTTTCAGGACTGGTTTGCTCTGCATACTAGTTGCTAACTGCAAGCCACAATAAAGTGGTCAGATAAGATGGTTTTCATTCATAATGTCCCGTTCACTACAAATCGACAACTCTTACTTGGTGGATTAAATGTATTGCGTACTGATGCGACTGTATGCTGCCATTGTAAAGCGACCAGTTGGGACTACTACGTGCAGTTGTCTGTTGCTGATCTCAATAATGCCTTATCATTCATATGTAAATATGATAGCTAATGGTCATACTTCTTATACACTTGTTTACCACTTTGATTCATTTTTGCATAGGTGCACAGGACTATATTGTCCAGGGTCCACCAGGATTTAGCAACAATTAGAAGAAGACTGCTGTTTTTCCCCCTCAACGTTTACTGATTATAATTTTTAAAGGTGGGGAATATTGCATTTTTCAGTAGTGGGGGAGGGGTTGTGAATTGAAATACCGGTAATGGTAACCATGACAACTGCAATAATACAGCAATATATTCAAATACTCCTCTCTTAAAATGCCTTACTTGGTAGGGGAAAACATAATTGCAAGTGCACAAGACTTGTTGACCTAGCTACATCTTCCTTTGAGTTGGAAGACTGAATACTGCACAAAACAATTTTGTGAATCTAAAGGGAAATGTTTAGCTCTCCAGCAGGCCAAGCGGTTGATTGACTGCACACTTTTGACATTGCCTTTTGTTTAAATGCCCTTGTGAAATAAAGTCTCATGGTAGTTTCTCAAAGCCAAGTATTTACCCATAGAATGTTATGGTCCAAAACAGGTGGGGAAAGTGTTATTTTCAATGTAAAATGTTTAAGTGATTTTTTTTTTTTTTAATCATAAGGCTGTTCTGTAAGGGAAAGTAAAAGTTACAATAAAATGTCTGTTCTGAAACCGCAGCAGTTTCTTCTGTAAGGCTGCACAGGACCAAGTTATATTCCAGCTTGGGCGGATGATTAAAATCTGTGTGTGTGCTATGCATCTCTGCATGTGCCTGTGGGGGTAACTAAAGGCGACTTGAGGTCATGCTAGAGATTTTCCTTAGTCACCCTGTAGCTTTTCCTCTGCAAACTCTCCAGGTAGCCTTTCTAATAAGCATCCTATAGAGCAGTCTTTCCAAATCCAGTACTTAAGGACCCCCAGATAGTCCATGTTTTTGCTCCCTCTGTTGGGAGCTGGGAGGGAACAAAAGTGAGGACTAATAGGGGGGTCCCGCAGATGGGGGACTGTACAGTATCATCAAATAACCTCATACCTTCAAACCACACAAGCATATTGTGTTCCTCTTCTGAAACTGAGGACTTTTTTTGTGCCAAAAATTGCAGTGCAGTCAGACAATACTCAAACATTTCTTGGAAAAAAAGTTTATATACAAAACTTGCTGTTCAATTTGTCAAACAAAATATTAACACTTAGATAAGTTTACATTTTTCCATATTCTGTATTAACATACTTGAAACATTGCATGCTGCCCACAATGCTCTAGAGACAGTGTTTGAGTAGCCTAAAGCCTCGTGGCTGTATGAAACAGAAGTATTAAGAAGTATTAATCTCAGTATTAAACAGGCACCGTTAATCTCATTTCTTCCTTGCTTTCCGATGGCATCTATCTTTAGCTGTGGTTTTACTCTTGGACCCCTGTGACTCCAGTTTTTCTCCAGCTTAGCGGTCTGCCTTTCCAAATGAATCTCTACTATGCCGCCGCCGGCTCCCAGACCGGGTCCTTGAATGCCTGTCACCTGGGCCAGGGTCGTCACCTGGGCCGGGGTCGTCACCTGGGCCGGGGTCGTCACCTGGGTTCACGCATCCGTATTCCTCACAGCTCATCTCCTCCTCCCAGATAAGGATATGAAAGCCTGGGATTCAGCAAGGACATGCAACCAATTCAGGAACGAATCAAATATGATGTAAATACTGAAACTTTTAACTTAAAAGTAAAAATAACTTGGCAGTATATGCGTGAGCACACTTTACCCATTCCTGATCCCAGCACGTTGCCCATGGAGTTGAATTTGTTAATCTGTTAAAAATAAACAAGTGATAAAACTGAAACAAAAGCCAATTTCAAACAAAGACACAGGGATGTAAATCCCAACCATTTCACTCTCCTCTTTTGGTGATTCCACGTAGGGGAATCTATTGATTTTAGGCTTCAAAAGTGCTACTTTAGTCTGCTTTAGTCCCCAAGCGCTGGGGAGCCTATCCTGGAGGCTACGGGCACGACCTTAGCATATTTTTGGACGCTAGGAGGAAACCGGAGTACCATGTGCGACCATATTGCTTAAGGCTTGTTTTAACCGATAGTTATTGAACATCAGTGTTCTGGAAAAGCAGATTAGATGAGATAATACTTTATTAGTCCCACAAGTGAGAAATTTGCATCTTGATGGCAGAAAGTGGACAGTACAAGATAAGAGCAGCAAAATAAAAAAAAACAATAGAGAAAAAGACTGTACCAACAGTACAGATAATATTCACTTTATGCCTACCTACTGTGTATTACATCTATAGGCTAGGATTGTTACTGACATACAGTAACCACATTCAAATTGCGACCACCTAAGTATTAATGCTGTTTGATCTGCACTGGTGCACGCAGACTGAAGAGGAACTGCACTCACAGATATGATGCCAGGTGCACTGGGGTCGTTCAGTTGGCAGACCAGCGTCCCTGAGCTGGGAGTGAAGATATCGATGGTCCTCAGCTCGCCAGGACAGACGCGCTTGTCCGGGTATCGCCCAGCCACGATAAGATCATAGAGGGGGTGCCAGGTGGCCTAATGGAAAGTGTGAATGGAGTGTGAGAGCATGACAAAGCTTGAAAATATGCACACGGTGCGTGTTTGTGCCTGAGGTATGAATTTAAGGGTGCGAGGATCTAACTCAGTTCCTTTTTTGAGTTGCAGCAGGAGGCTTTGAGATAAGTAATTAACCTGATATCCTCCAGTGAAATAATCTAGTCTCGCTGTTTTAGTCTCAAGACCCGCATTTCTAGGTGGAAAATGATGGGAAAAGTTGTCGACCCACTTTTTGATCCAACAGTGGAGACTGATCCGGATGTATAAATGTTTGAGATACTTTGGATGATAGTGCCTGCTAAGTAACAATATCATAATTCGAAGACAATATGACAGACAAGCACACAAAAGCTAGACTTACAAATGTCCTCTATTTTGATTCAGCACAGCTTTTCCCAGGAAGTCATGGTAAAGCCGGAATATCCACCAAGCATGCTCCTCTCCCATCGTCCCACATGTCCCCCGTTAAAGGCCTTCTAGAGTGCCACTGACCTTGATGGGCGTGAGGTGCTGAAACTGTCTGTGTGGGTGGGAGATGACAGTCTGCGGCTCGGACCAGTTACACGAGTCGTAGACCCGAATCTGGTCATACTGGTCGGTGGTGAGCAGCTTGGAGCCATCAGAGGGGTTGAAGCAGGCTGTTTCAGATGGAACGTGCAAAAAGGTAGGGCAGATAGCAAAGACTGTAAGAGACTGTGAGGCTGATTAAACTGACAAAATTCCAGAGGTGGAAGTTTCAGGTTCAGAAAATACAAATCCAGACCAGGATTTTGTTTCAACTAACCAGCTGAGCATAAAGAGTCACACTCAAAGTACTCAAAAATCTTGTTCTGGATTTTTACTTTCTGGAACTGAACTTTCCTCCTCTGCTTGCATCTAGCATTTTACTTGCCATCATCACAACCAGATTTTTTTTCCCCAATATATTATTAGTATATTGTACTTTAAACCTACAGCATTACCAGTTTTGGAGGGATAAAGTGATTCTCCAGTGTTGTCCTTGACAATAGTAACGGCTTGTTTTTGCTTTTTCCATCTAAATAATGGTTTGTGTGTGGAGCTTAATGAATGTCAGTAATGGGGGGGGGAAGGGAGCAAAAACCTGTACAGTGGCTCTAATTTTTACCTAAACCTTTGGTCAACCAGCATGTTTGACTTTTGCAGAAGCAACTCTTAGTTGTAAATCCATTGTCAAGCAAGAAAGTATAATAAGCATTCTGACAGGACACAACTTAATTAAAAACTTCTGGTATAAAAAATAGAGTAGTACCTAAAAGCACTCACTGCATAAACTGAACTTGTGCATGCCATTAACAGACAGAGCTGAAACATTCCAGCTTACCAGAATTGACAGCCTTGTTATGGGGCATGTTATGCAGGAAGCCGCTCTTGTCCTTGATGTTCCTTAGATCCCAGAGTTTAACTGTGTGGTCCACAGATGCTGTGGCCAACAGCCAATCACAGCGTGGGCTGAATTCCACATGAGTTACTTTGGCTTTATGAAGCTTCTGATTCCACAGCTACAAAAAGCAATGTAACAACCAGTGAGTGAAGTCTGTATGCGCTGCCTGAGTAAAGACAGGATTTGATTGGGTCATACAGTTATTACCATCATTCCTAGGCAGACAGCAGTGCTGCACTGCAATTCCAATTACCTCTTGGCCACTGATATCGAGAAGTAAAATTTGTCCCACATTATCGCCAGTTGCTACCACCCGTCGGCTGAGAGACACAGCCACACTACAGTACCAGCGGCTGTGGAGGACACCAGATGGGAAACCATTCATAAATAATATGGATACAAAAGTTCACAAAATGTCAGGATCTGTTTTGATAGCTTAGTCTTTGAGTTGTTCAAAGACCATCTATTTCCCTGTTTAATCACACTTCAGTGTCACATGCCTGAAGTAATATTTTTTTTCACTTATACAGATTTAAGCTTTTGTGAAATCGGTGCAGATTTTTTATATTGCAACTATAGTTCAAAGTGTCTTTCCAGGGATTAAACTGAATATTTTTGCTAACTAACCATACTAATTCATGCAGTATTTTATGGCGCTTGTTATTGCCCGTAATTTACTTAGGAGAATCATTAGTTCTACAACTGCCCAGTGAGTGATTCAATCATCAATATTGCTCACTCCCAGTATACCGATAAAGTGAAAACCTATTTTATATACATAGCTGAGAACAAGTAAAATACTTTTCCTTAAAATAATTGTGCCTAAATAGCACCTTCCATCAAGTGAATCCTACAGTGCCTAATGGTTGTAATAACTGTTTTCCTGAACAGTTTGGCTAATAATCGTATGACAAGAATTGTGTGAGCAACACAGTGCAGTTTCCTTACTTCCAAGTTTCAGTGCTGGTATATACTCTGATGGTACTCCCACGAAGATCCTGAAGGGAGGTGGTTCCCGCAACAGTTGAAGTAAACAGTTGGTTGGGATTAAAAGGGTTGAACTTCATGTCTGTAATGGAACCCCGAGTTCCCATCTAAACAAAGGCCAAGTAGGATATGTCTTCAGTTTCACATCTGGATGAACAACATAACATTCCCAGATAGTAAACCATTTTCAAACATTTTTTAAAAGCAATTCTTGTTGTTAATGAGGTGCCTATGATATCAGATCTGTGGTGCATTTATTCTGTTGAGTGCACCACATAAAATTATACGAGTAGACAGCTTGTGAACGGGAAACAGGATTGCTGAAAAGATCTGAGGTCCAAACAACTATGAGTGCTGACCAAATCTAACTCATTACATTAGACTTTAGTTTTAAATGATTCCGTTATCAACCATAATTCATATCAATGACTTAGGGCTGAATGACTTATTGATTTCAAATCAAAATCGCAATTTTAAACAATGCGATTAGCAAATGCTAAAGGCCTCGATTTAGGATATGCATTACACAGCACGTCTGACCCAGGGCACAAAACTGTTGTGAGAAATGCGAAAAATATTTATTCTGTTGCTACATATTTGTAATTATCTCAAGTCAAATTGCAATATGTCAGAAAAATTATACATTTCCCCTAAATCGTTCAGTTCTATTAATGACTCTGTATAATGTTTTTCCCTACAAATCTGCTGCTCTTCTTCACACCGCTTATGCTACAGGGCATAATGCAAGCAGCAGGAGTGGTGCAACTCTTACCGCTCACTATGAGCAGCTAGTAGTCACTAGTAAGAAGACCATCACTTGTTTGGTAGCAAAGAAGTCAAATTTGAACCCACGCCAAGACTGAAGCCAAGTGGTGAATGACGCAGCGCAGGAGAAGGTTTAATCCTAACTATCATCAGGATTATGTGTGTCTAGAATAAGTCGCTAACCCATTAAAATAGTATTGTATTTAAATGTTTGCACACTATTTTTCACACTGCAATCTAGTATTATTCTATTGTGTCTTTTGAATTGTGCTTTGTCTCTTTTGCATATGAACAGTGATGTCACTGTTTGTGTGTGCTGGAGTAACTTAGAATTATCTTTGGGATCAATAAAGTACTACTACTACTCTAAACCAAAACAGAAATCAGTCTGTCAAAAGTTAAACATTTTAATATTGTCTTCACAAAGGAAGTGCACACTATAGGTTACTTGCCCCTTCAATAATGCAAGACATCTTCTGAAATCTATAATCCCCCAAAATGATGTCTCCTCCCTTGGAGGCCACAACTAAGATGCTGGGTTGCATGGGGTGCCATTCCAGACAGGTGATTCTTCGGTCGAAGGGGCTTGCTGTTTGGACGATGTGATAAGAGCTTAGAGAGTGTAAGAAAGGTTCCTGGAGACACTTGGAGAGAAAGGGGAAAAATATTACCAAAATACTGTCCGATGCAAGTATACATGCATACAAGTATGTAAAATGCTAAATACTACTCTCCAGTTCAATCCAAAGGTTTGAAAAACTAAGTCTCCCCCCAGTAGAGTCTACAGTTCATCAGCACTTTTTCGTAAACTTGCCGTAACTCAAAATAAAAGACTGAACAGTTTAACGCTTATATAAGGACTTTAGGATACCAAATTTTGTAATCTACTGAAGATCGGAATTCCCAGCATCTTACAATCATTCTTCCATGTGCAGTCAAATTTATGCATTATAGGCTGTGTGGACATACAGGCATTGCATCTTACAATTACCTGTCGCATTTGTGGGTAGATATTCTGTCCCAGAGTACTCCTGTATATACAATGCACAATACTGGAATGCTTGTATTTTTTAATCCCCGAGCTGTTCTCTTCTTGTAGGTTGCATTCTGAAACCGATTACAAAACATGCAACGTTGTTGGTTTTCTTTATTTCGTTACTATGGACCCCATTTGCCTTGCAAAATGTTTACCTGCCCTCGTGACCCAAAAGGCATTTGGAAAGACGGAAGGAATGCGAAACCATTTTAAAATATCTCCCAAACCTGTCCCTTTATGGGCTGCGTATGTTTCAGCTTCGTACAAATTGGTTTTTACTGGGAATGCAGAGATATATCATGGCGACTCCTCACCACTGTTAAACTACGTCGACTATATATACAAAACAGATATTAGTTCTCACCTGTTTTCCCTGAAGCAGTCCCCTGTTTCTTCCTTCTCGACTTTTTAGAAAGTGTTACCTCCGTTGTTTCTTCTTTTCGTTTTCTACCATTATGAACGACTGAACGATTTCCATCACGTAAAGTTGTACTATTCACACAATTATTCGCCATTTTTACACTGCTTACATTCACTTTGCTTTACTGAAGGACAACAAAATACATAAATAACAAAAAATTAACACCGCTCAATACCCTTTTCATTTCAAACTTTCACCCGTAACGTGTATAATTCACAGCGCACGTAACTATGATGCATGAGACTGTTCGATTTAAATTAAAGTGGTGTTTCAGGCCGCTTCCTGTCTCAACCTGTAATGCACGCTCACTATTTTTAAGCAACAAAAAAGTGCTTATATATTTATTCTAAAACGTCATGCATTACCTAAAAATTTGTAGCCCATAACAAAATGTTGCATCAATACCTCTTACTCATACTTGACCGTACTTGTGTTCTTCTGTTTTTACGTCATCTTCTATTGCCGAAAATCAGTTCCAATACTCAAGAACAGATGTACAGAGGACGGTAAAAAAATTCCCGGATGTCGTTCTTTCCCCACCCGAAAAGTCAAGGATGCACCGGTTTCAATCCTATAATTCATTGCGCCCCAAGTATGATCTTTGCTTTCTTGGTATTGAGAAACACCCACTCAACTCGTCATTTCGGGCAATTTCTAATGACGTCATTGCGGAAGTTTCATTCTGCCCCATCTTTTCATTACACTTCTTATATTTATGCCGTGTCATTGCAATGTGACTGCAAAATATCAGAATGGTAAAATTATGAACTACATTTCGAAGCTCCATGCGTACTTAATAATTAAACATGCGCAGTGGTAGAACGGATAGTATCGCTTTGTAGGCCTTAGCAAGATACACTGGTAAGATTGCAAAGATTTTCAGAAAGTCAATAGAGCATACTTAATTCTGATATAAAAAAATATGTGACAGTTTTGTTTACAAAAATCTCGTATATTTTTCCGGCATCTGCACCACGATTTGCAGTGTTAATTCTGTGTTTTACTTTAACTGATATTACTGTCGTATCATCTCGCATTTTGTAGGAATGAACTATGCATCTTTGTAAAATTTTGCCATCGTATACTTTCCCATGATGAAAAAGCTTTCTAATCATTGAATGCAGACTTGCAGACCCAACAACTGGGCTTTAGGCCTGACGTTTGTCTACACTATAATTAGACGTCTAGGGTGTTTTCTAAAATGCAAATTTAAGCACAGTAAATTGCATATTCCCCAGTATTAAAGTACTACTTTTGAAAAGATCAGCAGAACGTTCGCCCCCACCCAATTCACTTTTTTAGAAGCTTAATACTGTATTCCCTTTAAATTAACTTCATTCCCGAACTTTAGCTTTATCCACAGCCTTATACCAAAAATGTTTAAAATCATGGATGCATTCGCTAAAAATAAAATTACCTGCAGGCATATTTTCACTCTACCCGTTGCGAATTTACAGTTTGTGAAGCTAACCACCTAGGTCAAGTTTACTATAATCTGAAGGCATACATTATCTCAATGCAGTGATAGTATTAAACTTAATAACTCGTTTGTATGATAGGTGCTGTATATATAAGGATGGTTATATACGTTGTATTTTATTAACTTTTGTTTGATATTTCACATCTAACCGCTATTTTCACACTGCACGAATGTGTGTATGTGCACAGCTTGTACATGTTTCAATCAACACAAATGTATAACATAACATGTTATATCACATTAACTTTACTGTTACGAAAGATATCAGTTACCTTATTCATTCTTACACAATCTCAGTCACGTTATCTTCTTAGAGTTCTTTAATTAGTATTGCAAATGGGGGGAACTAACTTCTCTCGGGCCCTATGTTGCCAAGGGTG
>JAODUD010000008.1:15155680-15166468 GCA_026784285.1 Stomatorhinus walkeri
TCTTATCTAGCCTTGATTTAAAGGAATCCAAGGATTCTGCTTGCACTACGTTATCAGGAAGACTATTCCATACTCTGCACTCCTCTCTGTAAATCCTTCAAGTCTGAAATAAATAAAAAAATCACTCTTCACAAGCTTTAAAAGCACAATCCTCAAAGCCCTTCAGATTCTAACAGTGACTCACGAACCAATATGGCATATATTTTAGATAAAAATAAATAAATAAATAAAACCCTTTAACTTTCTATTTCGCTATTCTAAAAATAATTTTGTACTGAATATTTTGATTAATGCACACTGCTGGGTGTTGCTCAGTCAACAATTTTTAATCTTTTTCCTGGTTCACTTATCAGCCTTGTTATCTATGAGCACTGGCATTCCTGCAAATAATTCTAATAAGATAAGGAGACGTACGCAGTCATACTTCACTGCGTATCACCCTCATTTCAGCTTTTCAAGGTCCATTAGGAACTCATTTAAGCACCGTGGAAATAAAGTCCCAAGTAGTTCGCTTGTTGCTGTGAGTGCATGTGGAAGTCGGGCCCAATATATCTGGCTTCTACATCTCTGCCACCAGTTGCGGTTCGTATCCTGCCAGTGAGGCGACTCATGTTACCAGTGTGGACGCCATGTTTGGGATTTTAGGCTTGATTCCCAGCTGTGTCCTGGAGGCCCTACCAGAAATACTATACCAATGTCAAATAAAATAAACGGCAAGTCTCCCTAAGGGGGTTTTGGCATTTAAAAATTAAATACACGTTACTGAAAACATTTTAGTTATAAAGAAGCACGTCCAGTACTCCTGCTTCATTACAACCCAGTTGTATTTTTATTCTGCAAACATTTTCTTTTATTCTAAATAAAAATCAATGCTATAAAATAAATGTTCATCCAGTATAAATGTACAAATTCAGTCATGTTTGAATTCCTGTCATTCTTTACCGCCAACCACTAATACACACCTAATAAGTAATGCATAATTAAGTGCAATAATTCATAGATAATGCTGGGACAGAATAGTGAAACAGCTTCTCAGCCTACCTGAGAACCTCAGTGAACTTCCTGGAGTGTTCAGTGTTAGACCAGGTGGCTGTGCCCCACAGGCCAAAGATCGCTACGAGAAGGCCCTGGACGAGCTGAACCGCTACAACCCTCGTTACATGGAGGACATGGAGCAGGTGTTCGAAACCACACAGGAGGCTGAGCAGAAAAGGCTGTGCTTCTTTAAGGAGGTCCTGCTGGACATTCACAAGCACCTGGACCTCTCCAGCGTTGATAGGTACAGGATTCTGACTCCTTTGCGGGGGAAAAGATAAAAACATCCATGTGTGTATATATCCTACACGCCGATGTGACCCTGTACTCAAGCTGGTTTTTCCACCTGCTTTTGAAATGGATCTGTACCTCTGTCAAGGTAGATAATATTGTACATGCCACTCTTACTGGGTAAGACCGTATTAACACTTTCTAAAGCCTTAATGCATGTCTTGGATTTTACAGGAGCTCCTTTAAAAATATTTATATATTATATATTATATGTTGGCCATCATCCCAGATATTATCGAGCATCTTGTATTTTATCCAGCATCTGTCCTAATTTTACCTTCATCAACATCGAACAGAATCCTCTCTTATGGAGTATGGTCACATATCTGTAGCGATAAATACCTCTATGGCCACAATTATTGTTAAAGCCCTGCCTGAATTTTCTGGAAAAAGCACCTTAGAAAAGGCAAATACACCAACTGGGGATTCAGACGACTACCCACTTGAAAACACCTGGTCAAAGAGCATCCTGTCCTTAGCTGTGTTTGTTTAAAGTGGCTGTACTGATGCTGACCTGAAATGTGCACAAGCATAAGAACAGGGAACATGTGATCCTGGAATCGGCACCTCTCCTAGCTTCCGGTCCCTTCACCGAGACCTGGGCCAGGCAATAGTCGCAGCCAATGACTCGGAGGACCTGAGATGGTGGAGGAATACACACGGACCGGGAATGAGCATGAACTGGCCGCAGTTCGAGGTGAATGGCATGTAATGTTCTTTGTGCATAAATAAGGCTGTGTGCAACGTACGGAGAAAGGTTACTTTTCAATCAGTTATTATACATGTTGTGTACCATATTAATCTGTGTAAATATGTATTTTTATTATACACAACGTTTTTATGTACAGAAAATTAAAATTCTATAGAATTATCAACAAATCTGGAGGTTTTCCTTATTGGACTGTATACAGTTGGCCTTGTCTGTGTAACTGAAGACCACCTTATTTTCACTGCTGGCTGCTGGCTTTCGGAATCCAAGCATCGCCCAGAGTCAGCCTCCCAAAGTGGAACCAGAAACCGGCCTGTGGGCTAAGACTGCCTGTAGACCACAAGCAGCCAAGGAAGGCCGTCCGCATGCCACTGCCTGTTTGTCATTCAGCTTTCTTTGGCCATCTCTGTTAGTCACAGTGCTGTAGTGTTCAAGTCTATATTTGTGTCAAATATTACTTACAATATCCCAGTTATTTTGAGAGCACCGTAGCGAGTTTTAAGTGAAGCATTTATTTGGCTCATTTTAGACAGTTAAAATTATAATGCAACAAACTCTTCAGGGTAATTTTTGATTGTATATTCGGGGTACAGTTGAACCATCTACTCCCAGCTCATGAAGAAGTTAACGGCAATTCATTGGCCTGTGTGATTTAACTGGCTGGACCCCCCCCCCCCCCCCCCAGGAATGGTCACCGGAGACCAGCCAGGCAATCGGCAGAAAGGAGAGGAACAGCCAAGCTGCAGACACGGTCACCCTGACCAATGTGGTTTCAGCAGAGGAGGAGACGCCCCACACCCCCCCGCAGAGCACCCGGTAACTGCGCACCACACCCTCATTCTGTAAACACGCGGTCATTCCACACTCCGGTTTCTTCGGGGAAAGTTCTGATAGGTGATCTCTACCATTGGGCCTCCAGTAAGCTGGCCTGTTGATCAGAGGTGGATGAATTATGACCGCAGTTTATCATGTCACTCCTACCTTTTCTGTTTAATCAGGGCTGGCAAAGACTACTCCTCTGACTGGTCTGATGAGGAGAGCCCCCAGAAGTGCGTTGCGGCCAACGGGGTGAAGGATGAGGATGAGAAGGTAGCAGGAGTGCAAGTGAAAGCATTATACGATTACATGGGGCAGGAGGCTGATGAGCTGAGCTTTAAAGCAGGTATTAATGCCTACTAATGCTGATTAATGGCACCCAGACACAACACGCATGACGGCCACCTTTTCACCTGGTGTATTTCGACCAGACGGCATGCTGACGACCAGAAGCAAAATCAAGGTTCATTGATTATAAATGCAGAAATGCATCTGTCTGCATGCATTTATATAGTTATTAGAAGAGAATTACTAATTTTGCAGTATTTTGGGATGAAATTTTGCATCCAAATAAATTCCATTGTGTTCTTTAGTAACCCTTTACTTACATAATTGCTGATAACATTGACTTGCCAGTATGTTATAACAGGGCATGAAAGCTTATAACAGCTGCCATAGCCTGTCACAACATACAAATGACTATTCACTATGTCATGCTTTGATATGAATGACATGACAGTGTGTATAATGTGTTTTATGCTTGTTAAGTGGTTCAAGAATATTTCTTGCTTGCTGTGAAGTACTTGGTTTCTATTCTATTTGTCTTAATCCATGATCAGTGATTAAGTGTGAATGCTTTAATCCATTTTAAATGTAACGCAAAGTGTAACATTTTAACATTATTTTTCTTTGTCTCGGTGGATTTCTGTTATTAATCCAGAGGCCATCTGTTTTAATTTTGGTGTAGTATGTTCATGTATGATTTTTATCATAAAAAAGGAGGTAAGTAATGGAGATACCGTAGTTTATTCCTTTCAAATGATGTGAGTTTCATGTTCTGTTACAATATTTAGATTGGATGCCCCAAGGATGTAATGGATTCATACCTAAGGTCTCACAATATTCTTTGCACTCCTCAGGAGATGAGCTTCTGAAGCTGGGAGAGGAGGACGAGCAGGGCTGGTGTAAAGGGCAGCTACAGAACGGACAAGTCGGCCTTTACCCTGCTAACTATGTCCAGATCCTCGGGTCCTGACAAGACTCCCACAGGTTAAAAACGTTGAGGTCATGTGACTCTGTCTAGCCAGCTGTGAGGCTGAGATACTGAATCAGCTGGTGGTTGGAATAATCCTTTACCGCAAAGTAGATGCAAAATTCTGGCTGAACGGGGGATTTCTTCTTTATTCAAAGTAGAAAAAATATCAGCAAGGGTGGTATAAGTCTTCCAAAGGATTTAAGCCTTTCGGGTGATGCCATAACTGTGGATGGTGACACTGGCTTGTGTACACGCATGGAGCACCCGGTGGATGTGACAGGGAAATTCTAACCTAGCAGTCAGGCGTGATATTGGCTTAATATTCTGCTATGACCTGGACACTAGCTTAGTCAATAGAACACTTATATAAAACTACGATTTGAAAAGGCTTCTTTTGCTGGCTTATCTTTTGATTGCGTAACATTAGATATGCGTGCGCTTTATTTTTAATTGCTTGCTTCACCTTGTGTTTAACAGCGGTGATATGATTCATTTCAAGCAGAACCGGGCTGAAGGTTTGTTTACATGCTTATTAGAAGTATAAATAGATTTTGGATGAAGAATTTGTATTTTTTTTTTCTTCCCAGTAATTCTGTTGCCAGTGGGCTAAGAGAGTTGACCAGTCAAAGTGAAACTAAGCTGTGTGAGAATGATTTTAAGACTGAGTTCGTGTCTCAGGCGACCTGTTTTACAGATATATTGTACGTGGCACTGGGTGTGTCTCTCTCCAGCTGACATTTTTTTATTTTTTTTTGAAAACCGATTAATTTACAGAGTGATTAAAATAAATGACGGGGAAAAAAAAAAAGTTGGGGCTTGTTCAATAATTCTGCTGTGTTAGCACTGCTGGATTGTGGGGGGGAAAAGGTCTAGAGTAAAAATGCCTGAAATAAAGTAAGAGGAATGAGGAAAAATCAGCACTCATGTAATCATTAGCCCAGTCTTGGTGTTAACTCTTCTGACTCTTTCTGTATATTTAAATTGATAATCACTACATACACCCAACAATACACATCCACCAAATCCTGGGTGTAGCAACTCCTTTCAAACAACAGTGCTGCTACGGTAACACACAGTATCACTGTTTTCTTAGGAGATGTGGAGTTTTACAGTCCTGGTGTAAATACCAAAGCTAAAGGCTTTTAAAGGATTTTCCTCAACACGCCACGATCACATTCAGCACTGGATAATACTCGCATCTGCCTGCAGCATGTTGCTAAATGCAACTAAACAAACCAATATTGGTGGGAAGCATCACTCCAAATTGCATATTTAGACAACTGCTTGCCCTTAAGAGTACAAGTCATTAAAAAAATTATATATGTGGCTTTTGCTATGTTTAAGTTGTGGGGGGGAGACTGGATTAGTTTGGTTATTCACCATACTTTCAGATCATTTAAGTTAATTTATCCTTTAAAATACCACACAATGTCACCCTCATCTCTGTATCACACTTTAAAGTACACTGCACACTGTTTGTAAATGTCTATGCATAAATGCTTAAAGTTTCTTATTTTGAATATACAGCGTGGGCCAAAAGTAGATATACAGGTTTTATTTTACAGTACCGACTGGATCACTTTTAGTCTCTTAGTTGTTCAAAATGTCCTCCATCAACATTGTCCACGTTAGCATCAATGTCCTTCCTCTCTAAAACCTTCTCCTTTACAATGTCATATGGGTGTCACACTGCCACATTGTGCAGTCAAACACTGTGGATAGATGTTACCAGTACTGTAAAGTAAGTGTATACTTACTTAAAAAAATAACTCTGTAAAATAAACTTTACTTTATAAAACAGAACCTTTACTTTGTAAAATAAAAACTATACTTACATTCAGCCCACCCAGTATTTCATCTGATACTGCCTCCGATATAAAGTAGCTCAAACTATCTAGGAATTGCTACTGTTGCTTTTTCTTATAAAAATACAGTATACAGTACACAATGTATTGAAAGATTACCTAAAACTATGGCACTGGTTAAATGTCGGGCTTTGTCAAAGTAATACAGTGGTGCCTGTAGGTCACGAACGCTGTCGTCTATGAACAATTTGGTTCACGACCAAAAATTTTGTGACAAAAATGCATTGGTTCACATACAAAATTTGGTTCAGATTCCTCGACCAGATTATTATTATTTTTTTTAACTAGTGTAGCACTGGTGGGGGCCATGTCCCAGCATGCCCCAGCATGACCCACCATTCCCCACGTGCAAATGTAAATAGAAGGGCCACAACAGGCACCCAATGAGCACCGAACCCAAATACACAGACGGGAAACAAGGTTGTAAGACGCTGAACAGGAAGATGCACACACGGTGGAAGATTTACACGCGCTAAATACACACAAGGATCGGACCGGGTACACACAAGACACGGGCAAACACACGTGTGACAATAGGGAAACGCAAACATTAACAACAATACAAGGGCTTTAATGACTTTAAAGAGCGTGATTTCCCTGGCAAGCAAGTCTCCATATCTGTCTCTGCTCCCGCGATACCCCAGTCTGCCCATTGCCACACTACTGTATATTGTTTTTCTTTAAAGTTTTTACTTTAAAAACCAAAAAATTAACTAACAGACATTGGCAGATTTGTGAACAAATTAATCGAATTTCAATGCTTTCTTATGGGAAAAATTGCTTTGGTTCGTGTACAAATTGGTTCACAACCACTTTCCTGGAACGGATTGTGTTCTCCAACCACAAACACCACTGTATTATCAAATCAACCACCATCCATACTGAGCAAGCGGATGCGACGTGAGAATAAGACCGGCTGTAGCGAATAGCCTGAACATATCAGCGGTAAGAACAGGAATCCTGTGTTCTGTTGACTAAAGCACAAGAAAATGTACGCTGCATGGAAGGGATAATGAAGCCGCCTTTAATCAATGTTTTTTGTACAGGTGTGTCATGAAATGGAATACTTACTGACATTGTAGATATTTTGCCACCTTCTCACAATCACTTTCTTCAACCCATGGGCTCATAATTTACAACATCAAACAAAAAAACATGGCTTTGTTAGTGGGAATCTGGTATGGAAGGTAGATCAGCATGATTTTGGGAACGAACGTTCATAAACCCCACATAACACTTTCTACTATTCCCATCATGTCTCTGGTCTGGTAATGGAAAGATGGTTCCCTGCCTATCAAATGGTACAACCTTGACAATACTAGCTGGCAATTTAAACAAAACCACATTACCACAGGTCACAACGAGTTACAAACCCTTCAATTTGCTGTGTGCAGCACTTACACAGAAACATGTCAATTAGAAACTCAGTGTTTGCCACACCAGAGCCAACGGAAGTCCTTTCATGCAGGGCATACTTGAGTGTTAACTTGAAACATTCTGAGCTTTAAAATCCTGTAATGCACATATACAGGTATCCCCGCTTCACGTACGGTTGCTTTACACCGTTTCTCTGTCAAAAGACCTGTATTAGCCCTACACCCATTTTCCCTATAGCTGAAAGAAACTCAAAGTGAGCCAATCAGAGCCGATTACTGATATACTGGCCTGTGCAGCATAAGAACGTTTGCCGATGATGGACCACACATACGACGGTAGTCCCATAACATTATAATGGAGCTAAGAAATTCCTTTCGCCTAGCGACATCGTAGCACAACACAGTACTCGTGTTTGTGTTGATGCTGGTGTAAACAAACCTACTGCATTGCCAGTCATATAAAAGTATAACAAATACAATTATGTACAATACATATTACTTGATAATGATATTGATAATGATACAACTATGCTGCTCATTTATATATTTACTACACTGTACTTTTTAAATCATTGTTTAGGCTATACCATATAGCCTAAGTGTGTAGTAGGTGATGCCATCTAGGTTTATTGTTATAATTTCTGCTTTTACTATATGTTAATGTTATTAGGTATGATTTGATAGGTTATTTTTCGGATCTGGAAATTCTTTAAAAATTTTGCTATTTAAATTATAGTGGTACCTCAGAACTTGAACTTAATCCGTTCAGAACTCCAGATTGAATCCTAAAAAGTTCGAGTTCTGATCGAATTTCCCCCATAAGAAATAATGGAGAACCAATTAATTGGTTCCCGGCGCCCAAAAAACACACCTAAATGTTTTTTTTAAGCATTAGATCACAAAATGAACTGAATAAAACAAAAAGCATATACTGTACTAAACACATCTATCAAAACAGTAATTTGCAAAGTAAGAAAATAAATGTATCCAAACAATGTGTAAAGTTAAAAAGTGTCCTGCCCCGATCATCTGCTCCTTCCGTGTGCCACACCCTCTCGTTAACCCCGTGTGATCAGCTGTTTCTGATTGTTGTCATTAGTCCTCTGTGTTTCGTCCGCGTTTGTTTGTTTCCCCAGTCTGGTCATTGTATCGTCAGTCTGTGCTTTGCCTGCCTTACCTGAAATTAAACCCTGTATTCCCCAATACCCTGACATCTGCACCTTTGTCTCTGCTCTGTTTAATTGTTATAATTAAATGTATTCATGGGTTATTATTAATATTAAAATGAATAAGAAATCTTTATTTTTAAATGTATTTTATTATATAATTACTGTTACTGTCTATCATTGTCTAAATGAATTTTACGGTCTAAATATATGTATTCAGCTAGTGTAAACATGCACGATGCTATCACAGCGAATGCTTGGCTAAGACTGAACTGTTACCGCTAAGAGATGTGCCGCGTGACTCATTTCCCCAAGCATACAAGTTATCTTGGTTTGACTTCTGAGAGTCAGATTGAGCTCTAGGTAAATTTTTTTCAAACTGGTTGGTTCGACTTCTAATGAGTTTGAGAACTGAGGTACCACTGTAATGGTAATTGCTTCTTTGCTTTATACTATTTTCAGCTTACGAAAGGTTTCATAGGAATGCTCCACTTTTGTGAGATACCGGTCTTAGCATTATGATTTTAGTCGAGTACAGCAAACATTTTGTTTCTTAAAACTTATGTAGTCAGTTGGTAACCATTAGGATTAAATTAACCTAAACATGTGTAACAGTCTATGCTATGTCCTAAAATGTTACGTTTCTATGCCTTGCAGTTTTTCCCAAGTGACAAAACTCCACAAAACATACTCCCCTAAAGTACTTTATGCATAAACTGTGCCAATTAGCTGCAATAACGGAAGGTTTTGAAAAATGCTGGGTGATACAAATGAAAAATATCATCGAGATATGTAATGCACATGAACATTTGAAAACACAAGGCAGATCAGCAACAGAACTGTTTTCCATAACGATAAGAGTGGATGTATTTTTAACTAAGCAAAAAAAATAAAAAATAAGAATAATTAAAAACATGTTGGAAACCGGAGTCTGATCTGAGGCCTTTAATTCATGGTTAGCGGCTGCGTGTAGATGTGTGCTGCCTTTCGGGGAATGTGTCCTTGATTATCTAATGCCAGAAGCCAGAAGCAACCTTTTCCATCTGAGAGGGATGGTGATATAATTCATTCTGCTTTGTTCAGGAAGGTGAAAGAGCCCCTCACAATGACAAAACACATTTTTCCGAACATAAGCTGAGGTGGAAAATAAACTGAACAGATAGATAATAAATGAATATTCTGATAAAATGAACTATGACTCATGCTGCAAAAAGACCAAACGGAGCAAAAAGCCACTTGCATACATGAGAAATGTGCCATCTGCTGAGACTGGCTAATTTGGGTGGATATGTGGGTGGGTGGAAAGCCCTGCACAGAGACCCCTGCAATGTCTGGAGAGCAAATACCAAGCTGGCAAAAAAGACAGAAAAAATAGGAAAAAACAGGAAATATAGAGGCATTAAGCCAAGACAAACTGCCAGTTTGTGAGCAAGATCTTGATCCCCTTGATGACGGACACCACGGAGGTGGCTGGGTTGAGCTTCAGCGTGTTGGCTTCGCCCTTCTTGCACTTGTCCCGGAAGACGTAAATGCAGCCGTTGCAGCTGGCCACCTTCCAGAGCGACGGCACGCAGCTCCACGCGTCGGGGAAGCGGAGACGCGTGAAGCTCTCCAGCAGCGGGTTGTAGCACACCAGGGAGTCACCCTCTGCCACCACGAAAATAAGGTCCTTGTGCGCGGTGGCATGCATGCACCCAGCGAACGGCAGCACGTACGGCTTGATGTGGCACTTCTGTGCCGCCGTGTCAAAGCACTGGATGAGCCGTGAGGGCTTGGTGAAGAAGTCCATGTCGTTCTCCTCGCCCCCGAGTAAGTAGATAGTGCCGCCCAAGTTGACCCCGGCTGCCCCCGACACGGCCGTGTCCAGCTGGCTTGTCTCGGTCCACATGTTGTCCTGCACCGTGTAGTAAATGACAGCATTGGAAAGAGTGTCCTGCAGGGTCTTGCCACCCAAAGAGTAGATGGCGTCCTCGCTGGGCACCGACACCAGCGTGTGCTGCAGACGGTCGCGTGGTAGCGGGGCGCAGCGCTCCCAGTCCATGGTGTGCATGTTGCACTTCCACATGCGACGGGGGATGGACCCTCCCACCACATAGAGGTCGCCCCCGTGCTTGCAGGCGGCCGTGATCTGGTGGCATAGGCTGTTCTGGCCGCTGACGCTGATGGCGTCGTCTTCGTCACAGTGCAGGGACACCGCCAGCGAGTGCGTGCGCGTTTCCTCTTTGCCGATCAGGTAGATGTGCACGTTCTCACCAATCTCCTGGGTCGGGGGGTG
>JAODUD010000008.1:15209180-15221751 GCA_026784285.1 Stomatorhinus walkeri
TATTATATGACATATTCTGACCAAACTGTGAAAAAGTTACCTAAAGAAGAAGATCCAGCACAATCATTGTCCTGCCACGCATCCACGGGAAAGCAGGGATATCGAAGTTGTGAGCTTTTGTCAATCCCAGAATCCTCACTATTCTGCCAGACACAGAAAATCACACAGAGACAGCTCCAGGGGACTTAAAGCATAAGGCCCAAAATTCACAGCGTTTCAACTCTAGGTTGAATAAACGTTTTATATAAAACGCCTGTTAAATCAAGTAACACGGAGAAGAGAAATTATATCATTGTGTTTTCACAATTTTACAATTGCCTTTAAAAAATCCACAGTGAGTGTTAGACTTGATCTAAGCTTTGAGAACGTGCATCTGGAATATTTTAAAGTTCAGGGTCTGCATGCTATTCTGCCTCACCTGCTGTCAAACCAATGAAAATGCGGGATTCCCAGATGTTTTACAGCTATATAAAAGGACTAAGAATCGGTGGGGGGGAGCATATCAGGGTGACGTGTTTCTCAGTACGGAGGCAGGCTAAGACACAATGTGAACGTGATCATTAATTACGTATAATTATGGCAGCAATTGGGCAACTGTGACATTCTAATACTTGCATGGTAGGAGCCATTCAGAGACAAAAAAACCACCTTCTATGTCACATTTATTATCGTGGGCTATTTTTAAAACAGCTTCCCTGTGATGCCAGATACACTGTTTGGGACAGAAAATAGCATAGCAACCATTAGAAGGCCCAAATATTTTGAGCACTCCAGGGAAATCTAGGCACCGGTCTCCCAGCAGAACGATAAGACTGGTGAGAATGAAGACGTAGTTTGAGGATGGATACACTGCATGAAGTTGGTCCGCAGCTAAAACCAGAACCCCTTCCTAGTCTTGCTATACATTGCTGTTGATCTGGAGTTTGGATCTGCATGACAACCATGTAAAGGACCGTCCCAGGGTGCACTGCTGCCTGCTGGATCGGGATGTTTTGCTTTCCCAGCCCACAGACACTTATCAGTGCCGCCACTTCAGAACATTCCCAGCCCACTCATCCGTTCTCCAGTTAAACACAAAATCAAATGTAAACCTCCACTGTTCTTTTTTTCTGGTCGTTGTTCCATGTCACAATCCACAGTAGCTGTCTGTCATCGAAGCTCAGGCTTAAATAAAGTATGAGTTCTTGAGATCATTTTCCTCATTTTTGCTGAGTCTATTCCTCTACCAAGATGGTATCAAGTGCCTTTTCTGAAACTAACAGTGCAACACATGCAAATATAAAAAAAAACATAAAAACATTACATTATATTTCCATGTTGTAACTGTCTATACAAACTAGTCCTCCTCTCCATCAGCTTCAGTGGATTTATTACATGTAATTATTATGTACTGTATATATATTTTCATACATAACATTTTATAATACCATGCACCCAGTCCAGGATAATGATAGATGAATGGGGCGATTGATATTTTATTAGTGTTGTTTCAGAAGATATAACATATTCATGGACCAATTGGACATTATTCAAATTATCTATGAATTTATTGCTTTTGTGGGAACCTCTTTTGCATGTTGGGCCCATCTGGAACACTCATCCTTGCTTTCCCTAAGGAGGTTTGTCTGTCATTGTCCACAAAGGTCACAGCTATAAAGAAAACAAACTCAGAAAGGACACATGACATTTGTGCTCGCTTGGTCCCTTGGGCAAAGACCGGCCCACTGCGATGAGAAATAATCTTATATACAAAAACACAAGCCTAACAGGTCATCTTAACTGGTTTGGGGATGCATGCGGGAGACAGATATTGGTTGTTGACTGTTGGTTGGAGGAATGTGTACAATGAGAGATGTAGGTGCGAGAACTACAAACATGGAGACACAGGAGTAGTAACATAGAAGTCTTATGCCAGAAATTGTATAAATTAGGAAATAAGTGGTTTTCTAGAATTAAAGATCTAACAGACAACAGCAACCACAACATGTACTTTGTATTCAGTCACAAAATACAGCCAAAGCTATCATAATCAAATCTCACAATAGCTGTTAGCATGGTACAGTATAACTATGGCACAGTGAAAGTACGGCCAAATGTACTCATTATCCTAATAGTAACAACAATAAATCGCTCACTTAATCCAATCTGCAGCTCAAAACAGAAGCCTTAGATAGAATGACATGCATCTGTCCAGGGTATAATCAACAGGTGAAAGGCACATTAATTCCCCACCTCTGCTGGTACCTGGGTCACTCTTGAAGGTCCAGTATTCACGCTTTCCAGCACAGCTTTGGGCCCTGTCACCAGTCTTCCTTTATTCCTCTGAACTGGAGATTTTTACCCCAAAGCCCAACAATCCTGAGCTCCTTTTTTTCTCCTCCCCTTCATTTTTTTTTATTTTTTTTTGCTCCAGCAGCCTCTCTTTCAGTTATGGAAGCTTTTACCATTTAAGGGCAATGTTTCATCTGCCTCTTTTGGAGGAGTTTGTGAATGGCGAGCGTAACGCAGTCCCTCCAGAATCTCCTCCTCAAAATCCACGCATCTTTTTCTCAGAGCCTGCTTGCTCGCAGGGATAAGACATGGGAGCTGAAGTCCTCCGACATGAGGGAGATATGAAGTAGGCACTAGAAGAGCAGTGTTCGTTTTAGCTGCTCAGATGCCAGCTAATTACTCGACAAAGGAGCACAGTGGAGAGACTTGGTAGATTGAGCAGACAGGTAGGGTTAGTGGCTCCTAAGGATGGGATTCACTTAAAACAAAATGCAGACCCAGGATTTGAACCCATGCCATCAAAGGGATAGAAACCTAAACCTACCATTTTAGGCCACTCAGCCAAG
This sequence comes from Stomatorhinus walkeri, assembly GCA_026784285.1. Taxonomy (NCBI): domain Eukaryota; kingdom Metazoa; phylum Chordata; class Actinopteri; order Osteoglossiformes; family Mormyridae; genus Stomatorhinus; species Stomatorhinus walkeri. The sequence goes on from JAODUD010000008.1 coordinate 15,212,018, forward strand.
CAACCATCAGAACTAACAATATTCCCTGAATTTTGTTGTTGGAAGGATTAGACATGCCATCAATACAATTTTATTTTGCATGTGTAGACTAAGTTTAACAGCACTAAATTATTAATATTACCAGAACAAAAGTCCATAATCTACTGTAAACATTATAGATGGTGATGTTATATCCCTCTGATTTGTCAGTGAACTTAGGCTACTATTTATAATTTACCTTCTGTATAAATGTGTTACGTAAATAAAGTTGCCTTGTATTGAATGCAATTCACGCAACACTTAATATTAGAAAACTTTGTATTGGCACAGCAAAGAACAAGTACAATGAACTTCTGAGGATAGATACCTGAAAACTTTGAATAGTTTGCTTATAAAAGGCAACTGACAAATGTAACCACGTCTAGCTTGGGCACAACGATAAAAAAGAACGGCTTTAATTAGGCTGCTCAAAGAGCTGCTCAAAAGAACTGGATCGTTTGCAAACATCACATCAGTGTTTATTGAGTTCTGACACTATGAATGTTAATGTAGGATTTTAGCTATCAATAAATTCGATAATAAAGCAACTTGCCGAATCAGGCGCAAACACAAGTTGATAAGCAGATTCATGTCTCTAATTTAGTCCTAATTTGGTCCTACTCTAATTTCAGGACCAGCTATAAAATAAATGAATACCAGCTGTTCTTCTACATTGTATCTGCAAAGAAACAACAGTAAAATTCTTAAAGCTACAAGCTGCCAGAATTTCCAGATGTGCCTCTTCTGAAATCAAACAACCAGTCAAAGAACATAATACTACCCCATTTAACAGCCATTTGAAATGTGATTATGCTTTAGTACATGTAATGGCCCAGACTGGCTCAGCAATTCCGTTAAACATAGCATGTATATGAAGCTTCAGAAGAAACATTTACACAAACTTTTATACAATAATTATAAAAGAGCAGCTATGGAACTTTACTTATTACAGCTAATATTAATTTTTAAAGTCAATCTTAAAGTCATTTACCTGTGTGCTGCGTCTTCTTCCTTCTGTAAACAAAGATTTTTTCTCTGTTAGGATGGAAAAAAATGCAAAAAAGGTCAATTCCCTTGAACACCCCTGCTCACCCAAATAATGATTTGCGATTTAATTTTTCTATTGAATTTTTTCATCTTTCTTACAGATGCTTTCTGGGGACTGACAACCAACCAGCTCTGTGCATATATTTCAGGAGACCATCTCTTCCACCTCCTTTTCATATCTATGAGCAACAATAACCTGGCAACGATTTGCACCTGCCAATATCCAATCAGATGGTCTACACCAGAGCCTTTGCATCATTCGCCTATGAGCTTCTTAAACAAGGCTATAATGTTTACCCGCTTGTCCTATAGGATTTGCAAGTGAGAGACATAATAATAGGGTCACAAATCATGAATAGTCCAAACAGAGGAAATCAACAGGGTGATATTTTTGAGACTGTTTATTTTGGGCCAAATGCAGCTTATAACAGCAATGAGGGCAAACAGCATGTTTATGACCAGTATCATAACAGCAATTGAGTAACTGACCATTATTCATTAGTAATCCAGAAAACGGGTATCTGTTTGCTAATGCATTGCTTCACCTTTTAAATAAGGCTCTTACCTGATTGAAACATATTCAAAAAATTATCATGTAAACTATTCAACATTGGAAAACACCTTAGTAGAAAATTTATTCTATTTGAGATTCTCTGATAAACTAAGCATGTTAGGTTAATTCTTCTTTAGCGTAATTTGTCAAATAATTTGTTCGCTTCCAGTGAAGCTATGATTGAAAAATAACGGAAAACTTCCTCTAAACAACTTGAAACATAGTAAAAACTTTCCAAATGATTCTACAGAAAAAATGTAGAAACGCAGAAGTATTTAAATAATCCAAAACAAGTCCTACGTCTGTAGGCTAGTGCACACTTCGGCTACGCTGTAAAGTTAACAATGAGCAGACATTTTTAAGCATTAGGATGACTGATCAAACTCAAGTCAGTTTCTAAATAAGAAATATAGCGAGAGAGACATTTCCCATGTGTGCAAGATGTAAATTTGTCTTAATTTAATTCTATTTTTAATTCCCAGGATTCTGGGAACTGAATTAGGCTTCCCTCTGTCCTTTTATGGACACAACTTTGCTCAAATCTATCACTGTTCAGGTTGCGTGATGCAGTACTGAGGGTAATTGTGGCCAGTGGATCACTAAATTCAACTAAACTCAGACAGCTTGCAAGCATTACTCCTGCTGTCTAATGTTAAGCTGTATGTTTACACATGTAAAGATACTGATATTTATAATCCACTCACACATCTTCTTCTTTCTCCAGACTATTCTAGGAGGTATAATATGCACCTTATACAGACTCAATTAGGCACAACATGCTGTCTGTTAAACAGCAAGTGATCAGTTACTAAATGTTATTCTTGACATTAAACAAGAAATAAGAAGAAAAAAATAATAGTAAAAGTAATGACAACAGGGAATTGTGTTCTTTAGCATTTTATTACCATGATGTCATGATGGTTATCTTTGTGAACGTTCTTGTCTTGCAGTACATTGTGCAGAAAAACAAGAAAAATGGCAACTGAATCAGATTGTGGCTCTGAAATAGCGCTATCACGTTATTTTAATGTTCTGAGTGTTTGGAGATGCAGTGCTGAGTTTTTGTCATTGTTTGAGCATTTAAAAAAGGAAAGACAACTTAAGGGCTGATATTAATTTTTACATTAACTAAATGAACCCATGAATGAGTTAGCTGTGTTATTCCTAAAGAATGCAGAGAGACAGGCTAGAAGTACCTACAGCAGACAAACAAGAGACCTTGCATCTAGACACACGTACTTCAGCGTAAGAACAGAAAGGATCTAAGCTCTATATCAGCCGCAGGATATGTACCTGAAAAAGGAAAGGTGCACTAATTTTCATACTGCACATTCTGGAATGTCAGGAAATCTGAGTTGTAACTGGGCTACACGGCAATTGTATAATACCGTTCACAGGCTGACACGGAGCGGTCTTCCTGTCCAGACTGATGGCTTGGACTGTGCTGGCCTGTGTCACATCTGAGGTACAGCTGGGACCCTCGGACTAGAGACGGCCATTAAAGAAATCTTAGCTCATAAGCAAAGATCAAACACCGGAGTCACTATGAATAACTAACATATAACATGACTATTCTTAAAGTTGGATATAAAGTCAATCATTTGATCTATTTTTAACACATATATTTTTTTAACTTAACCGTCAAAATAGATATTTATATAAGCAGTGTCTGCTGAAGTTCATATAAACTGTACAGAAAAACAGGCACTTAAGGAGTTTCAATGAGAAACATATTTTATGACATACCTGCTCTTTTCTAATTGAAGTACGTGCTTCTATCCAGTTCCTGTGGATTTGTGCTTCTGCTGCTACAAGCAATTCCTCCTCAATCCTCTGGGTGGCAGTGTCCATCCTCATCTTTGCCTGGGAAAAGCTCTTCTCACTTGTATGGTCCAATTCAGTTGCCTCAAAGGCCTGGCTCACTATTGTTTCCGTTCCCTTCAGGAAAACATGAATGTCTGTGGCGGGATCAAAAGTGTTGTCCTGTTTTGTGACAAGGGCAATAGTTTCTTCCACAGGATGTGTGGCTATCACCACATCCTTCTGCGGTCTATTTTCATCGTGTCTGTGGCAAGTCTCTTTTATAGGATCTTCAGGATTTGCTTCACAAACAGAAGGCTTCCAACCCTTGCTGTTTCTAAACTTGCTTACTTGCTGTTGGGTAACACTTTGCCCGACCACTAGGCGGCACACCTGGTCTTGAAGCTCCTGAACAGTGCTCTCAATTTGTCGCAGGCGTTCCATCACCTCTGTATGGGTCTGGTGAACCTGAATGACCTCTTCTATTACCCTGGCTTTGTCATCCTCCAGCTTCGATGTTCTCCAGCAGTTGACAGCAACCGTCTCCTTGACCTCCAGGACTAGTTTCTCGGTCTCCCTTAGCTGTTGCTCTTGCTCAGTCAGTTTCCTCTCTGTCTCCTCTTTTAGTGCCTTCTGTTGCTTCAGCTCCTGTTCACTGAAATCAACCTTCACCACTATGCAAGAAAAACTTTCACCTGGACGTTCAAGAGACTTTAAATCTAAATGGAGCATATTTTCGAAATGTCGACGCTTCAAAATGAATGCATCATTACGATGAAAAATGGAAAGTCTGGAATGAGTATTAAAGAGATTAATGTTTCGGCAAACACTCACACATTAGCTAGGTGCTTCCTGATGACCGCCTGTTGCCGGTGGCATTCGATGTAACCTCTTTCTAAGGTCTCAAATGCATTGCTGTGAGCAGCATCCTGGAAAATGGATTGCGATTGCAACAACTAATATCACAAATCAAAAAAAGTCAGGAGACAGTGGCAGATTACTGATTTATGAAAGAACACTGACATAAATTGATTTTAACGTTAAAAGGAAATATGACAGACATTATTGCAGTAAATTCATTCACTCTTATGTATCAGATTAGAATTACAGTTTCCGAGGTCTTCATAATTAACATCAGAATATAACTTTGGCCATTTATTTTGGTTCAAAATAAATAAAACCATTATCCCGATTATTTTTGAGACATTAAAATTTCCTCTCTGAAAATTCTGAACTGCTGGTATGTGGGACCAGACTCAGTGCATCAGCCTGTAATTGTCTATTTTAGTCGAGAACTTCTAAGCTATACAACTGTCACCTATAGAAGAACCTGGGCAGAGGTGTTCCAGAGATTCCGTTTGTCATTGTTACACCCATCTGAGTTCGAAAGTTCATAGTCTGAGGAGTTTCCTCTGCTCCGTTCTCCACAAGTTTACACATCTTACCGAGCCAGATGGTTTTGCTGCCAGAAACTCGACAAATTCCTCTGATGACATCTCCTGCAGGATCTGAACTCTGTCCCTCTGGTTGTATGGGGACAGGATTTCACAGACTGAGCCGCAAACCTCCACGTTTGCTCGCTGTTCAGCAGCAAGGGAAGAGTGTTTTACAGAAGAATATGAGCCAACAACAATGACTGAATTGTAGAAAATGTATTTATGTTCAAATATTGCAACATCTCACTATTCTAATAATAGGTGCCTCTAATGTTTTCCACGCACCCAATTCAAATGAGTTAAATGTGACACTTTTTTATTTATGCTGAAACATATTATTTATAAAAAATTAAACATTTATCCTTTGGCATTTTCAATCAAAGTGAATTTTCACCCTAATTTAAAATGCAGTAGTGTGTAGTCCCAAAATAATAGGGTCAGAGATCACCACCGGGGTGAACTATGATAAACAAAACGTAATGTAAATAGCGTTTTTTTTTTTTTCTCAATCAAAACATTTTGCCACGGACACAGACAAGCCTGACAGGTTTACGATCCCTGGTTAAGGGTTGGAGTGTAGAACATTTTAAAGAAAAAATGGGAACTGAAAGAGCTTTCTGTATCTTAGACGCATCCTTATTACCTTTTGTATCTCCTCAATCTCAGACCGCAGTGAGCGTGGGTGTTGGGCCGGCCCACCTCTTCCCAGGGTATTTTGCAGACTGCCTGAGGACCTATCAAATCTGTCAGTGACATAAACCACATTATCCTGCACAGGCAAGACCCCATCAGCAGCATCTTTGTGGGAATCTGACTGCAAACGTTTCAAAGACGTTTCCAGAGCGTGACGATAGCAAAAAAAAAAGCAGAGCTTATCCAAACTACAATAAATTACCACCCTATTGTCATGCCCGGCCTGTCCGATCCTCATGTGTGCCACGCCCCCTCATTACCCATGCGTACTACCCTGATTGTTCCAGCTGTTTGATGTTAGTTTTGGCCTGTTTAGTGTTTATCAGTCCACATCTACCTCTGTTTCCCAGATCTGTCATTAACGTTTGTCCTGAACTGTTCTCCATGCGTCCAGATAAACCCCATTTACCTGTATTCACGGGTCCGTTCGTCTGCTTTCCCGCTTCCTGCTTGTTCGCTCGTGCATCGAAGTGACCTATTTCCTTTGTTTTTTAATTATTTCTATTACAAATGCAATCTCAGAACAAATGACTTATACAAATATATTCCTCAGCATGGCTGTTGCATGGCTGTTGATAGTAAAAAATATTTCTCATCTACCTCAGGAGTTCCAATTGTGTGTTCTCTTGTAATTGTAGTAATTCCAGTTGCATGCCCTTCGAGAAAAACCACATAATGAAATTTATCCTAATAGAAATATAGCATTACCTATAAAACTAAATGGGAATTAACTATATGAACCATACTGAATGTGACGGACTATAACGCCACGTGTGCTTACATACGTAGGCCTATATGAAATTGTTTACCTCTGGGTATCATTCTTAGTAATATTATGTTTATGCATCTATCCGTAACTTATGTTTATGCATCTCTCTCTTTCTTTTTAATCATCGGCAAAAATACCTCAATCATTTTGCAGTTCCGCTGATAGGAGATCTTCAGGTCATCTATGACAACTGATTTCTTCAATATAAAAAACACATTTCAAATTTTGCTGAAAACAACATATTAAATGGTTCACCTAAGTTCAGCTTAAAGATTATTTTTACCTTGGTAATTTCCTTGTCTTTTTCACCCAACGTAACTAATATTTCGTCCAGTTCCTCCTGCAAACCAGTACAGTATAATTTTCATTAATTGCATCAGATATAGATACGTTATATAGTCCATCTGCCTGCCGGTTTGTCCATTCTCTATGTCCGCTTGTCCTATGCAGGCTTGAGGAGGTATGCAGTCTATGCTGGAGGCAGTGGGCTTGAGGCAGAGAATGACCCAGCAAGAGGCGCCAGCCCATCACAAGAAAAGTTTATAATATTTGAGTTAAATGTCGTATTTCATCCAAATGGTCCTACCCTGATTTCAGCATTTATTTTCACCAGTTTGCCGATTCGGCCTTCAGAGCTGGTCTTTTCATGGGTGAGTTTTTCATTCTGCAATCACAGCAACTCACATGTTACTTAGTTAGTTAGTAGTTGCATGACTCCATATCTTTGGACTATGGGACAAAACCAGAATATCTGAAAGAAACCATACACAGAGCAGGGGTGGAGTTTGGACTCTGGAGATAGGCGGTGATACTGCTGATAGTCACTGTGCCGCCGCACAATAAAACATATAAAAGCAAAGTAAATACTTCAAATACGAAGGTGCAACAAAGCACTTTTGATCTCTTCTGGTATTTCGGAAGGGTGAAGGGTCCTGCGACAGCCTCTAGACTGTCACATATAATCACAAAATAACAGGCAAATTGTGAATTTCAGCGTAAAGCATTTAACAGCAAAACATCAGTGCTATATAGTTCAGGCAGTATTTGTGGGCCAGAAAAGACCAACCATTAAAAAATGAATATTTTACCAGAATGAAAAGACTTACCAATTCCTCGATAATCTTGATGTGTGCTTTTAAATATTCATTTTCTTTAATCTGAAATGGAAAAAAATTACTGCATTCCAACTGGTGCTGGAAGACCCAAAATATAAACATTAGCACCATTTAGTCATTGAGGATATAAATTAACTAAATTGTAGGTACAACATGCACTAACCCATTCCCTCATTTGTATGGTATACTATAAAAATACTCATTCGCTCCTGGATATACCAGCCTAGTATGATTTCTTTCGGTCACCTGCCTATGTCACACAGTCGAGTGTCTCCGTACCAATTTGCAGTTGCTCGCCTGAGTCTTGGCAGCTTTGTCCTGACTCTCTCTCGTGACTCGTCTGGCTTCTTCTAGCTCATCACAGAGGGATTTGCTTCTCAGAGCAGAGCGCTGGGCCCTATCAGGAGAATAGAGATATACACTGCCAGTGGCACATCTAGCCAACATGAGAACACAGTGACCAGTGAAAGGACGCCAACTCACTGAAATGACATTCATGTAGGACCTCAAAATGAAAGCAATTGGGGTAAAACTTTACTTAAAGCTGTCTTCATAATGCATTATAGATACCTTCATAATGGATTATAATGCAGTACTATAAACACAGCTATAATGATTCATAAAAGCAGCATGGGGGCAGCATGTGGCTCAGTAGGCTAAGCCTGTGTGCTTGTAATCACAAGGTCGCCGGTTCAAACCCAGCCTCAGCCTGTCTGTGGGTCCTTCAGCAAGGCCCTTAACCCCCAGCTCCCTGGGTGCCCCGACAGGTGGCTGCCCCTTGTGGACAGCTTGCTCTACAAAGAGCAAGTTGAGGGAGGCATAAAAAGGAATTTTCCCACGGGGACAATAAAGGATTGATGATTTTTATTATTATTAAAAAGGCATAACATATCATAGCCATGTTTATTATGCATTATGAATGCTCAGTGAAGCTGTCATTTATAATGCAGTATAAATACCTTCAGAATGCAATACATAGCATCCTTAATTCTTATACTGACCATTATAATGCATTAGGAAAGTATGTATTGTTATCTATATCCATAATTAACATAACTGATATATGTTATGCCGTTTCTATAGATATATTATAATGCATTATTAAGGTATCTATAATGCATTATGATTACTGCTTTAAGTAAACTGTTACTGAGCAATTAAAAAAAAACACTTCAAGTAATTTGATTAACAGCAGGTGTAACAAAGATTTCTACTCAGGTGAGGCAGTTAAAAGACACTCTACTCAAAATATTCATTTTTGTATACATAATTTTCCAAAGCAATTGATGCAAAGATATTGTACTACTAGCTAGATCTTGTGAGACTCTCATTAACAGCACTACTAGCTAGATCTTGTGAGACTCTCATTAACAGCACTACTAGCTAGATCTTGTGAGACTCTCATTAACAGCACTCCTAGCTAGATCTTGTGAGACTCTCATTAACAGCACTCCTAGCTAGATCTTGTGAGACTTTCATTAACAGCACTCCTAGCTAGATCTTGTGAGACTCTCATTAACAGTACTACTAGCTAGATCTCGTGAGACTCTCATTAACAGTACTACTAGCTAGATCTTGTGATTAGCTGTACTAATACCTGGCCAGTTTGCTCCTGAGCTCCGTGACCTCGACAATCAGTTGCAAGTTTGCATCCTCACACTGGGACACCGTCCTCAAGAGGCTGCTGTTCTGCTCATTCAGCTTTTTCTGCGTGTGCTTCAGCTCCTCGAGGACACTCACCAAGTCCCTCGATTCACTGAACCCCAGTAGGAATTTAACAGACATTAATTTCACTTGTTCATGTTTCCAACAGTCATGGTTCATACAACTGGCAACACTTTATTTGAGGGAGCACAAATAATGTATTATGCTATTACTTATGTATTAATGTCTTAGCTACATATTGATGTCATTTTAATTAATCATTTATGAATGCCACTTTTATCTCAAGCACTTACTATATTTGTTACTGTATGAGTTAATGCTGTACACCTTTGTGATTCATAAATCACAAATTACTGAAGTAAGTACTGAAAGAACAAATAACATGTGAAATGCTGTTCTCATGTTTGTATCATTGATGAATGGTGTTAATGAATCTTTTATCCTAAGCAGTTACTTTGTTACTTCTGTAACTCTTTGTGAACTACTGAACCCAGAACTACTAACTACTGAAGGAACAAGTAATGAGTAACACAAGTGAAATACTGACGCAACTCAAGTAGCAACTACAGTGGGGCAAAAAAGTATTTAGTCAGCCACCGATTGTGCAAGTTCTCCCACTTAAAATGATGACAGAGGTC
>JAODUD010000008.1:15229626-15248648 GCA_026784285.1 Stomatorhinus walkeri
GTCTCATGCCATCATCCTAAGATATTTTATATATATATATATATATATATATATATATATATATATATATATAAAAACCCTTCAAACTGCAGTTCCTAGGTACGCCCATTACAAGCAGAAGGTGGTGGAACAGTAGAGATTTCTATACGGTACGGCTTTGGCTTCTTCAGTCCATGTCCTCTTCAGACTCCTCTTCCTCCGCTGTTTCCAACCAGGTGAGCCACTGATTCACCTGAAGAGTAACAAGAAATAAGACAACAGGACGTTACAGCGAGAGAAGGGCCGTCCTCAATTGTCGAGGGACAAGTATCGATCTAGGAGACCAACTGCTGAACTTCCAGGCATCGCGACAGGAGTAACGAGTGATGACTATACACGCATAAGAGCCTTGTAGTACCTGGAATAACGCTTTCCCCTTTCCCGGGAATTCTTGTGTAATATCTTCTTTCCATGCAAGGAAGGCCTCTTCTTCGATAATCTCCATATCGTAAAAATTCACAAAGTACCGTAGTAACATGCCTAAGAATTAAACACAGACACCGACGTTAACCATCTCATCCTGCTCACACTGAAGAATGAGGAAACCTGCCCCACCCCCTTACCTTTCGGGAAAGCATGAGCGTTGCAGTGGACCTGCAGTGCATACAGGGCACTGACCTGCAGAGTCACATGGTCATGTAGAAATTTCTGCATCACAGGTTTGAACGCGAGCAGCAGCTGTTTCTCCTGATCGACTTGCTCTTTCGACAGAGCTGAAAACTGATCGTCTCCAACAATGCACATCTCATGGGTAATATACTGCAAAAAGCTTTTTGGTGGGAGCGGGGGTGGAGAGAATTCACAAATTAAAACCAATGGCTAAATATTTCCCAACTTGGTTTCCTACCTGATATTGCTCATACGCTTAACAATGAACCTCTTTACACTGGTCTGCAAGTAAGGTATATATTTCAGTAGTTAAACATTGGTTCCCTCACCTAGTCATCAGTATGTTGATAAAGCCCTTGTCAGTGTGAAGTTTGGGTGAGATGTTATCTTTGATCCACTTGTAGATGACTTGTGGGGAGGGGTCATCCTTTATCTGTTTTAGCAGCTCCTTCTCCAACTTCAGCAGCGGGAACAGAAAACTAAGCCCCTTCCCCTCTAGGATCTCCAACATTCGGTCCTTGTTCTGGTCAATTTCTATAGCCACAAGAATTGTTTTACAGCTCGGTACGTCACACACACACAAATTCCAGAATCCCACTCAACACCAAAGCATTACTGTCCAAAGTTTACTGTAGATAAATGTTAAATAACAGTCCCGTCAGTTAACTGAAGTAGCTAAGAGATTTGAAGGCAAACCTTTACACTAAGCTCTGCCCAATGTACAAGGAGCATCAACTAAACTAAGGGAGAAGTGATTAATTCAAAGTAAAAACGTACCAGGCAGCATGTTCTGCATATTGACCTTGCTTTGCTGGAAGAGATCAGTCAGCCACTCGCGATCCCTCAGCTTAGCTGTCTGCTGAAGGCAGAGCAGGAACAGGGGGAAATGGGTGCCATTTTCCAGGGGGTAAGCCAACTCTGCGACAGCCACGAGCTCCACGATGACCGCCCTGGCAGCAAACTGAGCCAAGTATGACTTCACAAGAGGAATGTCCACCTCGATCTTTGGACACTGATCCAACACATTCAGAAAAGCCTGGGTGGGGAGAAGTAATCAAGGCACTTAAGTTACACCATGAGCACTTTGGGATTAGTTACAAAAAGAAAGCACAGCGTGACTGCTTACTTGCATGAAGCCCTCCCCGGTAATGAGGTTCTCCATGCGAAGGGCATTAATCAGAATGCTTGCATGCTCTCTGTCATCGTCTGATCGCTCCAGAGAGCACAGCAGAATCTTGCTCAACATCTCAGGTAAGAAGTGTTTGGGAGCTCTCATCTCCCTTATCCCGATCACAGCTGCGGTGATGTTTTTACTGTTGAGGTACTCGGTCATGATATTCTCCTAAAAGAAGGGCGAGGTTAAAAGTAAACCACTGATCATTCAAAATCATCCAATACAAGCATGAGGAAGACACCCACCGTCATCTTCAGAAGCTCTTCCTTCGCAGGTGGAGGTTTCTTGCTGGTCTTTTGAGGCTTCTCTTGTATAGGAGGAGGACTGGTTTTTAGACCAAGCTGTGGAGGCTGATTGAGAGAAGCAGTAGTTAAAAAATGAGCCTTTGTTCTACTACCCCAAAAACACAGAAGAGTGCGGTGTGACCCTACCTGCCCCAAGGGTGGGGTTTGAGTGCGAGGAGGCTGTGCGCTTGGAGGAATCATGGTTGGTATCTGTGGCTGTAGCTTTGGCACTTGATTTTTATTCAGTAGGAATGACTGAGCAGGTCGCAGACTGATCTGGAAGCACAAGCAGGCTGTTAGTCTCAAAGGAGAACAGGCAGCAGTTTGGTCTTCAATCATATTACTAGAAGAGTAGGATGAGGGGAAGAACCAGGATTCAGATACAACGGCGGGCTCTTACCTCATCAGCATTGAGCTGGCCTTTCTTGATGAATCGAGGCGGCATGTCCTTGGACTGAGATTGCTGCTGGGACGAAAGGCTCTGGCTCTGAAAATGCTGACTCTGCCCCTTCACACAGAGAAACCCCATCAGAACCACTGTAAACGCCACAGCAATTACCTGCCAACTTCAACACTAGATGTACGGCTCCTTCTAAACCAATGCCCCCCTTCCAATTACGCAGGGCCGTGCTAATGGGTCACCCTGAACAACCCTTACCTGGTTTGATTTTATGAAAGCCTTGCTCCCCATTTCAAACTGAGACTGAGACACGGGCACGATATGTCCAACATGGCCGTTGAATAGTGGATTTGTGCGATGACGTCCCATGGTGGGTGAAAACCTGTCTTGAATGACTCCCGGACCAGTACCAATCCCACTACCTGAGAGAGAAATCATGAAAGCTTCAGAATTGGATTTAACAATAGTTGCACTTGAAAATACAGAGAGAAGAATCTAAAAAAAAATCAAAGTCAATTCCCTTACATACCTGGCATCTGCCCAAACATATCAGCTAATCCTCCAATAGCCTCCCTATCAAATTTCATCCTCCCTCCCACAAAGGGGCCTTCGAGAAAGAAGTCACTCCTGATTCCCTGGGACATATTCTGTGGAATAAACACCCCCAGATCCTGGAAAAATAAAGACAGGTTCAAAGTATTGTGGTTAACTGGCAACTGGAAGGAAAACAACTCTTAAAAAAAAAAAAAGAAACTTAATTTTAGACTGGGAACTGACTACCTTGAAATCTAACTGGACTAAAAATTATACAGACCTTTACAGCCTCCTGACGAATCTGGTTAATCGTCTTTGGTCCATTATCAAGGAAAGCTTTGCGAGGAACCCAGCCGTTCTCACGCAGCTCCACGGTATCTTGCAGCAGGAAACGAATCCTTGCTGCCAGATCTTTATTGCTCATTAGGGATCGCATACGGCCAAAGTACTGATCCATCAAAGACTGAAGGGGGGGGGGAGGAATTAAAATGTTAAAGTATATATACACATCTTTAAAATGAATGTTACATAAACCTACTCTAGGAGGCTTACCTTGGCTTTTTCATGGTCTAGTCTAGGGCCCACTGTCCTCATTATCTGACAGAGGCATTCCAAATCTTCACCCATATCCTTAAGTTGGACCCTCTTCTTCTTTTCCAAAAGCTGAGAAAAAATGAAGACACCTGTAAGTCACCCCCTAAAAAAAATCCATTCCGTGCACAGATATAGAATGAGCACAAAGGGAAGAAAACACGCACTGTTTTGATGCACTTATGAAGGATAGATTCATGGATGAGATCAAGCTTGCCAAGTTCCCCGATGAATTTGATATTGCCCAACATCTTGATCTTGGCAATGGCACGCTGCTCCTCTTCCTCAGAAGAGAGAGGCCCGTCGCGTTTGTCATAGACTTAGGGGGGGAAGGTGGAGAATTAGAAAACTACTCAAAAGCGTGCAGACCAAATATTCTTGAAAATGCACAATGACTCACTTTCAACATTTCTGGTGCGGTTCTCAAATTCATCTTGAAGCTTAGATATCAAGAGTCTCCTGAATGTCTGGAGGGGAAATAAAGCAGGTCAGTGCTGCAACAGTATTTATATGATAAAAATCCAATACCAGCATCATTTAGGAATTTTAAATGTACCAATTTCGATTGAAAGCACAATACTCTCAGTCTTAATGAGTAGAAATAAGCATTCTTCAGTATTGAAAACAGTCTACAATTGTAACCAAAAAACAGTTACCGTGCTCTGTTTCTGTGACGTTTGAATCTCTGACGAAGGACCGTCAAAGTTTGGCGCATCTTCAGCCAAACGCAGACATAGCTGAGCATATAGCGAGCTATACTTCGGTTCCTCGAGGGCTTTGTCCACGATCTGGTAGGAATGAAAAAAATGTTGATATTTACCTTCGCCTCTTTAGAATTAGTGCGACTGCCAGCTCTCGCAGAAGACAGCAAGTCTATTCCATGTCAAACACATGCACGATAGACATCAGATCCTTACCAGCAAGATAATTCCTTTTAGGACGAGTTTTGAATCTACACCCACATTCAGGAGCTCAAGGCATAGCTTGTCAAATTTTTCTGGGGTCAACTTATTGAGTATGCTGGAGATAAAACACATGATCAATGGTCACATCAACTAGAAATAAGCATAAAAAACAAAATATTAAACAACTGTGGGGATACTAGAAAAAATAAGAAAAACGTATTGGAAGCCAGATAACTCAGATGAACACAAACTGTCGGCTTCTACAAAACCCAAACTTGCTGAATTTCAAAAACCTCAACCTCTGACAAAACTCCTAAACTCTCTGTGCGGGTCGGGCAGATACACACCCCCTCACTTTCCGGAAGATCGCATCATGCCGTTCTTTTTCGTTGGAGTTGACATCTCGTCTAGTGCTTCGTGAAGGAACCCATTTCTGAACGCTGGGGCCCTGGGATTTCCCCAGGTACTCGCTGGACATAAACAGCAAGTAAGCAATCATGCATACTACTGCACAGTACAGCCGAAAGGCAGGCAGCCCCTGTGCAACATTCTACAAGAGATCACTATCAGCTTTGCTTTACAGGTCTTCAAATAATGTTATGGATGGATGGAATTTCTCTGCTTTCCCTTACCTGTTTCCGACAGTCTTGGGACAGTGCTGAGAAGCACCCCTACCCCCTCCTCCACCCGAAGAAGCACTAGAAAAGAAAAAAACTATTAATAAACCTATGTTGGGAAGCTACACAGTGAGACAGGAATTAAGCAAACCCACTCCATGTAACGCAGACAATATAAAGCCACAATTAAGGAGTTATATTGGGATCAGAAAGCAACATGCACGATCTCAGTGAAACATCCACTATATCCAGCACAGGAAGCCACAATGAGATCGAGTGTTTTTTTTTTTGGTTTTAAATCACACCTGAAACGAGAAGCACCCCCTTCTGCAATCACACTCTCCACTTTGGCGGCTTGACAACGAAGAATTTTCAAAAGAATAATATTCAGAGGTTGGAGTGAGGGGGTGGGAAGAAACGTACTGAGGGGGGGAAACAGAAAAGCAATTTGATTAGGTAGACCAAGAATTAACACTGCATTGCTGTTCAGGATGTGGTAAGTAAGAATAATCAGTTTATCGGAATAAATGAGACCGACTGTGGTAAAAAAAAAAAAATGCTTTGTGTTTGACTCAGTCGTGTTGCGGCGAAAACAAGTCGGAAGATGAGCTGAAGAGCCGCCTGAATTTCGCCCATGTCAGCAGTCATACTGGAGAGTTACTACTATCGGTGCATGCAGACGGAGCCGTGGGGGGTGAAGGCAGCGGACCCCCAGCTACCGGACAGGCGCGATGCCCGCTTACGATGTGCGCCTGGTGTGTTGCAGGGACACATGTATACGGCACGATACCAGACATTTTAACCCGCAATAATACAGACACCCACCCAAGAGCCCAATTAAGGGGAAGATTTTTTAAATGATGAGCAGCCTGTAGTAGCCCAGGACAATTTTAAAGTCCTCTTTTAAAACAGATTTTCCCCATGGTCCCTTCAGTTTTTTATTTCTCTTACAAGGTACCTTTCTATTTAGTGATGTAAAGTTGTTTTTTCCAAGACTGCTACACTGATCCAAGATTGATCTACAGAATAAAGCATGTCTGCAGATACTCGCAATCTTGTGCCAATGCAGCACACAATACACCCCAACCAATGCATCTAATTGCATGTCCCGCAGAGGAAAATATAACTACGTTCTTTTTAAAACGGACAGCAACGTATTAGGCAAGGAGAACGCCGGTCGTGATGGACAAAAGCCATGTTGACCCTCTGCGACGCCATTTTCTACGGCGGTACCTAGCTAACAAGCTTGCTTAGCAGCGCCACATAAAGAAAAAGCCATAGCAGCCATTTTATAAGATCTAGCTAGCTACTGGCTAAAGAACCGGCAAAAAATGATTGACCATACCTCAGTTAACACGACTTCAGTCTTCCGAGTTCGGTGTGACACCAAGAGGAAAAAAAAAATGTCAAAGATAAACGATTAAATTTGCAGCAGGTCCTTAGCTAACGCCAGGCGGGTAGGGATTTCTCATTACCACGGACTAAAATGTACTTGCTGTCGGTCTACGTCACGCACGAATCCAAATTTTTATTAGTTGGCCAGGACAGAAAACATGTTAGTTGTATACGTCATGTTAAATCGCGCTTGGCCAATCATAAATCGGTTACACGTCTTGGGGGCGTTCCCAGGCGACGCACAGCCTTAAAGGAAAGGAGTTGGACCTGCCTCCTTTGAGGTTGGTTGATTCGTACTACAGTCGACCTCCATGAGTTTGTTTCTGCAAACGCTATATAAATTCAAGTGATCAAAAAAGTTTTCCAAATTAAAAAATAGCGTTTCATTCAAGACGCTATTGGGCCATAAATATTACAAATCCAAGACGGAAATATATATATGTCTGCTTGCACATAACTTAATACTATGTTGTCTTATCTATTATCCATCCATGTATCTATCTTCTAGCCGCGTATGTGTCTAATATAAGAAATAGTTAATTCTCAGGTCTTTACCGGTTCCACGAATCTATCCGCAGAGAACGTCCTGGTTATGTCTCTTTAAACGGAAAATGCTGAGAACCTATGGCTCCTGTTTTATAACTTACCATAACTATCCTGGGATTGTAAATGTTGCTAGGGAGATGTTAGTGATCGACTGTATGTGTGTGTGTGTGTGAACACATTTGTCACGTGCTTTTGTGAAGCCGAACAGCCAGTATATTTTACATTAGCTATTGTATATTTACCCTTTAAGGTAAAATTATGTGGTTATTAGTTTTTCGTCTTAAATTAGGTTTACTGTAAGCTTTTATACGAGTCTGAGTCTTGTTACTGGTCGCCACTCACACTTATCCTGCAATTTTAAGCCAATTCAGCTAATTGTTTCTGTTCTGTCATTTATTTTAATCATTAATAAATGGCCCATATATTTTAATCATGTACTTGTACAGGGTGAGACAGTCAATTGACAAAGAAGCTTCTCAGAATGATCCATACAGCTCTCCCCATGCTGCGTGGCTGTCCGCTGGCTACTCCCGTTCCTGCCCACAGTACAAAAACTTTCGGTTAAGAACTGACGGATGTAAATTGTACGTGGCAGGAGAACACTATGGACGGAATGGCAGTGCGTCACAGACCGCACACACTCACTCATCCACTCATTCCCACAATTAGAAATGAAACACATTTAGATTGAAGTACTTTAGTAGCATTAAAGACAGAATGGTTCGGAAACAAACCCAGTAGAAAAGTGGAAAATGCATCAAAGGAGAGCTGCATCCCATTAAATTAGATAAACAGATATTTAAGTGATCTTTAGTTATTATTAATAGGCATGGTCAAGTTGATGTCAACTACTGATGACCATACATTATAGGAAGCACTGTATTTTGTCTAGATCTTCAAGCACCTCTTTACCTTTAGTGTTATGGTCTCTTCCACTCAAAGCCATTGCGTTGGGGAATTAAAGTTTCCCTCATTGGGTAAAATGCATTGCAGCCATCCAAGGTGACATTTTGTCAGGGGTCCCATAATTCCTTGCTACGCCTTGCTCTCAGTGCGAGTAGTCTTCTTATAATATGTCCAACATAAGAAAGCTTCACTGGGACCATTTTTGCTCCAGGTAAAAATGCAGGCTTCATATTATTTGTTTTTCTTTGCAGTCCACGGTATCTCTAAATGTCTTTGCCAAAGGCAATGGTATTCTTCCTGTCCTGCATCGTCGTTCTCCAGCCTTCACCTCCTGTCACAGCAAATACTATATTCTGGAAAATTCTGATACTTGTTCTCAGAGATATGTCAGCACTTTTGAAGAATTTTACATCCTTCTATGTCTTTCATCGCCGCTAGACTGCATGCTTTTTTCTGGATCCTTTGTTCTTGTTGAAATCTTCAATTATATAAACAGACACATGCTGGATGTTATACATACTGACTGGGGTATGACAGTGGAAAGCAGATGCTAGCTTACCTCCTCTGTTAGCTAAGGCTTTGTTTGATTGTTCTTTGTAGCTTTAATATTACTTAGTATTGTTTTCTCAATGGTAGTCACAGAGTGACAAATGAAGGCCCACGTGTCTACCTGGAGCTGAAAATATAGATGGCCATCAAACGATGAAACCATCTGAGCTCCCCCGCCAAGACTAAGAGGGCTTCACAGTCAGGCAGATAACCATGACAATTGTGCATTTTGTGAGAAAAGCACTGAATTTGCCACACTTACAGCAAAAATCTATACAAAAAAGATTGGTCATTGGGCCATCACAGATTTGGATATTAGGCCCTTACTGACACTGGATGGGGGTTGCATCACCCTCAATAATCAAAACTAACTAATACAACCCCCCAATAATCACGTCTCCCCCTATATGGGTAGAGACCTCAACCTCCCCAATGTTCAAACAGTGTTGTTGCCAGTGTGCCTCTCTATTAGATTGTCATTTGGTAGAACACAAAGTTAAATAACAAATGACAAAGAATAATACCAAAATAAATGACAACTTGCAATTTTTAAGGCAGCCACAGTTGCTCCCTTGGGGGGGGGAAATATGGTGGCCATTTTGAATTTCAGGTGACCAACTTGGGTTATCTGACTGCCAATTCCCAAGAAGTATGTATCCTAAATTAATTTAGTTACGTATATGCTTCATTCATTTTCTTCTTCATAAATCTGGAAAGTGTTCAGAAAAAAAGTTCTAGCAGGCAGCCATTTTAGAAAATGACTACCATCGCTGCCACGTTGAAAATTTGTGATGGCCCTATATCCAGATTATTTCTTATGGTCTTTGGCTATACGTGTACCAGATTTGGTGCTTTTATCACAAAATGCACAAATGTTATGTTTGTTTCTTTTTTTATGCTGAGTTACCAATTTCAGCGGCTCCTCCCACTTTTGGGAGCCTGTATAGCAACCTCAACAAACATCC
The DNA here is from genome assembly GCA_026784285.1 of Stomatorhinus walkeri. NCBI lineage: Eukaryota > Metazoa > Chordata > Actinopteri > Osteoglossiformes > Mormyridae > Stomatorhinus > Stomatorhinus walkeri. Next base: position 15,239,141 of record JAODUD010000008.1, read on the forward strand.
CACAAATGGCAAATAATAATCTATTTTTAAAGGAAAACATTGTGTCATAATAGATACAGCCTTTTCAATAACTAAATTCATGATGATAATTTATTATGTTTGTCCATAATCAGCGTGTGTTCACATATGAATTACAGTATAGAAAAGCATAATTAAATGTACTTGCACAGATATAAAAATGTTACAGCTTTCGAATGCAAGAATTGAGAAAAAATACATTCATATAGTGTATCTTCTTTGGACCATCTTAACATATGCAATGCAGTTGATAGGCAGCCAGTGGAAAGCCATAACACTCATGAAATTATGGCAGTGAAAACACAACAGAGGTGTCAGCAGAGACAGTTTCATCTAGATTTCAATTACATATAACATCCCAGGTTAATAGTAGATGTTCTCAGTTTACTTGCAAGTTTGATATGCAACAGTAGTATCATAAATCTGGGGAAATAAAAGCACAAATTAAACAACTGTAACAAGCAAGTATGCCTGCAGGAAATAATCTCTTGTTGGAAGTGTAACATTTATCTATTAGTCTTGATGAAAAAATATGACAGTAATATACCAGGATGCATAATATAGAAGCGGGAATTATTAACACTACAATTTACCATCTGTTATTAATTTCTGAGCATTACTTTCTTATGCATATCTGTACATGCATGTAAGTAAATGGTTAAGTAATTTATATTATCATTAATAAAAAAATTATTCTTAAGGGACTTTTAAAGGAACATACATTGCATAACCAGGCCCTCTTTAAACAATAACTATCAAGGTGTTGGGAAGAGAGGCTGAATTAGTCTAAACAGAGTAATATAAACTGAAGGAAGTACACACGTTTGCATTAACCCTGACCGGTAATTGGAAACATCTGTTTGAAGTCAATGCATTAAACCCAAGTATTTTTGTATGAAAATTGCATTTTCCTCCAGAAGAGGGCACTGTTGTACAAACTAAAGGAAGTTGCGGTTCATTTTAATTGAGCGTTTAGGGAAATAGCTGACTTAGTCATTAAAATTAGTCACGGTGGTAGGTGTTTTTCCTGTATAGAGCTTTGTAAATGTTGATAATTGCGATTTACAGCAGCTAATGATTTCCCATAACAAGATTGTTTACAGTCATTTTTTTTTATAGAACACAGTCAATGGGGGGTGGGGGGAAACAATATAAGGGAGCAAGGCAGGAGGGGGCAGGATGTCAGTCCATTGCACAGCACATGGACACAATTTAGAACTGCCTGTTAGCCCGAGTCTGTATGTTTGGACAGTGGCAACACATTTGGGGAACCACAGGAACTCCACACTCAAGGGGACCAAATGGCATTTGAGCAGTGATTAAGTGTCATGTGTCCCTCACGTCTTTACATACAGATCATTGTGGATATTGACTAAGCACTTAAACTCGCTAGCAGAAGAATAACACAAACAGATTGTGGATGACGCTAAAGCGTGATGCCCTGCGATAATTTCCTTTTCATCATGAATACTTACAAGGCAAAAGTAATATTTCAAGACCAGTCGTCTTATTGATAAAATGCTAGTGAAGAGTTTATTGTAGAATTTAGTGTCGACTACACGGTATATGAATAAAGACATGTGATATTGTAGCTCTATTTAATGCAGATATATTAACACATTAATTGCAAATATATTAACAATTTAACATACAGAACATAAAGTGTCTGCTAAATGAAAACAAACAATACAGCCTCATATATCAAAATAATGGGAAAAGCCGTGCTGTCATGGCAATGTATCAAACTGCAATTTGATTAATACAAATTATTGTTAGTCTAATGTATTTCTGACACAGGTATTAGCAGTCTTGATTAATTGGTGAGTGGTCTGCATCAGTGGGAGGGGACTATGGTCATCATTAGCTTGTCTTGTTGAAAAGTCATCAATTAAAGGGCAGCATTTTTTTTTCTTGCAGAAGGAGCTTTGCTATATAAACACGTGAACATATCAAAATACATTCTTATGAAACCAAAGCCATTTTGCATATATTGCTGTGGAGGGTTTTCCAGTGGAATCTCTAATGCAGAAAATGTAAGGTTCGTTTATAATCAGGCCTCTGCAATGATAATATTTTAATAAAAAGATGGATGAAAAATGGATGAAAAAAAGATCACAAGATTTTTACAATATACAATTGTCCAAGTAGTCTTTCATTACAGTCTTTTATGTATAGCTGTTCCTTCCTATAAATAATATTAGTATGATTTTCTTTCACCAATAATGTACCATATATGAAACTTCTTAGCTTGACAGGTTTTTCACGGAACAAATGAAAAATCATTCCAGTACATTTCTCAGCATTTTAGTAAAGACGAACTCAGGAGAACATGTTCGTTCTAATGACCGTGCACCTCAAACGCTAGAACATGTTTACTTAGTAGCCAAGTATATGTGGTTTTCACAAAGGTAAATTCTCTAGGCCAGGATAAACTTATCCTTAACCTCAGCACTTCAATGTACAGAAAGAAAAAAAAACCTGAAAGGAGCTTTGATATTCTGCATAGCCCCAGGGAATAAATTCACCAAGAGTAAAAAGCAGCCTTTCACAGGCATGCTGGTTAACCCTGTATGGGTTATTCTTACTGCATTAACTCCATGTGCAAAGTTCCAGACCCAGTTTATACACCCACCTGGTGACACCTCTTCTAAAATACATAGACAGGATAAATTGTAAGTTATGTTGTTTCAAAAATTGGTAATACATTTCTGCAAAAAAAAAGAAAATCAGCTTCAAAATGGTACTTCACTCTTTACATGTTATGGTAGGGAGGTTCCTTCTATGTGTTTAGACCTTATTCCATTAAAGCAGGGGTGGCCAATCTTATCCACAAAGAGCTGGTGTATATGCAGGTTTTTGGGATAACCTGTAGGTCAGCTGTTCAAACCCAGGTGTGAGGACTCTTCAGCCAATCAGTCTTCTAATTAGTAATCTAATTAGGGAGTTGTGGCGAAAACCCGCACACACAGCGGCCCTTTGCGGATAAGATTGGACACCCCTGCATTAAAGGTAGGTGTTGTAAAGCCTTAATAGGAAGCTACACAATGATGTATCTGCCAATTCCCAGGCCCTTGAAAAGCTTGTTTCATCCCCTAGAATCCAAATCAGAATCAGGTTAATTGGCCAAGTAGACTATATGGTATGTGGACACCAGTTTGTCCAACATCTCTCTCCGGAAACAAGAGTACAGAATTAATGTGACGTCGGTTCACCCAGAGTTGTTATAATAATTTCCACTCTTCTGGGAAGGCTTTCCAATTGATATTGAAACATTGCTTCCATTCATGTTGGGTATTGATGCTGGGTGATCAGATGCCTTTTATATGTCCTATCACTTTGCAGCTGATCTCGCCCCAAGATGTTGCCACTTGACAGTCACTTCACGCACTGCAGTCCAGGGCAGTTCTAGCAGGACAGAAATCTGACAAACTTACTTGCTGGAAAAATGGCTTAACATGACCTTGCCAAATGGAAAGTCACTAATGTCTTCTGTAGCCCGACCCATTCTGCTGGCAGTGTTTGTGGCTGGAGATTGCAAGCGATGGGTGTAGGTCACATGGGCAATTCCTGTAATTACTAAGGGTGTACACATACTTTAGGCCATATAGTGTATGTCTATGTTCACACTCATCATGAATTTGTGAAAGGCTCCCACACATGCTGTAGATACATAAACAATTAAAATATCCTCCATGGTGACACTCAGTTTGGATCCGTTCAGGAATTAGACTGAGATGCATGATGACAGAGAGCAGCTGGCCCAGTTATACTTAAAGTTGTTTCATATTCAGGAACATAGCTCCATTCAGCTGGGAACGTGTGGACATTTCCATGTGATTTAGTGAATCAATACTCTAGTCCAAAGCAAATACATGGACATTTCCATTACCCCCGATGTCCACCCATCTGTGAGACGCCAGGTATTTTCCCCATAGTTAACTGATATTTTTCTCCAGCAAAGGCTTTGATGTCAAGTCCTAATTAGCAGATTTCTTCAACTATGCATTCTAGACCTTTTATTGAAGGAAACAAGGCTGGCTGTCAGCTTTATTCATCTCGAGGACCTGTGTGCAGGTACGCATGTAGACATTTACGAGTCTTGGAGAAACACACCGGGAGAGATCAGATGTGTATTACAGGATTTTCGGAGCCATGGCAACCACAAACATGGATAGATAGTATTCTGTTTTTTATTCAGCCAATGCTTTTATTGAAACAAGGCTAGACAATCCCTGGAGCATTTGGGTGATTTGACCCAGCAACCTTCTCAATAGCCATTACGGCATCCTAACCTGTGGAGCCACAGGCTACTCATTGGCATGTGTGTTGGTGACTTTGGCTTTACAAAGCGATTGGTACACTGAATCAGTGGGCAGCACCTCTAGCCTCCTGGGCTGCGGGTTTGAATGCTTTCTCTGCTCTCTGTGTGAGGGTGGCAACCTGTTGTGAGGGTGTGGTCTCGGTACTCCGGTTTCCTCCCCCCATCCAAAGATGTGCAGCTATTCAAAATGCCATCTCTAAATTGTCCATGATGTGTAATAATGTATGTGCCCTGTGGTCAACAGGAACTTCATCCAGTGTGAACTCTCCTCTTGTGCTCTGTAAAAGAGAGTAGTTGGAAAATGGAAGCTTCTCCAATTCCAGGCTTTAAAAATAAATCTATAAACTATAAACTGGAAAAAAAAACAACAGGAAATGGAAACAAAAACTACCATATTGCTCGAGTCACAAATAAACTAATTTCCCCTCTGGGGACATATAGAAAAAGGGAGGGGTGATTATATTAATCGCTTCATGTACAGTGATAATTTTAGACGAAAACGTAAGCTACAAGTTGGCGTGTATTACTAATTTTCCGAAATCCTTCCCACTTAACCTAAAGTCTACGAAATAGCATTACTATTTACAAAAATAAATAAATCTCAACCTACGCCATTACATATATAGTCCTTGTTGGATTCTCCACCAAGCCAAAGGCAGCCGAATTTAGTGTGGAATTATTGTGTAGGTGCTTTTGCATTGATGCCGCAGAATATGTGACGGGGTGCTGTCAAGGACAATGTTAGACATGGTGAAGTGCAGATACTCAGGCATGATGTGAGAATCTGTGGTATTTTTCTCCCTGGGCTGCAGGCCTACATGTTGGAGGCAGCAGATTCAGGCAGTAATCATTTGTTTACGTCTCCTGTGCTGCTTTTTCCCGTCCCTAAGATTTATGTACCCTTCCTGCTGCCTTGCGGGAGGAATATCCACAGTCTTTAGCATCCGCCTAGTGGTGCTATCAGCCAGTCTTATCGTTTTCTTTAGGCATTGGGAATTCTGGGTGTACTAGTTCCTTTCCATTGCAGGGTGTAGCTGAGACCAGCTGTGGCCACCCTATCGCCCTGACCGGGCTCCGCCCTCTTCTGGTCCAAAGTAAGTTTAGAATTTATAGAAAAGCTACGTTCACAGTGGGTTGTGTGATGGTTAGCACTGTTTGGTAGCCCTTGCGTCTCTGCAACCAGGGCTTGAGTCTCCCACTCTGTTCTGTGTGGGTGGAGTCTGCATGCTCTTCCTCTGGGGTTTTACCCAGGTTCTCCGGCTTTTCCACCTATAGTTTTTGTTGTAGGTGTGAATAGGTGTCAGAGTAAGTGCCCCATCCTGGGTTATTCCCTGCCTTGTGCCTGTAGCTTCTGGGGTAAGCTTCAGACCCATGTAACCCTGCATAGGACAAATGGAGGATGGATGGATGGATGGATGAATGGATGGATGAACCTGCCTCATAAATATATTCATGTTGTGATGTTACCAATAAATCACTTATTTAAGTTTAGAAGTCTAGTCTATGACCTAATGAGCTTTCTTGTAGCTCTGTATTCCCCTGCTGTTAACTATGATTTTCCTGCTACCATTCCTGAAAGGGATACTGTAGTTGCTCACTGTGGCTTAGTTACTTTGTTCAAAAAAAGTAATTACTTTTTTTTTGTTCCTCAAAACTTTTTCCCCTTTTTGGCAATTACTTTCCACCAGGAGTTCAGTAAAGTTCAGTGGAGTAAATCAATAAAAATCACGCTGCTGAAAATAACTTTGTTTATTATGCGTCACCTGTGATACTTTTCCCCTTTGTTGTGCAGAGTGAGAATCAGGCTGAGTTTTGACAGAAAAATCCTGGGTCTTGGAGTCTTTCCATGACACAACCACCTGAGCTCATTTACCTTGAACGTTCTCCAGGCCTAAGACGGCACAGTGATAAATGAGCCGTATCTCTGTCCATTTGAACCTACATCCAAGCTGTCAAGTGGCATTTGATCAATACTGTCGGGACACTATATTTTCTATCTGGCCCTTAAACCCTGATATTGATTCAGAGGGACCAGTGGCTGAAAGCAGAATATACAGTCACTGCGACAATTCTCTATTTTAGTTTTTGTTTAAACTTTTAACTTTATGTAATGTGCTTTTGAGGGGTCTGCGCCTGACTCTAATCTGTCAGGGCTACGGTCGCTGAAAGTCTAAGAAGAGAAAAGACTCCACATTCTGCAGATGAGAGCACATGAAAAAAATGAAGTTGATTCTTGCTCAGTACTGGCCAATAAGACTCCACAGCACTATTTAAAGGGTCATCACTGTACTCTTGTAGGGATCACTGAGGGCCCCCATGCTACTTAACACACATCTGCTAATGGTCATAAGACCAGCCTATTTCGTATGAAGGCTATTGGATTATGGTTTGAGTCCCTGCCCTGGCTCCATATGCATTCATCCTGCATTTGTACAAATTTTCTGCCATTGTTAAAAAAGAAACAGGTAAATCAGTGTCTCCATATTGTTCATACTTTGCATGTACTGTGAGGGACCAGCATTCCACCCAGTGCAGCCCCGCTTTTATCCTCTGTGTTTCCTTAGATCAGGGCTATTTAATTCAGTCCCTCAATTCCAAATCCAGGTCTTATTTTCAGTTCTCCCGGGTAGTTTAATAATTACTGATTCTGATTGGCCAGAGGCTTCACACCTGGCTCACAGGTGAAGGAAGGCTGGGAAATCAGCCGGGCTCGGACCTGGAGGAACCGTGAGTTGAATAGCCCTGCCTTAGTGTCCAGCATCACTGCAACATCACTGCACAAGATAATCTGTTATGGAGGACAGATGCATGGATAAATGGATGGATGTAGATTTTTTCAGCATAAGTATACAATGGTATATTATTCCAGTATACCAGGTATATTATTCCTATAACACAAATAACGTTCCTTTAAATTTGCAACTAATGATTCATAGGTTTCATATAAAGGACTTTATACTTTGTAGAATTTAGAACATAACATTGTTGATCCCACTTTGCGGTTTCTACATCTATATTGAAGTGTAATTTTTAGTAGTTTATCACAAGGTGTGTCATGTGCTTGACATTATAATACATGGAGTGACAGAGGTGTGACTGTATGCCAGGTGTCTTTTCGAAAATCATCACGTCCTGACTTAAATGATAACATGGCTCTATGATACGATACATGACGCCTGTCACTCAGGCACAGCCATAGAGATTCTGATTTCAATATCGTTTAATTTGAGCAGACGGAAACTAAAGGCAGCATACATTTTGTACTTACTGAGGCTGTCTAGTTATTTGGAAAGCTGATTTATTTTCAGGATGAACCCAGTATTGTTGTGTGACTCTAAGCTTTTGAGCTATGGAAAAAAAAAGAAAAAAACAAACAGTACTTGGCTTTCTGAGCTGCTCGACTGTCCTGGAGTGAAAGGTTCCAATACGCCATTGATGGGATGTCAGACAGGCACCAGTGCTGTGCGTAACTGCTGTTAGAAGTTCGGTTTTGGAGTGATGCTATGTATGTGATGGTGTTATTTTAGTTATAGAGAAGTCTGTGCCAGGCTTTCCATATCACACAGCATACAAAAATACAATGACAAAAAAGACGTGTGACAGCCTCTAGGTGTTGATTCACAGCCCCCCAAGTGTGGGATTGAATCCGCTTTCGGTTCTCTTTCTGCAGTTTACATGCTTTGCCCCTTGTAGTCGCGCCGATTTCTTCAATTCACTGTACTTGTCCGAGAAGATGTGGTCCAGGTAATATAGTGACTCCAGATTGTCCTTTCGAGTGCTGGAATATGTGTGGGTGTGAAATCCTTGTAACGGACCAGAATCTCGCTCAGCATAATATTCCTTGGGCCGTATACTTCCTTTGAAAACCGTGGATTGACTTAATCCCAACTGTGCCGCAGGTTAATTAAAATCAGAGGCGGACGGGCAACAAAAGGGGCAACCCGGCCTGGGGATTTCCTGTCAAGCAGCCGTCAATCGATGAGGGAGGGGTCCTCTTTGATAAAATTTGATGACACTCAATGGGGCAGGAGCAGTACCTTGCAGCCGATTGGGGCAACTCACAAAATCACTACATTTTGGGCTGGAGGGATTTGTGTAGGTAGTCATAAAAGAACTTAGGCTCTAAGCATTGGGTGAGTCTCCCTGTAAACACAATTAAAATCCATCCTGTGTGGTTCTGGTGAATTAACCATATGGCTGATCTTATTCACACAATATATAAAATCCCAGTGAAACAATGTTTTTTATAAAGTAGATATAGGAGTGTATATTACTGAATGTGGCCATTCATTGTCTGGTCAGTTTCTTTGCATTATATTGTGGTCTTAAATGAAAGGTAGTAGGTGGACATTACTTAGAGGAAATAAAAGGAAATGTCATATTGGGATGTGTGGGCGATAAATTGACTGAAATTTTGTACCGATGGGAAGTGGCATTTCCCACATCACTGTAGTGTATAGTAGCTGGAAAAAATAGCAAATAAATTACATATCTGAATGATGTGGAATGGTATCCTAATTTTTAAAAATGCTTTTTGTGTATTGATGACAGGACGAATGTCATAGTCGAGTTCTTGTTTGTTGGAGATTTATCAGAAACGTACTGTGTATGACTACACAGCTGCTATAGACCTTAATAATATAAAGAAGTCATGTTGGGTCTGGTCTTAGTGCAATATGGTAGAACAGGCACACAGTGTCCCTATTGTTTCTATGAAAATGAGAATTATTGAACAATATGGTAGATCTGTAAAAATGCAAATTGGATTACCTTTGGCTTGGAACCTCACTAGCCAAAAAGTGAAGGGGAAACAAAAATGATTTTTCATTTGGGTTTGTTAATGGCCACCATAGATTTTTAAATTATGAATTTTTAATAATGCAATCGCTTAACCCCTTAACACCCTTAACTCCTACACAGCCCTAACCTTATCCAAGAGTAACCAAACAAAATACAACAGTTGTAAAGGTAAGGAAGTTTCAGGTTTTATCACACTATGGGGACAATTTGGTCCCCGAATGTTATCTATGCAGACCTACACACATAGACAGACCCACACATACACACACAAGTGGAAAATTGACAAAACATGACAATGGATTTGACAGTGTAATTATACTACTGTGGATAGCAGGATGTTTATTGACAGGGCTATTTTCTTGACCCCCC
>JAODUD010000008.1:15248683-15259167 GCA_026784285.1 Stomatorhinus walkeri
AGGGCTATTTTATTTACCCCCCCCCCCCCCTCCCCCCACTGCTGCAGCACAGGCAAATGTGCAGCATTTCATTGACAATGCAGGTCTCAACTGCCAGCACCTTCAGTAGTCAGACTGGCGGATCGAAGCAGAAATGCTGACCTTCCTCCTTTCCCAGACCTCTGAAGGGAGCATGTTTGCATGCATGCATTTTAAATCTAAATTAAGAGAACTGCCCAGCTCAAATAAACAAAATCATTGTCTCCTTCCAGCATTTTCACAAATGCACAACAAGAGCAGCATCAGAAATGGACTTGGTGGTAAAACAGTGTTAAACTCTGTGCATGAAAATCCAAAGGAAAAGAAGAAATCTGGCATGTGGCAGGTTGTGTACAAGCAGGACAGCCACGATACGCCAGGGTCTAAATGTCAAATGTTGGTAGCAACAACTTAAATTTAATTTGTGCTACTAAAGTCTAATCAGACAGTACATGCATTTCTATGAAACCAGTGCTCAAATTAATTATTAACTTCCCCAGAGAGAACAAGGAATTTGCCAAGACCTGACATAGAAGAATACAATCTTGATGTCTTCAAGCACACATTAAAACACATCCTAATCAAGTCTTCGCGTAAGTCCATTGTAAATACGAGAATCCTGCCACCTAGCCGCCATAATGAAGATGATAGATAGATAGATAGATAGATACTGTAGATAGATAGATAGATAGATAGATACCAATGCAGTCACACTAAAACACATTAGCTCCCCCATATTTAAACACTATTAAGTTCATTATGCCAGCCAAGGGGCCACTGGGGTCTGTTACTTTGAAGCCAATTCGTGGTCCTTGTGCTGTGACTGCTTCCCTCTGACTGAGGGTCTCTCCAGGTCTCTGTCAAGGCTGCCAGTCTGACGCAGACTCATTCCAGGTCATCCTGGTCATGGACAGTAAAAATTTGTCCTAAATATAGACATGGACAAAAAGAAGAGAATAAATGGGAAGTCGACGCTGTTAGTGACAACTGAAAAATTGGTTATTATCAAATATGTTTGATATACGAGCCTCTCTTTGTGGCTGAGTTGCCATTTTTATTATAACTGCTATTTTAAATGTGATTTATATCATTGTCAGATAATCAGGAGAGTACTGGCTTCAGGGTGAAACTGAAATATCCCAAAATGTCTACGGAGACTGCTTTGTCCCACTGCTACTGAGGGTGAAACTATGAGGTGTTTTCATTTTGCCCGTTTCCACATTCTAAAACATTCTAGTACATTCTAACATCAATTGATGTGAGTTCCTTAAATAGAATCTGGTCTCGGAGCATCACTTGCCCCCAAAATCAAGCATTTAACAGTAAAGCAAATGATCTGGGCACAATTTTGTGAAAGATCAGTTAAATTTAATTTGTCCAATGTGTCACTGTCAGCACCGAAGTTTGACAGCTTCTAAATTGTCCCGTTGAAGAAAATAAATATTCAGGAAACAATAAGTAATTTTATTGAACTGCATGTAGCCCTCATTGTTAATTAATTATAGCTAAGGCTTATTGTCTAATTATGATCGAAAAAGACTATTAGCATTGATATACGTATTCAAAGAAAGAAGCCTTACATTAAGAGGCGGCTTTGTGTTTATGAAACTGATGTAATGGGTATGGAAAGGAGGTAGTAATATATAATAAAAGCAGGGGAAACATTTCAAAATGGGAAAATGATGAAGGTATTTCACAAAGCTTCCACGTCATAAAAAATAGAATATATAAATAGAATATATAACAATGAAACTGAACTTTGGTTGTGAGACATATACGCGACAAATATAAAATTTCAACATGTCATCTGTTGGATCATGGTGGTTTCTGTTTTGATAATGTGAATGATTTTATACTTCAACTAGTACACCACCTGCCCAAACTCATCTGCCTTGTAGATTATAGCTTTGAATGTAAATCTGAAATCCCCCATGGGCTTGCTGCCAAAACATCACCAGGACTCAAAAAGAACCAACAGGTCTAATTAGTGTTATTTCAGATAACTTGGTTGCAATTACGGCCCGCCCCTTCCTGCTTCCATGTCGCCGCCTTCATTATGACTTCTTTTCGATTTTAATTAATCGTCGAGTTTCCTGTGATTAGCGAATGATGTCCGCCTTTCCTGGTAACGGCGCCAAAGAAAATGAAGAAGTGCACGATTCTCTCATTGCCTCCTTTCAAATACACTCAAAGTCGTTATTAGAAGCTGGGAGATCATTGAGTTTTCATTCATATCGTTGTGTTTTTTCGTATTTTTTGTATCCTTCTAATAATGTCTTGAAAAACTGGTTATTTTCAAAGAGCAAATTCTTGAGATTCCCCTTTTCTTCAGTTGTGCTTCCTTTCATATTGCTGCAATGTTGGCGCAGTGACGCGCTGACGGAAACACGTAGAACCGCAGATGACTGATAACACTTTATTGTGCACAACTGCCGGAGTGTGGCAGCTGCAGCATGGACAGGGGAAGCCACCGTCAAACACATGGAACACCATGGGAGGGGGGAATACAAACAGATCACGGCAGGAGAATACTAGGAGAATACTAGGAGAATACTACACTACGTCTTAGTTCAGGAAGTCATGTGGGTTCATCTGCCAGCCATCCATCCATCCATCCATCCTCCAAATTCTTATCCATTACAGAGTCGGGGGGGGGGCTACCACCATGCAGAGGACACAAAGGATCCTAGACAGGATACCAATTATTCCATCCGACAGTGCAAGAAATTATTTGGTAGGACTCCAGAGTGGTAATTGGGCCTTTTGATTTTAATCTTTTATACAATTTCCTCAGATAAATTATAATGAAATAAAAAAATTGATGTACCATTTTTCCCTTTTATGTTTGTGCATTTCCTTCTTAGATTTAATTATGACAATAGTAAGGGGTAGCCTGGATAGATCTGAATAATAAGCAGGCCCGATTTTCAGATGATTGCTGAAAGAAAGGAAATGGCAAGAAATATATGTATTATTCACAATATGAATTATTTAAAAACTTCTGTATTTATTCATTTCCAATCCAAGGCAAGAAACTCCTTTTGAATCATGACAAATACTGCTCTTTTCCTTTAATTTTGGAGACTTTTACGTTTTTCTGTGTCAGTGGACGGTCAGCCCGTAAATGTATGACATTGGTTTATTATTCTGTCTCCTGATCTGTGATAGGATGACTGACAAGTCAGGAATAGAAGCTGGACACCAGGCACTTCTTTTATTTATCTCATTAAATAAACAATTCTCTTTCGCAGTCAGGTCCCCACTCCATGCTACTCAACCGTCAAAAACTGCTACTGTATAGGAAGCTAGGTCAATATGCTGCTTAAATTAAATAAATCAAAATGAGTACTGGAGCACTTTTTTCATTTGAGGGGTGTCAACGCTAGGAGGAAAACTCATAACTGGCAACATCTTTGAAGGCTGTAATTAGGCTTTAGGTCCTGCCTTAATGATAAATTCCTTTGCCCAAATGCCCTTATGACTTTGTTGATAATATGTTGATGCTTTTGAAGACACAAATTGGTTCAAATTTGATGTATTAGCCAGTTATGGATGGATAGACATATGACCCATGTTAGATTTTCATTGTTAAAAAATTGCACATTTCCTGAATATGTGGTAGGAATCAGGCCTTTCACCTAACTAATGTAGAGAATGACCCAAACACTGTTGGATTATATAAACTATTTGTTTACACTGTGATACCTGAAAAACATCATTATTGGTGTCCGTATATATAAATATATATTTATCGCATTTATGAATTTTCAAGATGTAATTAATACCTAATTGGATATGTATGACCAAGGGTTTTGGTTCTTATAAAAAGTGTTTATAATCTTTGATAAAGGGAATTCTTTGTTCAGATTCTTTGGTTAATTCTCAACAAGCAAAATTTTCCCTGCAGTTCCCTGTTGTGCTGAAGGCAGCAGACTTTAAGACACGGTGAAAGACTCATTTAAAAAAAAAGTTGCACTCCGCGAAAGATCAGAACCACTCAGCAAGCCTGCTTACCTCCATCCGCCCTGTTGTTCCTCTCCATCAGCATTCCCACATTCAGTGTTATGAAAACCACTGATTGAAAATCGACTTGATGTACCAGAAAGTCCTAGCAACACAGAGGCCAGCTGACGCAAACACACTTGTGTTTAGGGGAACCCGAGAAAGTGATCAGGAGGATCCTGCATTATTCATGGAAGCCCCGGGCCCGCATCCCCTGCACAGCGTGCCACGATGAAATTAAAGCCATTTCAATGGGCCACTTAGGCCAGCAAATGACAAAACGTGAGGGTATGTTGGGGACAACCAGTACCATCCTTCCCCTATCACTCTGGCTGCCTACTGTTTGTCATTGTCATTTCAGCATTATATCTTAATAATATGCAAGGACATGAACTGAATGAACCACTGCTTCTTCCAGGCACATTAAGCAGATGACTTATTGGGTGTCTATTAAACAACAGAAGCATCTTCTTCCATTCTTTACAGCTAATCAGACTGTAGAGCAAAATTCATGCAATAAACTCAATAGATCATCCGTGCTGGAATGAAAAAGCACTTTTGTGTTGGAAGAATCAAGGACGACAGTGGATGGTTGTTGCATATGGTTTAAAAATATTCATTTAATGCATGACAAAATCCATTTATATTATGGTAATATTGTCTTTGCTGCCTGAGGTCTGTGGAGTAATTGCTCAAAGAAAGTATTAACGGATGTGATACTTTAGTTCTAGCGGACCGTTCAGTATATGTGACTTCCAGTATAAATGACGGGTCTCTTGGTTGAAAATATACTCCTTATTGGTTGAGCAGTTACCCATAAAGAACATGCTCTTCGAAATCTTGCATCTTTCCAAATAAATTGCATTGTATGATATTTCCTTTAACTGTATGCTTTTATCTTAAGAAACTCAAATTATCAACATGTTTTTTATTTCTAGAAACTTGAGAAATTTACACTAGATGCCTTTCTCAAACTACAGCTGAACCTCTCCCAAGGCTCGAGGTAGTTATATTCCAGAATTGTCTATAATCCAGAGGAAAACATGAAGTAAGGGACAAAAATAAAAAATAACATACAGGGGGAAGACTTCACAGAACCCTGTGCAAAAAAATAGGAATGCCATTAGGACTACACCGTTCAACAGGAGATACAGTGCAAGATGCCTTTAGACAATAACGTAAATATTATAATTAGTGAATAAACCATTTTAGTGCGAGCTGAAAGGATACGGCACATATGCCATGAAGGGAAGATATCAGATAAGAGCAGAATTGCACTAGGGGAAGTGGACTGCGCCCGGATAATGGATGCCTGGGTCAGGTCTAAGCAAGTCTGGGCTACACAACATCTGCCAAACAAACCAAGAACCTAAAATGTGTGCAGGAATTGTAACATTCAGAGCATTCATGGAACATTAGGCGAGCAAATTCCTATAATAGATGGCTTGAATATGTAGAATGTAAAGAGATACTCAGAAACATCATTTTTAAAAGGATAAGAACTAATATGTCTAAGTTACTTATGTATCATTTAACATTTAGTTTAAGTTAAACTGAGTCATATTTAATAAGAAATGCTCCAATACCCCTCTATCCATTGTCTGAAAACACTTACCCTGTTCAGGGTTGTGGAGGGGTCTAGAGCCAATGGGTGCAAGGCAGGGAACAACCCAGGGTGGGGTGCCAACCCATTGGAGGGTGTACTCGTACACACCTATGGGCAATTTGGCTACTCCAATGAGCCTCAGCATGGTTTATACCTGGGGAGGGAAGCCAGAGTGCCTGTAGGAAGCGCTATGATAACATGGGGAGATCATGCAAACTCCACACACATGGATCCCTGGCAGGGTCTTGAACCCAGGTCCCGGAGGTGTGAGGCGACAGTGTTAACCTCTGTACATCCACACCACCCCTGCTCCAATACCATACACATATATTTAGATATTTTATCTAAATTAATATTTCATTGATTACCAGAAAAGTTATTTCCACAATCTCAATGTATCCTGTCAATGAAGGATATCCTGCAATATTCTCAGCACTGTGATATTATCATTGTGACATATCATATCTTCTTAGTTTTTTCCTTGGCACACATGATACACTCCATGTCTTGAAGGATTAAACCCTTATTTATATGGAAACAGTGTTATTCTGTGCTGATGATTATGAGTAAACAGTGAGGTTTGCAAATTAGTTTTTCTTTAGGACATAACTGTTCTGTGTAGCAACTAGTTCTGTTTGCAAAACAGCAGGGCAGGTGAAACATTTTATTCCCATATTTCTTTAGAGAAATAGAGTGCAATTCAACTTTCCTTTTGATCCAAAATTGCTTTCCATTAGCCACACCGTTTCTTGCTGCAAAGTGGAGTTTAGATAATAAAGCTCACAAACTAGGTTTACTTCGACTTCAAAATCTGTCCCATAATCATAAAAATGTAATTTGCAAAACTTTATATGACTTCTAACAAGTATTCTATTCCAATATCATGCCTTCTATTATCAGGTTCAGTGAACATGGATAATTTATACTGTAGATTGAGGCGTCATGCCTGAGTTTTTGAGGGATTTTAAAGAAAATAAAGAATTTAAAAACTTACCTCAGAATTCCAGTGAGCAGATTTCCTGGTTTTGCATTTCAACAATATATTTGGCAATATAGCTACAATCATACAGCATTTAATCTAAAATGCAGTTGGGGTATAATTTAAATTATTCAGTGGTTATTCCATTCAGATTATTAATTAGGATTGAATAAGCTGATAAAAAAAGTGGCATTACCTCCAGTAGGAAAACAATTTACCTTTTGGGGCTACTGTGAACACAGAAGATCAGTCAAAAGCTGGTCATTGATAACATGAAGAAAGAGAAGGGAATTAATCACCTGGCTTAGGCTGTCTGAGAAAGCAATTCTTTCATGTGTGGTGGAAATTGACCATTACTGATGAAAGAAGCCTTTTCAAGGTGACTGAACTGAATCCCACGCATTCCAAAATGTGAATCCATTCACTGAGCAAATCAGAAACTAATTAACCACACAGATTTGGCTTATTAGTATTTAAGTGAAAAGAGGGGACTGTGGTAGGTGTAGTTACCAATTAATGGCTAATCAACTGAACTTTACAGGCTCTGCTGTGGGACACCAGGGCCCGTGTGTCGCTCAGTGGACTGAGCCTCCAGGCTTGTGATTAGGAAGTTGTCAGCTCAAGTCCAGATGCAGAAAAACAGCCACATGTTTGTGGGCCCTCGAGCGAGGTCCTTACCCCCCCGGCTCCCTGGGTACTTTGAGGTTATAACTATTCAATTCTGTTACGTGGTGAATGGGCATGGGGCAGGGACAGAAGAGCAGGAGACCGAGGAGACCGGGGAAACGAGGGATTTATTGGGCAAACAGCAAGGCACACAAGGCAAACGGGTAGCAACATCAATGACAGGACTGGGGGAAGACAAAGAGGGAAGCACTTAAATACACCAGACTACATGAACCAAGACTAGACACGGCTGGGAACACTGGGATTCCACATGAGGTAGCAAGGGGGGCGTGGCACACAGGAGGATTGGACAAATTCATTAAATGTGCCTTACATTTATTTCCATAAAGTGTAAGGTTATAATCAAACCCAATCATAAATAAACCTGGAAGTAACACTGGCTATATCGGAGCATCCTTTTGGGCCGCGCAGTACCACTGCAGGCAAATTATATCAATGAAGGATCTGTTTCATTTCTTTAGAAATCTAACCTGTACTAAGGGATTAAAGAATTTGGTCTTCTCTTCAACTAAACATTGTAATTCTTTAGTTTTCACATATCTTTGAGACGTACACACATATATAGTGGTGAGAGCAAAGCTTGGGGTTTGAGCCATTTATCCAGCACTCCTGGAGCGTTTCAGAGGATTAACGGCCTTGAATAAGGGCCCAACAGAGATGTAGGTATTGACAACGGGATTTCAACGGGCAATGTTTCAATCAGAGGCACAGAGGCCTAACTCACCGTGAAATATACACCCTATGGACAAAAGTATTGGGACACCTGGCCATTACACCAACAGGAACTTCTATGAAATCCTGTTCTAAACCCATAGGTATCAAAATGGAACTGGTCTGCGTTTTGCAGCTATGACAGCTGCCACTCTTCTGGAAAGGCTTTCCATAATATTTTGTAGTGTGTCTTTGGGAATTTTTGCCCATTCATCCAGGAGAGCATGTGTGAGGTCAGACACTGATGTTGGATGTGAAGGTCTGGCTCGCAATCTCAAACACCAAACTCATCCAGCCAGGTCTTAAAGGACCTTGCTTTGTGCACTGGGGCAGAGTCATGCTGGAACAGAAAAGGGCCTTCCACATAGTGTTCCAACAAAGTTGGAAGCATAGAATTGTCCAAAATGTTTTGGTATGCTGAAGCATTAAGAGCGTTCACTGGACCCGAGGGGCCAAGCCTAACTCCTGAAATAAAAGCCCATACCTTTACCACCTCTTCCACCAAATTTTACAGCCAGTACAATGCAGACACAGGTGGCATTCTCCTGGCATCTACCAAACCTAGACTCATTCATCAGTCTGCCAGACAGAGACGTATGATTCATCACTCTGCAGAACATGTTTCCACTGCCCCTGAACCCAATGGCGGCGTGCTTTACACCACTATCCAACACTTGGCATTGCACTTGGTGATGTGAGCCCTGCATGCAGCTGCTCGGCCATGGAAGCCCATTCCATGAAGCTCCCAGCGCATAGATTTTTTGTGCTGGGATTAATGCCAGAGGAAATTTGGAATTCTGCAGTTACTGAGTCAAAGGTTTGCTGGTGACTTTTGAGCACTATTCACCTCAGCACTCTGTGTCAAAGTAACCACTCTGATACTCAGTGGCTGAGGTGCTTCCACTTTGCAGTAATGCTACTTACAGCTGACCAAGGGATTTCTAGCAGGGAAGAAATTTCACAAACTGACTTACTGCAAAGGTGGCATCCTATGACAGTACCAAACTTGAATTCACTGAGTTTTTCAGAATGACCCATCCATTCACAAATGCTTGTACACCTGACTGCATGGCCAGGTACTTGATTTTATACATCTATGGCAGTGGGTCTGAATGAAACACCTGAATTCAGAGATCAAGAGGTGAATCCCAATACTTCTGGATATGTAGTGAATCTCCTCCAAAACCACTGGGCTGTATTGAGTACGATTCACACTCCCATGTGGCAAACAGGAATTCTACCACTCAAAACACCAAGGCAAGCCAACATTTGTATATCCATGATTAATCTCTTGTACATGCAGGATGAGAATAACGAAACGTTTTTTTTGCCTTCAGCATGTTAGAGCTGTGCGGGTCAAACCATACGTTTGGTAGGTGGCCACTTAGGGCATCAATGCTTCTTCTGAGGACACATGGAAGTTTGCTGAGGCCTGCTGTGAAGCCTGCCTAGGGCTCCACATGGGCTTCGATCTAAGACAATCAGCCTGGAAAATGACCCTTTTGGTCATTTGTCTTGTTATGCAGTGTAACCCTGGAACATCACTGAGATCTAATAGCATCATGGATGGTAATAGCTTCTCTGAGGTTTGGTACCAGTTGCCCATGATCATACTGATTTACCACAAATTGAATTATCTGTGGGTCAACAGCCAAACGATTAAGTTACTGTACATTCTATGACTAAAGGTGATCATTCAACAGCTAAATATTATGAACATGCAGCTATATTAGATATTTTTTATGGCATGGATTTTCACAAGTTTCTAGGCACTAAATGCATTTGTGGCAAGTGCTTTTTTGTACACGTAGTAAGCAGGACACTGGATTAAAGTTCCACTGGAGAGAAAGGACCTGTCAGACAAAGCAGATTGCCGATCCCACTCCTGGACAACATCATCAAGGATGTGGAGATGGACTGAGGTGGAATGCCTTTACAAGCTCACATGGAGCCGTTCAAGTGATTCACAACACTTTATCAGTATGATATTGATTTAACTAGGCTCTGTTCTGTAACAGTAAACTAACAATTATTAAATACAGCTTACTAGTTAGTTATTGAAATTATAGATATGATGATGTTGGGAAATGTGATTTACATGGGTGATGGTTGATAGCGCTTGATAGTGGCATGGCGGCTTGTTTGGTAGCAGTTGTCTGGTCTGAATCTCTACGCTCTCTGTGTGGAGTTTCGCATTTTCTCCCTGTGCTGCATGAGATTTCTCTGAGTACTCCACAGGGACAGATTCATTTCTCTGGGGGGTCATAGGTTGACAGGGCCCCGCAAAAAGGGCCACACAGAGCCGAAAGAGAGATGAGACACGGCTTCAATAATCCCTCCCTCAGCACCAGATGACACTTACCGAGCAGGTGGAAGGGGATAAAAGCGGTGCAACTTCATCATAGGCGGACAGGCTGCTGGCAGTACAATTCGCTAATCAGGGTGGCGGGATGCTGGTGGTGAAACGTACAGATTGGGGGC
>JAODUD010000008.1:15261224-15281410 GCA_026784285.1 Stomatorhinus walkeri
CAATGCAGGGGATGGTTGCGGCATGCACGCCGTTTCTTCCCTCGTTGCATCGCAAGAGAAAGTATCCGCTGTGATGTGGACGAGAATCTGTGGCCAGACTGACAACAGTGTGTAAATAATCAGGAGGGTGAAGACAGTGGACAAGAGCGGGAGAATGAGTACAGCGACCACTGAATAAGTCCTTGCTTTTTGATTTTGTGTTTATACAATTTATTACTGTAATGTACATTTCCTTTTTACATATGTATGAAACTTTCTTTGCGAGTGAATAAAAAATGGTTATAATTTCCTTGGTAATGTGAGTGCAATCTGTGATGTCAAACCTTGGAGGCTACTCTTTTCTGTTGTATATGGTTGGTCCTCTGCCATAGTGACAAAACATCTAAACATTTTGTATGGCAGTCCTCACACAATGCCAAAGGGACGATGCATTTGGGGGACATGGACTATTCAGATTAGAAAGAAATGTAGTTTTGACACATGAGTGAACTGTTTTAGGAGAGATATGAGCTTTTGCAGGTGAACCATGTTGTTGTGATCAACCATCCAGGTTTATTTTGACAAAAGCACCAAGAATGATGAGAATGTCCGATCTGTGTCGAGAAATGAGCCAAAGCTAATGAGAAGGATCTTTGCCATTTTGGAGACAGTTTAAATGAGAAAGGGATTTAGATTGAAGCCTGAGTGAACAGTTTTGGAAGAGATATGAGGTTTTGCAGGTGAGCTATAGTGTTGTGCTAAACTGTAAGAGTGTTTTGCCAAATGATCTTGGAGTTTTGAGAATGTAATTTCTGTTTCAAGAAATGAGCCAAACCAATGGAGAAAAACTGTAAGACAGTTGTTACAGATGAAACATTAATGTCAAAGTGAAAATGATCGGTAAATCACAATTTGTTTTAAATACATCCCACAGGGGTCATTTTTTTGCTCATTTTAGGTTCAGACTCAGAAGCATTTGAACATGCAGACTCTTCTGCAGAGGCTGGGAGCTCATCAGGCAGCATAGGAACCTCACATCTCCAGGTCTCCCTCTATACATGCATATTCTCCACATGCTGTGTGGGTGTCGTCCGGATTCTCAGGCATTCAAAAGCCTTATTGTCATTTGTATGAGTACAATGAAATACTTCCCTCCCTGCAAATTGAAACGACATATAACAATGAAGAATGAAGAACCATAAATAGCAATAGAATAACTGTGAACGATAACATGCAATATATACAATATACAAGCAATATACAATATACACTCCACATGCAACAAAATACAAGCTGCTGTTAGCCCCAGGCCTAAGATATTCTGTTAGGCTGACTGGCTTCTCTAAAATGCCCACCATGTATGTATGCATGTGTGCATGCGTGTGTACTGTGATGGACTGGCCACCTGTCGAGTGTATCCAACACACTACATTCCAGATGTGGTCCCTCACACGGGCTGCGACTATGACGTTATTCCATGGCAGTTGTACTGAAGAGCGCAGAAGAAATATAGTGCAGTGTGTGTGTTTGCTGATTAATTTCTAATTAGGCCTGGCAGAGAAGGTTATGTATTTAAAATAATACTTGCCTGCGTTTTAAACAATAGTAAAATCCACTCTGTTTATTCTGCCCTAGCTAATCCATGTTTAGTTGTATGCGCCTCACTGATTGGAAAATTACATTTAATTATTCGATACATTATGTCCTCCATAATAATGCTCTGATAAGCATTATTTCCATATAGCCATATAAATGCATTCATAATTTCACACTATAGCCTTATATTATTCCTTGCAGTGAAATCTGGAGTGGGGGTACTGGAAACAAGGCAGTTTATATCAAAAATCCCTGGTGGGAACACATGCAACACAGGGGAACCATGGAAAACCCACACACAGAGGGCAAGAAGTGGGTTTCAAACCCCCAAGCACAGAGGTGTGCAGTGACATTGCTACCCACTGCATTAGCATAGTATTCACTGCACTGTACATTTTTAATAATGATCAATATAGATATGTGAACAAAGCAACATAAAAATCTAAACATATCAACAAAAACACTGATAAATAAAAACACATCATATTTTTAATTGTATTCTTCATACACTTTATCTATAAAATATTACGACTTAAATTTCTGTAGAATATACCAGTAAATCTGATACTTAAGTTAAACAATGCTACATAGTTGCATTTATTGTTGTGAATAAATGACATTTATCAGTTTGCATCCTCCTGTACCTTCTGTTGCTTATTATCAAAGTAACAGGGGCTCCATGTAACTTACCCAAAGTCAGCTTATTTGATTACTGAACCCCTCTGGATTCTAATGTAAGCATGAATGAAAATCCAAAGGTCCATCCAAGGAATCAAAAAAAGATAGATAGATAGATAGATAGATAGATAGATAGATAGATGGATGGATGGATGGATGTGTGCATATACATATTGAATCTTTTACTCTAGAATAGGTAATAATACAGAATAAATTTATCTCACATTTCTTTGCACAGCTATAAAGATGTCTTCACAAGTGCAACTCAAATGAATGAAAACAGGTTGGATTAATGAAAGCACTACACCCTTTAAGAGGAACGCAATTGCATGTCCTGTGACATTTGTAAATCCAGTATGGGCTCAGTGAGCAACATCCTGAAGCGTTGGGTCGTTCTCGGCGTCCCTGTGGAATTGATTAAGAGGAGCGTTCACTGAAGGCTTACTGATGGAAACAGCCAGCCATGGACTTATAAATCAGTCAGCCATGAGCTGGCTTTCAGCAGCGCTGTCAAATTACACATTCAGGCTCTCTGTTTACTGCATTGACACCACAGTGCTGTCGCTAACACAATTACTTAACAAATGATGTGTCAGGTACATGACCTTCATTTGAAATTCACAGTTACTTTGGCTGACATGTTAAAGATGATTGTTTTGACCCTGTGGTGTGCGTCAAAAAAACATTAGCTGACAAATCACTTACCATTATTTCGTCTATCAGACATATTTTTAACAAATGCCGTCATGTATATTTAGCATTGTGAGCTTTGACCTGTTTCGCTTAGTCAATATGTCCGTGCTGCTAGAGCGTTATGCTCTTTAATCAAAAAAGTTTCTTCAGTCTGTGTCATACCTTGCATTATTATTTGAGTTTCTGTATATTTTGAACATTTTCTTGACATCCATTGTTATTATAGTGATGACATGCTGGTATTTGGGCTCTTACTGTGTAGGAACTGGAGTGTTTTAAGGTTCATGAGGCAAGACATTTAAGGATGATACAAACCCTGCTGGCTTTTCAATAACTTTCCTGTGCAGCACAGCCCCTCGCTTGCCATGGTGATGCCTGATTATGACGCCTGACAACCAGGATATGTCTCCTTCTCACTTCCTGTTGTGGGGCACAGAGTGAAAATTAAGGCATGCAACTTTTGCATCACATTTTCTAAATGGCTTGTATATCAACAGTAACAAAATGTAAGATTTCAAATAGGAATCACCAGGTGGAAAATGCAAGACCTGTTCTGTTGCATAACAGAAAGTAACTGAATTTGAAATTACTTGATATACCTGTCTATTCATAAAGAAATTGTTAATGCTAGAGAACATTATTCTCCACAAATCTGTATAGAAGTAGGAAAAGTTGGTTTGAAATGTTTCGGATCAGTGCCAAGCTTTGAGGATATTGAAATGTATTAAACGCACCAAAGATAGAGCGCGCACAATTGGCAATTCCTGCAAGTATAGAGAGGGAGATTCATGCTTAATAACTTCTTGTAGTTATCAGAGGCAAAAAGCCTGTCTTCTTTTCACACCACTCTCTTGTTATGGGGTTAAAAATTACTTATGATTATGGGTATATATTTTAGAGTCATTCTAAAAACTCAGTCATCACATTAGAGATAGAGTACTGGGCCTCACTCGAATGCTGCTGTATACGCTTGGCTTCTCCAATCTAAATGAACAATTATAATAATGGATGGGGTAGGAGATAAAATAACAGAGTACACCACTACCCCCTCTAACTTGTTTCAATGTAATTTCCCACAGCTTGTTTTTGAAGGCTGTATAAAGCAACTTAAATGATTGAGTGGTCTCGGTGTAATTTAACCTGACTTTAATGGTGCTGTATTTTTTTGTGATGGTGATTAACAGCAGTTACTATGCTACACAGTGTCTCTCCCTATTGTCATTGGCACTTAGGAAAAAGATGTTTTCAACTGTTATTGTTTATCACTTGTAATTCTTTTACCTGCATAGAAATGGGAAAATATTTTCATCAGTTTTAAATCGTGACAGAATGATGTTAGAGCGTGGGATGGTGGTACCTCACATCTCTAGGATCAGGGTGGAGTCTCTGCCCCGGTTCTACCCATGTTTAGTTTGGATGTTCTCTCCTTGGGTTGGAGTTTGGATGTTCTCTCCTTGGGATGGAGTTTGAATGCTCTCTCCTTGGGGTGGAGTTTTGATGCTATCTCCTTGGGGTGGAGTTTGGATGTTCTCTCCTTGGGGTGGAGTCTGGATGTTCTCTCCTTGGGGTGCAGTTTGGATGTTCTCTCTTTGGGGTGCAGTTTGGATGTTCTCTCCTTGGGGTCTCCTCTGGGTTCTCCAGTCCCCTCCCCCACCACAGACCAAAAACATGCAAAGAAGTTGTCTATCGTGTGATGGTGTGGACCTCAGCCCTATTTCCAGCCTTACGATCTTAGCTTCTGGGACTGGCTCTGGACTGAGCAGACACCTTCATTCAAAGCAGCATACAACTGAAAACAAGGTCGGCCAGTCTCTGGGGCAACTGGTAGTTAAGATCATTGCTCAGGGACCTAACAGTGAAATCACTCTGCTGACTACAGCCAAACAACACTGCCCGATACAGGCCATGACACAGGGAAGCGCCGTAGATGGGGTGCCAGATCATCATGTGGTGAACACACTCTGGATTCCTGGAAGAAATCAGAGTCCCCTAAGGAAACCCATGCAACATCGAGAGGACATGCAAACTCTCCAACCCCCAACCCTGGGGGAGTGAGTGTGCAGTGGTATCCACTGAGCCACCTTGACTCATAAACACAGAAAAGCAAATGTGTCTGAGAATCCCTTGGTCAGGGGATTCTTTCAGCAGTTTTTACTTCACCTCAAACTGCTGACATTTACCTAAATGTGAAGACGGGGAGTGAGTGTAACCACAGTATTGTAATGATTTTCTATCAACACAGCTAGAGAGGCCCCCCTTTTATGAACTACTTCATAATCCAGGGGAAGATGGTGGCTCAGGAGGTAGCACTATTGTTTAGCAACTATAGGGTTGCAGGGTTGCAGGTTTGAGCCCTAGTTCCTCCTGACACCATCAAAGTGTCCTTGAGCAAGACACTGAACCCCCGATTGCTCCCGGTATGCAGGTTGGCACCTTGCATGGCAGCCTCCGCTACCGGTGTATGAATGGGTGAATGTGAGGCATAATTGTAAAGCGCTACATAAATGCAGTCCATTTTACTTCAGCCACACCCTGAATAATACTTGTGAAATTATTATGCTAATGAATTGACAAGCTTGTAAAATCAACATGGTTTGATCACTGCCCCATACACAGATTACAACACAGTGTTTGACAAGGGTGCTAAATGGAAAAAAAAAAAAACACACTCAAAGTCATGATTGTACTTCTGTTACCCAGAAAGCAACTCACCACAGCGTCACGTGACTGTGATTGGAAGCGTCTTACAGATATGTTATTTTTTATTATTTTGTCGAAAATGAGTGAACTGCAGCCTGTGGGCCCTCACTGCAAATGTTTGCAAATCAAACTGAATTAAAAATACGACCTAACATATGTTACAGAAGTCGTATCCTGGCACTAACTCGATTTGCCTGCCAGTGAGTGCTAAGAATTCAATTACATGAGATGGAAATGTGCCTCTAGCAGCAGGTTCTAAAAGATGGCGGCTTTCCCACATTCAGCACACCACACATTTTTAGGGGGAATCTATTAAATGCAGCTCATTAATTGAGCAATTTTGTTTTTAATGCAAATAATTCTTAATAAAAACAGAATAAAATTCACCCATTTTAACAGAATTTTTTATACACTATATGGACAAAAGTATTGGGACACCTGACCATTACAACTACAGGAATTTTTACGACATCCAATTCTAAATTCATAAGCATCAATGGGCACTTTTCCATTGCAAAGAGTATGGTATTTTTGGTATGGTACTTTCACTTTTCCATTAACTTCCAAGTGAGTACCAGTACTAGAAGTTCCAGTACCAAAAGTGCCAAACCAGCTGGGGTATTTCTTTGGTACTTGAAACTTCTTTGGTACTTGGGGTGGGACTTGGAATGCTTCCTTTGTCGATTGGTTATGCAAATAGCCTGCTGCTGCCTCCTTGAAAACAAATTGTACACTCAGAAAATAATGATAAACGAATTAAAATGCAATTTGGTCATAAGAGCATATACAGCAAAAAGATTCAGATGGCTTGACAAGAAACTAAAAAGTATTTTGTTGAATGTACAGATACAGCATACATATAGTGTGCTGTCCTTGCGATGTGATTTTGTTATTAATCTAGCGATGAGATTTGGCTGTAACAAATATTGGGGTATTTATAAAAAGAAAAAGGAGTTCATAAATTTCTCACAAACCCACCTTCCAGTAATTAAAATGGCAAGGATGAAAATTATTATGATTGTCTCTGAGAACATATGCAAAAGCAGCGGGGATAAACTTGAAACTGATTTTTAAACATTTTTTGCCCATTCAACCAGAAGAGCCTTTGTGAGGTCAGGCGCTGATGTTCAACACGATGGCCTCGCTCACAATCTCCATTCTAGCTCATCCCAAAGGTGTTCGATGGGGTTGAGGTCAGGGCTCTATGGAGGCCAGTCAAGTTCCTCCGTACCAAACTCACCCAACCATGTTCCCACAAAGTTGGAAGCACATAATTGAACAAAAAGTTTCAGCATGCTGAAGCGTTAAGAGTTCCCTTCATTGGAACTAAGGGGCGTAGCCTAGCTCCTGAAAAACAACCCCATACCATTATACCTACTCCACCGAAAGTTGCAGTTGGCACAATGCAGTCAGGCAGGTAATGTTCTCCTGGAATTGACCCAACCCAGACTCGTCCATCAGACTGCCAGACAGAGAACCGTGATTTGTCACTCCACAGAACACGTTTCCCCTACTCCAGAGTCCAGTGGCTGCATGCTTTAAACCGCTCCTTCTGGCGTTTGGCATTGCACTTGGAGATGCGAGGCTTGCGTGCAGCTGCTCCGCCATGGAAGCTCATTCCACGAAGCTCCCGGCACAGTTTTTGGGCTGAAGTTATTACCAGAGGAAGTTTGAACTCTGCTCTTATTGAGACGACAGAGCACTGGTAACTTTTACACACTCTGTACCGTAGCACTCAGTGACCCCAGTCTGTTACTATGACCTGCTGCTAAATGGCTGAGGTTCTTTTGATCCTAAATGCTTCCACTTTGCATTAATACCACATACAGTTGACCGTGAAATAGGTAGCAGGGAAGAAATTTTATAAACTGATTTATTGGAAAGGTATCATCCTATGACAATACCACGCTTGAATTCACTGAGCTCTTCAGAACGACCCATTCTTTCTCAAATGTGGCTACCTGTTTGATTTTATTCACCTGTAGCAATGGGTATGAATGAAAAACCTGAATTCAATGACTGAGAGGCATGTCCCAATACTTTTGTCCATGTCCTCCTGAGACCCAAGGAAAAAAGTGTCTTTCAATTTTAGGTCATTTGTCTTTGGAGGAAATAAGACATCTTACAATTTAGCTTTTTTCCAAATTTATTTTTATTTTTAATTTCACAGCATGTCCTCTTTAGTGTACAACAGATATATAATTTGATCATTTGTTACCAACAATGTATAAACACATATGACCAGGTAGTGAAAAATAAGATGCAGGAAGAGGGCAAGAACTGAACAGCCACTGATTCTACATATGAAACCTCATACAGGCATGAAAAAAGCCGTAAATTGAAACCATGCATTTTCTTGCTAAAATATACTTATGTCAATGTTTCATTTTTACCTGCCACATCATGAAAACCACTGGCCAAAGTCTTAAGTTAATGCACAGATGTATGTAGAAGGGTGATATAATGGTAATTAAAGCTTCAAATACAGAGTAGGGATGCAGGGAAGAAATGTCAAGGGTGCATATTGCTAAGAGGGAGTAATTTGGTACTTTAAGTGCTAAAAACGCTATGAATTTTTCAGTAATTGACAAGAACTTTGGGAATATATAATTATTATTAACTGCCAGGACTTGCGGTCAGAATGTTATTCGACAGCTTCGTTATTCACGCTGCGCTTTGGAATGTACTTTTTAAACTTATAAACATGCTCATCCATTTATTCCTTCCTCAACAAGGCTGTCAATTTGAATCACTTTAGCAGGTAATCTTCTTCACACTTCGCATGATTAATAAACAAGATGCACCTGCTGTCTACCGCTGATTTTAAGATGTAGCACCTAAATGTGTAAAATTCATGCAACCAAATACAGAATTTGTGGAAAATAAATTTGTGTACAATTTATAGCGATTTTCACAAAAATATGGCATTAGGCAGCTAATCAGTGTAAATCGACTTCTTTCAGAGCTCTGGAGTACATGCTTGAAATAAGTTGCTAGGGGGCTTACTTATTTATTTACAGTAGTTATTTATTTTTCATTTATAATTTCCAAATAAAATCAGTATTAATATTAGCACTTGAATTTACAGCACATGTAAACATTTGCCAGGAGGGATGTTTGAGAAGGAGAGCTTGCTGGTTGTATTAGCACGTAGACTAGGCGCAGATAGGATTAGAGATATTTGTTCATTTTCTGATGCCGTTGAAGAATTTATTGAAAGTTTGCTTTGTTTGTTCAGCTTAAAGTTCTTTTCAGAAGACATTGTAAACGTAGGCAGAAGCGTAAGCGTAAGCCTGAAAGGATTTATGTTTGCACATCTTAAATCCAAATTCAATCCAGATTAAATCTTTGAAAGTCAACTAATTATTTTATTTTCAGCTTTGTCCCAAAATGTATACAGGCAGTCTTCAGGTTATGAATGAGATACATTTCATAAGTTTGTCATTAAGTTGAATTTGTAGGTAAGTCCGAAAAATTATAATACAGTACATAATAATAACATTAATACAGAAATAAAAATAACTACATATGGTACAGTACCTTGCTGAAGCCATGCGATGTTTTCATGAGCGTCACAAAGCGGTGCGTGCATGCATTATTACCAACCATTGTATTTCAATCACATATTTCATATAATAGGCTTTACAGTCGCCTGAATATAAATACGAGTTGTCCGTAACTCAGACACTTTTAACCCCGGGACCACCTCTAGCATAAAAACAATATTCTGATTGATTACCATCTGTAAATGCTAGACAAAATAAGACACTGAAACCAAGTCATCCATCAGGCTTTTAAAAATAGGCAACCAAAATACTGCAGCCCCAGGTATTGCACACGCAAAACAGTGAAATGCAGGAAGGCCTGACACCAGACGGTAAGGCACACACATGGTGGGTAGTTTACACAACGTCTGGAGATACACAATGATCAGACAGGACTCACACGGGGCACAGGCAAGGGCGACCATAACAATCTGCAACATGACAGGTATTTACTTGTGAGCATGGCCGGAAATGCTAATAGGCTGCACTCTGCTGAGCCACATCAGCAGCGTCACACTGCCCCTTAAAAGTCAGCCAATCTGGCGACCACCACTCCCAGTCCCCACCTTAAGTCTGGAAGAAGTTCCAGAGGTCTGGTGGCAGCTGCCAGTGCACCATCTCTGAGAGAGACGCTATACAATAAGGCACACACATGATGGGCGGGTCTACAGATACAGAAGGATTGGACAGGATTCACACAGGACACAGGTAAGGGCAGACATGATAATGGGGAACATCAGGAGTGTTTGCAATGACACACAACACAGGAGCTATTTACACGGCTCCTGGGCATGCTGGGAAATGCAAATAGGCTCCTCTACGCAGAGCCATCTCACCGGCACTCCAATACTGATTTAGTTCCTGAAATATTGAAGGTGTCCTGACACATTTCCTGCGTTTGTTATCTGCTACAGAAACTGGAAATGGCCTGGCTGGCTCTCCAGGGTGTGCTTTGGGTTTTCAGGCTCAAAAGGACACTGCCTAGATAAGCAGTTATGGCTGACGGACCATGGATGGATGCTACTGATGCCAAGTGTTTCTGAAATAATGGACACAATATGGACACAGAACAATAGATTTCAATTATGCTTAAACCGCGGTGAGGTTAGGGATATTGGATTTTAATTTTAAAAATACGGTGTCTGTTTGCATCCGGGGACAAATTGCATCTGCCTGTCTGTTTGGCTATTTGCACCCAGCATCAGTCTCTGCTCCCTGGCTCAACAAAATACACTGGATTGCTTGCATGGTTGAGCATCACTTTAAAGGCTGAAGGCACCAAAGTGGGACACAAATATAATAATAATGTGACTTAATATAGATGTGGGGACTCGGGGGTACGCATACCCCCCAATACTGAATTTGGCTTCATTACCCCCCATAAACAGACTGTTGGTTTTATATTATTATGTTCTGCTCCCACAGTTTAAAACTCTCTCCTATGCCGTTACTCATAATATAAACTTTCTTTTTTAACGTAGCACAAGAAAGAAAGGGAAGGTATTAAGCTATAATTTATTGCCAACTCATTTAAACAAAATGTTTATTGAATAAATGTATGCTGCAGTCCTCTCAGTCGGCAGCATTGTTACCTCACGCCCCAGGGATCAACGTCTGTCCCCTCCGTGAGTGTTCTCCTCCTGTTTACAAGTGCCCTTCAAGAACTCCTGCTTTCTCTCAGCTGAAAAACATGCAGTTTACACAGATTGGATGGATTCCCTGTAGAAAGCCTTCCACCCTGTGTGCCTGTGCTGTCTGTATAGCCTCCAAACTCACGATAATTCATTTGCATAAGCAATTATGGAAAATGTATAGAATTATGAGTCATTTTGAGGTTTTGCTGTACAGAAGATATTGGTATTATTTTCTTGGAGTTATTAATGATTTATTTAAATGGTTATGCAAGAAAGCACTTTTTCATATTTAAGGTTCTTTGAAAATAAATGCAATTAATTTATTAATGTGTATGATAATGACCTCTTTACTGGCCATTTGTACAAGCAAAGGTGAATAGAAATTCACAGAATTTTGCATATCCTTACTTGCTCCCATTGAGGGACAAAGACACAACCATCTACCAACTGTTGTAGCGTACGTTATTTTCAGCCTCTGTTTCTGGTACTGCTCCCATTATTAATCGTTTATTAAAATTGGATAGGTGGATGGTTATGAAAAATAGTCGTCTTCTGTTTTAGGGCAGCCAGTAGATTATCATCAAGGCCATCCCTATTTTTAAATGAGTAGCTTAACCTAGTATTAGCTATTTGCTTTAAGATTTAGTATTTTACGGAAAGGCAAACTAGCGATAATTGGCGACCTTTGTAAACAGGTTTTTCACCTTTCTGAATATCACTCTTTCGTCTTGCTCAGATATTTTTTGAAATCCATTGTTGCTGTCACAACAAGCCAGAAGAAGGACGACCGAAATGCAGGCAGAGAGCCAGTGTAACCCCTCACAGGGGAGTTTATTGGGGGGAGCAGGCCGGACGGCTCAGGCGGACAGAGAACAATGAATGAACAGGGAGTGCAGGACTAGGAGACACTTCTACATGATTAACAGAGGCGTGGGGGGGGGGGGGCAAGGTGATATTTTCTCAGGGGGCCAAAAATTTGTAGTTATGCCTCTGACAGAAACATTGAGGATTCTGCAGTCAGGTGAGAAAAAAAAAGTTTTGTGGTCTGTTGGAACCAAGGTACCGACTTTTTTGGCACTGTTGCTAACGTTATGTCTGGTGAGAAACAAAACTATATCACACAATGAACACAATCACTACTAAAAGGATACATTATTGAAGGCCTGTTGCCTTCTACTAGAAATGGTGTAATGTTTTCTTTCAATGCAAACACACTAGGAAAGCAAAAATAACACAGCTGAAGAACAAGAATGTAACATACCAGGCCCAACCCCCCCATCTCAATCCAGATGAAATTCTGTGGAGTGACTTGAGGAGATATAGGTCCACCCACAGTCTCTCTGAACACTGACTGTTATTTTTAAGGAATTGGCAAATATTCTTAAATTGAGATGTGCTACACTGATGGATACTGACTGAAAAATAATAATAAACAAATGATTGGCAGTAATTCAAGCAATAGGCAACTCTACCAAGTATTGACTCAGGGTTGGTGTACACTCACAACCTATATTTTATAGTTTTCTACTCTTACTACTTATTTTCAGAAAGTTGAGTAAGTTGTGTGATACAATACTGTATATGAAAAAAATTAAGAAAATCTTTTTTTGTTTGTTTGTTTTTAGGTTGTTGGTTGCGTAGACTTTCAATATGCACCGCATGCTGTAAACTTGGTTTATATATAATGCCACTGAAGTATTACGGTATAAATAATTCATATCAGATTGCTTTAAAAGATATGTTTGTACCTGTGACGACTGCGCTGCCGCTCGGGCGAATAAGCAGGCTGGAGGCAGCGTAGTCGTTTTAACTGGTCTTTATTCTCCGTAAAGACGGAGTCCAGGGTGAGCAAAACGAGAATAGACAAGACCGGGGCGAACTGACGGAGTGGCAAACAAACAAACAAAGCTGGCAAACATAGCAAACAAACAAAATGACGGATCTGACAACACTCACGGAGACGCGGGCTAAATATGTAACAAGCAAGACCGAAACCGAAACAGGTGATCAGACACATTGACAACAGGTGGTTTCCATCAGGATTGAACACAGGGAGCTAGGGGCGTGGCACACAGGAGGCTCTGACAGGCGGATCGTGACAGTACCTTTTTCAGTAGGAGACTTTAAGGCTGGAAAATTATGCAGTGACTATTTTTACAGGACCATAGAGCTGGAAAGTCACTTCACAGGAGAATGACTCCGCGATAGCCTAGAATACCAAACGAAAGCTTAACCCCCCATGCTATGTTTCTCTTCTAATGGGAAGGCAGTTGGTGTTTGACGGGAATTTGGGTAGCCAGACTTCATAGTCTGGAATGTGTCACGGTAAATCAATAACTGTCCATCTCTGGCTTGGGGGAGGAGTAGCATGAAGTTTGCCTGCATGAGGTCTAAGTTACACTGACAGTTCAATTCACTGGGAAAACACTGCCTTTTCAGGTTGAACCACATCACCCTTTGCAGTGATACAGCTTGTTTGACAGGTTGTACTTTTTCTTTCTTTGACGTCATGCATAGCTGAGTACCAGAGTCTTGGTAAAACTGCAACCCTAAATCTTACAATTTGCATTTTGATAACAACAGACATGGTCGTTTGGCTGGGAGAGCAAAATTCTGCTTTGGCTAATTTGTGTTCTGGGTGGTACTTTAAATAACATCAATAAATATTGTTATATACTATCTAAATATTTATTAATGTATTTAACATTAATAGATACTTAGCCATTATAGCTATTCTATGTGAACCGCTCTATCTGAACAAACATTTTCTGAGGTACCAAATATCAGATATAACATAATCAACCCGATTTCGCTTTACCTTAAGCAGTGAACTACTGTAGAATCCAACATGTAAACTTCAAGGATAATTTGGTTAAAAGTAATATTAGCAACAACTGATATGGAAGCTTTGGTGTGCAGCTTACCCTTAAACCTTTTGCCTTTAAAAATGTACCTTACCTGCTTTTCTTTGATTGATTGTAATATAATATAATATAATATAATATAATATAATATAATATAATATAATATAATATAATATAATATAATATAATATAACAGCACTCCATTAAGGGTGTAAGCCCCCCCTCCAATGGACTCTGGCTGGGTTAGCAGTGTAATATATCACACACATTCATTTTTAAAAAGACAAGCATATTGGGTTTTGGCCAAGTTATGTAAGTCTTTAGTTCTGTCTTAAATTTCCTCAGAGGTATAAAATGAGTCTGAAACTTTTAAGTGGTACCGTGGAGACAGTAGAATTCCAGAGGATGATAAATAAATAAAAAGTGAAGATGATCCCCATTAGACTGACAGAGAATCTGTGCACTTTCATGAAAAGTGTGGTCACTGCCGTCACTTTCCTGCGCTAACACACACGCACAAAAAAAAAATGTGGCTGGATAATTCATAAAGAATTTGAACTGAAGACAGGAAGCAAACTGGCTGCTCTTTTCCATGGCATTCCATCTGAGGTATTCTCATGAAAACATTCACCGAACAGAAAACCTTGTTTCATAATTGGCTATACAGGGGATCTGTGTTGGACACAAAATCTACTGAATTGTCCAACCTTTTCTGTCACTGACTAATGCCTTTACAAGTTACACTGTAAGTACAAATTGGGTTTCCTGCCTTTTGATGCCAATAATCCATCTTATTTCCAACCTATTCCTCATGCTACAGAAAAACCAAGTCGTATAATTCACTGCCTCCTATATAAAACAACGATGTATGTAAGGTCATTACACTGGAATCTTATTGCATTTTTTTACTCACATGCTAAATGGTTATTACTCTCTTTTCCAACAACATTAAAGCATAAAATTTGATATGTGCTCCCTTTAAACACAGTTTAAAAATGAAATTTGTAAATATGTACTGTAACTCGATTCGTCTAGTAAACGAGGATTTTGTATTGTCAACGGTCAATCAAATTCCCTCAGATTATTTATTCTTTATTTCCATTTAGTATATTTGTCTGAAATAGTGAATGACAACTGATGTGATGCGACTACTGAAATTGCTTTGTAAACCTTGACATGCAATCATTATTAGCAAATCAATATGGAGCTAACAGGGGAGTAGGGCGGCAGGAAGAAAATAAAAATGACCTTGGTGGTTCTTGATGGACAACCTGCTCAGGAGGGGACCATCAGTACACTACGGAGATGTAGGGAAAGCAGATCCATCTTTATTCTAGTTGGAATGAAAGCGATCTTCTTCATGAACCACATAAGCTGTATGTACAAATTGAAATGTACGCTATATGGAAAAATTACCTCTTAATCATTCAGACCCAATGCCACTGGTGTATAAAATCAAACACCTAATGATGCAGTCAGGGTTACAGACATTTCTGAAAAAATGAGTCGTTCTGAAGAGCTTGGTGAATTTAAGCGTACTACTGTCATAGGATGTCACCTTTGCAGTAAGTCAGTTTGTGAAATTTCTTCCCTGCTAGATATTCCATGGGCAGTTGTAAGTGGTAATATGGCAAAGTGGAAGCAACAGTAACTCAGCCACGAGGTGGCAGACCACGTAAGGTAACGGAGTGCGGTTGCCGAGCACTGAGGCACATGGTGCGTAAAAGTCACCAACACTCTGGTGCCTCAATAACTTCAGAGTTCAAACATCCTCTGACATTAACCCCAGCAGAAAAGCTGCGTGCTGGGATCTTCTCAGAATGGGCTTCCGTGGCCGAGCAGCTGCATTCAAGCCTCACGTCACCAAGCGCAATTACCAAACATCACATGAAGTAGTTTAAAGAACACTGCCACTCAACTCTGGAACAGTGGGAATATGTTCTGTGGAATGACAATTCACACTTCTCTGGCAGTCTGATGGATGAGTTTGGGTTTGGCAGATGCCAAGAGAGCATTACCTGCCTGACTGCATTGTGCCAACCCCACAGTTTGGTGGAGGAGGGATAATGGTATGGGGTTGTTTTTCAGGGGCTGGGGTAGGCCCCTTAGTTCCAATGAAGGGAACTCTTAGTGCTCCTGCATACCAAGACATTTTGGACAATTCTATGCTTCTAACTTTGTGGGAACAGTTTGTGGATGGCCCTTTTCTGTTCCAGCATGACTCTGCCCCAGTGCACAAAGCAGGGTCAGAAAGTTGGGTGACTTTGGTGTGCAAGAAATTGACTGACCTATACAGAGCCCTGTCCTCAACCCTGTCTTGAGTCAGATCTTCACGTTAGCATCAGTGCCTGAACTCACAAATTCTCTTCTGGATGAATGGGCAAAAATTCCCACAGACACACTCCAAAATCTCATGGAAAGCCTTCCCAGAAGAGGGGCAGCTGTCAAAGCTGCAAAGGGCAGATCGATTCCATTATAATACCTATGGGTTTAGAACAGGATTTCATAGAAGTTCCTGTGGGTGTAACAGCCAGGTGTCCCAATACTTTTGTCCATATAATGTATGTAACCACTGTCTTGTCTGTGTATTTACACACTGCATGCAAGTCAAGCCATTGTGTAAGTACATTGGAGAGCTGACAACTAGGGTCAAATTTCCTCTGAGTGTGAGCACACTTGGCCAATAGACCTGTTTCTTTTTCAGATTCCTTTTTTTAACCTTATATAACCTAATATATATCTGTTTCATGCAAAAGGATGGCATTGACATCTCCCACCCCTAATCCCGCCCGAGGCACAGATACCTGACATGCCACTCTGGGACTTGCAGATGAACTCCAGTGCGAAGAATCCAGTATATTACCATGTTTTTTAACCAACAATTTGGAAAAGGACATTTTAACCCGCGTTTTATTAAGTTTTATCCTGCTGTGCATGGACTGTGGATGGCAGCAGAAAAGGGTTACATAATACCTATGCACCTCTAGCACTCTGGCCCCACAACAGCTGACAGTGGAGCATATTAAAGTGGCGCAGAGGTGATTTTGTACTGGCATGGATGAGATCTGCATTCCTCTCACTAAGGCTGTCTCCGCAACACTAAGCTCCCTGTGTATGAACTGCTAATGTCAGAATATCATCAATATTCTTAAGTGCAGAGCCAGTTTGCATGCGAGTGCAGAAATATTATTTACAGTAATACCTTCACCCACATCCTCAAGAATCAAAAGAGAAATGCTAATGCGAAATTTGGATCGAGCATGAGAGATAGGTGCAATTATAAAGCACCAATTATAAACTTGCCTTGGTTGTTTCCTAAATATCACTATAACTGAGGTGTAAAGACATCTAGCACATCTCCTGAGGACAGGTGTTTGAGATGATGGTGAAATGACTTTGCGGCTATTCAATGTTTATGCATAATAAATGATGACAGGTCTTTTGTTTGTTTTTCATTTCATTTGGTTTTCATTTTTTATTTGACATTCACATTCCGCGAGAAACATTTCTAGCATGACATGAATGTGTAAGCCACAAGCTTATTGTTTTATGCTCATTGCTTGAAA
Source organism: Stomatorhinus walkeri (assembly GCA_026784285.1). NCBI lineage: Eukaryota > Metazoa > Chordata > Actinopteri > Osteoglossiformes > Mormyridae > Stomatorhinus > Stomatorhinus walkeri. The sequence goes on from JAODUD010000008.1 coordinate 15,278,480, forward strand.
AGCATCTGGTGATAAAGCAGGCACCAACCTAGATCACTCAGGAAAATTCTCTTGCTGCGGATGCTGACAACAAACCCATCATTTAAAGTCTGGATGCTTTAAACTGGATTAATTTATCACTCAATCCACGCAGTTATTTAATTCTTCCCAGCTGCAATGCAGTTGTTGGCTATTCCGTACTCAGACACCTGGAAGCGTCGCGGTTTGTTTTGAAATTCCTTCCATCTCCGTCAGCCTCTCAGCAGACACTCAGCTAGATCCCAGAGGAATGGATGCATGCTCTAAACTTTGAAATTTTTTATTAGTGGCAGTAAAGAAAATCTGGCGGGGACTTCAGTTTTCTCCAGCTTATTTCTCCCGTGACATGATCTTCCCTTCTTTCGTCTTTAATGTTGTCCGCTCACACTCTAGTGGTCGCATCACTAGGCCACAAAGCCTGCTGCCATAGTTAGGTACCTCTTGGATCCCAGGCGTGTCTCTGAGAGCCAGCATATACTAATGAGCGCACTGAGGCCAGGCACTGAGAGAAGGGCCGTGTTCCACCAGCAAATGTACCCCGCATCACTCAGCAGAATGCTAACACCGCCTGGTCTTTTTATCTTTCCAAATTTAATTGGCTTGATGTATTTCACAAATTGACCAAAATCTACTTTACATCTATACAATCCAATAGCATATGCGGCCATTTTTCTTGGGATGTCATACTTCTATCCTTCTTCCACAGTCTTTACACAAGCAGAGAAGAACAGATGTTCCTCAGAAAAGTAGTGCTACATCCTCACACATCACTACTTTTATTTATATTATGCAATAAAATTTTCAAATCAAACTTCCCAGATTCCTAAAGGTACAGCAGTTTAGCATTCAAAACACCAGCTGTCAGATTTTCCAGCTTAGATTAATCCACGATATAGATTCTGGGCAGAGGCGGGTGCAATACAAGCAGTAATTACTTAAGGGGACATTTAACTGTGCAAAACAAGGGGAAGAACATAAAGAATAGGTCTGTCGAGGGATGAAGAAAACTAGAACATGACAGTTTCAGCTTGGGACTGGTGTCTAGACCACAGTCTAGGTTTGTGGGGCAAAAAACAAACACTGATTTATGTGTGATGTGGGGATTGAAGGACAGGCAATGTTAATCAGCAGGCAAACTCTAGGCACTTAATTTTCTCTCCAGATATCGCTGGGGGCCACACTCCCACTACCCCGACACCTACACACTGGTATTATGATGTCATAACCAGAGCGGACGCCCATATTGCACATGTCCTGTGATGGACTAGAATCCCAGTATGCGTCCCCAATTTGCTAACCCAGTACGGGAAAGAAGGATGGATTTTATTCTTCCATCCATCCATCCATCCATCCATTTTCTGTACCCATATACATCACAGAATTTATACTTATACATAGGAAAAATTCTATATAATGCATGCAAGAAAGCTATGGACTGATAAAAAATAGTTAGCACTAAGATTTCTCATTATTTCATACATTTCTGGTCAATGCTTCTAGCAATCTCTTTCATGTTCTGTTATGGTGAAACTGAAGGCTTTAGGGGAAGAAAATAATAAAACCCCACTAAATTAGAATACGGTAACACACACATTATCTCACAGAAACACACAACTAAATTATGGGCATATAAAGTAGTAGAATTGTTAATTGAAATATTAAATGATTTATGCTCTCATTGGTTTACATTTTTTTACTAGCAACTTTCAGTATTTATCTATGCTTTACAGTTGTAACTAGTGTAATTCAAGGGCTCCAGGAGAAATATATATACAGTATATATATTCTCACCATGAAGACAATTAATTAAGCAGTGCTGTATTTGATCAGAAGTTGAACCTGGTGTTCATCTTGATAATTACTCTTTGATCTGACTCAATGTCTACTGAACGTATTAGACAGAGTGGGCAGTGTAACTGTCAACTAGGATCTCGCACTGAATGTTGGCAGGGGGGAGAGTGACCTGGATATCAGGGGGGCCACTAGAGATTTTGGGCTCCGGACCCAGACCAATTCTATTACAGTATGTGCCCCTGGAATTGTCTTAATTTAATTGTGGCACCCCCGCTTGAGGTATCTAATGAATGGCAAAGTAGGCGTAATGTAATTGGTTGTAAATATTTTTACATTGATCACGTTCTAAATTTGTTTCATTATATCACAATAGAGGGGTTTCTTAAAGAAATTTCAGCTTCACTGCTTCACAGCTTCCCTGACGTAACTTGCATAACGTTTGTCTGTCTGAGCTGGCATCTCATCCATATTAAATTCCACATGTTTTTTCTCTTGTTATACCCATCCACCACCCCCTCCCTACAGAGGACAACTTTATTTTTAATTAGCTGAATAACAGATCAATACATTAAATGAAGCCATTCCAAACCAGCCCACCCCTCCCCATTCCTGCTCACCCCTGCCCACCCCCCCCCCCATTATGATATAACGGCACACAGATGGACAAATAAGACATGGCAGGTAACACAAGGCATGACATTGTAAGACATCAGCAGATTGACATAGACCAGCGGTGTCCAATCTTATCCGCAAAGGGCTATTGTGTATGCAGGTTTGTGGGGTAACCTTTAGGTCAGCTGTTCAAACCCAGGTGTGAGGACTCCTCAGCCAATCAGTCCTCTAATTAGTAATGTAATTACGGAGCTGCAGCGAAAACCTGCATACACACCAGCCCATTGCAGATAAGACTGAGCACCCCTGACATAACAGACAAGACAAGACAAAGTCAAAGACAAGACAGAGACTGTGACTGAGGTTGTGAGAGCTTATGAGATGCAGCAGTTGAGGTTTGTTTGCATTGAAGAGTTGTAGTGTGTGTGAATGTGTGTGTGTGTGTGAGCGGGTATACCTATCCTTATGGGGACACAATGTCCCCATAGTGTGATAAATATCTGTTTT
>JAODUD010000008.1:15281510-15334552 GCA_026784285.1 Stomatorhinus walkeri
TAAGGTGTTAGTGATGATATAAAACTTCCTGAGATGTGTTTCTGATTTATAATCTTGTTGTTTTCTCTTTCTAAGGTGGTCACCTATGTCAGCACAATTGAATATAGTGTGAAGGATGATGTCACTTTGAAAATAACATGCAGAACCCCAATAACCGTACACTACAGATGACTTACACATTCATGAGTATAAAAAAGTCTTTGTTAGTTGGTGTGTAATTATTATATATGCATTATGTACGCCTTTTGTATCCAGGATGAAAAAAATGTCCCACTGACTATCATTGCCTCTGGAAATGAATATGGACTCCATAATATTATCTGACAGTTCTAATTGATGCCTCACACTATTTGACATCAGACGAAGGCACATGATTCTCGGTGTCCCTGTGGCGCCTGATTGTCCTCCGACAGCAGCTGTGGTTCAGTAACACGGTCATTGTCTCCCCCTGCAGAAGTGGCAGCCAGATGGTGTGACATTAGAGCTGGGAGGGACAAGTCCCAGATATTGTTGTGTGTTATTATCAGAGCATGGCTGCACAGATAGCACTGCACAGCGCAAGAAACTGCCAAAATAACCCAGTTTTTGTGTGTGCAAATTTCTCCACAGGACTGACTGAATTGTTTGTTCGGGTTCGTGTGAAAATGCAGAAATGTTAACACTGCAAACTTACCAAATCTTGGCCGTCACCTAGAGTGACACCAACCATACCTAAACATCACATCAACAGTCGTTTTCTGCTTGCTGCGTGGCTGTGAATTCAAAAGAAACACATGACACTATTAACTGTACTCACTGCTGGCTGAACATGTGCTGCATGTAAACACACAGATGTTGTCAATAGTTCCTTTCACTTGTTGGCATTTCAAAATTGCTATTAGTCACAAATCTCCTGAACGATAATATGGGAGGTGTAGGGAAAAATATCAACCTGCACAATAGGTTTCACAGTGAAGTCTTCCAGGAATATTGCGTAGCCAGTGGTTGCCATAAATCTCATGATTAGTTACATATAATACACATACATTTGGAAAAGTAATAAGCATAGTTTGTCATGGTGGGACAGGCAGAATTTGCTTTTCTGATAGGCTACACATATTTATAACAAAAAATAAGAGCTTGTTGATGAAGTATATGTGAAAAAATATATTATAGAATAAAATAAGGACTTGCAGAATAAAATATTTTTAAATGCTGGTGTATTTGCCGGTTGTACAGGATATAAACACATCAATGTCATTGATAACTATAAAGAAATACTATAAGAACGACACAACTGAGAACGGGAAGAAGGACATATCATACGTTACAGAGGAGTTTAATGAAGCGTATACATGAGGTAGGTAGAGTAATGGCCCAGGGTTGAGATTAGGTTATTTTTTTTTACTTTACCATTGCAATTGATCATCAACCTTATATATACAGATTAGAAAGACAGATTAGACTGTAAAGCTTTAAACAGCGTTAGATGGGTGGATTGGGGAAGATGAAAAAATTTGAAGTGTTCTCTCAAGAGAGTGATGGTAAAGATTGACAGATTTATTTTAGTGACGCTGATTTTGAGGTTGTTATTTAACAGGGCCTTCGGTTTATCGGTTGCTTTTTCTGAAGTGCCTGAGTTAGATTAAAACCATTTTCCCATGATTCCCTCCACCTTTTACTGTCATAGCCAAATAGACTTAAAAGTGTAATATTCCCCAGAAAACTGTGCATAAGGAGTGCCATGTCAACACCATATGTAGCATGTGAAGTGCAGGTTACGAACGAGATCCGTTCCTTAAGTCTGTCTTTAGGTCGAATTTGTAGGTAAGTCAGAAAAGATTTTTAATGTGGTAGGCTTTACGGCAGATCGGCCGTAAGTACGGGTTGTCTGTAAGTCGGTTGCTCTTGATCAAGGGACTGCCTGTGCAGTAGCCTGGCTAATGTGTACTATTCATTTTGAATACATGTTTATGATGCACCTTTTTCAATTCAATCTGAAAACGCAGGAGTATCTGCACCTTATGCCACATAATTACCTGATGCTGCCCTGATTCAACGCTATGAAGACTTACTGGCATCATAAAATATTGCTTATTTTCTTCACTAAAAGATTAAGAAAAGCAACATAAAGCTGCCACAAAGATGCTGGAGCACTGACACCTAAAAATAATTACTTTCAGGCTTGAATTGCATTATTGACGTTCCATGATAAGACACAAAGTATTTTAGTAAAGCATTTTATGTAAATGAGTGCATTTATTTATTTAGCATACTTGAAATTGCACCTCATATCACATATAATGTCCTATTTTAAAATATTTATCTGTAGACAAAAACTATGTTGCAAAAAAAGCATTAATCTGCTCTTGAGAGCGATATATCCAAAAAATGACACAAAGTGTGCCAGTGAATTTTGGTCAGAGAAATTGCTCTACAGCTTGTTCCTTAAGAAGCACCATCCTAAACCAGGATGAACTCTGCTCACCTTTTCCATCACCAGTCAAAAGCATTTTCTTCTGCTGTTGTTCTCAAGAAACCTCTGAGGGGAGGGCAGATATAAAACCAGGCCCCTTCGGTTTCTCCACTTTGATTTCCATTACCAGGGTGGTGCTGCAAAAGTGTGCGACAGAGGTATTTTATTTACCATTGGCACAAAGTATTACTTTACTGTATCGAAATCCTGTCAGGCTCGGACCACGCTGACCGACCGAATGAAAGTACAAAGGCATCCTATTTAGGCTTTACTGACATTATTAGGTTTCACGGTCATTTGAGCTTCTGCATTTTGATATTGCTGAGAAAGGTCACAATTTAGAGGAACTTTCTGACCTTGACTGGGTTTCTGTGAAGTTTCACAGTCTCGGCATCCATCCAGAGTTACCTTGTTCTAACATATTGAGGTATTCACATTCCTAATTACAAGAATCTTGAATTCATGATACCATGAAATGCATAAAAATTGATACACAAAAAATGAGTGACATTGAAAAAGGGTCTTTAAATTTTAGTCATTCATAACCAAAAGTAGTTTTCATCTACTTCAAATTATTACTCCTTTTTCTTGCATTTTAAAACAAAGGAATCCTTTGTTTGCATAAGACAGTGTTGATCTTTTATCATCCTACTGGTTCTGTAAAGTATCTGCGGTCAAACTTTACTGAAAGTAGTCCTCTATAATGCATTCAAAATGAATTGTAATGGTCATTGTAAGAATAATGCATTACAGCGTCTTCTATTGACATTCAAAATACATTATAGTGTTGATTATAATGTTTCATAAGCTCTAGTGAAGCTCTCATCTATAATGCACTACAGAATCCTTCATAATGCATAATAATGGTCATATAATGGTACAAGAATTAAGGATGCTTTGTAATGCATTATCAAGATATTTAGCTTCTAGGTATATAGCTTCATAAAGCATTCATAATGCATGATAAACATGGTTATAATGTGTTATGCCTTTTTATAAATAGTTATAGCCGAGATTATAATGCTTTATCAAAGCAATATTGTCATGACCTGTTTGTCCGACCCTCCTGTGTGCCATGCCCCCCTCGTTAACCTCATGTGGAATCCCTGCATTTAGCAGCTGTTCCTTGTTTCTGCCATTAGTCCTGTGTATTTCAGTCCATGTTCAAATATGTTTCCCCAGTCCTGTCATTGAAGTCATTACCGACATTTTACTAACTTCCTGTTAGTAAAATGTCCCCAAACTCCCAAACACAGGTTTTAACCACAGACATTTTTTTTCTTATTTTCTTATTATTGTAGTAAAATTCTTCAATGTTGCAGTATGTATAGTAATGATAAAAACATAAATGATATACGTAGTATTGATTAAATTTAAGCACAGCATTTAAATTACATATTTTGTCAAATGTGTTATTATTATTGCAGTTTTCAAGACATCTCTTTCAATGGCTGCATGTCCATAAAAATGAACAGACCCCTGCAATTCTGTGTTTCATGGTAGCACTGTGGTATATAACCTCAGTTTCATTTGCATTCTTTACACTGGAACTGTTATAGGTATTGATTTTTTTCCATTGAAATCATTGCTTTGTTTTCCCCGCTCTCACTCTGAAAACAAGAACAGAAAGCTAATATTGCCTTAGGGAAAGCTATAATGTTATGTTCTAACAAAAGAAAAACAGCGAATACAGTACAAAAATGTGTACATAACAGGAAATAATTGTTCTTTTTGTAAAGGATGTCATCATATAATATTGAGAGGAAAAAGAATAAATCCAAATGCTTCAAAATGATGCAAAAACATATATTAAAGACTCGCAGGAATAAAAGTTTTAACAGGCTAACAAGTCTTCTCCCAATAACGTACAAACAATAACATGACACCAATTAGCAGAAGAATACAGAACAAAAAAAAGTTCCACAAATAAGGCCAAAAACTGAAAACATGTAGAAATCCAAATACACATTTACATCTATCACTATCTGGAGTATGACAGATGATCAGACAACATTTCACGCTTACTTTCTGAGTGCCAAATCAAGCGGCAAGCTAAATGGATGAATAACTGCATTTAATGAGAATGCGTCGTGTTTTCTAATATTTCCACCCACATTGACAGGAGCCAAATGTCTTGCTTAGTAAATATTTCTCACAAACTGCTGTGACACTCGGATAAGGGACTGTATTTGCAGCAAAGTCCTTGCAACTTTCTGCTTTTGTTCTGTGACCACACTTTCAGGGTAGAGTGTTACCACTGAAGAGCTTGTGTTTGGTGTCCAGATGTGCAAGACTGGTCTGACTGGCCAACTGTGCACATCCTTCACAAATCCAAAGCCCTGCCTTCCCTGTTTTCGCATATCATATACTGTGTGAAGTTGTTTAGTGTATTGGACGGTACCGGAGGTCATTACAAATGCTCTGGGGTGTTGTGTTTGAAAACTCGCTACACTGTATGACCAAACATGCACCATCTGTGTCAGCCATTCAGTGGAGCGTAAGCAGCAAGAGGAAGTATCCACAAGGTCCCATGCCTCCGGTAGTATAGCCTCAAACTCAGAGCCTTGTCTCCAAAGTACAGGGAGTTGAAGTAACACAGTACCTGAGGGGGGCACAAGTAACTTAGTAACTCAGTTACTGCTCAAGTACAAATCATGAACAATTATACTAACTGCATGAAATACAGAAGCTCCTCTACTTACGGACTTTCAGACACACGAACGAAGAAGACTGTAAGTCCAAAATGTGTTCATTGGCTCCCGTTTCCTGTCCTCAACATCAACTTTTTTTCTACGCGCTAATTTCGCCTAGCATGACTTCTGGCCGCTACTCGCACCGTGCAGCAGTGTAGCATGCATACTCCCAGCATCTTAGTTCTTTGTACTTGCGTATACGCTTAAAATGTTGTTGAATAGCAACTTACGAACATTTCAAGTTACGAACGGCCGTTCTTAACGCATCTCATTCGTAAGTAGAGGAGCATCTGTACATGATCCGTTATCAGTGATCAATGATGAACGAGCATGAGATCAACACTTAGCTACTCGTTAATTAATACATTAAATAATATGTAAAGTGTACTGCTACATTATATATGCCAGCTTACACCGTAAACTGTTACCCGAGTTGATTTGTCCAGGCCACTATGGCAGTTGTAGCAAAGGTACCAGTCAGAAATATGAAAACCACCACCTTAAAAATAATGTGTATAGTTGAAATTGTTCTTCAGACATATTTAAAGCAGATGATATTACAGCCACTGGTGGAAAGTCAGTGAGAGTGAATTATGAAGGTCTTCTTGTGTATAGAACACAAGATTATGCATTTATAAAAAAAAATCAGCTCTCGATGAGAATTGTGGTAATAAAAATAGGCAAAATCTCATCCAAACTCTATTCGCTAGCATGTGCTTTGTGAATGCCATTGTGCAATACACAACTGTTAAAAAATAGTTTCTTTTGTTATGAAATTCAACAGCAATAGCAGGTTTTTATAGGGTATGCAGTAGGCTGAAGTGCCGTTTGGAAGGAGAGTAGAAAAACAAAAGTGTGTGGCATGGTGGGTTTGGATTGTGCTTGTGATTGGAAGGGTGTCAGTGTGAATCCTCTGCTTGGCAGAGCCGTGTCTCCATTGGGCCCTTGAGCATGGCTCTTAACCTCAATCGCCTTGTTGTTTTTACGATCAGTTGAAATTGAAATAGTAAATTATGACAGGACATGTGCAAAGTAGTGTATGCAAATAGGGTAAAAACATTAAAATCCTAGGCAACAAGGAATGCTTTTTACTATTTAGTAATAGCTGTTCAGTCCAAAACTCAATCCCAAGGACCAGCAAAGTGTTCTATTATTATACATTTTTAATGAAATTATGTAACAAGTGAGAGGGACAATTCCTGATATGATAACCAACCAACACACTAAATCTCTTTCCCCACTTCTCTTCTTCCCTCCCCCTTTCAGATTACTGTGTACATATAAACACATTTTCATGTCATTTTGTACCTTGTTACATTAAATTATTTTAAAAAGCAATCCCCGATATGGATTATAGGAGGCTAATGCTTATTAAAGGGAACTTAATCACATTGCCGTTGGTATTGCCAAAACAAAGCAATGAAGTTTTACTTTTTAATAGACTCCTTTTCTCCCTGAAAAGACTGTTAAAACCAAGTGCCACGAGAATGTTCTGTATTCACTTTGCTCTCATGTCCTGTCACTGTGATGGATAACATAACTTGCTGTAATTGGTAAGTGTGGTCTAGTTTCTCTCTTTGGCATTTTTTTGCGAATTGCATTCTATCTAGGGGTCCCATGAGAGAGCACTGACTCCCCACTTCAGTATAAAAGCATATCTATTGAAAAGAAAACCACGGTGGCCGAAAGGTACAGAAGGAAATCACATTTGCAAATAAAGAAGTAACAAGCGTACAAAGGGGATTCAACATTCACAGGAATGGTTGCCATTATTTGACACAATGGAGCACTTTAACATAAAGAGAAATGCTCTGACATTAATAGAATATCTGAGAAAATGCATCCATTTTTCACTCCCTTATCCAGTACAGGGTTGTAGGCTATATAAGAATATTTACTACAGAAAAACAGCAAACAAAAATGACAATAGGTTATAATCATTGTTTGGGTGAGTCAGATCAGTCATTGTTCTGTTGTTCTGTGAAAAAAGCAAGAGGAGAAGACAGAAGAATAAGACAGAATAAAAAAAATATTCTACAATGCTTAAAGGAAAATGTAAAAACAGGATAATTTGTGGCAAAAAGTTAACGTGATTTAATTTCTTTGTGTCTTTTATTCCTGATCCTTTAAAATTCTTTCACCGTGGAAAAATGAAAAAATGGTGAAGCTTCTGAAAAATGCACAAATAGAAGTGGCATATAGTATATACCATATACTATATACTACATACTACATACTATATACTATAACGGTCTGAAAGGACGTAGCTCTCTGCTTTATTTGCTTCATTTTGTCCCTTTGCTACAACGTGACCTTGTCTCCGCCTGCAGCCCAAACACATGGTGAACTCTTGTGCTTAATAAGTTACATACTGTAGACTGTCATTCTCTCTAGTGTATACCCCACCTTAGCTTCTCTGCCGAGGTAGGATTTGGATCTCAACAACACCCTTTTTTTTTTAACAGAAAGTCCATTCTTTCAGCAATAGCTTATTAAAATGTAGACTGGAACATTCTTGCACCCTTGAGCAGCTAAAAGACCCATTTTTCTCATTAAAACACACCAGGGACTGTCATACATGTTCTGGTGCTCCTCTCCCCAGAGACAAGAGAGAGCTGACTGTTGATGTAGCCAGTGAGTATGTGAGGATTTCTTTTTTTATCATTCTCAGTCAAACGTGGGGGAAAATCACCAAATGCCTTCTGCTTATCCTTTACTTAATGAACCTGTTCAAAATATCATCATTTATTATTCATGAAATGTTTTGTGGTTACATTTTTTGAAATGTTATCTTTCATAAGGTTGAACCTGAATTAAAAGTTGAACAAGACACTTTGAGCGTTCTGAGGAACACTTGCTTTTCACCAAACTATCAAAAACGCAAGATAAAGAGTTACTAGAAGCTTTTGATTGATCATTTTCTTCTTTGCTCTGTATGTCATCAAACTATGCCACCACAGAATTGTGAGTCAAGGCCCCTGTGCTTTTGTTCTGTTAATGACTATTTGGCAGGTTTTTTATAATAGGAGCAGTTGGTGTGTTTTCAGATGAAAGAAAGAGTAGCTGTCAATTTACCGTAGTTGGTCCCTTATGATGCTGTGTGTGCCTCACCAGTCCTTCTAGACCAGACTGATGCACATTTAAGCTGGAGCAGTGTGTATAAACGATCCACAAGGCAGATCATCTTCCACCGGATTTTCTCATGGATTAGAAGGACTGTGTGAATGTCATCATATTGCTAAATGAAGCTTTCCACCAGTTTAGAAACTTAATCAAATCTTTCTCCAGCTGAATGGCAGCAGGCACAAATGATCTGTAGTGCCCAGTTGTGCATCTCAGAGAGTTGCTGCTCCAGCTCTCTGTTTTGGGCCAAATTCTATCATCCACCAACACTGGCAAGAAGTTCAGACCCAGTCCCATGACTGAGCTAACTTTCCTCAAAGTTTGATTGAGACTACCAGTCTGAAATTATAGCCTCCTATAGCAAACAGGCTACGAAGGAGTGGCAAAAAAATTCACTTCTCCTCTGGAGACCAAAACGTGAGCCTACCATGCACCTCCTCGGAGCCCCCACCTGCGTCAGTCATGTTTCTCCAGCCTGTCACTTCCACCCTAAGTGGTTTGTTTACTTCTGCAGAAGATGATGGAAGCAGAGTGTAATGCTTTCTCCCAGCAGGGCAGCGAACAGAACTGCATGACATCAACTCGGACATAGGCATAAGGAGCGAGGGCTTTATTTGGGAGTAGAAGCGAAGTGGTTTAGCAAAAGCAGCAGGGAGAAGGAAAGACAAAGCATAGCCAAAACATCGAGGGAAATTAAACAAAAGTGCTTCAGTCTGGGAACTTTTGCTTCTCATGGTCTTCAGTAATGACCAAGGAATGCTACTCTGGAACTGAGTGAGAGTGGTTTTGAAATATATCTGAGACACAAGAGGTCACTCTTCTTGTCCTCTTGGGCAGATTTTGAAAGCATGAAGTCTCTTAGAATGATGTATGCTGTCATTATTTCTTTATATCAATGCTGAAAACACAGGGAGCTGTACAGGCCAGAATGCGGAATACGGTGGGACACGTCGTTCATGTCAGCCATACCTTTCATCCTTTGGAAATCAACGTGAGCTACGGTTTGTTGCAAACTGGAGATTTTGACACTTGAGTGTCTGAAAAGTCGATGATATTTGCTGGGATTGTGCTTGACAGTGGGTACTGGTGCCGCCATTTCTCATCGCAGATAGCTAATGGCGCAGCTGAAGAGCAGATCTCCATTAGCCTCGGGAACCAGGCAGGGCTGGTGTAGCAGATGGGAGCCAAGACAGTGAAGGGACTAATCTGTCCAATACCTCAGAGCTGGGAGTGTTTCGCAGGAGCACATAAGTGACAAATCTGTTGAACATGTTGTCTGAGTTACCCTTCATTGCTTTATTTCTGGTCAGTTAACAGGCAATGAAATTCTGCTCTACACTTCCGTTGATATGTTCTTCTGGAGATTGTGTTTCAGCTTATCTCTGTACTGGTGTCTCCCCTCACTACGCTTCTGTTTCAGCCCTTTCCGTACAGCCCTAATCTCCCCTGTATGTTCACACGTGCCTGGTTTTATGAAGAATAAAATACAGTCATGTTTGTAATGACAAATCAAGGAAGTTTGGTTGGAAAGTGGTTTGCAGGTCTAGCTATGTACAATAAAACCGGCGTGTTTTCATATAGTGTTCAATGTCTGTTACGAGTGCCACTGAAATCCCCATTGCTTATGGTTCCAAATGTACTGTTAAAAGATAAACCACTCTAGTCCCAGCTGACAGTGTATGTTTGTGGTTCCTGACCACTTTGATTGGACTGCATCAATACAGTACATGACAGTTACTACTACAGCACAAGTCTATTAAAAAGGGAGATGCAGCCTTTTGACAGTGTGCACTGGATTCTTACAAACTCAGGAGCCTTAGCAAGGAAGACAATGCAACAATCAACAAAATTGCAATTACACCTCTTGGATATTATTCATCTTATGAATTTCTGATAAGGCATTTATTGAAGTGGCACAAATATTTAGTAATAACTCAGTTACTTCTGAAGTACAAATCATGAACAAATATAGTAGCTACTTCAGCTAAAAATGTGTCTGTTTATTAATTATGTACATGCATAAGATCAGTATTTCACTGTTATTATTGTGTTATACTGTAGCAAGGTTCCGTCCATCTATTACTCTTCTTCTCAACTGTTTATTATGACTTGCCATCTTTGCACATTACACACATATGCCTACTATCACTATAAAGAGCAATTAGCAGTACTGTATGGTCTGTTTGCATTGTGTGTTTCACTGTATTTGTTTTCATTTATGTTTTATACACACACACACACACACATTGGTGTACCTCCTTCATTTCTGTTTGCACTGTGTCCTGTTAACTGTAGTCCTGTTAACTCTGCGTTAACTGTTTGCACCGAACCACAACCAGTTCTGCTATGTTCCCATACTGGCAATAGAGTTCTGAGTAATTCTGAGTTCCAAGGCTGACTTCATTATTTGTTCCTTCAGTTGATCACACCGGTTTACAAAATTAGTAGATATAGTAATAAATATAGTAACTGCTTGAGATTAAAGATGCATCAGGAATCATCAATGATGAATGAACATGAGCTCAGTATATAACTGATTTAGTTTGAAGGTAATAGCATAATATTGCATTATTTGTGCCCCCTCAAGAAAAGTGTAATAGAATTTCTTAACGTTATTCTGGTAGGAATAGTTGGAATCATTATATTTGTTTGCAACAAACACAGAAATGTTACGCTGAAGTATCGTAAATAAATAAAAATCTACTAAGAATCTTTCCCGTGCATTTCCTTTTTTTCTCCTAACAAGGTTTTTTATAAAACGTTCTTAGCGGGAATTTGATCGTGATGACAGTTGTGGATCTTAGGTCTAGCTTATAGATCGAAGAACAGTCATGGACTACAAAGCACTGGTTGTAAGTTGCTCTGGAGAAGAGCGTCTGCAAAATGCTGTAAATGTAAATTATCAGACAATACTGTGAATATTTACGGTCAGTACTGATGCTCAATAACTTACCACTAAAGATAAAGTTGATGGGTAAGGTATGGTTCAGGTATGATATGGTTCATTTGATGAACTGTGCCTCATGATTGTTGCCAGACCCATAGATTCCCGATCACTACTGATGAAAAGCGCTCTGTATGGGAAGGAAGCCTGTTTTATAAAATTCTGTGAAATATATTTGTTCTTTTATCCATATATACTAGTATGTAATTTCCTGTCCACTACGCCAAATAAAAACATCGCTATCTCCGTCTATCTTCTTTTCTTGTTTGTGATGGAATACTGTTGGACAGATAACTTCCCCGGGGCAAAGGAATTGCAGTCTCGAGCAAAGATTATAGGAGTCTTTTATTCTTAAAGGCAAATGTCACCCAGCATTAGTGTGGGGGAAACGATCTCCCTAGATACGCTTTAGTCTAAACAAATGAGTCTACCGATCAGCTAATACCATAAAAAGGGGAATATTGTTATTCCAGTAGCATGAAAGCATTTTCTCTTGGTCAAACAGAGGAGGAAACTGCAGACTGGAGTTCTGAAAAACAAACTTACATAGTTATGCCACGAGACATAACCATCAGCCCTGTTGCCTCAGCTGCGGGGTCTGAGTTCTGAGGAGTCAGTGTGAAAATGTTGCATAAATATTTTTCTGCACAAAACATCAGCCAAAATTATCTTTGAACTGACATTCAAAGGGCTAAATATAATCATTTGCTTTCATTAATGCTACTGAATAAGATATTTGATCTCAGTCTGCTGCTGCCAGTGTTTCAACCAGCAGACTGCTATACTGAACATTCGCTCAAATCATCTTTGAACTGTGCGCTGTTTTTTTTTTTTTGTATGTATTTCATTTTCAAAGCTTCGCATGCGTTCGATTTACCCATATAAATTATGTTATAATAATAAACAGTAACTAAACTGTGAAACTTTTGATTATAGGACATAGAGTTGGCAGACTATATGCTGAAAACTTCTTTTATGTGTGGAGAACATGCACAGAATGTGTGAAAAGAGCACCTAAGCTTACCAGTGGGACGGAACGATAGAAGCATCTCTGAAGTGCGAATTAAACCCTTTTGTATGTCAGCTTTATTTCCGGAGGATGCAAACTTGCTGGTACATCTGGCACTTTCGGGGGCAGCATGTGGCTCAGTGGACTAAGCCTGTGTGCTTTTAATCAATCACAAGGTCGCTGGTTCAAATCCAGCCTCAGCCTGTCTGTGGGTCCTTGAGCAAGGCCCTTGACCCCCAGCTCCCTGGGTGCCACTACGGGTGGCTGTCCCTTGTAGACAGCTTGCTCTACAAAGAACAAGTTGAAGGAGGCATAAAAAGGAATTTCCCCTTGGGGAAAAATAAAGGATTGATTATTATTATTATTTTGATTTATAGAGGGAAAGCAGAGGGAAAGATGAAATACACATTGCAGCAAATTCTGTAGGCCATGGTATGGGATTAAAATTTTATTTTGACCATGGTTGACATCTCATTTTTAGAAACCAACACAACACAACAGTATTCTGGAAAATCTAGTATTATGGCCTATTTACTCAAAAACTTGATGGTCTTGACCTGCTCATCTTGAATCATCTTTGTAGGGCGAGTTATAGGTATAATCTTCACTGGTTGAAATTTTTCCCTAAACTGTTTAAGTAGCCTAACAGTGTGCAGCACAGGAGTCATTAATTCACCCCCTCCGCACCTTGTGCTGTGTTTGTCGTGGTGGCTTGGGGTTGAACATAACTGTGTGAGAGGACGGCGCTCCTTGCGTGTCTTCCGGGTGTTCGGGTGCAGCTGTGGGTTGTGACAAACGTTAGTCGAGTCGCCTGCTTATTTGTGGCGCCCAAAGTGAATAAAACATTAACTTAATCCCTAAAAGATCAGCCATTAAGTAGCGTCGTAATTTCCCAACATGCTTTGCACTACTCGCAGCCCTGACAGGACAAGCAAAATGCATTCTTCAGTTTAACCGCTGCCCACGTTTTATTGAGATGTTCCTCTGAAGAACTAAAGGAGGATTAAAGATGTTATTAATTATGTGGCAGCAGGTACCATGACAGTTCTGGGCCTGGCCTTACAGCCTGAAGGTTTCTGGTTCATCTGATTTTATTTAAAGCTGAAGGTCCCAGACTTTCTTCAGCAGGGGCCACTGTCACATCTTGTGACATCTGTGTCAGCAGTAAAGGCAGGAATTTGACACATATTTTGATTTTCTTGTTTCGATTGGCAGATTCATCCCAAAAGTGGGTGTCTTGTGCTCCATGCGGCTGTAAAATCACTGCCAAGGGTCTGCGTCTGACTTTCACCTGCCGACTCCATGTGGACTCAGATCCTAGTTAGGCAAGTGTCCGGCTCCTGTCACAAGAGCCAGCCATTAAACTGATAGCTGTTGTATGTTCTGCATTCGCAAGCCGTTCAAAATTGACCACAGGCTACAGTAAATTGACCATAAAAAGGCTTTGGCTTATAGGGGAAGCAATGAATAATTCAAATCTGAGGCAGCGCTCTTGAAAATCTTATTGGGCACTGTAGACAGTCCAGCATTTCAGAGCGGCCAGTACTTTGTGACAGAATGCAGCTAATGCTATAGATAGCATGTGTGTGACAGTAATGGCAAAACAATATAGTATTTCTATATGGGAGGGAGTGAAAATCAGTAATTTAATAGGGTGTTGGATATTGATCATGTTGAACTATGATTTTCTGTTATACAGAAAGTCATCTTCACAAATTAATTATTCTACTGAAGAGGTAGGACACAAAGCATAGACATTTTGAAATAGAATAGATGTCTTAGAATTAATAGGATTTATATAAATAGAATGGCAACTTTAATACCCACCAACAGCCAGGATTCCAATATTGTACTGATCGAGTCCAGCAGTTTTAACTGGTTGTTTTGAAATATTAAAAGTATTATGAACTATTAATATCAAGAACAATGCTGAAACTAAAAAGCGAATATGAATATAACAGAGAAACAGATTTAATCTACTATTCTATCATTAAAAGAAATGCCGTTTTTCATGATAGATTCCTGAGAAGATGTGTTACTCAATCCATCACTTGTTTTACTGGATAACTTACAGAGACTTATTAGTAGGAGTAATTTTTCGCTAATCCTTCCCATAATTGTTGGTACTATGGTGTTCAAGGCACAATAAAGGTAATAAGCAAGAAAGACGATTCATTCAGTTCTTCTTGCAGTACCTTGCATTCAATATTTAAAATAGAGATTACCTAAGCCATTTTACCTTATTACTGGCAAGGTTTATTAAGGCATATGTTTCAAAGGAAACTGCCAGAAAGCTTTAGATTAGATTTCATCCCATGGCCTGTACTATGAAGTGGGGTCACTGGCTTATTGGGGTAACTTGTCGTATTTAAGGTAGTCTGGGCAAAATGTAAGTGAACGAATATTAAGTCCATTTAAACCGTGGTACCTTAAATCCAACAAGTTACCCCGAAAAGCCAGTAACCCCGCTTTGTGGTGCAGGCCCCTGGAGTCACAGTGCAGCCTTGCAGTTTTGCACATTTTTTGTCTTCTTTTCAAGGGTTCCAAATTCTACTGCTAAACTTTTAGGGTTAGGTTCTTACTTTGAGAAAATCCCAGAATGTATTTCCTGTCCTGCTGTGGTGGGGGGGTCAATGGAATTGCTGTAAATAAAACTCTGGTGGTATTTGACTCCTTTGACTCTATTCATCTGTCAATCTTCCCACCACTTACTGAATCCTGGTCAGCAAAGTCCTGTACAGCATCGTACACACGGCAGGGGTTCAGCCTGGCCAGGGTAACAATTTGCCCGCAGGGCAGAAACACACACACGCTCATTCACGCATCTACACTATGCAGTTTTGAGATGGCGGTTAGCCTAGCTGTAAGCTTTTCTGCTCTCATAAATGCACACATTAGAGTTTTGCATCGCTTTAGTATGTGAATTGAGACCCCTGCAATGATATTGAAGCTTCCTACAGATGACCCTCCCCCACATTCTCCCCTGCCATTTGTTACCTAGCAGCTGAGGAGTGGTACATGGTAAAAATATATAATATAAATATAATAATATAAAACTATAATTGAGTGGAATAGAGCAAATGTGTTTACTGTCATGCAGGTTCTCTATTAGATTATTAGGTGCCAGCCTTTTGATTAAATGTTACAATTCCTTTTTCCTGTGATGGTCAAATCCTTTAAGATGGGCTCAGAGTCATCCGCCCTATTAAAAAACACGGATTTGTGATATTTGTGTTCTCTTCAGCTGCAACTGCAGATATTGTAGGTGTTTGCTGAGCTGAATAGCGCCTAGTTAATGGTATTGGAACGGTGCATAGCCCTAAAAATGGGACTTTTCTTTAAATACACAATTATAGCAAATGGGAAAGTGGAGATGTATAAGCCCGGTAAGCTATTTGCTTAGGTTTAAAATTTGCTTGGGTGTGAAATATGTTTCTGGTCTCTAGGCGAAGAAATAAGGTGAGTTTGGGATGTTTGCTCTGCTTACATTTGAATACCTTTAATATAAAAATGTCCTGTCTATGATGCGATATCATGCACTGACCATTGTGTCATTTTGCCCAGAAAATAATAAAAGTTCCCAGCATTCTTTATGCATCGAGTTTGGTAGTGTGCTTTACCGTAGGTCAAATTCGCATGAATGTCTATCCTGCATGTAAGGGAAAGCTGTACAATTCTGACTCAGTCTGCCTGCTCCTTTGAGCAGTTTTGATTGCCATGAAAAACCATGTCGAGTCTTATGAAAGGACAGCAGGTTAGCTTCTGCGGCGTAATACCTTGTTGTGGCTGGAAGACAAAGCAGAGCATCAAGAAGGAACTTTAATATCTGTCTGACAAAAGCTCCCACTGTGGGGCTCTGCAAGCAGGAAGCCATCTGCACTAAAATGCATTTCAGCAACGAACTGCAGTAAACCTAGTGCACGCTTCCAATGAGGAATCCAAACAACCCTTGTCTCCCCTGACTTTTTTCAAACATCACAGCGATATTGGTAAATTATCAGTGCAAAATCCGGCACATGCTCACACGATATGGGTCCGTACCTCCTAACGAGGATCTCGGACTGCGGGAGAACCCAGAGAGTAGAAAACTACCAGAAAAAACATGCAAGCTCCACAGATAGAGTCGGGGGTGCGATCTGCACCCAGGTGTGGGGGCTCAGACCCTCCCACTGTACCACCGTCCGGCCCTCTAAGTAACCGATGATCTGGTTTAAAAATAACACGCGCTATGTATTTAGAATCCTTTGTGCATGACACAGGCCCTCAGCCATGTCGACACTTGATGAGTCCTGGAAATGTCACATACTCTACATCATGTGGAGTCATATATGTGTTTTTTTTTGTTCAGCAAGCCATAGCATAAGCTCGTCCCCGTCACCTGGGCTGTGACTGTCACAGGTCCTCCAGTACAGCCCACTAATGATAGATGGTGTTGCCTTTTGGAATAGAGCATTCTTTAAAATAAAACTGCAACCTTTTTTTGCATATGCATCCACCCTATTTCCTTGTTTCTGGAGTTTCTCGTCTTTTAATATTATTTCAAAGACTGTTTTTTACACAGTAACACAGTCATGAACATAAATATGCCAAAGCTCCCAAATGGGTTTGAGTATTCGAGTGAAATCCCAGATCTGACACAGTAATTCATTTGAAAAGAAATATCCCATGCAGATTTCAGGTGCTAATTTAACGCACTCACTGAATTCCATTTTCATAAACAAACATCCATTTGGTTTGTTGAATCATTTGCTGAACCGCATTCCTTTCTGGCAAAGTTTTTGCTTCAGATATTATTACAAATACAGCAGAGCAGGTGTGCCTTATATACTTTAGTAATTTACCCCAGCCACTGCACGGTATACATGCAGGCATGTTTCTTTTGTGTCTTTTGGGATTGTGCGTAATAGTACTGTAATACACCTAATACGCCTATTCTGTGTTTCCACATTTGCATTCAAAAGACATACTTGACTTTTCTGATGCTGATACTTGGGGGCAGAGAGGGGGAGTGAAGGTGGAGATGTGAGCTGAGCGCTCGAGGCACAAAATCTATAGTAACTATAACGGTGGGCCCGCAGTTGACTGGAGTGGGCGGGGCTGCCTTCAGTCTCAAGGCTCCAGCAAAGAACACCTTGGATCTCAACCAAAAAAATAAATAAAAAATTACATCAGCTGGGGCTCCGAGGCATTTTTAGCAGGGTATGACAGAGATAAAAACTCGCAGAGAGGTGATTCGGAGGGGGCTGTGGTGTAGCCAGATGGGAGATTGGGAAGCCCCAACTCTACACATGGCACATTATTAATACTGCAACACAGGAAAGGGGAACTAACAGTAAAGCCTTTTTGACTTGCGTAGGCACACAAATAGGAGAATTTGAGCGTTTCTAGCTGTTCTGCTATACTGCATAATTGACCACACCTGAGCACCTGATTTGGAACTGTCATGTCCCCCTCGTTTTTCCCCGAGAGGGGGTACAGAGTAGTGTAATTATTTCCACACAGCGAGGAATAAATGTGACGGCTGCAAATCTGTCATCGGATGCTTAACAGGGCCCCAGAGCCCGCTGTGCAAAGAGCAGCATGACGACGCCTGTCACATAAGTGCCTGGTGACACGTGTCCTAACTCAACCGAGGTCACGGAGACACAAAAGGCGTCCCTGCCGTCTGAATCTGCCACGTCCTCTACAGAAGACAACTGAGAAGGTCGTGCAGAAATAAGAGTCTAAAGTAAGGCCTGCAGGGGACATCCTGGAAAATCCTCCACAGATTGCTCTGAGAATGATGGTCAATATCTGGTTCTGTACACAACAGTCGTGATGGTGTGGATTGTGCATTTTGTTGCTCTGGTAGTACACAAATAGCAAAGACCAATTGTACATGGAATCCTGCCTTATTTGTGATGGACGTATTCCTTTATCAGGAAACGAAGTCTAGTTTAAGAACTTCCAAGAGACTGGAAGCTGAAAATACTGTAGCATTATGATCGGTTCAGATTACATTATAGCTAATTGAAATTTATCTGGCTCCTGCATCAGGCACTTTCTGCATGTGGGAGAGATCTGTCACAGTGGATGGCTGTATAAAGTACATTTACATCGACAGAGCACAGTCTCTAACTGGAAGCTGTCACTTGGCTGCCCCCACTTACAGTACTGCTGTCTGGAGATAAGATCTGTCCACAAAATTTATCATCGAGTGTCCTTTTTACGTAAATGAAAAGTTCTAATTTTATTTGATTGTGTTTGTAATTAATTTACTTTTCCACTGAATGGAATCAGCATGTAAAAGTAATTATAAGTAATCACTTCCTTTTTTCAAATTTAGTTCAGCTACCATGCATATTATAATTCAATGGGTTCCTGAAAGAATATAAA
The DNA here is from genome assembly GCA_026784285.1 of Stomatorhinus walkeri. Lineage (NCBI taxonomy): Eukaryota > Metazoa > Chordata > Actinopteri > Osteoglossiformes > Mormyridae > Stomatorhinus > Stomatorhinus walkeri. The sequence continues at coordinate 15,300,110 of JAODUD010000008.1, forward strand.
GTCACTATAAAATCAGTTTTATTCGGTTCCACTAAGCACTGAAGTGCATTTTTTCTGTGCAAAAAATTGTAATTCAGGCAGTGGGACATAGACTTGTGCTCTGAGGTTTGAATAATTGCAATTAACAGCATCCCATCAACTGATCGGTGCTGGAAGTGTCTCTCGACCAGTCATTTTCAACAGTCAGTGCTGAGGGCAGACCCACGGGACCCTTTTTTGCTGAAACCCATGGAAATGGGAGTACTTTCCAAACTCCATGTACCTTTTCCACAGAATTTTGTAATGGGCTTTCAAAACATTAAAATGAAGTGTTCTCATAAGGGTGGGGGGTTTGCACCAAGGCATAATATTATTGTGCATTCTGGATTTTATGCTATTTTACACTGATGTCCAAAACCTGCAATGTCAGTATAAATCGTTCGCATGTATCTTAATTGAACACTCAGGGAATTCTGCTGGAAATGTTTGTGCTGTTAAAAACACATTTTAAGTGCATTTTTAATAATTTGGCTTATTTTTCTGGGACCAGCATATTTGACTCACAACCATCTATTGTGAAGGGGTTATCTTTTTCTGAAGTGCTTGTTTAGGAACAAATAGTCAGTTAAGAATGTTATTTTAAAAAGTGCTGAGGGAATGCTGTGCCATTAGCTCTGTGCTGTAATATGCTGTTTTAAAAATGTCATTAACAATGAGGAAACAATGTTTAAAGTTTGCAACATACAACATTATTGTGAGAGTTCAAGTTATGGGCAGGACTAGAGAGGTAATGAAATGAAATAGTGAGAGAGTGCAGGAATCTTGTCCTGGACTTTACTAGGAGCCAAACTAAAGGAAGGCCTCTCTTTTCCAAAAGATTTCCAAGGAAAGTCTTGGGTTTGAAGATTCTGGTGAAACCTATGGTGTAGAGCAGCGACCTCCGATCTTATTTATAGTGAGAGCTACTTCTACAAAAACAGGCAAAACCCGGGGAGCTACTGGGTTGCTGAGGAGCTTAGTTCACGTCCAGAAAGTAAAAATCCAGACCAAGATTTTGTTACAACCAACCAGTTGAGCACTTTCTGATTGTGACTCTGGCTGGATGGAAAATCTTTGTCTGGATTTTTACTGTCTAGCAAGCTACCTAAGCCAGGTTGCGATGGAGCGTCCCATTTTGCCGAACGAGGTGGTTCCTGCCCGGTACATTTTACTAACTGAGGCAGGGCAATCTGTTTGTGCCGATTGACTATGATGGTCTGATAAGCTGACCTGTCAATCGTGATCAACTGCTTGGTGATTACTGGTTTAGAGTTATAATGAATAGATCTATGGTGCACTGGGTCCTCACTTCCTTTCTGTTGTGGTGGTGCAGCTAAGCTGACAGACCCACCAACATCAGCTGTAGTCGATTAGGACATTTCCTGGTGCCCAACAGATCTTTACTCAACTGGTAATGTGTACTCAGGATTCATTCATTAGTTTGACGGTACACATACGCAGACTGAATTGCACATGGCTAATCCACTTGGATACTCATTTCCTACACCAGCCTGACAAACGGGGTGATTCGCTCCTTTCGTATCTGTAATCACTGCCAGGTAAACCGATAGCTCACACTGTTAATCACTCCTGTGGGTCATTACTGGATCCAGAGGTTCCAGTTTTCAACAATAAGGGTGTGATATGCAGCTACCTTGACTCACAATGCCATAGAAAATCTACGGAAATTTTAATCAAGGCATGAACACGTAGTTTTCAAAAACCTTTCTTTTTCGAATTTTTCCCTTCAGTGACCTAGAAATATTTTGGGACTATTACCTTCAGCTTAGACTTTATGGAAGCATTTTTTAATATATAAAGGCTTGCAGGTCTCCAATCAGTCAATGTATCTGCATCCAGAATGTATACAACTGGCTTTCTATGTAATTTTGAGTCTATGCCGGCATTTGAGATTATAGTGCTCACTGTAGTAATTTTAAAAAAGCAATTTGTTGCTTTTTATAAGAAAGGCAATTTTAGATCAGGAAATAGGACCTTATCTTCAGGACGTTCAGGAAATGCTGCTGGAAAATGGAGCATGATATCGGCTGTCTGCAGGAATCAAAGTATGAATAGAAACTGGGGGGAATAGAGAAATAAAGGCTGTTACACTGGCAGGTGTCAATCAAAGACCTTAGATTTCTTTCAGTGCCTTACATGGCCAACTACTGTATGTGTTGCCATGGTAATTTGGAATACACTGTTTGCATAAGTAAGGTATCATATGAAGTGATTCTGGGCACTGCAAGTCTTTGTGCCACAAATTTATTAATTTCCCCAAGGAAAAGTAATTAAACGAGACAAGCTGATAACTAAATACACGTAAAATGTGAGCACAGATAATTTGTCAGATTGCTGGTGTATCTCAGAACACCAGGTCAATGTCATTCTCTGCTGTTTATGCATCACATAAAAATCCTCTCTTCCCCTAATTAGAGCCATTAGTACATATGCACTGATTTAATTACAATAGCATGGCAGAATGTGGAAAATGTATAAATAATATTCATCAAGAATTACAATGCTTAATGATGATAAGCCAAGCTGGACCAGATGATTTAGGATATTGTCCTTTCTGTATACAATATCTTATTGTACATTTGTTTAACAGATCCCAGACCAAAGTATTTAATCCCCAAAACATCATCTGCACAGCTGGATGCATCAATGATATCTTTATCCTTTGAATGTAAATTAGGAGCAGCAGAATAATCAGGTTCTGTACTCGAATCACCACAGCAACTAATGTTATCAAACAAAACCTTTAAGGGGAACCCTACTTAGTCCCTCCCCCCAGCCTCAATCGGAAAAATCTACGAGGGAACCCACCCCCTCCGGCAAAATCGGTCATGGGTTCCTCCTCTGCATAACATCGCAGAAAGATGTCGTAGGTTTCCCCTCGAAGAAGAGGCCCACCTAAAGGTCCAGAATGAGCTGAGTGGTGAAGAGATAAAAATGAAGGTATCAGGACAGGTATTATATTGTGGAAAAGATTAAGAATAATGGTGTCCCGCAGCCATATGGTAGGCTCACAAGTGTGGGTGACTGAGCAGAGACTGGAGTTATGAGCAGTGGGGATGCAGTGGTAGAGAGTAACCCCTCATCAACATCCTCACAGATGTGAGTGTAGGTCGAAGCGTTCACCAACCGTAAAGCTGGCAAGGGTCACTGATTTCGCAATTAATTATTCAGATTAGAGTAGGAGGAAGGAGTCTGTTCGCAGCATATGTGGATGCATCTATGCGCGTCGTGATTCCACAGTTTTATATCATTGGGGGTGAATGTCCTGCTGTGAAATGCAAGCAAAGAGGACGGCAGCTTCGTGAGGTAACCCTAACAGGATCCCTACTAAACACACTATGCATAAGAAAGAGGCAGGAAATACAGACAGGGTAAATAATAAATAACAATAAAGCTTTTAGCTATCCAGATATTTAGATATATCTGTCTAATCCTGGCCATTTGCAACCTCCCAGAAACTGCTTCCGCCTTCAGTTATATAAAAACCCCAGGTTTGTCTCTGTGTGATTCATGTCATCTATCAAAACACTAGATAAATAGCCAAGGCCATTGCAGAAGGAAATAAATGTTGAAAAATGAAAATCTTTTTATTATATACTTGAAATGGTATAGTGGTTGGCATTCTGTTTTTCTTCTCTGAATATTTATATGTAGGCAGAGTGATGTCTAAGGGTTTGTACCTGACCACCTGAAACACATTCAGTCGTGTGTCTGATCGCTACCTACTGTAGCCTCACTGCTAAACTCAGTTTTGCATCTTGGAGACTTTCACATGAATGTCTTTGTGTGACCTGCACTGAAAGTGACTGGAAACGCAAGCAGGTGACATAGCGATGGAAGGAAGGAACAGGAACTTTTTAATGGGGTATTGGAGGGTATATGGCTTTAACGGGGGGAACAACTAAAGAAAACAGAAGATATGACCATAGGGCAGAGGTGCAGAGAATACAAATACAGGCCAAGATTTTGTTCCAAACAGCTAGTTGAGTATAAAGAGTCACAGTCACAGAGTACAGAACTGGTTGGTTAAACAAAATCTTGGTCAGTATTTGTACACTCTGGATCTGAAATCTCCACCTCTGCCATAGGGGCATTGGGTTTAGGACAATGGGGTACAGGCTGGGGTGATGGAAAAAAACAGTACATTAACACTGGTGTATATGACCGTTAGTAAGATATAGAGCAAGGTTCCCCAATTATAGTCCTGGATGGCCAGTCTGCAACACAGTTTGCAGACTTCCCTGCTCAAATTTACCTTATTCAGCTCATCGGCCAAGTTCTAGGTTTAGTAGGTGTGTTTGAGCAGGGAAATCTGCAAACTGAGCTGCAGACTGGCCCTCCTGGACCAGATTTGGGGAACCCCGGCCTAAAGTATATAAATGAACATCCACGTCACCTGGCATAAAGTATATAAATGAACATCCACGTCACCTGGCATAAAGTATATAAATGAACATCCACGTCACCTGTCATACAGTATATAAATGAACATCCACGTCACCTGTCATACAGTATATGAATGAACATCCACATCACCTGTCTTCCATTTACCTTTTCAACTTTGACATATACACTAGTTTGAAAAATTGGGGGAACACTTCCAATTGTCAGAGATTGCAGAACTTCAATCAACTGTAGCTCCAGTTACTTGTTTAATTATCCAATGTATGATACGGGTGGAATTCATTGATTGTTTATAAACATCCATCATTGTCAATATCTGTACGTCATTTTAAAACGTAATGCCAAAAATGCCAGGTGTTTCCACAATTTTGGCCACTAGTGCACAATATAAACCTGAGTCATCATCATCTACTTCTTTACAACATTTCTTCTGGTGAGGGTGACAGCGGCTCCTTCCAAGGCGTCACATTCAAACATTCCCAAGCCAAGTTGGAGGTGTAAATCCTCCCGCAAGTAGTGTGTCTTCCATTTACAGTGTGAATCTCAGTGGTAAATAACCAATAATAGCAGAACTATCTGTGATTATCTGTGACAATTTTTTTTTTACTCGGTGATAATTAATTCAGTCTTTTTGAAATGGAGAACTTGTGACTCAGACATCAGAAGCCCAATAATGTTTCACACCTGAGAATATTGCAAGTGATTAATCTAAGTGAAAAATTCTAGGAAAGCTTTTAAGGCACTAAACAGTAACTAGACAAATTGTTTTTCAGGTGATTTTGGAACCTTTTCCAAAATGTGACTCAAAATAAAAAGGGATCCTGCTTAGCTCAGTAAATGCGGTGACAGAGAATTCAAAAGACACAACCACCCATTTACACCTCATGCCAGCCGTTTAGTTTAAACAGGGGAAAACCTCAATTAAATGGCCCACTCTTAGCACCGAAAGCATGACGGCGGAACTGTGCCTCGCAACTGCCTACCTTCTAAGTATAAGCATTAAAACGCGCTGAAAGAGCAGCCGCAGAGGGTAGCTGGGTGCAGCGGAGCCACAAAAACAGTGCACAGACGTGTGGTCTACTGCTGCAGTGTTCGTTTCGGCACGATCCATTCCAGGCCGTTACATCTGACAGCTCCATGCCTTCAACCGCACATGCACGGTGAACTCACTCTGTGATTAATGTTAAATCATTTTCCTGACTAATCACAATAATGAAATCTGTTCATGTAACATTACACAATGTCCCCAATGCTGTAGAAAAGTAATGACATATTCTGAGCTTAATAAAATGGCATTCTTGCTTACAGTGCCACGGTTGCAGTTCAGTTTAAGGGGAGGCGCCCTCCAGCCCCTGAAATGCTTGCTTACGGTAAGACAGCGTGAGACTCCGTGTGACTATTTCACTAGTAATTACGCTAATATGTTCCTTAACATGAAACATAAGCAGCACTTAGCGTTTGAAAAAACGAGAAGTCTGAGCTCACTTACACAAATAAATGTTAATTAACCCAACTAATGGTACAGGCAGCTTTTGACGGGACCTTAAGAAGAAGCCAGTGGAAATGAAAGAACAACCTTCGGCCTTGCACCACCTTCTAATGCACACTGCACTAACAGGCTATAGGGCTGCAAAAAAATGCACTTTCAGGGAGGCAGTTAGGAGCCTGTGGTGCAGCAAAACGCTGCCGATTCACATTACAAACCGCTGATGTGAGCCCCACCCCAGAGAAATGCAACCACTGCTGACTGAGGGGGCAGGGGGAAGTTTTACAGAGAGGCTGCAACAAATGTACTGTATACAGCACAGAGTCACGGTCAGCGCCAGTGCACCGAGAAGACTGCAGCTAGCGTCCAGAGAGATCCGTGGTTTGCTGAAGGACATACTCAGGCCAATATCTCACCCACCGTTGCAGACAATCAGTAGGATAAAGGGTTCTCTGGTAGAGAAGGGATATCATAGCAGAGAGCAGGGCTACTGACAAACACCTTCTGGTAAACATGAATTAAATACCTGCTTAATATTCTTCATACCCTCTCGAGCCTGAAGACTCCACAGTGTTATTATGTGAAGTATGGTGTTTCCACATCTTTCTTCAGCTCTCTCAACTGCTGTTTGATGAAAGTAAATGACCCCTGACAAGCTTCCATATTAATGACTGCCCAGCTCTTTAATATGATCTAAAACAATGCAAAAGTACATTCCCAATCTGTGCTACATCTGTTATGACTCAGTGCTTACAGGCTGGGTAATCCTGTTCAGCGGGTCAACGTGAAGCTATTTGGAGTTAACAGAAATGCATTAGATTAATGATCTTAGCTAAGCAGTGGTGCAATACATGTATAAAATATTATACGCTTATACGCTGAGCACTGTTTGTTGGAGAATAAGGAAAATATGGGACAGAAAAGACATCTGCTATGAAAGGCTCCGAATAAATTAACAACTTAATTACCTTCACATTGTTTTCTTATTTGTAATTAGTGCATGCCATTGGGTATTACAGTAGTTTTCAGGGATTTAGAATGGAAGAACACCAAGATGAATAGAACCGGGTTTTTCTAAAAATTTCATTCCCTTCTTTACAATAAAATGTGATAAAGGTACTGTTTCAGTTGGTTGGATTTTACTGTGCTGTATCTTAAAAACCTGGCACTGCAACTAAACTTTTCTAAGTTTAATTGCCATTAAACTCTTCTAAGATTATAGAGTATTTGCAGTTCAAAAGTTGAATTTAATTTATTAGGAAAAATTTAGTTATCTTAACCAAATTCTCAAGTTATTCCATAATAAGCAGCCCAATATTGAAATCAATATAAATGAAACGGAAGTTGTGACCAGTAGACTGCAGAACATGTAGAACTAAGCACAGCATCTTACAGCTGCTGTGATCAGTGAACTTTGGTTTTACTGGTTTCTTGAATGCAGAATTGTTCACTGGTAGACTAAGGTTGCCTCGCTACTTCTGAAAAAATAAAAGCAGACTAAAAATAATGATGACCAAAGGAAACAGGCTGAACAATTTTTAGATCTGTCCTACAACACTTATTTTGCCAAATAAAACATTATCCCATTGCTACCCCTTTGTACTGCACTGCCCTTGAAAAAGCTTATCTTTAACCTAACCGAAAATGGACACGCTCATTAGAGATTGCCAGAAAAAAAGTAATCTTGAATCAGACGCATCCTTAAGAACATACTCTTTCTAATGTGTTCCCACTGGAGCAGTTTATGAGAAATGGATTCTGGGAAATGCAATGCTTTTTTTTTTCCCCTTTCTCTATAGATGCAGCATCGCCATTGGCTGTGGTGAGGTGGGGGGTGGCTTCCTGGGATGGGGGGCTTCCTTCGCACGTTAGCATGCCAGTCATAGGCTGCTCCATGGGAGCATACAGCCAATGGCGTTTGATGCTATGAGAAGCCCTTGTATGTGTTACATTTCCATCTATAAGCAGGTCTCATCTTTTCGAACAAATAAAAAGTGCTCAGTGCGTTCTGTTTTAGGATACTTTCGTATAAGAGCCAAGATATATATTATTTAATGAAAGTCATGAATCTGCCATAAGCGAGACATTCTTATCCATTAAAGGGTCGAGAGGATGGACTGGTGTGGACACGTACAAACACACACCCAGGGAAACATAGCGACGTCGGTTAATCCAGACCAGCGTCTCCCATTTTTTGCTCCCGGCAGGGAGCAAAAATGTGCACTGTGTGCAGGTCTCTGAGGACTGGTTTTTGAGAAACAGTGATCCAGACAGCTTGTCTTTTATCTTTTGAAGGAAAAACATACAGAGGCTAAGCAGAAGAAGCAAACCTCACGCACAGACACACTGTAAGGTCAAAGGTCACCATGCTACTTGCTGTAACATTCAGCACCCTGGCATTGCTTAAAATCAGCTATGGAAGTCATTAAAATTCTTCACATTTTGGTCATAATTCACACTTTCATTTTTCCAGTATATGCATGTTTATGGGGTGTATGTGGTTACAGCTGCTTAGCATTCAATGTTTCTTTCTTTCTTTCTTTCAGTTTCAGTTTATTATCGAATGCATGTCACTGTAGGGGGCTAATGCTTAGGAGTCACTGTAGGGGGCAAATGCTTAGGAGTCACTGTAGGGGGCTAATGCTTAGGAGTCACTGTCATGCACTCTGCCGCAGTTACTATTACAGCAATGTACTTACAGGCAAGATGCAAACGAGCAAATCAGTCTTTTTGCAGTCTTCCGTTATTGTCTGTCTTTGTCTCCCCCAATGCCAAACGAGAGTGAAGTTAGCTGAGCCCTAAAAATAGTTCTCTCGTTTTTTTGGAGTCACATGATTAATGGGCTCTGCGGCCGAGGGAATTTTTGTCCTCTTCATCCGATCTATTATATAGGATCACAGAGGATCTAAATGGAAATATATACTGTATGTACTGGAATATCACAATTAAATATGTTATAACTGTATAGTTGGGGGCTCTTGCTGAGTTCAGCCCTGAATTGATGGCCCACTGGCACAGAATATCAATTTTACCAGCAGGAAGGACCAGAGAAGTGTGATAACTATGCACTTAAAATCAATGGCAATTAGTAACCTTACATTACTGCAGTGCCCCCAACTCCTAGGGGCAGCACTATGATCTACTGATCACATGATCAGTGCCAAAGATAAGGCTAGAAAGGGAGTTATAAAGCTATTGGTAAAAAACAGCCTGGTTAAGGCTTCTTTTATGACACCGGACCGTGAACATAATCCCTGCAATGAAAGTTCCCACTTAGCTTTTAATGAATCCTTTGGAAGTCATCCCTGCCCGCGGGAACTTTCTTATGTGAAGACTTTAGAGGTCAGTCATAAAATATTGAAAAATCCTATATATAAAAAATATATAATGCATGAGCAAAGGCACAAAGATCGCCTGTTCTGAGTTAGCGCGCCCCTTCCCTTTCCTCAAAATAAAATTTGATTAAATAATGTGATATTGTGAAAGTTCGTTGAGTAATATGGGGAAGTCAAATCGCAAACATGCCACAGGCATTGAAATATATGATGGTACACATAAGGTAATAACATCTTCTTATTGAAAGATTCACTGATGTGATATTCCACTGGCATTTCCATCTAAAACTATTTCTATGTAGGTTCACCTTATCAGCAAACAAATGATTCTGAAGGACTTTTTTTAAAAGCTGCAATAATTCTCGTATTACACAAAGCAGGAATATGCAGGATGTCTTGAGGGTTACAGGAATAAACACCTGTGATATGGGCGTTTTTTTTTCTTGTTTCATTTTGTTCATTTGATGTTCTCGTTCTGTACAACGTCCATGATCACTGTGGTGAAATAAAATGAAACGCGATGAGCGATTCACTCAGACCAAAGAACAATAACAGAATGTTGTATTTTTGTGTGCATATGGTTTCTGTCATTTTTGGGGGAGGGGTCACCATTGCCTTCCATCCATCCATTATCTATACCCACTTACCCTACTGGGTCACAGCAGAGGCTATCCTGGAAGCAATGGGCACAAGGCAGGAAACAACCTTGGATGGGGGGCCAGCCCATCACTGGGCACACCCACACACCTTTCACACACACAGGCATACCTATGGGCAATTTAGTATCCCCAATTAGCCTCAGCATGTCTTTGGACTGTGGGGGGAAACCGGAATACCTGGAGGAAACCCCACGATGACACAGGGAGAACATGCAAACTCCACACACGGAACCCAGGCAAAGACTCGAACCCAGGTCCCAGAGGTGTGAGGCAACAGTGCTAACCACCGCACCACCATGCTGCCCTGCATATGGGAGTAATTTATGTTCCACCTGACTCCTGCTAGATTTAAACCTGTGTCCTAATTACAAAAGGTGCATTTTATTGAGAGGTTTACAGCTACATGTCTGAAGTAGATTCACAGAAGCTGATTGTAGTGACAGAGTGGTGCATTCAGTAAACAGAGGACAGAGATACTTCAATCTGGATAGCATTATTAATAATGAACACATCACATACCAGCCTTGATATTTCATAAGGGAGGGAAAATATAGATTGCTGTGTATTTAACTTAATGACAATTTCATTATTTCTGCATTTTCATTTAAGCAGATAGCAGCAATTGAGACAAAAGCTATTGGAATTTGATGATCATTTTTAAATAGAAATACATTAATCTAAGAAATTTATTTTCATAACTATGGCACAGGACTGCATCTGTTATGATAGAGTATATGCACTTTTTAAGTAGGATGAAGTGATAAAGTGTGAAGAAGTGGAGCGAAACAGAGAAGATGGCCCTGTCTTATAGCATAAGCAGTAGCTAGTAGTCATATATCTTACAGCTCCAGTCATCTGACTTATGCTCTCAAAGGCAACTACAGACAGTGAGAAAGGTAACACCAAAAAATGTAACAGGAAACAATTCTGGCCCCATCGAGAACCCAGGACAGTGGTCAGAAGCTGTACCTGTAAGTTAAATAAGCTACACAGTTATTGTTTATGATTTATGTATTGTTTGTATATCTTTACTGCGTGGCGGGTAAAGAGGCATGCGGGGTGGAGCTACAGGATAAACCTCTGAGGGTGGTGTTTATTTAGGGATAAGTGGGGAAATAGGGCGTAGGTTGAGGACAAAGTGAGATTTATTGTTGGCCGAGTTGGGGCTGGTACTTCCCCCAGAGCGGTCAGACATGGGTCCCATGTAACCGGTTGGATTTTCCGAAGGTGACAGTCCTCTCTGGATGGACAGCCCCAGGCTGGCTATCAACAAGAAGGAGAAAACACCGGTGAGTTGCTCACAGTTCACTCTCTCCCCGTCCTGCTCGCCACGCCGGCTTTAATCCGTGCCGAGGGAGACGACCTCTCCTTGCGCTGGTCATTAGCGGAGGCCGAGTTGCCCTATTTGTGCTCCTCTTGGATGGCTCCATGGCTGTGCACAGGGAAATCGCAGCTGCTGTCCAGGCAGCGAGGTGCTGAATGCCGATCTCCAGCTCGCGACATATGCCTGGGTGCCCACACGTCTCAATAGCTGTATCCATCACTTCCGCTGTTGATGACCTGACACTAATGACCTTAATAGCAAGGCCCCTATTCGCTACCTATGTGTGTTATTCAAGACAGTACTTGCTTAAATATAATCTACAGCTTTTGTGTATATTATAATATCCACTGTTACATCTTCTAAGACTGTTTATCCAGTATCATGGTAAGTCTGAAACTTATCCCAGGATGCACAGTGCCCCCGCCCTGGATGGGATGTCCATCTATCACTGGACACAACCTATAACACCTGATGTATGTAGAGGTTAATATCATTTGGTGTATACAGAATTTATCGAGTGACTTTTAAAAGATTTAATAAACACCGAAGCCCTTTAACGTGTGATATTGGAGACCTTCAGAGATGTTTGCCTGAATGGATTTGCCGCTTGTGCTACAATAGCTGCTTGTGGTTGACAATATTTAACATGTAACCTTAGTCTTAAGCGGACATTCCTCATATTTTAGCAATATTTACATTGTCTAAGATATTGACCTGTGTCAAATGCCAGATGAAATAGCACATTTACGGTCTTTTAGTATGTTTTGTGAAGGATGAGTGTTGCTATTCCTCTTCTGCGTGCAAAATATATGTATTCCATTTCCTGCTTGTTTTACTGATGTTACTCAGTGTTCCAGATTTTCAGTGAACATTCCCGAATCAATTATATCTAACTGCCGTGCATCTCGCTGGTTTTCACAGAAAGTTTTATGGCGTATATTATAGAAACTTCTTTGCATAATATACTCCTCACTGGTTACTGGAAAATCCATTTGAGTATGATCTTCACTTTTCAATCTTACCCATGCTAATCAGTGTGCTGCACTCTACCGTGATTTAACAAGATCTCAGGAGGACCTCAGGAAGAGTGTAGAAGTATTCTTCATGCTGAATAGACCGTAATAAAACTACTAAGAAAAAGTTGGCCTGGGTTTTAGTCCACTAAAAGACAAATATGCACATTTCCCTTAAGATCATGGTAAGTCTGCCTTCAAAATTATCTGATGGAATGATAATAAAATCCATGGAGGACATTCAAAAGAAACATGCTACCACAATCAAAGATCTGCTGGTCTTCTGTGATTGTGCTTTACCCATCTTCATACCTTATCAAAACAAGGCATCTTATAACAATACAAGGTAAGTTAAACAAACGTCTCTGCCTAAGACCATTCTGGCTTATCCTAAGTTTTAAATTTTGTTGATCGCATATAAAGCATGATTCTGTTACAGTAAAATCACATTACATGTGAGTCCACTGTATCTGATGCTCTTTCTGCATGTTCTTAAAGGCGCACGGGCGGGACCAGCGGACCTCGCCCATTATAGACGATATTCCATTATAGGCGAGTCCACTATAATGGGATTTTACTGCATTTTTAAGAATATCACCGGAATTGACTAATTTATGGAAAAAAACCTCTTCTATTTTAATGTTTTGTCCAAAATGTTCAGTGAGGGCTCCTCTGGGTTGAGACCTGCTGACTGGGACAATGACAGCATGGCACATGTCACACATTATTCCCAAGCCCATAAAACCAAACAGCGGCCACTAGTGGTTTGTGGAGAGACAGTATGGTTTTACTCTCATCAAAATAAAAATGCCCCTGATTTTTATTTATGGTTTATTGGCTTCTTCCTTGCCCTCTGAGGCCAAGCGAACTATACCAGGAGCAGCTATACAGCTTTCATGAAGTGGACTAAAGGCAGCCTATATAATTATATTGCCTTTTGAATGATGAGTATCCTAGCCTTCTATTGACGGTTCTATTAGCATACCACATTATTTTGACACAAAGTCTTCAGGATAGCGACTGAAAGTGGCACAGTGACCCATTTGCTTCAAAGGATGTTCAGCTTCAGTTCTGGGTGACCATGTATCCATTAACTGCCTAATTATTTTTTCCTCAGGGCTCTGACACCATTCATTTTGAGGAGAAGCGAGGAAATGGACTGCAAAATTCTGTTGCGAAGGGGCTATTTCAAGGGAGTTTGCAAAATTTCCTACGGCAGACTATGACCTGGAAAATATTCTGGCCAATATAACAGGTGTTTCTTGGAGAGTGAAGCAGACTTTCAGAATGGCCCTAGGATTTAGACATAAGTACACCAGAATTCTGTCAATCTGTCAACAGTGCGACGCGCATGCCAAATATTTCAGGCCTGGTGATTAGGACATATTACATGTACAGGAGAATGTGCTAGATACGCTAGATTTTTTAAAAAGAAGAATTTAAGCAAATAGCATCATTTTATTGCACAGTTAATGCAGTTATAAAAATCAAGTAAGAAATTTCAGGTTAAGTACTTTTCTCAGAAGTCAGAGAGTTGCGGGCACCCTTCTGGGACTGCAATTTTCTGCATGCAATTACATATTGCGTTTCACGGGGCCACCTGCAGTTCTTCTGAACTATTTAATACATTTTGCATTGTAGCAAAACAGGATAAAATGCATCACTTTATATCCTACGCCATTGTCTCTTGATCGATACTGGTGATTTATATACCTGTAGTTGAACTACACTATGCGAAGTACTCTAGTCTCCTTTTCCCGGGTTGATTCTTAAAATTCTGGCTTTATGCGTTCCGCCCATTCACTGTTTCATTGGTGAGTTATAATAGAAGCATTCTTATTTCTTAGTTCATGTATTTAAAAATATATATATATGTATAATTACATTGGACCTGCACATACCACGTATGTAAGTGCTGTCAATTTTCAAAATTTAGCTGTACAGTTATGTAGCTGGAAACAACCAAACTGTGAATCATTTTTCTGACTTGTTTCACGTTGAGGGTCAATTGCCCTGCCACCTTATCCTAGTTTCATCAGTACTGCAATCCATTTTAAGTAGATTTAGCTGCCACTCAGCACGGGCCACAGAAAAGGGGTCAGCACAGCTGAGTGCCCACCAGGCTCTGAGATGAGCCCAGACAGGACCCACGAGCGTTTGTTTGCCAGTGCCTAACGGCCAATGAATAAACTGAATGTCATTCTTCCTGAATGCATGAATGGTCTCATATTTATGGAAGCCTGAATTCTGTAACTTTGCGAATCACACCACAATGGAATCCAACAGAAAAGTAGGCTGAGTGCACATTGGCCTTTTGGGGTGACATTTAAGTACAGGACAGGTTCAGATTATTGATAATAGTCCCTGCATCAATATATTAATGAAGTACGTGTCGAACAAGTGCATTGTTCAGTTGGTAAGAATGAACGGAGAGCAGATTCAAAGTACAGCACAATGAACCAATTAACTGATTACAAGACACATGTTTCCTGAGTTCCTGGGCAATTTGCCTCATATGCTGTACCCCTTGTGCCAAAATTACCATTAAAATAAACTTGAAACAATGATTAAGATTTCCTCAGTCTTCAAAAGGCTATTTTGACATAGAAAGGCAGAAATCAAGAGAAGTGGCTCCCTCTGCAACCAGCGACAAGAAAAGGGTAACAAGAAAGTATAAGAAACAAACCCCCTATGGAGATGTAGCACTTCTGGGCCTGGTAACCAGGAAACCAGCAAAACTTTACAGCAGTATGATAGGCTTCCTACTGGGTCATCCACGGATATTCAGCCTGAGGTGGCGGCACATCGATGATGTGCATCATACTCACTGTTAGGATTTTGCAGGTCTTATACAGGTGATGTTTCCAAAGGCTAAGGATACTGTGTTTCAGCATGAGATGTTGAAATAAACACAGGGAGGTTACATTGCATACAATAAAATTAGCTGTTTTAACCTGATTAAGCTAAAATGAAATCAGCCAGGGCAGAGTAAAATACCAGACCCACTGTCTATATTTAAATGCTGTTGCTAAGGAGATTTACCACCAGCAGTTCTCTTAAATTTTACAAGATCTGCATCATAGATCAGAAGGTGTATCCCAGCTCGTCCACATTGATCAGTCCAGTTAGATTAGTAGAAGCAATCATTTTAAATGCCTTTAAGTAAGAAGAAAAGGGGTCTGTCCTTAAAGGGAAATCAGAAGAGAAATGCGTAGCTGGTATAATGTGATCATATTTTGCCCTTCTGATCACAGTCATTTGTGGAACCATTTTCTTATTAAGTTTTCTGTGTCTTGACTATTACTAAAATATAGAAAATACGTCTCGGATTGGAGGTATAATTAAAGGCGAGATCAAAGAAAAAAAATGAAAGCCTGACTAACACATAAGTATCGATAGTGTACCCATTTTTCCATTTATCTGAATCTGTGGTATTCCATAATATTTTTTTCCAGGGTATAAAGGTTGTTCTGTACATACATATTTCAAAAATTATCCTAGCCAGGATCATAGGGCAAGGCCTAGGGTGTGTCCCAGCAGCCACGGAGCACAAGGCTGGGATGCCAATCCGTCACAGGCCACACGAGCTCACCCACCAGGAGCAATTCAGAAATGCCCAATATCCTAACTACATATTTTTTAAATTTAGCTATAGACCTAGGCAACACGGAGAACATGCAGACTTCAGACACAGAGCAGCAATTCCAACCCCCAATTCAGGAAGTCTGGGGCAACAGGGCAACCTTTTAACTTTGGAGTTAACCAGAACCAGAGGTGTTGTAAAATAAAAATCCTGGCCAAAATTTTGTTTCAACCAACCAGTTGAGTACTCTGTGATTGTGACTCTTTACAAAGACAAAATCTTGGTCTGTAATTTTACTTTCTGGACGTGAAATTTTCCTCTAAACAGGATTAAGGTACCACTGATTGTGACCAAAGCAATATGCTGTATTAGTGGAAATCTACCAAATCAATTTGGATATAAAGCTTCTGTCGCCGTTCTTAGCATCAATGTGTCATTTAATAACATGATGGACAATGGCTTTATTAAAGCTACATTTAAGTCATAACAACAGAAATGAATTTCAACCAGTAGATTTATGAGTGTGGGCCATGCAAATATTGCACTCAACATTTTGAGATTTCAATGTTTTATTAAGGTGATTTTCCAAACCCTCCCCAGGCTTTGAGCCGTAGCCTTTCTCCAAGAAAGTCATTAGGCTGGACTTTGACTAAAAGTACCATATCTGTGACTCTGCAGAAGAGGCCATATCCGTTTACAAAAGGAAAGAAAAGAAGTAACATAAAACTACCAGTGGTGATGCCCTCAACAGAAAACTAAGCTCTACAAGTCAGTAACACCTTTGCCTTTGGTGAGTTTTGACACTAGATGTTATGTTGGTGGTCAGAGGGTGAAGCAGTACATGTAATGAGGGGAAACATGTTTCCATAGCTAGTCCGCCACAAATCGCATGACACTGACCACAAGCACACTCAAACTTTTAAAGTCCAATTAATCTTAACTTGAAAGATTAATCTCTTCGATCATCATGATCCTGAGTGACAGGGGCCCTACAGTAAGAAAGGCTAGAACATAATGCCACTTTTCTACTGTCACCAAGAACTAAGTTTTACCTGTGTCGTACCATGAACTGGTTTCCATTGTGAATTATGCGAGCCGTACCTGTACTGTACCCGTGCTGACATGGCGTACTAGCAGGTCAAAAACCTGACCGAACCAAACTGGTTCTAGCGCCACCATCTGATTGGTTGAAATGCACAGAGAAACCGGCGTTCTGCATTAAAATGCATAGATTATCAGAAAGCAAACAGGGCACATCCTACAGTATATATTATTCATTATTAGTAGTATCTCACATCACGATGTATTGATGCATTCCCGATAGTACCATGGAACAGCTGATTGGAATGGTTTCGTAATGCAAATTTATGTACGCAAATGCTAATTCTGTTAGCGTTTGATGCTAACATAAGATGGTGATTCTCATAGAAGTGCTAGAAGAATTTCCCACAGAGTAAATTATGATGTACACTGTGTACACAGTAAATAAGCGTCTCTTCAGTTTTACGTTATTGTCACTCTCCAAAACCAGCAACGCCTTTATTGAGCTGAACCTTTTGCAGTGCAAAAGCAAACCGAAGCTAGCTGGAACCGCACTGTAACCGCACTGTAACTAGCGTCTCTTTGGATATAGGTCAGGTATGGCTTGGTTCCAGTTTGCCAGTGGAAAAGCACCTTAATTGGATTAGTCTGGGTTAGGGCCTAATATAATGTGTTTTCAAGGGCTCCAAAATCTCTGGCAGCACTCCTGAGTAATACAATAACAAGTCAACAACTACTATAACTTGTGACATAATATCCAAATTCAATATTAATAACATACTTCACCACAGATCTATAGTACTAAAAAATCACGTAATTTCTGCCAGTCTTGAGCTTCGAATTTATGTTTGGAAAGATTCATAGGCATGTTTGAATTTGTAACTCCATTATATCACCTCCTTTTGGGATGCATGCAGCTTTCTAACAGGTTGTGATGAGTTTAATGCAGACACACATCCTTTTAATGACTGGCACCTCTTACCACTTTGGGAATTTCACATATTGAGCTGTCATATTCAATATGTGCATTGCGATGCATGGTGTAGGCAATCTGCATGAATCCGCTTGCGCAAAACACCCCAGTTGCACATAATTAAACAATACACCTCTTTCAGGTGTTTTTACAGTGACTTCACAAACAAATGCTTTCACTTCCAGTAAACCCAAATTATATTATCCAAGTCTGACGTAACTGGATGGTTTAAATTCACAGTTTGAGTGTCTGTTTTATCCCCCATATTTTCAGTTTAAACAGCAGAATGTTGAACACCTGAAACCCATTGTAAGGTGTAGCTGCTTCGCTGTTTCCTTGGCCAGCAATTTAGCTTCTCAGCTCCAAATTTCTCTTCCTGCCCAGGCCGTGTGTCTGCTTCTGTGTGTAAAGGTCTACACGATCCCTGTGTTTATGTGTGTTTTCGCTCTGTACTCTGGCTTCCTCTGATCATATTGATGGTTTAGGTGAGCTAGCTGTTTGGAATTCCCCTTCAGTCTTCGAGTGCCTGTGTTCAATGTCAGAAAGCCTTGTGCCCTGGAATAAGCACCAGGTTTACTGCCACCCTGCATTGCATAAGCAGTACAGAATGAATGACCTAAGTGGTCAATTTTAAAGTCCAACATACAACCAGCTGCTCACTAAACCAAGATTGCTGACTCCAAAATATCCTTTTTCATCCTTTTCGCCCTCATTAGTACGGCTGGACCTGGCATTATCTCTGCCCACTGATTCATCTTTTGAGTAAGCATTTCCTGCAGTGCCGAGAGGCACTGCCACAATATACCGATGCCATGCTATGTTCTGTTTGCCCAGGGAGTGTCTGCATGACAAATTGTGCTTTGGCGTAGGAAGGAAGAAACTTGTTTTTGGGGGTACTAAACAGCAGTCACTACTATGTGTGAAAATATTAATGTTCTGAATCTAAGATTCAGACAATATAGTGGACATTTAGCTATTCCCGACAGAATATTCATTTAGATTCTTTCAGTCTAGTGTCACTTCATAATTTCACAGTTATCTCTCAGTGGAACAATTTTTACATACTAAAAGTACTTCGTGTAAAAATACTACAGTTGTATATTGTAATAGAAGCATGAAAAACATGAGCGAATATAAATGTTAAAATCTCCTTTTTAAATAATTCTTGTGTATTATTATAATAGTTGATAGTGATACATAAATGGTCATTTGCCAGATAAAAAAGAAATTAAATCATTCTTTATATCCAATCATACATGTTGGAAAATTCCTGTTCCAAAAGTGATTTCTAGCTCTCTATAGTAGCTTGTGCTGACGCTCCAGAAGCATTGCCTTGGGAAACTGGTGTCTCTAATTGTTAATAATACATGTGACATGTTTTTCTATAATAAACTTTTCCTCTTATCGCTCTTACCAGGGTTACTGGACACTGCAGACAGACTCATCTAATGACCATCATCTAGTAAGCAGTAAGAGTTAGCAAAAGACCAAATCTAAAATTGTCTCAGTTTTTTCCCCCTAGAGCAGATATAGACTGTTTACTTACAGTAACAGATGGAGAACCCAAAATAGCATAAAGATACACTGATATGAATATTTTTCAATCTACTAAAATTATGTTTTTGTGAAAAATGAGCAGTCTCTGTATTGAATAATCATTTCACATTTGCTTTGGAGATCCACAAATCAATGAGATGTTACCCTTTATAATTAGTAACAGCCTCTTATACTCTCCTTCGATGATCTGATGAAGTACTTTTCTCCTTATTATAGGCCCATTGCCCCGTGGTTCAAATTTTCCCACCTGCAATATTAAAG
This sequence comes from Stomatorhinus walkeri, assembly GCA_026784285.1. Classification (NCBI taxonomy): domain Eukaryota; kingdom Metazoa; phylum Chordata; class Actinopteri; order Osteoglossiformes; family Mormyridae; genus Stomatorhinus; species Stomatorhinus walkeri. The sequence continues at coordinate 15,319,785 of JAODUD010000008.1, forward strand.
ACCCATGAATATTTTACAGTGGGGCGTCATTGATCAGTCGTCGCAGAGTGAAGGGAGATGGATCAAGGGCACCTCCAGATCGACAGCCAACCGTCTTCCACTGGGCACCTACAGGGCATCCGTGATAGTGGCCCATGGTAACAGTCCCAGTGCTGTTAACTACATGATGTGAGAAAAAAAAGAAAGAAAAAACTCTCACGACGATCTTATCCCCCGAGATCTGGAATCGAAGAAACGTGCTACATTTCTCCAGCTTGCACCAGGACTGCATCTGAGAAGCAGACGCTAATTTTGCTCCCCGTGCAATAACGAGTTTCACCTCTGTTTCGGCGAGAGCGATTGTACACTGATGAATATCATCAGAATGGGATCCGAAACCGCTGAGAGGCAGGCAGAGCTGCCCGTCCGCTGTCTGCATCAATTATTCATACGATATTAAAACAACTCGAAAAAACAAAAGTTAGCAGAACTGAGCTTCATCACCATCTGTATTCCCTGATGAAAAACAAACGGTCCTGATATGACCTGTGTCCCGGTGAGTGAAACTTTATTGAGTATTGATTTTGTTCTCTCTTCTCCAGATGACAAACACCTCCTGGTCAAGGTCTGTGAGGAACGAGTGGATCAGTGAGCTGCATCAGCAGGGATAGTTGGCTCAACATTCCCTCTGGCAGGACCAGGATCCTATGCTACAGCCTGAATCCTGACACTATCCGCTCTGTTATGCAGCACAAGCAACCTGTTCCAAAAAAAAAAAAAAAGTTTCAATATAATCGCGAGATCATGGTTGAGCCCCATTACTAACATTTAGAAATGTGGGAGCTTTTCCAAGGAATACTTTTATCCAAAGCAATGCACATTTTTAAGAATGCAGGCCCAGACAGTCCCTGGGATTAAGGGCCGTGTTTGGGGGCCCAATAGTGAAATGACTAGAGTGACTCTGGGATTTGAACCAGCAACATTCCAATAACCACCATGCTAATCTGCTGGGCCACACCATAGATCCATGTTTCACTGGAAAGGTGTACTAAAGGGTGATAATATGTATTTTCCATGTTTACAGTATATAATACTTCGAATACACAGTCACTATCCATAACTGCGTATAACCACAATAACTAGCACTTAAACTTATATCTTAAAGAACTTAATTGAAATTAAAATGTCTAGATTTTTAAATATATTATACATAAGCACCTTTCGTTTTATTCATCCATCCATACAGTTTTATGTGACGTGGCAGTTAAGAAAGTTTGATTTGCTAGTTTTTGTGGAAATTCGTAGTTCTACGTAATAGTTATACCTTTAAATTTCACCAATTACACCTTAAATGTAGAGGATGGGGGAGGGCTTTTCTTCCAGTTTATGTAAGTGACTTTGTTTAGAAACAATGATTATGCAAACGCTGGGCTGTTTTCAAAACGTGTCAGAAACAATTGTTTCTTTCTCATTAGTTGCTGTAACCTAATTACTCTTTTAATATTTTATAGCGTACTTTCATGCTCTCTCCCGATCAAAGTCTTTACATGACGAGGAAGTCTTTGTGTGAAACTAAAGGTTTTAATATGCAATAACCAGATAGTATCATTAAACGTGAAAATGCAACCTTCCCTTACAACGTAAAATTTTGTAAAGTTTGATTATATCATTTCAATTCACTCCGTATTCAACATTTATATAGCGCCTTTTCCCAAATAGGTTGTTCAAAGTGCGTAATCAAACAAGAGTTGTACGAAAATGTTAGGTACGTAAAACCATTTTTAAAAATAGTAAATAAAAGTAAATAAGACTATAGGGAGTCCAGGGAAAATATATAATTTATAGTTATAAATAGTCGTATCTTTACCGCGTTTAGATGATTACAATTATATTTATTTTACACTAATTAACAATGGGCCTCTCTCTACAGTACCTTAAAACTATTTTTACTTTTCTGCTCGGAATAACACGCCGCAGCGTATCCCTTCCCTCCAGCGCTGCCTCATGCTTTTCCGCTCGTCTAACAATAAACGATTAACCGATTTGAACAAACCACCCTATTTTAGTAATAACACCGTGATTTAGTAATAAAACCCCTCTCCACAAAAACACTATCACTATATAAACACCTTTCTGCAAACACCCGCTTGAACATTCCGACAAATGCCGATAAATCACTTCGCCCTCGGGACATCATAAAATATTTTCTTAGGAAGAACCGAACTAAGGTATTTTTGTGGAATACGCCTCAGGTTTTGTTATTGGATCACGCAGTAATTGAATATGAAATATGGATATTCATAAGCGCGTTTCATTGGCTGGCAGCTGCTGGACGGGTGGCCCACGGTAAATTACGGTAAATTACGTAGCTCTCGCCAGCTCCGTCCTCCGGGCTCGTGCTTCTTTGCAATGGGAAGCGGAGGCGGCCGGGCTAAGAGCCGTAAAGTTACGCTGGCTATTCTGGCATTGAGTTGTGCTTCACGTTTAGCAATTTTCAGTTTTATCTGTGGCTGACATACGCGGAACATGTCACTGCGAGGATCAGCAACGCGCAGTAGCGAATACTGACAGGAACAGTTATCTGGGGCGGATTGCACTATGCAATTAATCAGGCTGTAAAGTAATGATAGCATAGCACAGGGCTTTACATATTTATTTATATAAAGGAGGTGTCGCACTTGTCTTGTGGTGTTTGGGGCTCCTAGCTTCATATGGAGGCATGTCGGAATGGCTTGCACCAGGAGAACCAAAACTTTGGTGTCTACATGCGTGATCCTAAGCGGCATGACCAACATCGTCTGCTTGTTGTACGTCGGATGGGTCACTAATTACATCGCCAATGTCTACATAAAATTCCCAGAGGCTGCTCCGGAGAAAAAGTTGGAAGAGGACAACAAAGGCGAAACTTTGAGGATTATTGAGAGGCTTGACCGACTGGAAAACGTGGTCAATCAGCATATTCAAGGTGCGTTTCGCATTTCTGTAATTCTTTTTTACACTATCTCTTTAAAAAATGCCTGTTTCGCTAAGGCGTTTAAGGGTTTCAGTCTAGCATTCCTTATATTGTACCCTTTCTTATAATAATTGCCTGTCCTTTTGTAAGAGAGATTGAAACATTCCAGAACTCCACATTGCACAAAGACGACCGGCCATTCATTGTACATTTTAAGTTGCGTCCCCAGTTTGTATCATATTGACACAGGTGGGTGAGGCATGCGTAAGCGGCACTAAACGGTGTTATCTTGGGCAAAATTGTAAGCTTTTTCCCCACCAAAGTACAGGTTTTACAGGGTGCAAAAAGGGGGACCCGAAGATAATTAGTGTGCAAACATTTTCACGCATGGTATTATATTTGGCATGTGTGCTGATCTTCACTGGACTTAAAATAACTTTACTACTGCTCTGAACCCGCGCCTCGGCTGCTGGCTCTGTAGCCACTTGTGCAGAAATGACGGCACGTCTTTCTCTTTGGCTTGTTTGTAATGCCTTCTCTCTTTGCCTAATTACCCATGTTAGTTGAAATGCAATGAAGGAAAGTTAAGTTTTGAAAGGATTATGAAGAGTTACGCCGAGTTTTTGTGTTACTTTTCATTATTATTAGTAAACCCACTTTGCTTAATTTGTGTACGTTCGAGCCATTAGTTTTGTTTCTCACACTGAAACCAAGTGTTATATTGCCCTCGCAGTAAAAATATTTTCGCTGCATTTTTTTTATTGCAGTCAATTTGTCCCCATTGCAGCTAATTATAGTTATTGTGTGTCTGACTCTTTGTCCCTGCCATTTAATTTTAATGGAGCAAACTGATTTGCTGTGGAATACTTTTTAACGTACTGTAGCAGACACCAATATCAAGGACAGATTGTACAGAAACACAATGATGTGATGAAGCTGTCCTGTGAAATTTAGCAGCTGGTGAATATAGTGAGCAAATATTCCTTCTTGTATCCAGTATAGTATAGTATAGTATAGTATAGTTTTGTTAGACTTCTTTAGACCCTTCCCGGACATTTCTGGTGTCCGTTTTGCTGGTTTTGGTTTCTTGAGTATAAAACATAGCCAGTGACAAATGTCATGTAGAATCATGACTCTAGAAGCCTGATGATCAGGCATAGAAATCTCACTCTTGGTGCCTTTATCACTCAATAAAATACAGTAAGACGCCTACTTCTGATCAGTAAAATTAATTGAAATATGTCAATCTTAGGAATTGTAGCTGTTTAGCTGCTCAGAACGTGACGACAGTATTAGGCTCATATTGCCTAGTGTCGCATGTCTGAAGTGAACATTAGAACAGCTCCTGGCATTGATGCAGACTGTATGATAGAATCACAAAGTGTCCTTTCACATGCTAGGGGAGCCTTTAGCACCAACCTGGGTCTTTAGGGAGCCTTGGAATGAGAAGCCGAACTGCAAAATTCCTCAAAGAGCTTCTTAGTCCTCTCTCACTATTCCCCCTATAAAATATGAGGCAGTTGCTACAGAGTAATAAGTTCACAGACCTTACCTCATCCCCCTCCACCTCTTCAAGCCTGAAAATACTGCCTTTATGAAAGGGTTTGCTGTTCACTTTATTCTTCCTGTCCGTAGCCCGTTTCCTTGGCTATTTAAATGGGATTCTGTGTTGTCATGGGTTTTGACATTAATATTTCTTGTGATAATAAAACTGTATGGTGAGCGTAGCATGCCTGCAGTTACTCAGAATATAAATTAAACAGCATTCCTCACACAACGGGGCAATAAATACTGTTCAGGAGGTATTGTTAATCAAGTGATGCATTTCCTGACGTTTTCTGATGCTAGTCAATAATGCAGTGTTTAGTTATTGGCGTTGATTAAAAAAGAAAAACTAAACGACGCCTGTTTACCTCAGCCGCTGTACACATTAACTAGCTGTTGGTTATTACTGTACTCTTAGAATGCTGTTTTTATATCCATATATGAATTACAGATATACTTCACCTTCCCAGTTCCCACCAAGCTATAGTAATGAATGTGTGTTGTTCAGACAATAGACTGCCTGGTATTTCCCTGTTAAATAAATTTCTAGGTCATCTTAAGCAACTGTTCCCTCCCGTAAGACCAGTCCCTTCCCCATATTTCTGTATGGATCTTTAGTCTTGTGTCAGTGCCCATCGATCTGTTGTACCATCCTACTGTGTCTGGCCAGGGTCATGCGGAGACCTGAATCCTTTGTGTGTCATTTGCTAAATCTGCCTGGGGGCCCCCTAGTGGTGAAGAATCTTTTTTGTTTGGTTCCATCCACTGAAGGAAGAATTGCTTGATTTATTTATTTGGTATTTAATTGGTAGGACCATTGAATACCATACATCAGCTTTATTGATCTACGGTAACAAGTACTGAGTTTTGGTGAAGTGTCAGAAACGGCACTCAATAGTTAATTTATGGTACTTCCTACCGCTGAGACATGCTCCGAATTTAAATGACAAAAGTTCTTGTTGAATTGGATTGCTTCATCATAATATTAAATGCGGTACTACAGTAATAGTATCATGTTTAATGCAACAGTGCTTAGTGTTACATCCAATTCATCAGTACGTTCTAAAAATATAAACTTGTTCGTATTCAACTGTGCTGGTTTATTTAGGCCCAAAATATATGCATAGTTTTATAATAATTATGCAGCTTGGGAGTCCAGAGTCTCCTTATGTGATTTTATTTATTTATTTTTTTGTTTTTGTGTACTAATAATGATAACTTCTGTTTTCCCGCTTTTAAAAATAAGAAATGCCTTTCTTGTGCTGGATCCATTAAAAACTGGATTGTGTTTTTCTGAGTTCCGTTTGACATGAAAAAGAATAGCGGAAACGAGGGAGAAACCTGAGTACACAGGCTGGCAATTGATATTCCTGCTTTCAACATATTCCTGTGATGTTTCGCGGATCTTGAAAATTTAATAAAGATTTTAGACGGCAACATAAAAACCACCCTAGATCCCTCAGGGGAAAAAAGGTGGTGGGAGTATTTTTAGTTGTTGACACATGTTTGCCATAACAATATGGTTGTTGTTTGGTTGTGATATTGGTTATAACATTTAATACAGCAACTGACACGAACATCAGGGAAAAATCCATATTAAGTCTGTTGAATGTATCTTTTGATGAATTGCACTGCATATGGTCCGCTGCTGCATTTTGAGGTATTCTACACATTCCTATATAACCTTATATTCAGGAATTCTTACATTATGTCAGCACTAAAAACTAAAAGGTGGCTTCAGCGTTTTTTCTCCCATTATAATAATTGGATTATCAGTTGTGCCGCATATTGTATTATGTGCTTTATCTCTCGGGCGTTTTTTTGTAATTTTACAGCTGCACCCCTCTAATATTCTTAACTCACACCCACATTTTATGTTAATTTTTCTGCCCTATGCTACAAGGGGTGTTTCCTTTTTTCCCTTCTATAGATTGTCATGCTATTCCATTCATTGAAACTGAACCCCCTCATGTAAGAAGTGTTCAGGCTTATTTTTATGTGGGGGTGGCTCTCTGGTCGATTACCCCTCCACATATTGTTAGCCTGATTGAATGGGGCGAGGGGCGAGGGGGGGAGCTAACCAGCACTAAGTCAGTTGAAGACGAAAATGCTAATTTGCAAAGATTTATTGGAAGGTCTTAATTAAATCATGCTGCGGAATCAGTTGAAAGGCCCTCTGAGTTGCGATGAGCATTAGGAAAAACTGCCAGGGTGATCAGAGTATCTTGCATATGCCCTTGACTATGGAAAGAGGCTGAAGGGCAGCCTTTCTAGGTGTTTTCTGAAATCCTTAAAGTGCCAGTGTTATGGTGGCATGACGTTAGAGAGCGGGCAGTTTGCCTTCAGTGAAAATGCCTCCGCAATGCAGAGTCAGTAGTGGTTGAAGCCCTTGTGGTGCACTAGGTTGGCTTTGCCATCAGACCCCACGGCTGTTGGTAAAAGTTGTCGACCTGCCAATGGTAAGATGATGCCGCCCTGGGCAACTGCCCACGTTGCCCTTTGCCAGGATCTGCCTCTGTGCAGATCTACTCTGAAAAGATTTTCTACCAGAAAGTCAGTTGTCTATTTTATGCACGTTTTCATTTATTCATACTGGTAGCAAAGAAATCTCTTTGGTCAGGGCTGTGTGATTATGGGGGCTTGTGTTCTAGTCACTGCTCAAGGCTTCCTTAAAAGTGAAATCCATTAATATTCTGGTATATTTCAATGAAACAGCTAGAGATTCACAAGTGCAGGGAGGTAAATGTAAAATATCGCTGCCTTTATTACCTATTACTGTACTGCTGTTGCAAATGTTCTTGAACACTAAATGTCAAAATAATGCTTTGGCAAGTACTTAATACCACGGACAGCACGATAAACAAAACAGTGGAATCAACCCTGAACTTTGACTTGAGGTGCGAATAACTATATTGAAGTCTTTTTATTTTGGGCTCTGAAAGATCTTGTGCACTCTCTCTGAAAATACCCAGTGCTCTGGAGAAGATATAATTCTTAGAAAAGCTGAAGGGACAGAGGAGGAAGAACTTGGTTAGAAGACAGAAAATTCTGCAGGGGTGTTGTCTGTATAATCGCCTGGGATCAGCATCATCTTAATGATACCTAATAATAAAATACGAATTCATTTTTTTCTCCAGCCACAAAGTCTACCTCATTCTGGGATCCCCACATTTTCCTGAGCCAGCTGGAAGACCTCATCCCTTTAGCATGCTGTCTTGTCCACCATCCAGGGAGTGTAATAATCAGATGCACTGATCTCCCAAGCTGAGAGTTCTTGATCCGAAGGGGCAGTGGCTCTATTTCAAGGTCCCTCTGGATCTCTGCAGCCTGTCACGACAGTCGGGTAACCTCCATGTCAACATTGCCTTGGAAGTCTTCTTCAGCTTGAGGTCCTGCAGCCAGACATTCAATCCTGACTGCTTGCTTGGGTCATCCTGAGCAACCTTGGCCTCTTCCTCATGCACAGAATCCAGCCTGCTTATAAATGATGATAAATTGATCATTCTTAGCCCCTGTTCCAGTCAAGTGACAGAACTATGATGTCGACTATTGACCTTTGGCCTTGGGTGCTCTGGTATCATGTATTTTTATGGACATCCTTATGCTCAAACGTGGTGTTTAACAATCCATGTGTTGCAGTGAAGTCCAGTAATTCCCTATTCAGGTTTTGATCTGGTAGGTTATTCTAAATCGTTTCTCCCATAAACACTAAGGTCTCCCAGTAGGACTACAGACTCTGTAGGCCGTACCCTTTCATGAACCTCACCCACTTTCTCTAACAGGGCTGGGAACTTGGTGCATACACACAAGGAGCTGTCCGTGTGTGTCTGCCCTTGAAATAGTCTACCGGCTCCTCGTTTGACCCTGTCCAGGATAAACGGTTGGAGGATTGATGAACATAATGCTGTTCTTTGTGTCTAATAGCGGAGTGTAACGTCATAAAAAGCAATGGAGTCATTCTCAAGTTTAGATATTTCCAACAAGGAATACTATCCAAAATCGGCTGAGATGACTTAACTCTTTGAAGCTAAATTTCATGACATTAGAATTTATACATGGCCAGTTCTGTTAACCCTAAAAAGACTCCACTCTCAGAACATTGCTTCTTGTTTTGAGCTTGGATTTTCTTCCCATTATATTTAATATGAACACTCATTTATTGAAAGTTCAGATTTTGTGTTGGCCTGGGTACAGAAATTCCTTCCTGACACAAATCCACTTCTGTTCCTTGATCTTAGCTTGTTTTGATACTTTTAAACCCTGCTATTAAATTTGGCTTAAGTGTATTGAGCTGTTTGTATCCATTCTTAATTGCCTTTTCTCCAACTTTGCGAGTCATTCTCAGTGTGTACAGAAATCAATTGTTCTGTCACAACATGCCATCATTTCTGCGTACTTTCACAGGGATCAGTGATAAGGCAGTATTAGACCCCTTCTATGTGCTAATACTTATTCAAAATTCATTATAATAATACCATTCAAAGGTGTCATACATTTATAAGCTTACACTTGTACACAACTATAGCAGTTAATCAGACCCAATGAAACAGTGTCCATAGCCATTCTTGACAAAATGCTTAAGAAAAATATGGAGAAACTAGCTATTGTTAGGTAGTGGGTGGTGGAGTGATTTTCTGGGTCTGCTGCAGCCTCACACCTGCAAAGATGCAGGCTTGACTCACACCGCTGGCTTTTGGTGTGTGGAGTTTGCATGTTCTCCCTGCCTCTGCGTAGGTTTCTTCTCCTACAGTCCAGTGACGTGTCGTTTAGGTGAATCGGTGTCATTAAATTGCCAATAGATGTGAGTGTGTAGCCAGCAATCCGGACAGGGCGTCCTTTGGCATGTTCCCTCTGATTCCTGGGACAGGCTCGCTGTGGCGGATAAACAGTTATGGAAAATGGGTGGGTGACTGAAAAATGTATCCTTTTTACTCTGCTGTGTGTACTGGAGTTGGCTGTTATTCCAATATTTTATCTGTTTTTTTAAAGAAAAAGTAAATCTGGCTGCTTTTGTGTTGAATAAAGGAAAAAAAAACTTTATGGAATTTTTATGTAAGAAATGCATAAAGTATAAATCAAGCCCCGGATATTATCTTCTGTCTTTTGACGTAACATTTTTTTGATGAACTGAATCAAGGTCAGGCCTAGTCTGGCTGAATAAGTTAATATTGTGTAATATGGCTTTAATGGTGTAGTTCAAATAAAACCCGGTATGGTCTAAGTTCCCATCAACCCTGAGCCGAATCGGTAGCAGCCGCCGGACGGATGAGGGATGGTGTGAGTTCTTTAGATTAAACGCTGTATCTGTTAATGTAACAAGTGAATAAAGCAGACTGGAAATGTAGGGGTGTAACAAACTCTCCGATATGCACTCGCATGTTTGAAGTGTTGCCTACTGGCTAAGGAAGTCTTTTGAAAGCCTTACAACAAATAGTGTGTTTTGTGTACGATATGATGGCTGTCTGTATATATTCCTCTGGGTAACCAAAATGCTCGCATCCCACTGTCCTGATTATGTCTGGGGCTGGTCTGCAATCTCAGGGTTATTATCCATCTAAAGATAATGAAACTAGCCTGGCTTTTAATAGCAGGCTTGATCACTTGATCATGATTGTGACACATGCAGTTGGAAGACGATAAAATAGGTACAATATCTGCAAAATATATAGCTCACCCTAACTTTAGTAATTCTGTGATCTGGCATGTGTTAAAATGTGAAATGAAAAATTAGTTTTGTAACATTAGTTAATAGAGATACAACTGATTCGTCAGCCAGCTATCAGTAGTAGCTGATTCAGCAACAATCGGCCAGTGGTTAAAAATGAGCCGATATTTGGCAGTGTTGCAGTAAATAAGGCTAGTCCCTCGGCAATGCGGGCATTTGAGCGCAAAAGAAAATCCAGTGCAGACATATCAACAGATATTACTCAAAATTACAGAGTTTAGCACACTGGATGATCAGCCTCTCTCTGTTATAAATGTTAGAAATATAAGATGTGTAGAGTTATAGTGCTCTGGGACTGTTGTATGCCAGAGTTGGTATTTCTTACCAAAAAATGATTTTTTTTTTCATATTTCTGGAATGCAATTAATTAAAAAGTAAGTTGTGGAGTGTCTATTTTATTTAAGCAGAACCTCCCAACCAATCAGTATCGGTAGCAGTTTTCGAAATGGTCGAAAATATAATGTATAAATTTCCTTATCGGTGCCTCACTGTTTGTAATGTAATGAGAGATCAACAGGTTGCACTTGCAGCGATGGCAACAGGTTGACGTTTTGCATCATGGTTTCGATCCTGATTTCAGAACCGTTACACCATTACTAAAAAGGCGATTATTTTGCGATATGAATATGTAAAATGGTTGCTGAAATTAACTGCAACAAAGATGGAGTACATACATTTGGTCATCTGCTGATGTACTAGTTTATATTTTTAAAAAGGCATTAATTTGTTTGGAGTTATCACCAAAGCTGTCAAATTTGATTAGTTATTTTAGTCCTTTTGTTGTTTGTTTGTTTGTTTTTTAACTAAACAGAGGCCGTAATTTATAATAATATTTAGATTTTTTTCATAAATTTTTTTTTATCCACATACCAAAAACTGCAAATTCAATATCTTGTTTAGAATAGGAAAATAATTATAAAAGATGGACAGATGTGGCAGTAAATTTTGACAGAATGCTGTGAAATGTTACATATTGCAATGAAGGTTGTCAGGGCCTGTCACATTACTCTGAAGCAGTGTTGAGGTTTCTGGATGCCAGGGACAGTTTTCTGGCAACTGAGATTGAAGAAAGCCATCGCACTGGAATAATCAAAAACAAAGTGCCTTTGTTTCTGCCAATTTCCAGAAATCTGATCTGATCTTTTGATAAAAATGGCAGGCTTGTTGTTGAATTATTAGAAGTGCGGTGCTGCAAGCCACGAGAGATCTTAGCACATATAAATAAAAATTGTTGTATGTAATTCATTTATATCCACACTGTTTGAAATTTCAATTCTCAATGATCAGACCCCATTGTTTTTGTTGTGAGCTAGTAAACGAAAGCTTTTTTCCCTCTTAGATTTGCTTTGTTTTCACAGTGATTCTACATCTCTCCCCTACAATAAAACACTTTGTTTTCCCATAGCACAAATCAATGAATAAAGCCTTGTAGTGCATTCTGAACTATTTAAATCAGTAAGGTTTGTGAAATGAAAACTGCACTAGACCAAAGCGCGGTTGCTTGTTTCCTTCATGAATTTTGCAGGAAAGGAAATCGGGGTCACTTCAATTGCTCTCTGTGGCCAGGTCCAATTTGGACATGCCCTAGATGATGCTAGGGAGCAGATTTACCCAAAAATCAATTAAAATCTGAGGGCCAGGTCCTCATGGTTGATGGAATGGTTTTATTACATGTCATCAGTGGAGGTTTGCTTGGATGTTGGAGTGTGCTCTAAGCTTGTCTAATCTGTGGCCGCATTTAATGCGGTTTTCTAAGAGGATGAGGGCAGTGCGCCCACAAGCCCCTAGACGTGTCACTCCTGCACTGCTGCAGGAACCTCAGTGGCAACCTGAGGTTAAAACCCAGGCAGTGTAAAGGGCCTAAAGGTTGGCTGATTTATGGCACAATCACAGGCGGTTATCGTATGTCAGTCACTGTCGGATCGCCATGACAAAGCCGTGATGACAGAGACTATTAATCAAGCGACCTTGCGTGGTACAAGGTGGCTGTGTTTTTTAGATTGAGTTTTTTTTTTTTTCCACACATTACCACAGCTTCTATGAAATTGACTTTGATGGCAATAAATGGGATGTAGAACTGCCTGACCATTTATTAATTATTATTTATTTTTTTTAAATAGAGGAAGAGAGGCTTGAATTTAATATTTCATGACACTGCTGTGTTCTTCATTAAAATGGAGCATCGGATATTGTATCACTTAAGGCTTCTCTGTATAAAAATGCTACTTTGTTGATCTGAGATTTCACCGCAGAACCTTCTGTGGGTTGCTGCAGACAAGGGCTTTCGAGGCATCGGATGGCGGTCAGTATCTCCTGGGATCCTCATCCTTGGTTCTGATAGACAGTGAGGGGTGTGACTGGCAGACCACCCGCCTGCAGGACCTCACGTCTCCAGACATTGACCGGGAGTTTGACCCTGCCTCCCACTTTGTGCCAATTAGCTAAATCCATATGACGACACTGCATTCAGGCCACCTTGTAAAAGGCTTGACTCAATAACGAGGCTGTCTTCACTGTGTTAGTGTCTCACAGGCAATCTGGCCCATGCCATCCAAAATTAATATGAAAATAAGTGTGCTGATGAATTTATTGTACCTTTATATAATGCAAGCCAGTCCCCTCTCTGAACACTCCAACCACATATTGTGCCGATTAGCTAAATGCCAAGTAATTAATTTTCGGGAAATGTGCAGAGATCTCTGTTGTAACAAGCCTGCGTTTCAGTGCTGTATTAGACTGGCAGCTGGAGTAATGCTGCTTCTCCAGCCTCCTTCTGTGTTTATTTAGGGAACTTGGCATCGGGCATCGGAAGTATGTTCCTTGTCTCATGTCCTACCGTGAGATAGCTGATGATGTTTATAACTGCAGTAGGCGCTCCATGAGTCCATGACTCACCGCTAACAGTCGCGGTGTAGTAATCCCCGGTAGATGCCAGGAGGGCTGTCAATGGGCTGGTAGTGTGATACAGACTGTCCTTACTGCATGTGCCCATGACCTCTGAAATGTATTCATGTTTGCAACATTTCCTATGTAATCCTACATGCCTTAAGTAGTTTCAATAAACCACATACCTAGTATGTGAGTTCTCTTTCAATCAGTTCATACTTGACTGCTTTTCCAAAAATATGCAGGCAAAACCTAAACGAAATACCGTCTTTTTTCCCCAAGAACTTAAATTACTTGCATGGAAACATGACAAAGTAAACGATAACACAGTAAGGAATAAATAAATTGTTAAATCAATAACTCATGCTGAATAATTGTTACTCCTCCCAGTTTTATAATTGAGGTATTTCTGCTACAATATTAATCTTTTCACGTGCAAATTATTTACCCTAAATTGTACTTGTGAATTATCTAGTAAATTCTGTGAGTACCTATTTCTGCACAGTTATATGCACATTCTGGTAGATGTATAGTACATTGTGCCCATTTAATGGATTTCCTCAGTTCTAGTTGTCTTCTATTTTCAAGTAAATCTGTTTTTAAGAGGAAGGATAAGGTAGCAGTGCCAACTGATGTCTCTTTATTGACTGATGGTATCCCAGTCCTGGCTGTAATTTCAGCTTCGTCCATTTCCTGTTTGATAATTAAAATTTATGGGAAGGGCTATGTGACCTGTTTGAAAACCTTTTGTTGTTCTTTCTTACTTTAAGGGAAATCGGCTATGTTTGTTCTAAATACTAGACTGGTACTTTTGCGTGATACGTCTGCAGGGCATCATTCCGAAAGACAGATACAAGTGTATTTGGAGACTGTGTTCCTCTCAGGTTCAGCTGTGTTTGTGTAGTGCGTCGCTCCCACTAACTTCATTCTGAGGAGAGTCATCAGCTGTTAGAGCTGGTCTTTGTGTTTTTAGGTAATGACAAATTTCAGACTTCAGAAACAAAACAATGCAACACCTACCAATCCTCATGTGGAAAATGTAAGGGGTGTGTGTGTCTGTATTGACTCCAATGCAAATAATGGCCAGGTGTACTAACCTTGCATGAAATCTGCATTTAGAATGGCTGCAAACACAATTCCAATTGTAAATTTTGATATTCAGCAGCACAACTCTAACATTTTTGAAATATCTAGTCATATTTGCGACAAATGTCACATTTACAACATTTAAGGTATGCTCTGTTTTTAATGTGGTATTGTAATTTTCAGGTTCCAGTATGGGTCCGGTGACACACCCTTGAGCAGGATATGTATAAAATTTTACATTTTATTTCTTGGAATAAACCAGTCATTCAAATTTTGAAAAATAAAAAAAAAACACCTCAGTGTCTTTAACCTTAAGATATTAGAAATGTTTATGAACCTTAAAAACTTCTTGGATTTATATTTTCTTCCTGTATTTGAGACAGTTTCAGAGTGCTGTGATAGCTGAAGTTTCCCTCGTTTACAGAAATAAATAAAAAAAACTCTGCCCTAGCATTTTTGACATTTTCTGCATTCTTAATACACTTTCACATATTACATTAAATTCATATGGTGATAAACCACTTGATCATGACTCCTATTGCCATTATGTTAAAGTGAAACGGTTATACAGCTCATTTCAAAGTCTTCCCTTAT
>JAODUD010000008.1:15352016-15364648 GCA_026784285.1 Stomatorhinus walkeri
CCCCCCCCCCCCCCCCCCCTTTCTTAACTGTGCTGGCCAACAAGGAATAATAGTATTATATTCATCACATAATTGAATTGTTTTGTTCAGTTGGTCAGTCCTCAAATAAGAATAATTCAGGCATATAGGTTGTATTATAGGTCATGTATGTGTGTATTACTTTATCTGAACTAAACGAACTTTTCAGTAACTGTCATATCTAACCAAATATAAAGCCAATTATACAGTAAATTATAATTCCAATGTATATAGTTACCTCGGTTACATAAGGTAAGGGTCGCCAGGTTTTCATGGCAGAGTTACTATAAACACCGTCTGTGTTTATTGGGGGCGGCGTGTGAATCGGCAGGTTATGATGCTATGCTCTTAACCAGAAGGTCGCCGGTTCAAATCCCAGCATTGACTGAGGTGGATTTGTGGTTGGGGCCCTAGAGCAAGGTACTTAATCTCAAGTCACTCTGGAGATTGCATGGGGGGGGGAAATGTGCATTGGTTTGCAGCCGCTAAATAAATAAATAAATGTAAATTTCACCTCCTGATCCGATGGGCTCTTTGCGTGAATGCTTTCCCAGTGACCTCATGCCCGGATCTTGATGCATTATGAGTTCCATGAGTCTCATTCATTTTTCTTTTCCTTTTTTGTTCTAGCCCTGTACCCCATTCTCATGTATGCCCAGTTATAGGAGACTAGCCTCAATGAATCTTCTTCCCTGTCTCCCTTCCTGTCTTTGAGCCAAAGCCAGCAATCCCAAAGCATTTTCCCCCTGATCTATACATATATAAATACTAATGCTTACCGCTGTGCCCTGAACTCCCTAAACTCCACTTGGAGCGCTGATAGATTGAATGATTACTGGGCTTTTGAATTAAAGGTCACTTCATTTAAGGAACAATATTCTTTTCAGCTTTTCCATCGAATTTGGATTTACCATCAGACTGATAGCGGATCTGACGACCGGTTACTTTTCCCTAGCAAATGCAGAACAAATAGATTTAATGTTTGTGTTCCATGGGGTCACGGTGCTGTAAGATAAAGGCGATGCATCGACACAACAGCAGTAAATGTAGTGTTTGTTTGTGAATTACCACTGTTTGGTGCTTCGGCGTCTCTTCCACCAGTGAGACTATTAGTGACATCCTGGTTTACACAGGGAGACTACGGCACACATGACGGCATCTTCAGGGGATTCCGCCGCCAGCTCTTCTGCAACCCAGGTCTCACGCTGACAGCCAGAAATTAGGGACATGATGGATTTTAAAATTCTGCAGCAGGACTTTCGTGGGATTGTTTATTGAAGTTTAAAGAACAAAATATAGCTATAATACACGTGTGCGTGTGTGTGGACACATGTATAAAACCCCTATAGTATGTTAAATCAGCATACTCTCAATTCCCATCTCAAATATTAGTATCGCTATTTCACTGATTTATCACACTAGCTTGGCCTGATTCATGGTTCTCTTGGTGCATCACTGTTGTATTGAACTATTGTATTGTTGTATTTTAACACCTGTCTCATAGTGCCATGTCTTGCGTTAGAGGAATTGGACCAGAGCTCAGGATTTAAAATCGCTACATATGACAGTACTCTGTACTCTCCAGACAACTGCTTTTGGTGAAAGGTTATGTTGTCTAGGATCAGTTAGTAAACCAAGTAAACTGCTGCCTTTTAGAATTAATTTCCATGCAGTTTAATAGCATAATCATACTGGAAATAATGACCCCTGAATATTTATTTTCTGAATATCATATACAGATATTAAAACGTAAACACTGGTAAAATAAAAAATGTGTTCCGTAAAGTGTTGTAATGAAAGCTATAAAGAACCTTCAGAAAATGTCAGCAGGCATTTATACAAAATATGGCCACATGTCATAAGTGTTTACAGCAGTCAGCACTGCTACAGTGCAAGAAATAAAAAATATCATTTTGTAATAATTAGTTTGGTTCACCGACTCCTGGGAACAGCTGTAAATAACAGCACACTATAAAATAGGAATGAAACCACGAACAGTAAGGACATTAAAACCTCTGTAGTTCGATTTTTATAATCTTGGTTATATACAGAGTAAACATGTTTGCAGATGTAGCCTGAATCTTAAAGACAAAGAAATCATTATTATTGATTCTGATTTATTGGTTCTTCTCAAATTAGTTTATATGAGGTATTGTTCATTTCAAAATGTGGGTGCTATTAGTTACGGAAAATGGTGTTAGTTTATTATTTATTAACATATTCAGCATTCTGGAAACCGCACAATACATTAAAAAACAGTAATAGACAACAGCAAATGCAGTCCCATTAGTACTAGCAGGAAGCTGACCTCTCGGTAATAGGGAGAGCTTTAATAACATGCATGTATCAATCACTGCTGAATTCATAACCTTCAAAAAGTGCTCTATGGCTTATATCTGACATCTTGACAGTTTCTGATCAATGCCCCATATAACAAGATGCATTTAATTTTTATTTGACTGTAATTTCAATGAATTATTCAATGAATTTGCGGTTATCATATATGTTCAGTATCAGCTATGGTGGCTGGCCTAAAAATCTGTGGTGGTGTATCGGAGCTGTTTCACCAGATCACATGACTCAGATGTGACATATTCACAATCTGCTACATATCTAAATATGCAATGATTGTATTGCACGTAACACAGCAAGCAGCTTGTGGCTTGGGTATACCGTATAAGTAATTTGAAGGTCATTGGTTCAAATCCCAGCGTTGGCTGAGTGCTTTTCCCGTCACCCTTGAGCATGACCTTTAACCCCAGTTGCACTAGGGACTGGTTCACTCTACTTACTCAAAAAAAGTTACTTTAGAGAAAAAATCGACTGTTAAATAAAATATGAATAAAACACTTGGAATACAATTTCTAATGCATTTCATCTTTGTGAACAAGGTGAGACATTTCTAAAAAAAAACAAGTATCTAAACATATCTTGTAGAAAATAGCGGTATTCTGGTACAAGGCTGCTATGTATCACAGGTGGTGCAGCAAACTTTTGCTAATTGATTTTTGATGTTTTCCAAAAATGTGTATATCTTCCATCACTCTGTACGTGCTGTAATATTCGGAAGCTGCTTAATGTGAAATATGATACATTTTATTGCTTAAATCCTTTCAGATTGAAGATAAAAGACGTGTGACGTGTCAGATAGCTGGTGCTACCCAGACATGTCAGATAGCTGGTGCTACAGGCAGTTTGTAATTTGAATTTGGTGGCAACATTTTTGCTTTAGTATTAAACTGTAGAAGACTAGCAGGGGAAAAACCCATATATTTTGCTTTAGAAAGTCATAGGAGGTCATACGACGCAGATTCTATGCATGATGCAAGAACATTGGTGAAACCAGCATGGAAATAAAGTGGTAATGCTGCATGGATCTTCTGTCCCCCCCCATATTCATTTTCTGTATATCGCTCATCATTCATCAACACTGCGAGGGATTTTCTGTGCAATGCTTCTAGTGCAGCCCCTGCTGCTGGCTAACAGTCTCCATAACCAACTTTGCCGCCCACTTTGCGAGTGCCTCTAGGATACAGATCATTCACACTGCCCGGCGACGTTGCCGCGGCTACGACAATAGTATGCCATCCATTTGTATAAACGGGCGAGACCTTCACCCCCGGTGACATTAACACACACTACTTCTATGAAAGCCTCACTGGCACTGCACACTGCGCACTGCGCACCGTCTGTCTCCTGAGTAATAAAAGCGAATAACCAAGTAGGAATCGCGTGCGGAGAAGCAGTTTCAGAAAACGTTACTGCAGCGTTACAGCTACCAGCTACAACTGAACTTATTTCACCTTTTGCTCGATATAAATTAATGATCATCCTTGTATTGTCCCTACTCTGGTCCTATTATTAATTCATAGGTGATTTTCAATAGTTCATGACTTTGGCTTTCACTAGTGCAAGTAATACAAATGTTACGCTTGTTACAGCTGGATTTCCTGAAATAATGTTTCAAAAAAGCACAAAACATCATCTGGGGAAAATCCTTTGTGCCTTTTGTGCAGAAGTAATATTGGTTTAGACTAAATCGTACAGGTCTATCAAAAGACTGAATCTTTTGAATCTGAATCTTGAATTTCTTACCTTTCGGAAAGCATTTAGATTTCAGTAGGAGGAGATGTAGCCTTTGTATAGTGTTGTGTTTGACATGGAGAAAAAAATGAAAAACTGAACACTGACGTTGATGTTCAGTTACATTTAAAATTTCAGTTTACATATTTTATATATGACGGAAATGGGTGATGGGGGGGGCTAACCCCCTTTGTCTGTGGGTTTGTGTTGCCAAGTAACATGAGTGGGGTGGTAATTTTAATTGACAATGTCAAGAGGCCTGGTGATGTTGCAACAATGGTGATATAAATAATGTATCGCAAAATACACACTCAGCATGGTTCACGGTGTGCAGACAAATGTTAGAAATTTTCTTTTACATTTTCTGGTGAACAGGGAAGATAAGTCTGATAATGTGTCTATTTACCATTGAAATTGGTCCAAACCCATTAGAGCCTTTACATGCTGAATGAATGCATATGATGAACATTTCCATTAAATGAGTACAATTTTCACTGGTTTTAATTTCTTGGTACTTGGACCCTGAACAGATTCATGCAATACTTGTACAAACTGAAAATGAGTTGCTACATATTAAGAATGAAACTATTTGTAATGTTAAATGAAAAAGTGACCAGTTGAAAATTAAACTAGCTCAGTCATTAGTATGGACATGTGGGATTTTGTCTTAAAATATGAAAACCAGCTGGAATTTACATGATAGCTTCTCCTTTTGAGAGCTGTGAAAGCGAGGAGGAATTCCGAAAATTGACAAAAATAAAAACACAAGCAGTTAGCATTCCGCTTGTTGGACTGAAATGGAGGGACATTTCTACCGTGTCATGAGGCGTCATACTTCTTTTTCATGTCTATGAATATGATTTTTCACAAATAATTTAATACTGTATTTATCTCAAATATACAATGGTGATGCCTACCTCTGTTGCTAAACATTAAAGTATACTCCCAGTTGCTTCCTTATTTTATGGAATGCAGCAAAATTTGACTTGGCACTTAAGAGCAGAGATTAGTGCTCTCCCCCCCCAGGGTTACGTGTTCATTTCCTACTCAGCACTCTGTGTATGTTGTTGGCTTGGTTTCCCCGTATTAACGTGGGTTTCTACCCATTTTCCTCCCAAAGTATCTAAAACTTCCCGGCTTGTCTGTCTGTGAGTCCCCGCCTCGTGTCGTGTTTGCTGGAATAGACTCCGGAACTGGCGACTGTACTTGTGTGCGCTATTCAATAAGAAGCTGAAGAGAGCGACTGCTGTAATGTTGGATCGTCACACGCTCCTCACGTCAGGTCGGAATTTGAGGATTAGATCCTCATTTAGTTTGCTGGGACTTTGAACACAGATAAGCGCGGCGAGCATGTCAGTGGTTCTTTTGTTTGCCCGCTGCATTCCTGACGGGGAACTCGGCTGGGTACCAAGTAAATCTCCGGCGGGGTTCTTGCACTGGCTGTGCTTTTTTTTTCTAACTTTGGTTAATTAAGAGAATAATGATCAAAATAAAAGAACATGGAACTTTGTATTTACAAAAACATGAATATCTCTCCTTACAGCTTAATTAGATGCTTTTCCTTGTGGTCCCATTCAGATGTCCCATGGCCACTTGAGTGACGTAAAATACTTTGTATTTAAACTATACTTCATTGGTGACAAGTTATGAACATGGGAATTGATCATTAAAATTAGATCCAATAAAGTGCACCATGTGATGTTAAATTTAATAGAATAAATGATTACTCAGTCGTATGGTTACTCAGCCATAAAATTTCAGTCCTCTGTGTCTGTTATTATAGATAATTCCTTCTCATTCTGACCAGGTTCAGAGTTGTTCCCGAGAACCTGATTTACTCATAGATCGATTACTCTTCCAGTATTATCTGGGGGGGGGACAGTGTGGGTCTTTGGCAAGTATGGGTTTCCCAATTTCCCGTTCCGGTCTTCCTCCAAATTTTCCTCAGCTTTAAAGCTGCAGCAGGTACTGTGAATGGCTGGTAATAGAGGCAGATGAATCACATCCTCTGAGTGTTAGGATGTTGACAGGGCCTCTTGAATCTGCTGATGGTGTTGGGAGGGTATCAGTAGAGCAGGACCATTATTCCTGGTCTGGCCCCACTCCAAGACAAGGCAGATGAAAGAGGCAAGTTGTCTCTGTAATGAAGTAATAGGAGGTTGGAGCTAGTGCTATCTTAGCGGTCGACCATGTCATTTCCGTGGTAATGAGATGCGATGAGGTTTTCAGTGAGGCAAGTCTGTGAGATGTCTGGGGTACCTGCCTAGGCATAACCCTGTCTTTCTAGATAGAAATTGGAATCGTAATTTTTGTTAGACCTTATATGTCTATATGTTTCCAGTGAGTGATAATCTAGTTAAGCACTGGTGATTTAGAACATTTTTTCAGGATGTGTTGGGCATAAGGTAGGGTCTAGGTGGGGTACGATGCCAGACTATTATGGGTTGTCATTGGGCTATGACGTTGTATCATTGTATTACTATCGCATAAATATGTAGGATATAGTATATTACGTTTTTGTGTTATTTGTATGTATTTGTGTGTATTTCATATATAAAATACACATACAGATACCCCTTCACATTCATCAAGATTAGGGACAGCAGATATATATGTGTATTTATATATATATATATATATATACACACACACATGTAAATAGATACGCATGTGTGTGTGTCTTTTTGTGTGTATATATATATATATATATATATATATATATATATATATATACACGCACACACATAAACACACACACATGTAAATAGATACGCATGCATATGTGCTTGTGTGTAAACACAGAAATGTCTCATGTAAACTAAGTTTTATTTTGCTACTGTATGTAGATCTGTTTGTTGCAATGTCTCAGTTGCCCCTAAGTGTCTTAAGCTACACACTCAGCAGCGTTGTTTACCCCCAATCAAATCACACTTTTATGTGGGGCCCCCTGTTGGCCGCAAACAGGTCACTACACCTGGGGGGAGAGTCACTTTTTGAGTGAGGGAACCAGGAACATCAAAGCCAGCTCTCTACTATCTATACTTCTAACAAAAACACTGAATGTTGAGCCTTATATGCCGAACACTAAGCTTTAATGGATTCTCCGATTTGGCTGTTTTACAAATCTTCTGCTTCTGATGCCTGATTTTACTGCAGTGTTAATGGTTTTACTTGTCAGTCTTTCGCTTGTACATACAGTGAAGTGAATGAGCCTTGAGGAACTCTTTGTGGAATGTAAGGCCATTAGAAGTTAATCTTTTTCTTTTCTTAATTACCACAGTCTCCCATTAGGAGCCTATTTCTATTAATAGACTTTTTCATCAGAGCCGCTTCAAGCTGTAGGTCACACAGCGGTTGCTACATAGTGGCAGAAAATCAGTCAGCATTCAGTCACTCTTTACCACGGGCTACTCCGAGTATATTGTTAATATTCTAGGTATTTTGCTTACTTGTATATCTCGTTCATAAATACATTTCAAGTAAATTATTCCGGATGCTGACGCATCTATAAAAGAAGACTTCTGCGTTTGTCTAACCCGTTGCATCTTTGTTCGTATTGCTGAATGTTACCATTAATCTGACATTTTTCTTTTTGGATTATCATCACTAGTTATTTTATTTGTTTTTTTTATAAATTGTTTTATATTTAAAATGGAAATGTAGGTGGAAAGTGTCATAGTACATTTGATTTTTCTTCTATGTATTGTATTGGAAAATACCTTGCCAGCCGTCTAGCCTGACAACCTAAGGCAGTAAGGGCACTGGCTTTGTTACTACAGAAGTTGGATTTCTAACAAATGAAGAGTAGCAGAGCTGTGTGTCTTATAAAAAAATCAATATCCATACCTTAGAACTGTGCGCACTCTGAAAATGCAAATATAACGTTATATTCCATGCTGACAGCACTCATAACCTTGCTCTAGTATGACCAGAAATAACCTGTAACTGAGGATTATTTAGAGAGACAGCTCACTTTTTTGTCACGTCCTGCAGTTTTCTTGACACTGTTCAACACAAGACGGAAAACATAGACTGTCCCTATTTCCTTGCTAGGGGACTGCAGATGGCAGCAATACTTATGTAATATACTTACGTAAAGCGATTTCTGAATTTTAAATGACAATATTTGTACTGTATTGCTTGTGGTCATTATACATAAGTGCGTTATCAGTACTGTCGTAGGAGAGATATTGACAAGATTGTGATTGTTTCTGGGCCACATTGCAGATTTAGTACTAGGGAGCATCCCAGTTTCAATATGGTCGCTTCCACTTCTAAAACTCAAGATTAATGGTGAGTGCCAAGAAAATACTCTAGGGTTTCATTGCCATTTTTATAAACTGACTCCACAACACGCAAACTTTACCCTGATTTTTTTTATATACTAAATTAACTACAGCTCTGATCTCAGAAGCCCTTGCAAAGGATTAGCTCAAAACTCTTTTTTTTAATTGTCGCCTCAACCTCAAAAATAACTAAAATGGTTATTAAGCTACAGGGAAGCATGTGATCTGACCGACGCTGAGACGTCCCAGGGATTCTTGTCGGGGAGGGAAAGGTACGGCTTGTTGCCATGGCACGATGTCGGCACGCATTCGATGCAATTCCGTGATGCATTTGGGACTGAGTTCTTGCCCTGTAATGACCAGGCGCTGACCCACAGTGGTGTTTTGAACATATCCCTGAGTGAGACTGTGCCTATCCTTTGTACATACAGTAGAAGAGTGGGTAAATTATCTGGGGTCTGCAAAATCACCCCATCAGAAACTAACCAATTGGCAATTAAGCACAGGCATTCCGTGAGCCAATTTAAATAGTCGTTGAAGTTAATTGTGAACTGTAAGGGGGGGGAGGTAATCCTCATAAAGGAATCCATGTTGAATTTTCAGTTATCATATGGCCAACTTCTTTTCTCATCACCGTGAATGTTAGCCATTAGCCTCAGTACTACCCCTATAGTAGCTGTGCTTTTTGCTCACTGACCTTGGTGACCTCTGATGTTGAGAGTCTTGTCAGTGTCTAAGACCCAGAATATTTTTGTTCGTACATCATTATAGGCCTAGTAATCTCATAACAGCGGATATCACAGTCTCACTGGTCACTTGGCAAGATTGTCCTTAAGACGATAAAATCACAAACCTGCAGATCAGAAGATACAGAATAATGAAGCTCTATCTGCGGCTCCTTTCATCTACAACACCAGTCAACGATGATTCCAGTGACCTTGGAAAAGTCAGGCCAGGATTGGATGTTACAGTAATTAACGTTCCTCAAGGCGCGTAGGCACAGCTGCTCCTTTGATAATCCAATCTTCTGTTATTTTCTGCACTGTAATATGCTGCTTTACACATCCCAAGACATGTTGAAGCAGTACCTGCCATTTTTTTTTTAATCTTTTTCTCAGTTTTTACATACTTTTGTGGCTAAAAGCTGTATACTTAGAATAGTGCTAATACCCTCCAAGAAGATGAAGCACCTTCCTGTCTCACTTGTTTTTTCCTACAAAAAAATGCAATTCAATTTGGAACCTCAACCTTTGTATCACATACTTAAAAATGTCCACTGCACCCTCATATTATAGACAGAGACTGTTGACTCTCGCGTCTCCGTCTTGCTCGTTCTTTTAGCTGAATCGGCCATTTTGATTTCCCAGACATGTTAATATGCTCTCTGTCCCATCCACTAGTCCTGACATAAATTGGATGTGTTTGGCATCCCAACAGACCCAATCCTACAAGCACCTCCCATCTGTAATACGTTCACCCAGTTGCAGCATCACCGCCCAGTTTTGTACCAGCCATTCAACTGTTTCAGTGAGTTTTAGGCAGCTTCCTTTGTTAATGAGCCGAGAGTCACACGGAATAGACTGCCGTTTAGCATGCAGCGCTGCAGAAGCTGCAGAAAATCCTCAGAGACGCATTTTGCATGCTTAGCTGCTAAGGGCACAACCCAGAAGGTCTGCGGTCGCAGTCCATGCATTCGATGTGGTTCAAGTCCATTCCACCTGCGATGTGGAGTATTTAGGGGCCTTACCGGGTTGCCTGGGAAACCATAGACATGCACTGCGGAAGGTAATTAGACCCTGGAGACTTCCACTAAAAAACAAAAGAGAGGAAAAACTGAGGCATGCACATCTCGCACATGAAAGGCTGATTTTGACCCCAGTGAGCAGTAATTTGTCTTTTTTCCCCTGAATCACATTAAAATTGAGTGAGAACATTGTAACTGCTATTAAAAAGAATGTCAATGTATGTATTTCTTGCAGTATTGTAAAAAAAACACTGCATCACCCAATACATTTCTGTACAGTTGTATAAAGCCATTATTAAAAGCATCATTCTGTCCTCCATTACTGTCTGGTTTAGTGACATAGCTGTGCAGCATCTGTATGTGTCATTAAAACGACAGGGGAAGGTCATTAGCTGTAGTTTCTGTTTCAGCGAAGACCTGGAAAAGGAAGAAAGTGCACTGTGTTGTGCTCTCTCGCCCCTCGCACCGAGGACGCTACCTGAGCGCCTCACTTCTGACCACCTGCTTATTAAATCCCGGATTCTAGCATTTGAAGCATCTGAACAGCTTATTTTGCAAAACGCCATTCCTGATGGAAAAAGGAAACAGAGCAATTCAGCAGCATCTGATTCCTGCTTCGGCTACATATATGATACTCTGGAGGAAATGTCACTCTTTGGAGGAAATGTTACTCTGGAGGAAATGTCACTCTTTGGAGGAAATGTTACTCCGGAGGAATGTTTTTTTTTTAGTGCTATACGTACGTAATGACGTGTTGGGAGAATTAATCCCAGGTTTTTAATCTCTGCACTTGAGGGGGGGTATTTGTAAGTACTGCTCACAGCGCATCTAGCCTTTACACTGACCCATTTCGAATTTCAGAATCAGTTTTATTAGTCAAGCACGAGTGTTTCTGTACGAGGAGTCTGCTTTGGTGGTGCTTTTACAAGACGTTACAAAAAAGGACATTACAAAAAAGGGCATTACAAAGAAGGGCATTACAAAAAAGGACATTACGAAGAGCACTCAACATTTAGCAAAGGCATATACAGAAAAGTTAAACACTAGATTGCTATTTGGGTAGTATAATAATCATATAATAATTAATTATGATAGTAATAATGATTATGGATGTAATTGTAATATACGTAAATATGTATGTATTTACATAGTAAAAATTTAAGTAGAAATTATATGAGTATAAACTATGTAAAATATAAAGGGCTCTTATATAGTACAGTTTGACACAACTTGGCCTTACTGACAGTTGGTTTATTGCCTTACGTGAAAACCCTTAGACTTAAAATGGTTTTGCAGGTTGCTGTTCTTGTACTTCTACTTCTTCGCTTTGTTCCTTTATTAGCGTGTTCTCCTTGTGCTGCTGTGCTGTGCCCAGGTCTTTCCCTCTGATGGATAACTGCTATAAATAATATATAAGGTGAATGCTGTGTACGTCTATGGGACTCTCTTGCACGGTAGTTTTTAATTATTTTGGTGGAACTGTGTCATAAATGTGCAGTTTTGGGGTACTTTGTGTATGTTCCATGCGCAGCCCTTATCCAGCTGCTAATCTCAGTCAGGGTGGTGGAGATCCTGCAGACTGTCCCAAGCAGCACAGGGTACTGTAATACCTGCAAAATGAAGTTATTCTCTGTCTTCTTGATGCATTCCCCCATGAGTGCTACTGCTTTGATTAGCCCATGGCCCTGGTTATTCCAAGTTATGTGACTACAGTTGATCTGAGCACTTTCAGTTTATGAATGGCAATGCAAATTAGCTCATTTGGTGAAATTTATTTATTTATTTATTTGTTTGTTTGTTTATTTATTTATTTTGGAATGTTTGGTTTCCTGGAACAAAATCACATTTCATTTCATTGATAAAATAGTTATTGATCTTTGATTGTTATTGTTGATTTATCACGTTTAAAATGGCAGATAACTATAGAACACTTAATATAAAATTCTATATTCTATATAATTCTTAATTCTCACCAAGAGGGTTACAGAAACAGTAGAACTTCTCAGGTTCATGCATGCTTGATACGTAGCAAAAACACATTGGTTTTGAAATGACTGTATTTACTTTGCTTTATTACTGTACTTTATCAGTTGTTTTTATCAGCATATTGTCTAGTTTTTGCACTGCACTGTCTGAACTACTTTGCATTTTATCTTGTATTGTTTTGCATAGTCTCAAATTCTTGCACCGTCTATTGTTTTGCTCTTTCTTTGTAACTGAACCAGCAAGCATTGCAATGCACCTGTTACGCATGGCCAATAAAGATCCTGAATCTTGTATCATGAAACCTTGTTCCTTGGTGAAGATAAATGCGGTGCTTTAAGGATCAAGCTGTAAACTAGGAGATTTTTAGGGCACCTCAGCAATGTGTCCCTTTCACCACTTTTCTGTTGAGATCTCTGCAGCTGCATTATGTATAAAGGCACATCGCACCCAGTCTCTGCTAGCCGGGAAGCTGGAACGATTAAGAACATAAAAAGGGACATCGCACCCAGTCTCTG
>JAODUD010000008.1:15373751-15388233 GCA_026784285.1 Stomatorhinus walkeri
CAGGTGGCTGCCCCTTGTGGACAGCTTGCTCTACAAAGAGCAAGTTGAGGGAGGCATAAAAAGGAATTTCCCCATGGTGATAAATAAAAAGGATTGATTATTACTATTATTATTAATGCACACGGCTCATGATTACATAACAGGGTAGCCTGTCCACGTTAGCCTGCCCACCACAAATACCCATTTGCAAAATATTTCTTTCTCAAGGCATTCAGGGTCTTTGGGTTTGTGAGTGCACACCTGTTATTATGGAGAAGGTTTTTTGTATAACAGCATGAAGCAGTGTGGGTATGATGGACCACAACTCAGTTACAAGATGCGACAAGGTGGTTCAGCAGGTCGTGGGGGTGGTGGTGTAAGTTAGGAAATGGCCAATGGTGGAGATCCTATAGTAGATCCTCATGCCCTCAGCTTCTGCTCCATACAGCCAAGCCCAGCTGCCTGCAGTCCTGCCAGCTCACATGCAAGTGGCTCTTCTGGGTGGGTGCGCACTTCCAAACAGAAGCACCAACAGCCTTAATGGATTCCGCACCGCGGGCGAAAATCTGATTAGCCGGAAAAAAAACAGAGGAAACGCTGATTGCTGTGGTGGTTTTCAAAGGCTCCTTTTGACCGAGCTGAACTAAACGGTAAATTCTAAATAATGGAAAAAATAATGTATGGCGGTTTTATCTGTGTCATTAAGGTGAGTTGTTTAGACACCTGTCTTTACTTGAAGGGAAGAAATTGCTGACAATGGCCTGCTTTTATCAAATTCCTATAATTGAGGTCTGTGTCATTCAGGGTGTTTGTAAACGGGAGAAATGGAATGTTTGTACTTTTTAAACAATTATAGTACTTGTGTCTGGCACCATTAAATAAAGAGTAGTATTGCACAGAGAGAGAAACCTGTGGTTCTTAAACCTTGTTGTTGATAAAAGTAACCAGTCAACAATCAGGGTTTGTATAGAATAATCCATCCATCCACATTATAACCACCAGTCCTGGTCAGGGCCATTAGGGCTGGGGATGGAGGGTACCTAGAGCCTGTTGGAATAGGACACAATGCTGGGATACTCCCTCAGCTCACAAACAATCATACTTCATTGATATTTTACAGACAGCTATTGGCCTACATAAAATTTAACTTTACTTACCCACACAGCACTGGGAAAACATGCAAACTTCACATGCACAGAGCAGGGCAGGACTCCGCCCCCCCCCCCCCCAGGTGAGACAGCAGTGCCGCCCACTGCAGTACCGGATGATGCACGGGAAAATTCACTACGATTCTAAGATTTGACCTGAAGCCTGTATCAGATAAGACTTAGTCAAACTGAAGGCTCAGCACATTACCAGAAACCAGTGTCTTGAATAAAAGGGAAAAGTACCATTTTTACCTGCAGAGATTACATTTAATTGTATATTTGTGCATCTGTGTAACTCCATCTGTTAATTCCCCATAGGTAAGGTACCCAGTGCAGATTTGCAGTGACTTTATGCGGGAATGCAGGAAAAACCCTGGACAGGAGGCCAGTGCACCACAGGACACACACACTGAGGCTGCATGTTTCTGCACTGCAGGGAGCCAGTACTACATGAGAAATTCTGTCGTGTATTTTCACACATGCAGGCAGCCACTCTCCGACCCTGGCTGCTGCGCTGCACTGCGGTCTATTTTTTCTACGGACATAGATTCATAATTGATTAATTTAGTCAATAATACTGAAAATGTTTGCATAATAAATCAGTAGGTTAGCTTGAGCAAAAATTGTATCGTTATATATCCAGTTTATGTTTTCAAGAATTCCCCCCTTGGGATCAATAAAGTTTCTTGTCTTGAATGTAGTAAAGTTAGTTAGTAGTGTTAAATGTAGGATTATCATTGTAGTTTTTAGTTTTTATCTTGAATAGTGAAATCTGGCATCAGAATCATTAATCATTTTGTTATAGCTAAGATTTTTTCTTTGTGAAAGTGGATGTAATGCCAGATATTTAAAGGACTATGAACTGTCAAGTCCTGGTTTAAAAACAGGGCTTACAGAAACAAAAGCAGTATTTTTACTTTGTTTGCAAGAATACCAAAATGTAAAATATCTACTATAAACTAAAAAAAAAATCATAGAATTCCTGGAATTCCTAACATGGACGGTTTCTCAAAACTTCTACAGCATAGAATAGTCCCAGAACAGCTGGGCATTTATATTTCAGTCAGACCATGAAGCAGATAGACCTTTCAGGGATGCAGCTTTGCGTAAATCAGGCAGAAGCGCTGAATGACGCGCCATGGACGAGAGAACACAGACCACAAAAACGGGAGAGTGATTTCGCTTTACTGGTAGCTTCCGATACTGCAGTGTTTCTCAAGCCGGTCCTCAGGGACCTACAGGCAGTCCAGGTATTTGCTCCCTCCCAATTCCCAGAGAACTGGATCTTTGAGGACTGGTTTGTGAAACACTGTGCTAGAGGATGGGATCCCATAAGAAAAGCCAAAGTCATGAATCCTAATTTATAAGACATTAATTTATTCCATGAAAACTCTTATAATGAAGATCAATTTCCCGTTATTACCGTTTTGCTTATAATATTTTCTAGAGGTCAAAACTTTTCTCCTGAAACGCCTTATGTAACTTGCACTGCACCTTCATTGCACCTTTTGTAGATTCATTATCAGTACCGATCAGCGGCCAAAACATCAACGAAGATCATCAGCACGGTGACTCAGTCATGAGAGCAATGGCAGAGACTGATAACGAGAGCGGTGCACATTGAGTCCAATAACACCCCTATTAATTGTGACAAGTATTTGGGGAAAAGAAAGAGGCTTTAAAATGCATGTATTCCCCCCCCCCTTCTATAAATGTCATATAAGCTATAAACTAACTGCCCATATTGCAGCAGATTAGTGTTTGTTATTTGAAGTGTCAAAAAAGAGGTGAGAAATAGAGATGGGATAGATGGAGATAAACAGATTGAGGAATCCATTTTTTTTGAGGTTCAGGACTCTGCACTCTGTTTCAGGTTTCAAGTTTTATTGTCACATGTTGTGAGGTACTCCGTGAAATTCTTATGCCACAGTTGCAAGGCAGGGAACAGGAGCCTAGGGGGACAATAGGAAAAGCAGTAGGGCAATAAATGACAAGACTGTGTGAGAAAAAACAGTGCAATATAAGAAGTGACAACATGCAGTGAATTTGTGGTGCTCAGTAACTCAGAAGAACCAGGCATATTTCTAGGTTTGTATGTGACTTGCCACATATTCTTTTAGTAAATGCAAAAGTTGAATCTCTGAATGTCACCATGTGTGACCATGTTTGCGAGTCATCGCCTTCAGTTTGAGCTGACAACCTCCCGAGAGTATGTCAAAGATTTCCACCTATACTGGCCAGCCAATTAACCTAAACGCAAGGTGAGGGGAAGGGGAACTCAGCACAGGATCAAGCGAACAAAAGGGGATGTTATTTCATTAGCGGAGAGCTTTTTCCATTAAAATTGGAGGGGGGGGCAGGGGGAGTCTTTGTCTCTTCTCCGGCAATCAATAAAACATTTCCAAGCTACAAGAAATATGTTGATGAATATTGAAAAGCTTTAAAGGGAAATATTTAGGATGTAAGGCTTCAAAGACAGACAAATAATGGCAAGACACTCCCAATATTTTGAAATTAATATAAGTAATGACATAATGCATATATGAGAGAACATATCCATTGATGGCAGCAAACAGTATGACACGACAAGGACCTGGCAGTACAGGCAGTTCTCGACTGATGTCGGTAATCCGTTCCGCAAACCCTTACGTGACTCAGATTTTACGGAAGTTGGATTTACCTTCCCATACCATTCAAGAGACCCTATAGCAAGAAACACATAAACCAAAAATGTACTACTACTACGTAGTAAAGTAGGTACTAATGAAAAGTAAGTGTAAATTTGCATATGTCGCCTTTTTTGCGTTAGCAATTCCATAGACTTTATCTCGGACGTTATTTCTGTGTGTCTAGATGGACTTACGTCGGCTTTCCATAAGTCAACAGCTGCCTGTAGTTGCACTCATATTAAGACATGGACAGGGGCTTCACTAAATGAGGAAAGCTGCAGGTTTTCGGATGGGGGTGGGACATTAAGGTTTTACTGGGGTCCAGGTAGTGGGGAGCAAACAAAGGATCACAGCAATACACGTGAGAAGGAGGGGCAGGTGGAGAAAATCAGTGTAATAAAGCCAGTAATTTGACTTTGTCCTGATACAGTTGCCGTGAGTCCCCCTGCACTGCAAATAAAAGGGGCTGACATAAAATAGCATTTATCATGACATATAGCTCGGTGTAATGTGTAAAACTTTTCCCAGTGTCTGTGAGATATCTGGTACAATTCAGATAGAATAATTCCATACTATATTGGTTGGAAGAAGCGATGTGAATTTTTTACTAGAGAAAATTGTTGGACAATCAGTGCTTATATATCTACAGAGATTAATACTAGAACGGAGAATTAACAGCTTCTGTAAAAACATGTCTATATGTAAAAATAGATTTAATTGTAATGTTGATTATCAGATCTGGACCCCTGATATTTCCTAGGCAGGCAGTTTAGGAAAAGCTTAAAAGTATAGCTGAAACTGTACAGTGTGAAACTGCTTTTCTGTAGAAGTAAATGGCTAGTTAGAGGCTTCTTGTTTTTTATGTAAATATGAAAAAAAAATTGAACACTCAAAGATAATCCTTGCAGAGATAAAGATATCGGCGGAAAGCCGGCCTGCTGCTAGGATGCTGTTTACATGCAATGCTAGCCAGGAGCTAAATGACGCTGCGAGCGTTAATGGGGACGGCAAGCTTTCTGACTTGGTGATTACGGCGGTTTGAGTTCAGGCCCCAGGAGATGCCCTTCTGGGAATGAAGTGGCTCAGCAGACTTAGGCTGAGTGTGGGAGGGTCACGCAGGGGGGGGGGGGGTTGAAGCCTTTGAAAAGACAGGACGGCATGCGACAAAACAGCTCCGTCGGCACCTCACCCGTGTGTGTTTGCAGAGGAGTTGAAGCAGAAGCTGCAGGAGTTCGTGGAGGAGACCAATGCCCAGAAGTCAGGCTTCATCAAGGTTATCCGTCACTCCAAGCAGGAGGGGCTCATCCGCTCGCGGGTGAGTGGGTGGAGGGCTGCCGCCGCCCCCGTCGTGGCTCTCTTTGACGCCCACGTGGAGTTTAACGTCGGATGGTGAGTTATGGTGCCTTTCTTCCCCTGCAAACTGATTTTCTGCCAGTTATGTGGCTTTTAGCGCACTGCCGTTCTGTGGCTCAATCATCATCTCTCGGAATTAATCGTTGATTTACACATTAAAGAACATTAATTATGAAATAATGATTGTTTGAGTTAATTACCGTTGTGTGTTGAGATTTATTACACAACTATCGCTGTTCTGATTCTGCGAAATATTTTAAGAGATGAGCTGATCACAGGTGTGCTGTCCATGGCACTGTTGTTTACCAAGCCACCTTCCCATAATTCCCTGGGGCAAAGCGTTTCTTTCTCTGATGGAGCCTCTGTGCTTTTTAAGATGATTCTCAGAAGCCCGACCCAAATCTGTCAAAATACTTTGATCCGCTTGCAAAATATTTTGCTACTAATGTGCGATGACACAGAAAATTCATCTAGAAGAGTCCCCATCTAATCTGAAATTTTCAAAAAACAGAAATGCCAGCGTTAATTGCTGATTTATAAACAGTTTTTCAATGCCAAGGATCTGAATTTTATTATTTGGAAATACCAAATTATAAACCAACCAAAATACATAAACTGTTGATGCTGTTGTCTGTTTGACAATTAAATTTGACTGTCCTTCTTGATTCTAAGTGAATCCTTGTAGTGGGTGGCATATTTATGATTTTGATTACCTAGAAATTTGGTTTCAGATTTCTGTGTAAATACCTGTTTTTGTAATGCTGTACTTTCATTGTGGGGTTTTGCTACGATTTATAATCCACTAATAAAATCCAATCACATTTTCACAAGAAAGAGCATAGTATTCCATTGAAATGAGGATGTTTTTTCCCCTGCTGTCAGTGAATCTGCATATTAGCCAAATGATGTGAGTCAGGTTTATTAAAGCCTTTAGCATTATATCCTGCCTTGGCATGTGTCATCATAACAAAGAGACGCATATTTTACATGAGATGGGTTTTCTTCGAAATATTCTGTAAGTGTTGAACGTGTAATTGTTGGAGGGATTTCATATGTGAAAAAAGATTTGACATTTGACATTCCCAACATAGAAAACACAGAGCTTGGAGCTCTACACAACCTGAAACCAATCTCTATGCAACAAACTGCCCCTCCAATATGATGGATGGGTTCATATAGGCCATTGTTTGTCAACGCAGTCCTCAGGGACCCCCCAGACAGTCAAAATCTGTGCTCCCTCCCAGCTCCTAGGAGACTAGTTTCAGTATTCTTGATTGTTTTGCTTCTGGTGTGATGAGTGGAGGAGGGGGGACTGGGATGGGAAATACTTGTATAGACAATTTATAACTAATATATAATCAATCAATTTTAAGGGCTGAACCCATTCTGCTGAGAATTAAGGAGGACAGAACTCGGATCATTTCCCCTTCATTTGACAACATCAAGTACGACACCTTCGAGATTGAGGAGTACCCACTGTCTGCACAAGGCTTCGACTGGGAGTTATGGTGTCGCTACCTGAACCCACCCAAGTCGTGGTGGAACTTGGCTAACAATACCGCTCCGATCAGGTAACTCGGACGAGATGCGCCTCTTTATGTGTCCGGAAACACCGTGTGAGTTTCGCTTAAACACCACAGCGAAGGGCATGCTGATGTGAATAATCTGCAGCGGTTCGTGTTTGCCGTGTTCTCGCTGCTGTGGCTTGCAGTAGATGTGAGTTCTACTGAGTTCTATCTTATTCATAATCTCTTTAGTTTAATGCAGAATTTAGCTGTCCTTCTGCAAAGCCAGTACAGCCTAAGACATGTAAACTTTTGTGAGGCATTTTATTGATCTGTGGCGGCAGAAGTCCCCGCTTATGCATTCTGCTGATGACAGGGCTCTGCAAAAAAATGCCGTGGACCAGTGTGACTGGAAATATTTTCTACATCATTTGCCGGTGATTACAGATGCAAATGTGCTTGTGGTGCCAGATCGCAAAATCCCCCAGAGCAGAATAACTGATTCATTTGGCTCTGATATGGAGAGACGCTGCCTATGTAAGCACACAGCAATAACACTGTAAAAAAAAAAAAAAGAAATAGAAAAACACCATTCAGGAGGTACTAGGGATAGTCTTAATGATCACTCTGACCTGCGTTACAGAGGAAGATTAAGGTAATGAACGAAACAGTTCCTGTTCAGTGACTGACTGCTGCATTTGCTTCTCCCTCAGGAGCCCAGCCCTGATTGGCTGCTTTGTGGTGGACAGGCAATACTTTGAGGAAATCGGCCTCCTCGATGAAGGAATGGAGGTTTACGGGGGTGAGAATGTGGAGCTGGGCATCAGGGTGAGTCTTGCTGCCACGTTAATGTGCAGCAGACCTTGCCGTGCCACATCAACAACAACACTCTACGTACCTTTTTGACTTCATTCATGGGTCGGTATTTTATAAAGCATATAAAGGCCATTTTTAATGGAGTGAGAGGGAAGTTGGCTTTAAAGGGACATATGGTGTTTCCATCTGCAAGCCAGTTGAACTGCCAATGTTGGATCCTATCCAATGTCCTTATAATCATAGGTACAGCATTTGATTCTGTTTATTCAGCAAAGATGCAACAAAGATGGTTCCGAAGCACTTGTTAAAAAAGTGGTAAAAGCACACAAGCTGGGCTAAACTGGTAAACCAGTAAACTGGAATCAGGCCTTGTTTTGGAAGTGTAATTTTGGACTGCGAGTATAATTTGTGCTGGTTCGGCCGGTAATGAGGCATCTAACAGAAGGTAAAGCACTGGTTCAAGAGCTGGCAGCCGGTCGCGCACCAAGACACTGGCTCCGGCCACAGGGTCCAAAAAAAGAAAAAGCCGTGCCCGGTCCCGGAGGGCGGGGCACCCCTACTGAGAGTGCTGCAGTGTGCAGTGGACCTGCTGCTTGTGCTCACCACTGCTGTGAACAGCGCAGTGCCAGTGGAGCGACTGCACGCGGGTGCACTGACCCATTTTGTTTCAACGGAGCTTAGTGACAGGGGTGGTAGCAATTTGAAAGAAAACCGCAGCTGGTATAGAATCAAAGCCTGAGACATTCAAAGGCTGCTGCACTCGAGGTCTGCATGCTGCCACATTGTAACACTTTCAGATTTAAAAGAAAACAAAACCCATAACGTGGATTAGCTTCACCTCTCTGCTCTGCCCAGCACCACAAACAGCTGAATGCATGGCACAGTCTTTAAGGACACGTTAGCGTTGATTTTGTCT
The DNA here is from genome assembly GCA_026784285.1 of Stomatorhinus walkeri. Lineage (NCBI taxonomy): Eukaryota > Metazoa > Chordata > Actinopteri > Osteoglossiformes > Mormyridae > Stomatorhinus > Stomatorhinus walkeri. The sequence goes on from JAODUD010000008.1 coordinate 15,382,138, forward strand.
GCTGTTTCGACTGCCTGGTTTATGTTTTGGAGAAGGACAGAAGAGGAAGTCTGAATTTCTTTCCAGAGACCAGGGCGTTTGAGAGTCTGGGCTAGAAACAATAAAGTGGATGAAGGCAGTGTTGGGGAGCAGGATGTGAAGGCAGCAGGCACACGGCTTCTGAGCACTTACAGATGGCATCCTGTCTTCGCTGTGAATCTGCTGCCATGAATCACATCCAGCATTACTCTTAGCAATTTCCAAGCCGACTGAAAGAAAGAAGAGATGGATATAAACACAGCAGTAAAGCAGTAAAGCTTATAACGTATTTATGCAAATGTGATGCGCGCATTGAATATTTTCATTTATTTTTTTTTTATCAATTAGTACTCAGTAGGTTATAGGGAACAGGTCTGATTATTTAGGAGTGAAGCGTGACCAAAACCAGTGGCACGTTCAGAAATGGTGTTAATGGTACATCTGTAACAAGCTGCGATGAAATGTCGATAATTGTTCCGTTTTCTGAAAAGTCACAGATTGTTAGCATCACTGTAGGTAATATAGTGGCAGTCTCATGAGCTCTGTCAGTCCCCCAGAATGCATCAATCACAAGCCAATCCGCACGTGACAAATGGTTATAGGCGAGATCAGTCAGCTATGACAGTTGTGTTTTCCTTCTTGATTAAAGTTGCAACTCTTACCCTTTGTAATTTATCGTAAAAGTATTTAGACAGACTTCAAAGTAGTTAATCCTCTGACCATTCTTTCCAGGATTTTGATGCCCACTAACATTAATTGGTTAGCTATCTAGCTGTTTGCTTTTAACGGAAGCAGCTTACATTATCTTATCGACTCACACTTTGTTCATTTGTCCAGAAAGAAAAATCAAAATTATGTAGATCATTCTCTCTCTGTTTGTTCTGGTCAAGGTTATGGTGGTGGAAGCTGCCTAGAGTCTGTTCCCGGCAGGACAGGACACAAGTCAGGGGTACAGTGGGGTACACCGTCAGTGGGGTGGCAGGTCACTGCAGGGCGGATACACACAGCCATACGGTATGGGCGGTTTGTAGATGACATTTAGCCTAACTCAGGGCCTGTTTACGCTTGGTTTAAAAATGCATGGGCAGTGCTAAATACAAGTGTAAACGACCACCAAGACACATTGGGATCCCATCACTCGAACCACATTCTGGGGTGGTCGGAAAAGAGCTTGATCAGCATATCACTATTGTCCTAATAACCGAAGTAATATAGCCGGTAACAAAATCTGAAACGAGGTGGTCAGCTGGACACCTTGGAAACGCATGGTAGTCACAGCTGAAAACGGCAGTGTGATTCAGCTGTGATCCAGTCGCCCAGGATGCATCCTAAAACTATGTGTAAACAGGGCTTGAATGTCTTTGATCTGTGGAAGAACACGAGGATACCTGAAGGAAACCTGCACAAGACAGGGGTGCCAACCAATCATTTCTATGGGCAAAACCCTAATCCCCACAATGACGACCTTAAACCCCACCCAGCCCTAACCTTAACCATAAGTGACCAAACACAATACAGGAGTTTCGGCATTTTTAGTTTTTTGATTGCAGTCACAGATCTTTTTGGGGACCTGAAAAATGGTTTCCACAACATCAAAATAAAACATAATCCACACACACACACACACACACACACACAGGTGATGAGACTCAATCTCCCAACACTGGCAGCACCTTAACCCAAGCCCAGCATCATTTACAATTAAGAAAATACTGAACAAAACAGTCACAGAGGTACTAAGCCAGAGAGCTATGTCGTATACATAGTTTTAACATTCTGTTCCATATAATATCCCAGTGACAGGTGAGTATGTGGCCCAAATGAAGGACACTGCAGCATGCATCTCACTTGGTCTGACTTTCTGAAATCAGAAATGCTTTCATCACGTTTATAAGAAACAAGCACAAATGGTTGTGTGTTAATCATGTAGATAGCCAGTAACCTGTACATAAATTGGTAATTGTATCATTTCTGAGAAAATTATAAAAATGTAAATTATATAACCACATAACCTGTGGTGAGTAAGGTTAACCAGTCCAGTGTCTTCTGATCTGAGCTGCAAACACTGCATAAATGACTGCATTTGACTGTGCAGATGCTGTAAAAGCGGGCTGGTCAAGACTTGAGCAAGAGGTACCCAACTTAAGTCAGAAGAACAGCAAAATATCACTCTTTTAAAAAAAATAAATAAACCTGCCTGAGGCTGAGCAGCTGAATCATGTACAGCTCTGTGCTTCAAGGGTGATGGCTCCGGGTGCGAACGCGTCCGCATGATTGACGAAGACACAAACGCCACCAGACCGGGGGGGTGATCTTGGGCGCCATTCATCCATCTTCCTAACACAATGAGGCATAGTAAGATTGATGAGAGGCGGCCTCTTCCAGCTCCGCGCGTCCGCGCGTCATCCTGGCACCGCTTGTCGCTCCTGCCAGACGGGACTCGGCCACACACACACACACACACACACACACACACACACACACACACACACACACACACGCGCACGTTTGGCTTTGAAAAGCGCTAAGCTGGCGGTGACGCTAACCTTTCCATTCTGCATTTCCATTCTAAAGACCTCAGTCTTTGTTCTGGCACGTCTTATGCTTCAATTAACTGCATTGTGTGAAGGGAGTCCTTCAGTGACAGAGTGCGTCAGGCTTTCAGTGTGTCTTTGGCTATCTTTCATCTGCCCACCGCTGTGTGCAGATTACACATCTCCACTTCCTTGCCCCTCCCCTGGCCTCTGTCTACGATCAATGCTTTTTCATCCTCCGATGACTTCTCCCTTCCTCATTCCTCTCTTTTCATTCGCTCTTCTTCTTTCCACTCTACCGGCTTTATGACACAAATGCTGTTTGTGCGGGGCTTTCCGGAAGCCTCCAGTGAGCCCCGCGAAGGGGACCCGTAGATAGTCCCCCCCCCCCCCGCCAAAGCCTATGCTGTATTGGAAACGAGCCAAGTCCCGGTTTCCCTGGGGCTTGTCTCGTAGAGATGAGGGGACAGGGGGGAAATGTGTCTGAACACAGGGGACTTTTCCATTAAAAGCAAACATCCTTTCTCTGAGCACCTAATGCAGAGTAGGACTCAAAAACAGGCCGACAAGACAATCCAGTGTTTTCTGCTGCCATCGTGTCTATTGACTTTAGCGTCAAGTTGGTCATAAATTAAACCGGATTCAGGTTATGACACTCATTAACACAGATGTTATAATTGGCTCACCTTACCCCGAACAATCTGTATCATCTTGATTTGACGCACATCATGCATTCCAGGGAGCAATTATGCAGCATTGTATTCTGCTGCAAATTTTCTATAGAAGCCATATGTCCATTCTAAAAATGCTTAATCTAGTCTTGCTATATCTATCTGTCCGCTTTTTACTCACTGATCCTGGTCAGGGACTCCAGCTATATACGGAATACAACTATATATGGAACTTAATTTAACCCGTATCTAGAACAAATTGTGATTGCAAATAATATTTGACGCGTGTGTCAGTTTGTCTTCCCTAAATCTTCAGAGCTGCTGGCAAATAATTTCAGCAGACTTGAAAAATTAGCGTTAAATGAAATGTGGATAGAATAATTTGTCTGCCTCGCATTGAGTTAAAACGGCTCACTTTGACATCATTTAGGCTCATTTTATTTGGGTATTAGAGTCTGTTGCTGGGTAATAAGCTGGTAAATTGTAACATTACATTCCTTAGCAACACAACCTGACAACCACACAACATTTTCTGCATTGCAATATCCAAGACATCTTTCATTAATGTAAAGCTCCAAAAATCAATTCAATTTAGTTCATAATTTAATTTATATAAATATGAATTACATTTTTTTGGTACATTGGGGGAAAAAATTATCTAAATGATCGATAGTGGCATAAAGTCTGTTATTCAAATAGGGGTCCATTCATGCCTTTCACTGATAATAGCAGTACCAGATTTTGAGCATTGTGCTCTAAGGGGTGAGTTTCATTAAACGTAGTCACTGAAACATCTCCAGCCTAATTAAGGAAATACAATGGACCCTTTCCCACCGAGGGGATTATGGCCCCCGTGATCTAGAAAACTACATAAAATTCGTTGTTCTCCACGACAAGCAGAGTGAAGTGAAAAGACTAGAGAAATGCGAGACACAGAGATCAATGCGAGATGTCACGTGAGAGGCTGACGTCAACAAGCTCGGTGACCAGCACGGTACATACATGTTATGTTATGCATTTACACGTTGCTAAGCTTTTCTGCGTGTCCCCTGCAAACCTTTACATGCTGTCTGCGTCTTTCAGAAAACTCCCAAAAAATTCTCATTTAACACCTTAAGCCGACCCTGTAGTTTATCAAAACTGAGATTGGGAAAGTCACAACGCCGAAGGGTTCGACTTCCATACTTTTACGTAGGATTTATTCTTAGTTTCGATGACTGCTACAGGTACTGAATTTAACTGTGAGCCTTTGTAACTGCAGGTGTGGCAATGCGGAGGTACCGTCGAGGTCTTGCCTTGTGCCCGGATCGCGCATATCGAGCGAGCACACAAGCCCTACACAGAGGACCTGACAGCCCACGTGCGCAGGAACGCCCTCCGGGTGGCTGAAGTCTGGATGGATGAGTTTAAGAGCCACGTCTACATGGCCTGGAACATTCCACAAGAAGTGAGTTTATATACGTAAAGGTTAAACACAGTAAAGCAGTTGTCAGGACATGATGCTATTTCCAAGACTTAACCTCAGCTGCTGTTTCCGAGTTGCTTTATGAGTGTCGCTCCAAAGTGAAATTCGAAAAGTAGTATGGAACTTAGGGCCTGAACATTGGAGCTTTGTAGTATTGCTTTAACAATGTTGGCCTCGCCTGCATTCTCTGCAGTCTATCACTGTAATGTTGGGTGTCGGTTGACAGGAGTGTTTATTATGCGCATAACAAATGCTGGACATGAGAATATCTGAGGTTTCATGAAGAGAGAACCTGCATCCTGCGGTCTTAGTTTCACCCCCTTTCTCTAAGGACTTCGTGGATTCCAAAGGGGTCCTGTTCAAGTCATTTTTACATCATTTGGAGCATCCTGAAAATTATCTTAAAGATGAATTAAATAATAAAACGTTTAACAAAAATTTAACCATTGCCTAAAAACCAGATATAGCAGACTCTACCAACTCATATTTGTTTGGCTCAGCCAGCTCTGCCCTCAGAAAAGGTTGTGGTGAGAGACAGTGATGATTTTCTGCTTCTCTTTCTGGACTTGGAAGAATGGGCTCCAAGCCAGCAGAGGTCCTGCGCAGACTGAGATAGAACGGAGGAATGTCACAACCTCTGCCACACTCTCAGAAACAGAGAGGGAAAAAATGTTTATTATAAACAATTTTATCTGGTTTCTGATAAATCAGAACGAAATTAAGAATTGTACGTGATCTCCCATTATTTTTATGAAACTGTTACGCATTAATGAAAATAAATGTAAATATATAACATAATGGGATATAGAGTAGAGTAGGGCTGCACCATAAAACGTAAAAAAAAATGCAATCTCGATTCATACCTCTATGGGATCGCATTTCTAAATTAGAAAGATTCTTCTGCATTGTATTACATTAGCTGGATAAAAACAAGCACTCTTACTTTTCCACAGAGTCTCAGGCATCCCATAATTCTGCATTCTCTTTAACAGGCACTTTCACATAGCGTCGGGTACCTTACTTTTGGTACTTCAGGAAATTACCAAAAATACGGTACCTCAGTCTGTTGGTTTTCCACTGGCGTAAAAACCGGTGCCGGAAGCGAATGACATCACAGCGCGAGGTGGGGTATTTTTTGACTGAATTCGAAAAATGGCAATATATTTTAGCGCTGGCCCATGTGCGATATTAATACCAACATCGCATGTTGTGCGCCTGCAAGTCTCACTTAGCCAGTCAGCTAGATTAAGACTTGGGTATTACAAACAACAACAACAACAAATTTATTTTTATATAGCGCATTTTCATGACTTCACATCATCTTAAAGCGTTTTACAGCACCCCCACCCAAAGCCCCCAGTGAGTAAGCCATAGGCGACAGTGGCAAGGAAAAACTCCCGAGAAGGAA
>JAODUD010000008.1:15388333-15398674 GCA_026784285.1 Stomatorhinus walkeri
ATTTAGAGCTTTATAGGTTAATAAGAGTATTTTATAGTCAATCCGAGACCTAACTGGTAGCCAATGAAGGGAGGATAGGACAGGTGTAATGTGATAAAATTTTTTTGTGTTTGTGAGAACTCTGGCTGCTGCATTCTGTACTAGCTGAAGTTTATGTAAGGATCCAGACGGGCAACCAGTAAGGAGGGCATTACAGTAGTCCAGTCTGGAAGTAACAAATGCATGTATTAACTTTTCAGCATCATAAAGTGAGAGCTTATTACCCAGCATCAGACATTAGAGTCTGATGCTGGGTAATAAGCTGGTAAAGTGTAACATGGATTAAGGTTTTTTCTTACTTTCAAGTCTGTTTATGAACCTTATAGTGCAGGGAGTTTGTTTCACTAAAATGTTTTAACTCTGTCATAGGAAAAAACATTACCAAGTTTTGTAGTTTTAATGATTATTCCTTCTCAAGATTATCTAGTATAAAAGCTAGTTTAAAAATCAGTTTAATGTTCACCTCAGTTGCCTTTGCATGAGCACTGCATGCATTCATTCTCTGAGACAATTATAATCATTTTAATCCTTGCTGTTTAAATCACACTTAGACAGGATTTTTTTTTATTGAATACCCCGATATTTTTTTGTCGTGTTTCCTTTTACCGTTTAATGAGTGCAAAAATAAATTAAATTTAAGAAAAAAAAATCACTACAGAGAATCAAGATCTCAATTCTAAGCAAAAAAAATCGCGATTCACATTTTTTTCAGAATCGTGCAGCCCTACAGTGGAGTGTGGCAGTTGCTTCAAAATTGTGAAAAACTTCCCTTCTGTCTGTTCTTGGAGCCACAGTGTGTCTGTCTGTGTGTGAGTGCCTGCATATGTCTGTATGTGTGATATTTGTCTGTATATATTTCTTTCAGGACTCCGGAATTGACATTGGTGATGTCTCTGAGAGGAAGGCCCTTAGGAAGAAACTGCGATGCAAAACCTTTCGGTGGTATTTGGTCAACATCTACTCTGAGATGAGAATGTATACAGATACCATTGCCTACGGAGTGGTGAGGCTTCAGCTACCCTTTCTCCTTTCTGATTATTCCTGGTTTTATTATAGAATATTGCCTTTTTCAGTACTGTGATGTTGATATTATTTTATAACCACAGTCCACAATATACTTCATTCATTAATTGGATTTTCATTTGGGGTGATATGTATTCTCCATGTGACATGGACCGCCCACGGTCCGCGACATGCAATTAGGCTAATTGGTTTCTCTAAATTACCCATAATACACCAGTTCATAAATGTCCTTTGATGGTGCTATATCCCACCCAAGGTTGTTCCCCTGCCTTGTGCCCTGTGCTGCTTGGGTTAAGCTGTACAGTAGAGGACCCTGACCAGGATGAGCTGTTGGAAGAACAGACAAATCTGTTGCAAAATAAGTCGTATTCGAACTGAAAAAAACGTACAGATGCCCAACTGCTTCTTGGTTCAGCTTATTAGGATCAGTAATGTTATTACTCACTTTTATTAACCGAATAAGAAATTTATACTTCCAAAGTCCTGCACAGAAAGCATACGGACTGCATTCTGCTTGTAGGAGAGGGGCTTCTGTAATAGACCTTATCCTGTCTGCCCTGGCTCAAATCTGTGTACGCTCCTGGGGTATTTGCAGAATACCACTTATCTCCGGCTCACGGAGGCGGGAGGGAGGGCAGGGTGCTTGCCCTGATTTTTTTGTGGGTAGACCCAGGCTTAAACTGAAAAAGGGACTTTGTGCACATAAATATTTTACCCCATGGAGGTGGATCTGTAAGCAACGCTTTGTTCACGGAACTGCCGTGTCCTCTGTGGATAAATGGAGATTCACCAGAAGCACTTGTCCCTGGTGACAGAAAGGCAGCCTCATAAGTGTTATGTTCTTACTTTTTATTGATGGAAAACTCAAAAATACAGTTTTTAAATAATATATTTAAGTTGAGGCTGAAATATAGACTGGGTTCAGATTGTGCTTCTGAACCATCATAATTAAATGTGGAAGCAGTTGGGAGAATATATCAGCCTTATTAAAAGCTAGCAAAGGGCTTAGGCGTCCCAGAGCTCTCACGACGTTCCTGAGATTCTTCGTCTGTGTCTGAGCATGCCAGTCACGTCTGGAAATTCATTCATCGCCGACGATTTCAGAGTGTTATTAGTGGAGGAATGCCCTCATATTGCAATGGCTTTAAACTTCATTCCTGATTAAACACCCAGAAATACCTCCTCTCTTAATGAAAAAGAGAAGACAACGTTGTTTATTATTTTTTGTTATGTGTGTATCCCACAGACACGCATTATCTTTTTGATCTGTGTCTGGGTTTTAAGCTTTAAATTGAAATTTCCACAAGGTTTGGTTGGGAGCTTAGCAGACCATCCCAACACAACCAATTAAACTGAGCTGAATGTTTTGTTTTGAAGACATTAAAAATAGGGTTATGGTCTTGCATCAGCTCCTCCACCATGTTCTACACATTTCCCACCTTTTGTTCCATTTCCCTGCTTAGTGTCCTACAGCCAGTCCCTCCACTGGACTCAGTGTAGCTGAAAACACCCTCAGCCATTTAGATCGCTGTTACCTGCACATCAGAATGTCTTATATGGGGGTCTATTCATTGACTACAAACCTCGTTTAAGAATAAAAGTCTAATGTATCCTTTGGTATTTTCAGAGTAGCAACATAATTTTGAAAAAGTGCGTGCTTGCAAAGCTTTGTTTAAATCACAGCGCTTGCTTCTATAATCTCTATTTTAAGATAGTAGAATTCAACGGCAGAATGGAATTTTTTTCCACCATTCTCTTCTTGCTCCAAGGCCCAGTATTATGAACCTCTCTTTAATCCTTTCATTTTTCTTGGCTTTAGCTATGAAAAATAGGGAAGGATGCTTACTTTGTCTAAAATCTCAAGAACTCCTCTATTTGCTAGCGCAGAGGCAGACACAATACAGAGTATACAGTGGGGAAATATTCTCTCAGAGGTGCCAGATAAGCCGATTAGTAGGCTGGTAGACACAAGAACATCTCTCCGTAACCCACGTAGGTTCCCAAATGCTGTGTACAGTTGCAAGCTAAATTGTTTTGGCCCATTCCTGATTTCTCATCTTCTGCCGTCGCTTCCAGCTGAAGAATTCCCTGAAGACTGATTTGTGCCTGGACCAGGGGCCTGAGACGGACAATGTTCCGATTCTTTACATCTGTCATGGGATGACACCTCAGGTAAGCATCCTCGAGGCGTCTGCTCCGTCCACAAGATCATTCTGTGTGTCCGCTTAGAATCCATTGTCAGTATTATAATGGGAAAAGAAAGTTCTTGTCTTAAGCCAACAAACAATCTACTATGTTATGAAATCATATAAAATCTACAGATATTTAACAACAGGTGACAACTTAAATTTTTATGTCTGGTATAGTTTGCTCGACTCATATGATTAAACTACTGTTACAGGCCTTGCTCATGGTAAGTGAGAATGCACATGGATTAGATTCTCATAATGTTTATTAAAAAATTAAATAAAATCTCAACATGAGCTAGAAATCATTGAAAGTGAAAGGTTAAAGGAAAGGTGTTGGAAATTCAGTGTGTGCTTAACCATCCAAAAGGTGCTGGACATTAGGGGTGAAGACCAAAGACATCAGACCAGGAGTCCTTTATCTCCCCCTAGAGATGTGGCTGGGCCATTAAGGGTATCCACTGAAAACTGCAAGAGAAACACACAACACAGACAGGACCAGGCAGCGCCGTGACACAAATGAAATGCAATAAGATGATTCTCCATGACAGGTGTCAACCTTTCCCATCAACCAGAAGTTAACATTTCAGGGTTTATACTTTAGCTGTACTAGCCATGTCCAACTGCTCATTGGTGGCCATTTTTAAGCAAAAGGAGATGTGTGCTTGAAAGCACATGCTATGCTTATGTGTGTATGGAGAGGTGCTTCTAGCTGGAGCGAGAGCACTACAGAGAATTCATGCACCAGTAATACCTGCCATTTTATTTGCCCAACATCTGCAATCATTTCCTCACGTTATCAGAAAATAGAGAAGTGTCAAATCTTATAAGAAGTGCAATGGCCGCTAATGCTTTTCAGCTATCTGCTCTCCACCATATTTGCGTGTAGCTCTTGTGCCACTAGATCTGCTCAAGTTTCAGTCAACTTGAACTACCGATTGGGGTGAGTTTGGTAAGTTGTCTAGTAAATGCACACACCGTTGTGACCTTGCTGTTCATTTTTTTTTTTTTCTTCTGCGCCGCAGTGACAAGTTCCGTTCCAGTGGTGTAGAACTAACATCTCCACATTCGGACTTGTAGAAGAATATTTAGGTCCTGAAAGAGAGATGCCGTGAGGAGAATCTAGCAAGCGCCGAGAGAATTTAGAACTGCATAAATGTAAAAATGACTGAGCACGTTGTAGGGTTTGAATCGAGTAAATAAGCATACACACAGAGCACGTAATCCAGGGGTCATAGAGGATATTAGCCCCTCTTAGCACACACGTTTTTACTCATAACTATCTCAAAGTCATCCTGCAGAATAATTTTGGCATGACATAGTTTTTGTGTTACTCATAAATATTCAGTCAGCAATTTGTTACATTTAAACATAGAAGTGGAATTTTATACTGAAGTATCATATATTTATGCATGTATGTGCCCTGCGATGGTCTGTCATTTGGGCTGTACTGCTTCCATGTTCCCAGTGCCACGTGGAAATAGGCTGCAGAGCCCCCTATAACCCTGACCAAGTATGCTCCACCGCAGTCCAACCCCACTAGATCAGTGCTTTTCAACCCAGCCCTCAGGGACCCCAGGCATTCCACAGTTTTGCTCCCTCTGAGGTCCCTGCCAGACAATCCACTGGGAATTCGAACGGAACAAACACAGACTGTCTGGAAATCCCTGAGGACCGGGTTGAAAATCACCATTGTAATGGAGTCGGATTTAAATATGGTGCTCTTGAGTTTTTTTTCCAAATAGAATTTGGTTTTCAGTCCATCATAAGGAAATAAAGTTCCACTTCAGCAAAATACAGCTTCAGTTATTTATGGAGAGCGCGGATAATCCAGCCAAGGACACTGTTCACAATATGAGTTCTCACACTCGCTGGATCCAGGGAAATAACGCATCAGAGTCAACGTGCGCCCTGGTCATATCTGCAAACTGCAGCAGCTCTTGTTTGTATCTGCGCCTATATGTATACCATGTCATTTTTTCCTGTTAAACTACAGCAAGTCCCTGGGTTAAGAACACCTGACTTATGGACAGCTCGTACTTAAAAAACGTGTAAAGTATAATTTAATTATTATTGTATTATTATTATTATTATTATTACATCCACCTTTTTCTGTAAAGTATAAAGTCATATCAAAGGCTAAAGTCCATCCATTTTCCGAAACCCCTTCAGACCTATTATTATTATTATTATTATTATTGTTGTTGTATTATGGTGTTTAAGATGTTTTAATGTATTTGGAAGTGTTTGGTAAGTGTTTGGTAAGTGTTTTATATGCATAGAAAGGTAAAATATATATTATATACTAAGACAAACGCATACCAATTCCGACTTACCTACAAATCCGACATAGACTCAACATTGGATCTCGTCCATAACCTGCCGACAGCCTGTAATGCACAGCAGAGGGGGCTGCTGTCATCAGTCAGTGCCAGAGTCACGGGGCAGCTCACGTCATTAGGTTGCCCTGTTTCATTCCGAGGCGTCATCTGGCTGCAAGACTCAAATGATATGTGGACATTAAGCTCAATTTCAGGGAGAATCCAGGTATGATCCTCCACGTGGGGACTTGCTGTTGTACAGGCGTAAAGGAATGAGTAAATATGCAGTGTACATTTCTGCAGTTATTCTTATATGAATGTCTTTAACCCACCTATCATCCTTCCTTTCTAGGTCTATAACAATTTACCCCATAAATTGGCTGATTAGATCATTTTTCTCTGTGACAATAATACAATTATCAACAGTCTAACTAGAGGAACACTTGACTGGTCTTATATTTTAACTATGGCACTTAAGTTCTTAAGTATTGCCTTTATCTTGCACATTTAAGGGTTTCTTGAACACAGCAGCATTTCCTGACAATTACTTAATTATTCTTTATAGTAACTTTTTCGCAAATGCCTTTGATATGACACCTTGATTCTTGAATCGGTTGTGAATTGGTTCTGCAGATGAATCATCCCTGAACTGTTCTACTTAGACAAGCCTAAAAAAACAAAACATACAGATTTGTTGACGTGGAGGCACAGCCGATGAAATCTGTCAGGTTCACAGTTTTGACTTCCCAGCCAGTCTCAGTTGCGAATAAATCTGGGGTTGAGCATGGGGAGAGAAAGAAAAAACAGTTTCTGTTACGTGAACAGCATTCCCTGCATTAATTTTAGTCCGATTGGCGGGGTGGGGGGGGGGGGGTGTGCAGCTGATTGGTTTTGCACAGTTCAGCATTTTCTAAATGAACCCTGTGAAGCACAACCTGCCATGGACACTGCAGGGGAAAGGGGGGCTGTATTATTTTACACCCACTGCAAGTGACCCTCCTTATATTTCAGCGGGAACGCATCAGTCCAGATCAGCTGCAATTCGCCAGGGTACATTATTATGAACCTTTTAGAACCATTTGAATTGTATCTTGTGATATTAAGAATTGGGTTCTGCTTTCAGTTAGTGACGTGTAGCGCCAGGGATTCTTTCGATTTTTATCCGTTAGCCTATGTTCTAAAGTGCCCGTCAGGTCCGGCGCTGCATGTCAAAGGGGATGGCGTCTATCACATCTGCAACCAGTACAGTGCCGGTGAAAATACTGGGCAGGATACTGGTCTGTTGTGGGATGTGATTAATGTAGAGGATAAACAGGTCAAAATTCACTGTCGCGTAACTCAATACACCCTTTGTACGGTACACCGTGGATTGTTTCATTACAATTATTTTATCTAATTGTTGCTTAGTGTCACCATTGTCAGCTAACTGTGTCTCTATGGACTATAGAAGCAAACTAGAATACCCATAAAAAACTCACATGACCCAGGGAGCAACCTTCACACAGGGCGGGGGGTGGATTTCAGGCCCCCACCCTCAATGTGGAATTGGTCAATTTGGAAGCAATAAAATAAATATTAAATATATAGAACAGAAATACAGAATTGAATGTTGAAAGTAAATAGCTTTGTTGTTGTGAAAGCGCAGCAAATCTAATTTATTTTTAGAAGAGCTTTCAACACAGCAGGTGTAGTGCTCTCCAATCTGTTTCATTAAAGTAGTTTGAGTGAAAAGTGTAATTTGATTGGCTGGGCTCTGTGCTTGTGATCATCTCTTACCACTAAAATTACCAGTACAAGTAAGTCTTTCTCTGTGTGGTGTGTGGTTCAGCCAGTTAGGATGCTACCCCTGTGATCACAAAGTTGTCAGTTCAAATCCCAGTTTCAGTGCTTTATGCTTGCATTGTGCTTTTGCTGTTGGGCCCTTGATCAAAGCCTATAGCCTCCAATTGTTCCAGGGACTGGCTGACATATTTCTCTTTTGATAAAAGTGTCTGATAATTAAGTAAATGTAATGTCTATTAATACTGGACTATCACTTCTTAAAATAATAATTGTTGATGTGCATTCAGATTTAATATCGTTTAACTATTTGTTTGGGATAAATGTATTTTACCAAACAATTACAATGCAGTACAATCTATTTTATAAGCAGTAGAAACTTTATATATATATATATATATATATATATATAATTTTTTTTTTTTGGCTGTAAACATAAGATGGAATATAATTGTTCTTAGCATTGGATTTTTAAGTATAAACATTAGTATCATCATGATATTCATAGGTGATTTTATAGAAGAGAGCTGTTCATTTCAAGGATTCAAAGACCTTTTTTGTCATTTTTCTGTAAAAGGCTGATGGTTACATCAGTGGTTGAGAGCTTTCGGACATGTCTGGAAGGTCATGGGTTCAAATCCCCTGGCATAGCAGTTGCATCACCCTTGGTCCCTGGAGTGTGGGCCTTAACCCCAACTATTCCAGGAGAGCTGTGCTGGCTCTGCTCTCTAGCCCAACGTGTCCGTCACTTTGGCCAAAGGTGTCTGCTGAGTGAATAAATGTAGTCTGCCAAATGTAAGCTAAAACTAATTATGTTATGCTGAACTCATTTGCCTTTAGACTATTTCATGAATTCAATATGAATACAAAACAAGAGTAACAATATTGTTATTGCCCCTTTGTTCTTAAGTATGGAGCACAGGAGTGGATTCAGGAGTAAATTCAGGAGTGATTTCAGGAGTGAATTCAGTGAAACTTAGCAAGAGTCATTGGTGAGGAATGTCCCCAGCTCCTTATGGAAATGTGGAGTGCTGAGTAAATAAGCTTGTGCTTTACAGCTTACTGTAGGTAAAGAGGATATTTCGCTGTTCCCTGTGACATTTTTAATCCAGTACTCTCAAGGCACCCAGAATACCCAGAATTCCCTATCAGACAGTCACTCCATCACACGAGGATGAATCGCTAAATAAAGTCAAACCGTTTCTGTACTAATAATATAATGTATTTTTCCATGATATAGGGGTACAAATATTTTTGTGATATTTCACTTCGGATATTGTTTCATTTACAGGTGAGTTGTAGCCTTCTCAGGGTAAGACTAATGCATACAGTTTTCAACGCAGGTTTTCTGGAAAAATAAAAATCTTTGGAGTGAAGGTGAAGTGAAGTCAACAGGCATTTTACCTTAAAGTATGAAGTGCCTTCTCTGTGTGAAAGCATCTCACTCACAAATGGGGAAGAACGATGTGGAGAATTTGTGTGTGGAAAACACAGGATGAGGACGATGATCATTAATTTAAAATGATGTGGACACAGTTTTTTTCCTTCAAACGAGTCTTTTTCAGTGTCGAAAATAGTCAAACTTGGCTTAAAAATACTATAATTTGTTCATGTTACAGCAGGCTGATACCTGTGGTGATCCTCTCATTATTACCTGAATAACATTTTTATGTAATTAAAATGTAAGATACATAGGTAGAAATCATTGTTATAAAACACACATTTTAGTTGCATTGAACGTACCCTTTGTGAAATACAGCATGGATTGTTTCATTACAGTTATTTTTGCTGAGAGTCAAATATTGTTAAATATGGGCTTACTTGTTATACAATGTGCAAAAAGTGAAAAATGTTCAAATCATATTATGCACATTCCTCAAAATGCCTTTAATAAGTCATGCAGTTTCAAATCAAATACTCAAATAATCCTGTTCTGAATTCATTAAATAAACACTCAGTGAATTATATAGAAATTCAGCCTTCTAGTAATATAAACAGAACAGTACAAGGGAATTGCATGTGACTGTATCCAGAACAAATTTGCCTTTGCATAAATTTGAGACTTAAAGTGTATTTTAACCGGAATGAAGGATTTGTTAATGTTTCATTAGCATTTCCTTGAAGAGCACCAACTCATGTCAATCTGAGAATGTTTTTTTGGATGGGAGCATCATCCTCTGTCTGAATGAAATCTGAGCATTAATGCTACTATGCAACCTGCGTAATAGATGATGTCATCGCGGAAATTCGTCCTCATAAACAACCGTGGTGAGGACGAAGCTGCACGATGGAAGTGTCACATCTGTCTGTGCCAGCTGTTAGGGGACTTGTTGTATAGACACCCAGCTGTCTTGTCCACACGCCAGCGCTCCCACAGTCCTGTGTGGGTGGAGAGATCTCTCTTACATGCTAACCAACAGGGTGCATTGAAATTTCAGGACGTTCTAGGAGTTGTCTAAAAAGCTTCCTGCTGCTTAATTTGAGCACTTTTACTAACCACCAAAATCTAGTTCTTTCTTGTTATGCAGGAATAAATGCCCTAAAAAAACTGCTGTGTTCATTTCTTTCCAATCTATTGTACCGCTAGCATTGTTTCCATCATGTATGAGCTGGGTTCATATCACTGACCCCTATTAAGTATCAATTTATGGTACCAAGCACAAATGGCACATCCTGGGTTAATGTATTTATCAGTAATTTGTAACCTCAAAACATCAACGGACATTGCTGCGTTCCTATGATAATTAGATGTTCGTTTTTTAATCGTAGCCTGTAGGTAGTTTATTTTATTATGTTACTCGTGGTTTTACTGCAGGTGCCATATAACTAGGAGGAAGTAAGAGCTTATAAGAGGGTCTAGTTTGGGAGTATTTGGGCTTCTCTCTCTGGAGTTTACTGAGACAGGGCAGGAACAGCGGTCCTCACAACAAGTCATAGTCTTCATTTAGCTGAAGTCATTTGTCAGTTTGACTCGTTTGAGTGGCTGACTAAGC
>JAODUD010000008.1:15398774-15413919 GCA_026784285.1 Stomatorhinus walkeri
GGTCCTCACAACAAGTCATAGTCTTCATTTAGCTGAAGTCATTTGTCAGTTTGACTCGTTTGAGTGGCTGACTAAGCGAATATACTAATGATAATGCAGACTTAATAAAAAGAGATTATCACAAACAATTTTAACAAAATATAGATGTTTAGAAATACACTTAGTTTGGATTGTCTAATCAACAATTGCTCAATTTTTCAGTAACCTTTGAACAGTTAACCATTCATTTCCAAAATATGTTAGCCACTTTTCCTATATGTACTATACGGTATATCGTTTTTTTGTATTGTAATACTGAACAAAAAAAAAGTTCTTATAAATGATTCTGCACTGTAAATTGCTTGTTTTGTCATGGTCTGTATATTTGAAATACCAGTTTAGCAATCCTGTGTGGCTTTGCATGCTGCCTTTCCAGAATGTCTACTACACCAGTACTCAGCAGCTACACATCGGAGTCCTGAGCCCAACCATCGACGATGACGACAACAAGTGCCTGGTTGACGTCAACAGCAGGCCGCGGCTCATCGAATGCAGCTATGCTAAGGCCAAGCGAATGAAACTGTACTGGCTCTTTTCTCAGGTAAGGGCCTGTGGCCCTTGGTATTAACTTATCCTTCTGCATGCATCTATGAGAATGAGGTAATTAAGTGAAGTTATAGGTCACTTGGAAATTCAGCAAATGAAATTCTTAAGGAGACATTAAGCAATCTTGTTTAATGAGGCTGATTATTAAGAACATGATTTGAATTTCCCATGGCTGATTTTGGCCTCGTTAGGAAATGTCCTTACAAATTGTGTCGAGCGAGAACCTGGTGGCCCACTGGTCTCTAAAATTGCTATTTAATTTTTTTTTTTGCATTACTCAATTCCAGGTAGGAGTAAGTAGTAAATAGATGCTGGTGACATTTGCATTGTCACAGCAAAGTCCATTCTTAGTATCAAAAATGAGAAGCTATGAGAGGTGTCACGCTGGGGTTGCAGCGTGCCTCGATGTCGGCAGCGTAAGGCAGGCAAGACGACAAAAGGCAAGAATATCCAAAATACGAGGTTTTATTCTGGAACACGGGGTAAACGCTACAAGACATCACACTGACAGAACTAGGGAGACTCACTCAGACGCGGACTAAATACAAAAGACTAACAGGATACCAACAGGAAACGCATGATCACAATCAGACGAATGAACGACAGGTGGTTTCCATCAGGGATTGAACACGGGGAGCGAGGAGGTGTAGCACACACGGGGCTCGCACGGACGGAGCATGACAAGAGGTCCTCTGAAAATCCTCCACCGAATTACTGCTTATGTGGTACATGGTCATGAGCAAAGGTGGAATGTTCAGGTCTAGAAGGTCCAAATCCAGACCAGGAGTTTGTTCCAACCAACAAGTTGACTACTCCATGAATGTGACTCTTTACACTCAACTAGCTGGCTGAAACAAAATCTTGGCCTGGATTTGTACTTTCGGAACCTGAACTTTCCACCTCCGGTCACAGGGAGTCTGGAGTTCATGCCAGGGAGGCAGGGGGACACTCTGGATGGCATGCAAGATGATCACATGACACTCACACACACAATGCAGACAAATGAGAGACATCACTTCAGCGTGTCTTTGGACAGTGGGAGGAGACCAAAGAACCATTAGAACATCCACACAACCCAGAGGTGTGAGGCCACAGTGCCAGCCTCTGAGTAGCCATTCACACGTGAACCATGCTGACTCATTTCTCTCATCAGTCTCATTCATTTGTTGATTAACACATAGAAAATGCTTACAAATACTGATAATTGATACGTGTTTCTAGCAGGATGTCGTGCTTTGCAAAACCTTTTGTATTCGAAATGGTGTTTGAGATGGTTAAACTTGTGGGTGGTCTTTGGAAATGGTAGGATTAAGGATCTCCCCTGTGTTTTAGCTTCCTTCTAGTTTACTGTCTAGTATCACTCAAGAAGACACTGTGTGCATGATGGACCCGATCAGTGTCAACGAAATTAAAGTGTAAACTGAAAAGTCAAAAAATCTTTTCATAGGATTTATGCATCATGGTGCATTTAATCTTGCAGATTTCTCTGTCTTTTTTTATTTTGTTGATTGATTGGTGCAAGACAGACAGACTCAAGGGGAAGTTAATGTGCAAACAGCATGCAACAAGATATATTAACACAGATAATTCACATTTCTTCATTCTCATTGTTCTTTTTTCCCCTGTGCTTTAGGACACAATTATCATTTGCTTTGAAAACAACCTTCCATGGTATTATGATTGATATTAAATTTGTTGGAGCAGTAATTATCACTGTTGCGTCATACTTCTGGGAACAGGGTTCAAGTCTCCACCATGGCTTGATGTGTTTGGAGTTTGCATTTTCCCCTGGGGGGACTCTAGTTTGCCCCCACTGTCTAAAAACTTGCTGAGGTTAACTGGAGTTGCCCCATTTGCCTGCTGGTGTGCTTGTGTGAGTGTATGGTGTGTGAGCATGCACTGCGATTGGTTGTTCCCTGCCTTGTGACCATAGCCTGTGGGATAGGCTCTGGACACCCCCATCACCCTGAATGGGACGAGTAGTCACGGAAGATGGATGGATGGATGGAAATTTTTGCAGCCAGCTGCTTCCTGTTTTGGTGGTGTAGCAGAATATAGCAGGCGTCATTTTAACACCCGTCTCTGCATTATTCTTTTAGCATGATTCCTTTCTGCTTCCTAAAGATGAATGCCTTTTGCTTCAATACCAGCCATTATGTTGGCTGTGATGTGGAACATCTCAGCAGGCCTGGGATTTAGATGGAGGCTAGAGACCGGCTGCTAATGGACCCACAATTGCACTCAGTATTGTAGAGTGAACTGCTGGTCCATTATCCAGGAGTAATTGGGCTGCGGAGAGCTTGGTGATCACTGGACGGCACACAGGTACAGCATGTCATTAGGACACAAGGACCTTTACATGTCTTTTGTGAGATGCTGAAGAGCTCTGTCCTTATTTTTGATTTTTTTTATTAATGTAGTTATAAAAAAAAAGTATAAATTACTGATGAGCAATTTCCTGGAAAATATTTACAGCAATGGTCACACACCATTTACAGGACATGTACTAATATCCGTTGCTATCCTTGGCTTTAAGTGTTGCAAACACTGCTTTTCTGTTTAGGGGTACAGAGTCAAAATCATCATTTTGCAAAGCTGAGCTCTGGTTTTGCATGCAGTGCTGTTTTGTCATCTCATTCAACCATGTGGTAAAACAATTGTATTGTGTCTTCAGAGGAAAGGAGTCGTTATTATTTTATCCAGAGGGCAATGAAATCTGAAATTAATTCAGTGAATATTAACAGGCATGTCAAACTAGCAAGTGCAAGCGGAGTATAATTTATTATGTCAGCTTTGATAGTGTTTCTCTAGAGCAGTGTTTCTCAACCCGGTCCTCAGGGATCCCCGGACGATCCATGTTTTTGCTCCCTACCTGCTCCCGGGAGGGAGCAAAAACGTGCACTGTCTCGGCATCCCAAATAAACGGGTTTAGAAACACTGCTCTAGAGACACATATTTTGTGGTTGTTTAGCCTCATGGAGAGAGATCTACAAAATAACATGACATCCCTGTTATAACACTGAGCTTCAGAAGCAATTTAATTTAACAGTGGAGACTCTATAGTGTACATTTAAAATAATGTTACAGATTGTATGCTGGTCGTTGGGGAGGGATGTTCCTCACACTCCACCTCACTCCATCTCCTCAAACTCTCCTGGTGGCTGACAACCAGAATTGAACATCTTTCAGACATAGATGACAAATGAGTTTTCCACACTGACTAGTTGTCTTCCCTGATTTTCATCCCTAAAATGAATCAGTTATGCAAATGAACTTATTTAAAATAGAAATATTCTCTGGATAGACAGATGCCGGGTGGATAGAAAGCAAACAGGAATAGCTGCGTATATCTATCACCAAGCATTGTTGTTGCATATTTTAGTTTATATTATAGTATGGAATCTATGATATCTTCTTTTGAGTACGGGTTCAAATGAAAAGTATATATAGTACAGTTTTATCATTTTCGGAAGGTCATTGTCATAATAGGTTATACTGGAAATAGTGCAGCTCCTAATAACTTAATGAAATATGTTCAGGCAATAGAAATTATGCTATTTAAAATATGCAGTTTTAAAGTTTTACCACATCTTATTACTGTACTTGACCCAAAACAATAAAAAAAAAAAAAACTTAAGGCAAATTTGGGCCATCGGAGGTTACACAAAACAACCTACAATTTTATCACCAATAAACGTACATTTGACCAGATCTTATCAGCACCTCTGGCAGGGGCGAGGACTGGGTTGTGTTTACTGAGGTTAAGCTGCAAATGTTTTTAGCGAAGCCGAGCTTCTTTCTGGTGGCTGACAAAGACCTAGATATCTTCTGACCCCAAATCAGCCCCTGATTTCAGGACCACATACCCAGCCACACAGAGCTGCGCCTTAACCCTCCCAATCCATCAGCTCTGTTTTCTCCCTTTGATGACCAGAACTGAAGCTGCAAATAAAATTTTGAAGGTGATGTAACTCTGGCAGAGATTGTTTGATTCTAAGTCTGGAGCATCATCTCAGCCCTCTTCATCACAGCTTACTTTTTTGTGGATGAATATAGCAGTAGGAGGACTTGATCCAAGAAATCATGGCTCCAGCGTCATGTGACTTGATTCATTTGAGCTGATAAATAGCTTATGTGTATCAGAGCTGAATATGGATGTCTCCATTTTCTGTCTTCTATTTTTTGTCATTTTGTGGCAACATATTATCGAGCATAATATTTATAATATATAGAGCAATAATATTTTTATCATTCTGTAGTCTAAAAATAAAATAAGAACTTGTAAATTAAATACGCAAAATTCATTAGCCAATAAGTTATGGAAAAAATATTTTGTATAAGATTAATGCGAATAAAAAACATCTAAGGATTTATCAGGGTTGTTTAAAATAATTGCATTACAAATGCATATATTTCCCAGTCGTAGAATTGGGAGTTTTATATTTTGCCAAAAATCGTTCATTTATTAAACAAAATCTTCAGCACTGAAGTGGTCACATATCTCTAGTGTTACACACAGATATAGACCTTGTAAATAAGTGCCCTAAGGCCTCTTATCTTCAGTTGTTAAGAGAGATAATCCTTTCTGTGTTGTGCTCATCCTATATTCCCTTCTGGAGACCAGCTTGCTTTTCACGCTACTTGGTTGGTTGATTGGGTCTCATTCGCGTCGCGTCCAGAATTCTCTGGAATTCTCCCCTGCAGGTGAGAGTGCAGTATGTTCACAGCAGCATAAAGCGGATGGACCCTAAGCGGCGATTAGCCGGAAGGCACCCCCCATGAACAGCGACCGGTACTGATACGCAGCCTGTCAGCATAGGACGCCAGTCACCTTAAATAGGGTTTACCTTACCTAGCAATTAAGGTATAATCAGGTGTTGTGCTGGGTTCGGTTTTGGCTTAGAGGAATGAGGACGGCAGGTAATTGAAGGCCTGGCTCTTTTAACAAAGGGCATTTATAATGAAAACCCAGAGAAGGCAGGGTAGGGGAATGCTGCAGTATGTATGCAAGGGTACTAGAAACGAGAGGGTGTAAGTGTTAGAAAGACTTGTAAAGGTGGAAAATTGCTGGCAAGAACAACATCTGCAGACAGTGTGTCAGCAAATCAGACTGATGGCCTCTTATGGGATAATTGAAGTGAGTCAGCTAAATTGGCATGGGCATATAACAAGAGAAATTAGCCACAGTGAATTGCCATCATGGGTGATTTTCTATTTATATACATTGTAATAAACAGGCAGATTTTTTAATAACCAATTCCGGTGATCAGGGACAAGCAATATAGAAATTTGTCCTTCGTCTTGTTAGTACAGTAAGGATATGATCTCTGCACTGCGGGAAAAACTGATGTTTAAAATAGGCTATATTTATAAATAATTAGGCATAAATAATTAGGCATTATAGCTCAGTCATTAAATAAGCATATTTAGTAAAACCTCAGATTGCAGAGTATAATTCGTTCCGGAAACATACTTGTAATCCAAAGCACTCGTACATCAAAGTGAAATTTCCCATTACAAATAATGATAATTCAGATGATTCGTTCCACAACCCAAGAATATTCATATAAAAATGATTAACACAAAATATAAAGTAAAAATACATCAAACAAATTAACCTGCACTTTACCTTTGAAAAGAAGTGTGTGGGAGACGAGTGAGAGAAGAGGAGAGTTATTTTGCAGGACGACTTTCACTATAAGTAACGGAATCACTGCTATCTGTTGGCTCACTGGAATCTTTTTAGTTTTGTGCGACTTTAACAGGGAATCCATCCAATGACGGCTGCTTTTGCCTCCTTTTTGATTCCACGGAAATGTGGACATTGCATTGTCGTTAAACAGGTTCATCACTCGCACTGCTACACCCTTATTTTGGTGGTGCTTTTTTACTAAATTTTGACTATATGAGTGAGGCACACAGACCGAGACCGAGCTTGGTAGACGATTACCCACAATCCCACAGCGAGAGAGAGAGAAGAACCATCAATTCAGTTGTGATCATGTGACACTAGGCAGACAAAGTGTATACATAATACTCATATTGCAAGACCTCAGTCTTTTATCAAGATAAATTGTATTAAAAAAAATTTTGCTCGTTTTGCAAAACACTTGCAAACCAAGTTACTCGCAATCTGAGGTTTGACTGTATATGGAAAATTATTCTCTGTGTATATAACATGATTGAATGTTTAATGAAATGAGAGAATTAGTGAATATATCTGTGGTAAGTGGAGGATACTGTCAATACTTATGTTATTTGTTAAGAACATTCATTTAGAGGAAGAGTGTAGTTTGTAGTGGATCTTTGACGCCACGTCATTATTCAGTAAATGTGTCCCTCTGTGTAAACTAATCAGGAGTGGCATTCCTGAAAGCAATCCATCTTAGCGAATAACGAACAAGATAAAGATTGGTGTAGGTGAAGATCGAGTGAGATCTACGTGTGTTTGCCGTAACCTTTCGTTATTTCGGAATTAACGAACAAACATTAAGTAATACTTTGTTGGCTCCTCCCCAGCCTCCATGTGAGAAAATCCCAGACTGGCGATAAGAGGAACATGGATCCCGTGTATTTCAATGGTGAAATATGTTGTGTGATTGGCACACCAGACATATGCAGAATAAACTAAATAAACATAATAAATAAATAATAGAATTACAAAATCTATAAAGACACCAAGGCAATCAAAATTAGGACCAAAATAAATTAATCTATTTGCTGAAAATATAAAAATGGGCTCAGTCATGCAGTGGAGAGCAGCAAGAGGAAAAAGGAAAATACCACTTCTCCAAAGAAGCCTTTAAACAACGTATTTAGCAGGTGGTCAAAAACATATTTTAATAAAATGATTCCTGCAGTGCTGTGTGGCATTGTGTCCATAAGAAAAACAGCACAGCAGCATTCAAGGGGGAAATCTCTGAGCTCTCAAGGACGTGTGTAGGCACCAGATTCACGTCTCCCGCGTGTCCAAAGCCCCCCCTACAGCAGTGTGTGTCTTCGGTGTGTGGTGTGATACTTCTCCTCAGCCACGTTTTGGGGATTCAACACAGGAATCAGCAGGTATCCGCTTAGCAGGTTCCTGCTGTCTCCCCGTAACCAGCCACCAGCAAACACACCAGCCATTGCCATCTGAGACAGTCCAAAATTGGACCAGATATAACCGTCATGTGTACTTCCAGGCTGCTTTAATTCAATGTCTGTAAAATGTCCTTGATAGTTGCAGATCACCTGGACATTCAGGCCTAGTGCCAGGAACCCTTTTCGACAGATGCAGGTGGGATTCAAGGGGCTGCGAATATGAATAGGACTGAGGGTTCCATCCACTGCACCTGCAGTGTGCAATGCCAGGCATGCGTAATATGAGTGTTATGCAAGGCATCCCCACCTACTGGACATTGTATGTAGTTGTGCACTCGGTGCAAAAGAATTAATGTGATCAATGGATGCAGAGATGCAGGACCTTGCTGAGCCTTAGTGCATCTGTAGGTCTGCAGGAGTCCACCAGTGGTGTGGAAGCAGAGGCACGTCAGAAGCTGCATGGTGCGTTGAGTTGTTCCTTTTTTCAGTTTATCCAGCACCAGACCAAGAAGGCTCATTATTTCACCCCAGGCCTGGATTTCTCTATGAATCGTTCATTAATGACATGGTCCAAGGGGGTTCAAGACGACCCACTGAAGCAACTTGGCTTCCTGCATGGCGCTGTCTCAAAAGCTGTCTTCTGTTGACTTGCACAATCCTCTGCCATTTGAGGGATGATTCACCTTCCCAGTTCAAAAGATGTGACTGAACGCATAGCAAGTTTCATTAGTTAGCTCATCGTGTAGCTTTAGGAGATTTGTAAAGAGTTTATGGAATGGATTTTGAATTGACCCTGTCAGATGCTGAATTGGAATGACAGTAAGAAGAATTTACTTCATTTCAATTCAGTGCAGTCATACAACACATGAATGTCATTTAATCTAGCAAAGCATAATTACATAACAGATTTTCTCCCAAGATGGTAGATACATATATTGACCTTATATGAATTAATGAGTAAACTTCATATTAGTATGATTGTAAGATAATAAATGTGTGTTTTAGCCTATTCTAACACTATGCATTTGGTTTACATCTCTCTAATTCCTTTCCACATGCATATATTTATTATTTTTGCATATTTAACTGCTTATGTGTGTCACCATTTGTGAGGAGACTCTGTGCAGTAGCTTCTCCTGTGGTTTGTCAGATTTGATAGGGTTGTGTGGATAAGGTTACTTTTATGACTGTATGAAGTGCTTTTTCTCTATGGTACACAAAATCACAGTTAATTCATTTATTGTATAGGTGGCACTTCAAATGTAGCATTCACTATGAATAATGGTGACATGCACAGACTCTTCAGGCAGATGCTCCAACAGGGGGGCATGGCTGATGGAATTTTTTTGCTGCTGTAAATATTCGTGATCGTGTGGGTATGGGCAGGATTCAGTATATGCTGTTTATGTTAACATGCTGGGTAATTCATATTGAAATATGAAACTGTACTGTTAAAGCTGCACTTTCACAATGTATATGAATTTATATGAAATCAATTCCATTTTAATTCTACTTTCTTATATTCAAAGTCAAATTGCAATGTGTGTACCATGCCTTCAACCGATTTATGAAATGAATTTGATTTTCAAGGTTACTCTCAAGTCACTTCTGAGTGGCGCACATCCCTGTTATGTACTCAGATGGCATGCAGGTATTACAACAACAAACCCCATTTTCGTTCATTTATAGTAGACATTATAGTTTATATTGCAATATTGGCCTCTTATTATATCACCAGCATTGTTATGTTCTCCATAAAAGAGTGTCAATGTGTTTTTGTCATCCATTTTGGCCGATCTCTGTGTGTCTGTTGACAGGACAGCAGGCAAAAGTGTAAATAAAGAACGACGTAGAAAATAACAAGTGGGTCGGAGCATTCGTACATCTATGAAGGAGATAGTGAACTACTTTAGTTACGAAGGGTTTCAGGAAACACATGCTAATTAACCATTGATCTTAAGTACTAGAAAATGAACAACTTAGCGGAAAGCCACCTCAGAAAGCTTCCATCCAACTTCCAACTGCTTATCTAGTACAAAGTCGCAGGCAGCAGAGGGCACAAGGCAGAGTTAACTACCTGCTATATGGGATGTCAGCCAAACGTGCATCTTGGGCAATTTAAGGATGCCAGTACTACAGCTGCTAATGGGAAAAAGTCACACAAGTGGAGACCATGCAGTCTTCACACATAGGGACTCAAAACCCCACTACTGGGGCCACTCGTTGCCCCAGACAGAAAGTATAATTGTTTTACATGGTATAATGACAATATAAGGCTTCTAATTCTAAAAATACTCAGGTGTATCAATCTAGTCATACATAAGTTGCCTGCATTGAATATATTTAAGCAAATTAGTATCACTACTAGCTAAAAAAAAATCAAATTTGTATATTAGTAGAATATAAATATGTACGTGCAAGGGATTGAAACCGTAAATTTCTTAAATTATTTCTTGCAACCCACATATATGCAAAGCTTAATAGCAGCGACTGTCTTCTTCACAAGAAAAAGCTTTCAGGTGCGATGCTGATTCACGTTAGAGCTGATTACATTACACATATGCCTTTTTGAAGTAGAAGCCCTTCCACCCCATCTTAAAATAATCCCTGTGAGTCTCCCAGTTAATTCTCATGTCCTTCAGGCTAGGAAATAAAAGCCTTGAAGCGATACAGTGCTTATTGTGCTCATTGTCAGCTGCCGCATTACGTCACTCCTTACACCGGCCTTACGTAGTTACTGTTTATCTCGTAGGATTCTGGGTAGCCGTGTGCAAGTGGCATGGTATCAGAAAATTACATGGTGTTTACTGTTAGCTCATATATACTTTAGAGATTTAGAAAGTGATTATATTAATATTTGTCAGTTTAATTATTGAAAATAAAAAAACCATTTTTTCATTATAGATAGTGAAGGTGACAGAAGATGAATGTGTTACAAATTGTCATATATAAATTCGGTGTTTCCCAATCTAGTCCTCAAGGACCCGCAGATAGTGCGTGTTTTTGCTCCCTCCCACGCTGAGAGGGAGCAAAAACATGGACCGTCTGTGGATCCCCGAGGACCGGATTGGGAAACACTGTATTAATCTAACGAGCAGATAAATCACATGGTGTCATCTGTGCGTCTTGTGCTCCAGGGAGGATCAATCCAGAACAGGAAATCCAAGCGATGCCTCGAGCTTGTGGAAAGCAGCGTCGGCGAATTTGGATACCAGCTGGCCCTCCAGAAGTGCAATGGTCAGACATGGACAATCAGCAATCTGCTCTCCGCCAGCTCTTTCTAATGGAATATGAGTTGTCTGTCCATTTTCAGCACAAGACCTGACGAGGCCATAGAGGACAGACATTTAAATTCTGCCCTTTTGTGTTTCCATGGCAATAGTTGAGAACGACGCCACACCATAGAAAACACTTCAAGCACTTTGATTTTTCTCCTGTTTCCTCAGTGGCATCATGCAGTTAATGGCAAACACTTAAGGTGTTTCAACTCGCAAGTCGGCTACAGTTTGTTAAACTCACCCTCTGAAACCAACATTTTTTAAATATATATTTTGATTAAGGCATCCTCAGTTTGATTTGAGTTTTTTACCAGATCCAATACACTCATTTAACATTTTTGCTACTGTGTAGCGTGCATTTGAAGTGTATTCTGCTGGTTATCTCTCTGGTGTCTCAGGTTTGCATGTCATGCTCATAATGAAATGACGCTGTTCTGAGGAGATGCATACGTGCTGGGATATGATAGACTGAAGATTCAAACTATTTTCTAAATATTATGAATATTTATATCTAATAGTAAACATAAGAATGGGAAATATGTCTGGGTGTGTTATTTCTGCCAAAAAAAATAGATGATGAATATATACTGAAACAATATATAATGTATATCAGAAATATATGAGTAACATTTATTCAGAAAGCAGCATGATTCATTCAAGGCATAAACTTACATGATAAAGTCTTGCATAAAAGAATTTAAAAGGAGAGAAATGGAATGTTTGAAACATTTTAACCATATTGGCAATCGTTGACTGTTACTGTTGTTTGTAGAAGTTCATGAACTGAAGTATATAGGTATATAGCTTTATTAAGAGCAGAGGTCTGCTTTGAGCACTAAAATCTGCTTTGCTATTCTGTGGTAGTATTATCCTTCAAAGAAGACTGTTCAGTCAATAGGGATTCAGACCACCAGAAACCGTTTTATACACAATGATTTTTGAGGTCAGACCCCAGGTTGCACAATATGGGATTTGTAACGACAGTGATAGAATCGTGTTCTTGTTATGAAAATAGGAAGCTCTGAATTTCACTTTTCATTACAAAATTCCCTATTTATAATTACAGAATTATTTATAATTTTTTTTTTTTAAATGGGCTCAACCCTGTTTTATCTAAATGCAAACTTTTTGGGATTTCTGAAGGCTTTAGTCAAAGTATCTAATCTAATTTTTCACAAAATGAGTGGATCACAGCAGGAGTCTCATTACTCACACAAACCAGCGCATTTACTTCATAATATCAAGACACAGAAAGAGCAGCTTTGTATTTCTGCACGGCTTAATTCCTTAGGAAAAGCATGTAAATCCTCTAAAATCTAAAATTATTACTAATTTTAGGGTCATACACACCTTGGGATAATATATATTAATTCAAAGGATTTCATATAGTCAAATATGAATGTAATTCCACTTTCAACGCTTTGATAGCCTGAAATATTTCAATAATGTAATAGTTCCATAACTATCCCTTCTGCATTCTTTCTCACATTTGAAATGGTGAAACAGTACGTATTTTAAGCACAAAATGTCCTTTTTGCAGCCAAAATTTCTGTCCAACCAAATCTTTTCATGTCACACTGATCTCATATTTTCAGTTTCAGTTACCTCCTGTTTAAACACCCTGGATGCATGTTCCAGATAAAACATAAACTGGACACTATATACAGAGAGAACTTATAACAACCTAAAGAGATGTTTGTTATTGATCTATACATCTTCTAATTGCGTATCTTGGTCAGAGTTGTACTGGGCCTGCAGTCCATTCCAGTGCCACACTGGTCGCAAGGCTGGGCTACAACCAGGATGGGAAGCCAGCGATGATTCTTATAAGCTTAAAGATTATGGTGGCAGAAGGAAATGTCTATGAGACATTTTGTAAATGAATTTTTTTAAAAGCAATTAAATGAAAAATTCTATTGTATATTTTGCAGAATAATATGCAAGAGATAAGCAGAAGCCTGTACACCTGAAGAACAATTCACTCTTTAGTTTTTTTAGTGTGAACTGAGCTGGAACAGCTCTGCATATTAAAAATATATGCAATAAAAGCCATCTCACTCCATAAGTCGATGCCAAATCCATTCATATTTACGTCATTACTAAGCCACAAACAGTCCATCTTGCTGACTCATTTAATTCCAATAGAGTGGAAAGCATTCCAGCCTCTGATATTATGACAGTAATTCAGATTTGTCTCAAATATGTAATTTAAAATGTTAGGCATTACTTATTTTAACAGTCTCCAAGATAAACCTCAGTGATTACCATTTCACTCATAAAATGTGAGCTTCCTTCCAAAATTTTTAAGCCACAGAGCGAATAACTAAATAACAGACTTTGCTCCTCTGAACATAGAGTGGGGGTTCAGTCTGGGATATCGGAGACATTTGAGAGCTATCGGATTCCACAGTTCCCTCTCTCTGACACAGTGAATTCAGAACCATGTTTGACATTCTTGAATGCAACAAACCTCCTGCTAAATAAACATTTACTGCTAGCCTGTCGTGCAAAAAAAATTGCTGACACCAACAAATTATATATATATATATATTATTTATTTTTATTTTTTTTTTTTTTTTCTTCCCAGTAACCAGCCGACTCATTCTACAAATATGGATGGATATTTTTACCTTAAACCCGTAATTGTTATTGAACTGTGTAAATAAGCATGTACCTAAAAGTGTAATTCATTACAGCTTCCTCCCAGGTAAGAAAAAGAGGGGGCGCTATTGAACGTGGGGTCTGAGTGTCTCAGACACGCTGCTCCACAGAAACGCGTCTAGTGTGAAGAATCTTTGAAGCTGCCGACTACAGTATTGCCGTGTGTGTGTGTGTGTGTATGCGTGTGTGAAATTTTTGAATATTTATTACAGTTACTTCAAAGACCTTATTAATATATTATTGACTTCCTTTACATTTGTCTGCATATTGTTTGCTGATAAAGCGATAGAAATTCTGAGCCACAGTGCGCTACCGTGGTAAGGCATTGCACTGGGATATGTTAATGTTTGTGGGCATTCCCAATGACTACAATGTTCCTGATTAAAAATGAATGAAAAAGGGGGGAAAAAACAAACACCGTCTTCTGAATGCATAGGAGTGAAAACAATTCCTCTCGCTGTTTGTTTAGCCATCTGCCACTGACGGGCAGAGTGTTCTGGCTGCCACACGCAGGTAAAAGGTGGGCGTAATTACACGCAATCACACAAATGGCTAGAAGCAGGTACAAAGAGGCGCCTATGAATAGTAAGTGGAAGCGATCTAGTGTCTCCCTGGAGTGTAAGAGCGTGACAACAGAGCCTGGAAGCCGCTGGAAGTCTCACGGGAACGTGGCTACCGGAGCTGGCGTGAAACTCAAGGGGACGGAAGATGTCAAGGAAAACTGAAGATGCCGCTATAGTCGTTACCCATACAGAATGTGCTTGAATAGCATGAATGAGAGACGCAGTTTTGTGAAGCATCATTTCATACACTGTGCCGGGCTCTGCGTCCAATCATCGAGGAAAAGAGACACGACCCCGGCTGATAGCACTGCGTGGCAAAAAAAAAACACTGCTGGCCTGAGCTCTGACGAAGTTGTCTATGTTTATGAATATATGAATTATGAGCAGCCCATTGATACGGGTGTTAAAACATAAAGGGGAGACCTAATTAAAAGAAAGTTTCCCAGAGGAGGACAGAGATTGATATCAGCATTTGTGTGTCTGAGAGCTTTTTTCTGCAGTTTTGACTGGCATTTGGAGGTGTCTGCCATGGGAGGTACTCAATACCGCGCCATCAGACAAGGACTCCATCTTTGATATTCTTTTGTACATTGATACAAAGGGATTGTTACAATGGCAATAAAAATAATGGAAAATAGGAGATCAGCAACAACAATGAAAAAAATGAGTTCCATTTTTTTAATTTCAATAACCATAGCAAATTAAGTGTGAATTAAGCAACTGTAAACCTATAGAGATCCTTCACTAGCCAATCAGCCATCAGTCTTCCATGCCTAAGCATTTTGGGAAGGCTGGGTCTGACTATTGCTGCCTCTATGTCCTTGTATGTGTGTCCTCCACCGTCATCCTTCCAGCACATTCCATACGCAACCTAAAAACAGCCCCGACAGCCAACTGGAATTATAAAGCACAGTGATACCAAAGTGCAGGCTTAGGCGATGGATTAGGCCATGGTCTTAAAGTCATGGAGTATGAGTC
>JAODUD010000008.1:15440209-15451350 GCA_026784285.1 Stomatorhinus walkeri
CTCTTCAGACACAATTAATTTCAGAATTATAAGTGAACTGGATTGGGTACAACTTTGCCTTTTCCTATTCATGTTATCATTTTAAGGTGGATTTCTGAATGGAATTTTCGAAAAATTAAAAATAAAAGACAGCTGGATATAATTAGGGATCTATGCGACCAATGACTTGTATTCTTTTATACATTGCCAGTGTTTATTAAACTGAACAAATATCTCCTTCATTGGTCTATAAATTATTTAATTTAAGTAACAGTTCGTTGCTTGATAATGTGGCGGAATTGTATATTTAAACCAAGTGATTTTTTTTCATTCCCTTTTTCAAGCTGTTTTGATGTTTTGTAATGGCACTTTCGTTACATTGTTTTTAAACCAGTATATGTTCCTTAGCTATAAACCTACGACTTTGTTATTGAATAGGAATGCTAACCATATTCTGCCCAAACATGATGCTAATGAATTGCATGCTATTTAAATGCTGCAGCTGCATGTTTTTGCAGGTAGGAAATGGGTGCATAAGTGAGGTAGCAGACATGTAACTAAAAGAGTAATGGTTTCCCATGCTGGCAATACTCCTGTAACCTGGAATCAGATGCTTTACCTGAATCTTGTCAATAATGTAAATATGACATACACAAAATATGCATTCATTTTTAAACTATCATATATTTTTCTGAACGGTGTGTATATATCCGGTCCGTGTCCCCATTTCTCCACAAATTATCTTAAAATTACTGCTCCTTTAAATATGTTGAGAATGTGGGTGGTGGAAGGGGTCATTTGGTGCAATTGCCCTCCAGATGCCCAGAACAGAATGACGCGGTCGTTTTTACAAATAAACGTTATATCTGATGCTGGGGCATTGCTTTGACGTCATTTCATAGACCAAACGGATGTGCTGCACGCATTCAGGCAATTGTTCTTCTTTATTTGTAAGATAGTACATGGTTGTCGGTCTCCTTGGAAACTTTGTCTTGGCCAGGGCTAGTTATAAATTTTGTTGAGAGGTAGTATTGTGTCCTTTTTTTCTTCCAGTGGGACACATTAAAGCTACATTTTAGTTCTGTATTCAGCAACCAAGAAGAATTAAGATTTTGTACGTGACTCAGATATTTGGCATATAGTTATATGCATAAGTAGTATGCAATTAACATTGAAATAAGTACCTAAAATGTTAGGTGCACCTTCCCCCCTCCCAAATAATACAGTGTTGGAAAATGATATTTACTATATGGTGTCTTGATACCCACAAATATTTTATGTCAGGACCTGATATTCACAAGAAGCCAACATACATCCTTGATTTATGTTTCATGTGCTGGTAGGACATCACTTAAACACACAGAAGTTGTAACACAAAGAATTGACAGCGATATACCACGCAAGATTACCCTAATGAATCAGCGTCTATAATGGATGTGGCTCATCAATGACCAGTTGAGCTATAAAAGGCTCTTGAGGACGAGTCACAATAAACTCTACCAATAGGATAATCAACATAGCGCGCGGGAACAGAGATAACACCATAGAAAGTGGTAGGTAAATTTGTTAAATACATTTATGATTGAACATTCATAAATGTGCGTACTTTACATGCTGTTATATAAAGTTTACAAAGTAGTATAATATTTTTATAGTTTTAAATTCATACACATTTTTGCGATTTTGATCATAAAAGCCTGTGAAGAGATTAATTCTTTACTGATGATAAAAACACTTCAGTGCAAAAAGCCACAGAAAACTAAAAATTTCTGTCTGTACTTGACAGGTGATGAAAATGAAAACCATTTTAATATTTATATTCTATATTATATGCTTCTCAAAGTCTGAAGGAGGCCTGGTGAGGTAAGTCTTTACATTGTCTTAATTATTTAATTAAAAAAAATATTATAACATAGTAAAATATAATTTAAAAAATTTCGAATAAATGTGCATTTGTATAAAAACTAAACTTCTTATTAGAAATCCTTTTTGAATAGATGCATCAAATGAGGAAATATACCATTGCTGTATTTATTTTATGAAACCACAGGAAACGGTCCTTAGGTGAAGTGCAGTATATGCACAACCTTGGTGAGCACAAGCATATCCAAGAAAGGCAGGACTGGCTTCAGAAGAGACTGATGGACATCCACACAGCTCTGCACAGGAGCACAGGCAGGACAGGTACAGCTGGGACGGAGACCCTCCAACCTGAAGACTCTGTGGTACAGGAGAGGTTCCACGTTGTAGAAAAATAAATACACCATAAATATTTTTGTATAAAAAAATCTTGTTTTTATTATACATCTTAAAACTATTATTTGATCAACGAGAACTGTTTTGAATGTGTATGTGAGAATACAAAAAACACTTTAAGTAAAGGAATGAGGACTTCTGCCTTTAAGCATGAAGTACATGTATGTAAAAATGTTACAATTCTTGAGGGAATAATTTTAAAATGATCATCAACCTGTTGTATGTATGGATTTATATTGTTTTATTGTTTTTTCTACAATACTTTTGTAAAATTAGAAATGTTAACCAGATTAAGAAATTATTTTATTCTGCTATTGCTCACTGAAAAAGAAACTTAAATATTACAATAAATACCATGGTTTATTAAAAATGCAAGATATTTTAAATTCCAGTTACAATTGCTCTTTAATACTGGGGTCTTCAGCAAGGTTAAGTCAGATGTGAAAATGTGCAGTGTCACCATATCACAGTGAAATTGTATTCCCATTGTTAGAAAATCAATTTCAAGCTCTAAATACTTAATGGAGATACCAATATATATACATCAATGATGTAAAGGGGTATCATATAAAATGTATATTGTTAAATGAATTTAAGCATCGATTTAATGTGAATTAATACTACATTAAACTGAACAAACATGAAATTCAAAACCTACACATAACGTTTGCCTTTTTGGAACTGACATGGCTTGATAGGCAACACTTAGAGAGGAACGTAAGTGGATGTTATTATTTAGTCCATTAACCAGAAAAGACTGGGGAAAAAACCTTTTTAAAAGTCCGACGAGAGAATGCACTGGATTTTAGAAAGCGTTTGTTAAAATTATGATCAGACTGATTTTGAACAGGCCAAACGTATGATCACCTTCTCACCCCTTAAGTGACATTCATAGAGACAAACACAGATAAACAACAATTTCAGTAGCCAAACATGAAACATAAACAAAATTTGCCACCTACGACATGCCATATATGCTCACTCACACTACAAGAATGTCTCGTTGAATCACAGTGCAAAGATAATTGCGCAAAACATCAATAAAGAAACAAGAAAAACAGCATTATTCACCGCTCCCCACCCTGTATCCGAAACCGGAAGGAAATGTCTTTCAATAATAAATGAAATTGTACTCTCGCGATATTTCAGCCACATCTCGTGATGTTAGTTGTGTGGCCTGTCACTTTAGTCAGGATGGGTCTCAGCCACTTTGGGAAATTTAAAAATACAGATTTTAGGTGTTAGTTTTCTGTTTACTCGATTTGTCTCTGGCCTTGGAAAGGTAAGAAAAATGTCTTTTAATGACCGAAGTGTTATGCGTCAAGGTAGCCAGTTAATCGTGTCAGGCTCGCGGATAACATTATTTAGCGAGCTAGCTAGCTGTTATAATAGTTCATACTTTAACGGTTACTCACTTTGTTTTCCTCTAGCAATCGCTCTGTTATTGTGTAACAGCCTCCACACCATCATGTTTGTAACAGTAACACAGTCTGCTTTTATTTCATGAACGACAGCGTCTAGCACACTATTAGGTGAACTAATTTCGCAGGAGTTTTTGGCAGTGAGCAGTTTTGTTGTGCCAAAGTGATTTGATGTACAGTATGTTAGTTACGTGGTCTCCTATCCTTGCGGTGTGTTAAGTTTTGTTTCATGTTAACTGCCCCCCCCCCCCCACCTATTGCCCTGTTTTCTCATGGTTAAGATTCGTATTTACGTACAGAGCTGTCATATTAGCTACTGTAAACTAGCTTATGAAAGATACAGCAGTTTTCCACGCCTGCTTAGTAGAAATAGTAACACCGTACATTGTATTTTATGTATTGTAATGTATGGTTTGTTCGTCACGTCCGGGCTGACGTTGCGGGTTATACTCTCCAAAACATATAGATTATTAATTCCTTAAAGTAACACTGATAAAATAAACCAACACACGGTGCAATCAGTAAATTAAAAATGTCGCTGTTATGGTTTTATTGTAGGTTATGAAAACTGAAACTCGCTGCAAGTGACTTATGTGTGTGCGTGTGATGGCAGCACGTCCACATTCTTATGACAGCAATTCCAGTGATACCGAAAACTGGGAGCGGAAGACTAGCAGCCGACCTCGTAAACTCTGCAAACACTCAAGGTAAGAGGTGACCAACTGACGTCTTCTGAAGGAATTCAGAATATTAAGCTTAGAAGACAGGTTCAAAAACTTTGGAACTTCTTATTCAGCTAAACCTTTGGATCCATCTTGTCCCCCACTGAGTGTGATTATGAATTGAGTTATGATTAACTGGGTGTGGAGATGTTAGCGACTAGGTGAACAATGCAAACAATGCAGTGGTTTGTTCATTAATTTTGTTCGATCCTTTTATGTTGATAGTACTAGCTATTTTTTTAGGTTATGAGATTATGATATAATGTGTGATTTATATGTTGGTGCCATGTATAATTTGCTTTATCTGAAGGACTGATTGGTATGGCTTAAGCTTTTGGAGGATGTGTAGTTAGCAGAGTCTGGCTGTTTCGAAACTGGATATTTTCGCAAACTCATCCCGCCACCATTACTCGTCATGTATCTCTGTAATTCGCTATGGTTAAAACTTAATCATATATATAATTTGAGAGGGTTGTTTTATAGCTGTCTAAGGCAGTCTTTCGGTTATTTCTTTATTCTTAATAAAAATTATACAAGTGGAAAATCCAATACCAGGTATTGTGTACAAAGTCAAACCGGTCAGATCCGCTTTTTGGATTGTTCTGATTATGCGTCGTTCCTCTCTGACAATATAAGAAACTATACTGTTATAGTCACTTAACTTTCCATAAGACTGAACGCTTAGTTTTTAAGCCATTTATGAGTAAAGGAAATAGTTTTGTAAAGGAGTTGTTCATCCTTACCACACATTAGCAGTCAGAGGGGAAGATGGAATGATGTCAGTCGTTTGCTCAATCGGTTTCATATTATACATAATAAAAAGTGGAGATTGCTCATATGCTCTAGCGGGATCTGTCACGATGTTCCAGCCCCCATCAGACCTGTGCCCCTGCACCTTCATAAGCCAGACACAATTAGTCACTGTCTCTACTGCTGTTCCCAAGGTCCTTTGAATGCAGGTCAGAATTGCCAGTTGCATTGTGGTCACACTTGGCTTTTTGACCTAAAACTGCTCAATGAAATTGAAATGATACTTTGTCATGTGACGGTGATTTTATGTTTTGTGTGTAATCCTTAAAAAGCATCACCCTTATTTTTCAAATCATTTCTTTGTGAACTATAATGCAGTTAGTGGTTATCTATAATATGTGAAATAGTATATAGTTTAATATCATTTTAAATCCAAATAGCAGGTAAATAAAAGGGGCTTCAAATTATTTATATAATTGCTTTTTGTTGTTACAATTTTTGATATTTTACATATTTATTTTAGCAACGACCTTTTCAGGTAACCTGTGCTTTGAATTATATAAAATTAGTGTCTGAAGAAATTTCAGTTTCAGTTCCAGTTTACTCCCGTTTTCATCGTGAAATTCTATTAATTACTGTAGAACAGGGGTGTTTTGTAATCTGATTTGTGTGCACCCCTCTCACAATTAATCATTTTAAATCAAATAAGTCATTTTGAGATTTTTCTGAATTGAGTTCCTCAAAATGTTTTCTAGGACTGGTATAATACAGTACTGACGCGTCGACGCATTTCACAGCAAAGTATCGTAGTCAGCTGATGCACTGCGGACACTTTCCCTCACCTTTGCGGGTGCTGAAACTTTACGCGTCTACAGCGAATCGAAGGGAAGTATGCATCTCTGCACCGCAGGACCCTGTTTGTACAGTACTTTAATAAAATACTCAGGGTGGGCTTCTTAACGGAAGTATTCATCAAGTTATTGCGTACTGTTCAGTGACAGTGTTAGACCGTCATAAAGAAAATCATAAATTGCAATTTGGATTAGAATCACCGCTGTGTGCTGAAGGTTGTAACGGTGAACCAAAATAGCCGCTTTTATTCGCTTTTCCGCTTCCGCCAGTCCCTCCTACATAATCGTTCTTTCTGAAGATCTTACTGAGAAGAGTAGCCAGTAGGAGCCCAAAAGGCGCTGAACTGCGTCAGCAGGATAGAATAATATCTTTGATTAAAAATAAGCGCTATGACACTTAATGCTACGGGTCTCTCTGTCTGAATCGGATGGCTGGCGCGTCTCCTCCTTCCTCTCTGTCTTTACGAGGCGAGACCGTGCGATCGAAAGACGGATCTCAAAATGGGACGTGAATGAAGGCTTGTGCGAGTCAGCCAGCATGTTAGGAGGACGCTGCTAAATATGCCGAACTTCAAAAGTAATGCCCGAGGATGCTGATCAGGTCGATAAAGCGTCGGTATACAAAGGAGCGCGAGTCTTTTGTGCGTCCATTCCCCAGCTCGTCTGCTGTTGCTTTGTCTTAAAATCGCCTCGCAGATTTGACAGGTATGTGTTTCGAAAATGTATTTACGTATCGTATTTCTGTTCTGTTTGCTTTTTGTTTGAATAACATTTAAGGTTGGCAATAGCGAGTGAAATTTTTTATTCTTGAAATGACTTTGTCCAAAGTCTAAACCATTTCATACATTGAATTGTGATGTCTGTTCGCGAAATCTATATGACTGAAGGCTGCGATATATTTACAAATACAGTAACTACATAGAGAATAAAAGTAAGAAAAGGGCTTCTTTTTGTGCCAGCTGGCCGTTTGTTGGGTGTAGCAGTGCGTACACAGCTGCATTAGTCAGCGATGGCCCGTAAGCGGGGTTTCACCACGCCTGTTCTTCTCTCCCTGCTTGCTTGCGAGCCGCCAGCTGTTACATGCTGGCAATCTGATATAGAGCAGTGCTGAACCGACGCACATATAAGCGATACTGAGCTCGGGAGTTCCAGGTGAGCCGGTTGCGCTCCGCATGTGGCCCGGCAGCGGCATATTTACACGCGGTCTGCTAGTGTTTTCTTTCTCTCCATCTTTTCGAATATGTATCAGTCTGTGACAGTACAGTATGCGAGTACCGATATCCCGTCCCGCCGTCAGTGTTGAGGCTTTAGATGCACATTATCACGCGGATGAGGGATTCGAGCGTCATTGCAGCATGCAGAGGAAAAAGCTGAAGTAGCACTCGTGTCAGGAATACTTGCTCTTTTTCTTGTAATCATTAACGTAGTTTAAACGAATTATTTTCTCTTTGAAACGGCATAGTACTTAGTTCCCCTCACCCCATCCTGTTTGAAATCCCCTGATGTCTTTGCCCATAACTCCATGCGTAAATAGAGGGGTGGGGGAACGTGCTCTGCGTCACAGGTTCCGCACATGAGCAATTCAGGACATTACTATTGTTGATCTGGACAAGGGCTGTTTACAGGAAGGAATTTCAGTGTGTATGTGTGTGTATTGACTAGCTTGCATATATTGTGATGCTGGAAACCGTATTCTTAGTTTGTATTCTATGACTGTAAACAAGTCCTCTGACCAGCAGCCATAACCTTTAAAGTGGATTGGCTGGGCTTGGTAGAGTTCCTTGGGAAGTTGTTGAGATTTTTTTTGTTGTTGCTGCAATTCATTATCCTACAGCTTTGTTACCTAGTCATGTTATCCTCTGCAAATTATAAAATGGAGAAAAAGTGATTGTGGTTTTTAGACCCGGCGTTAAGGACATTTATCATTCTGGGTCAGCGGTCTATGGCCCCCTTTCTGCTGTCAGCACTGCTGCTTTGATACTGTATGACCCTGTGAAGTGTCGAGGAAAGTCTTTTATAAATTTCTTAACACCGTCACAGATAAAGGTGATTTTATTTAGACAAGATTGTGTTCTGCAGCATCTGTAATGTCGTGGACCTGGTGACAATTCTTTTAACTTTATGCGGGCTGTAAGTGCCTCTGGGCATTTGTTTAACTGTCTGTTTTGTCCTTTCTGAAAATGGCCTTGTGTGCAGAATCTATGTTCGTGTTTGTAATCATGCACAGGACAATGCAGTTTCTTAGTGTGTGTATAATCATCATGGCCGGGTGTTGTCCAGGCAGAAAATGTCAATTTTGTGTATACATTGGCAGTGTTTCTCAGTTTTGTAGTCTATCAATTATTTATTGCATATTTAAGTGGGTGGAAGAAGTACATTTTATTCTGAAAAGATAGATCTCTTGTAAAAATCCGAAAGACGTCAGCCCTGTCTGACTTTTTGTTGTAT
Organism: Stomatorhinus walkeri; assembly: GCA_026784285.1. Taxonomy (NCBI): domain Eukaryota; kingdom Metazoa; phylum Chordata; class Actinopteri; order Osteoglossiformes; family Mormyridae; genus Stomatorhinus; species Stomatorhinus walkeri. Next base: position 15,448,637 of record JAODUD010000008.1, read on the forward strand.
CATAATGGGGGTTTGTAGGCTGTGAGGCATAGATTTGTATTGGTTTTTTAAATAAGTTTTCTTATAGATGGGGGGCAGGGGCAGTGGTAGTAACTTGACTCTACTACAGGGAACACCTTTGTAGTTATCTTACAAGGGCAAAGCCATTTATTCTTGTGCAGTAATGGAGGACACATGTGTGCGCCTTGTATTTGCCAGTGGCCAATCGCGTGGCTTTCGGCTGGAAACAGAGCTGGTCAGGATGAGTCTGCACGGATCCGGCGGGAGCTGTGACCGTTCGCGTGACCGGCGCCGCTCCAGTGACCGCTCACGTGACTCCTCCCATGAGAGGGGAGAGAGTCAGCTGACACCCTGCATCAGGAACATCACTTCACCTACCCACCAGCACAACAGCGGTGTGTATAGCTGATTCATGAATTCTGCACTTGTAAATAATCTGTTAGCGACGTCTTATCTTGCAATTATTTTTTTAAACCCGATTCCTTCATTTAGAACAAATGTTTTCAGCATTCTAGTTGCAAATACAAAATACAATATATGTAAAAACCTTGCAGATAACCCCAAAATCAAGTTATACATGTTAACTTATTCTGTTATTACCGTTTATAATTCCTACTGTAAAATGCATCCTTTTGACTACACTGTATTGATAGCCATCAATACTTCCCTTATGTAACTGCAGTGCTAATCATTATTTTCCTCAAATTAAAAAATTTTAAAGGAACCAAAGTTTCATATATTAAATACTCTACTTTTGTTATTGACATGTTTAAAGTTGACAGCCCACAATTACATTTGTATCAGTTTGCTTCCTTTTGGCTCAGAGTGTGTGTTTTCTTGGCCTGCCACTAGACCGGGAACGAGAAACCAGTTCCTCATCACGGCCTAGCAGCCCCAGGCCCCTGAAAGCCTCTCCCAGCGGCTCCAGCAGCAGCAGCGGGGTGATCAGCAGCCGCAACAGCAGCCTGTCAAGCAGCGACGGCACCTGCAAGGCCCTGAGCACGAGCCTAAACATGGCCGGAAGCGAGACAGTCTTTGTCTATGAGAACTCCAAGGATGGAGCTCGTAACCTGAGGACCTCAGAGAGGGTCACCCTCATCGTGGACAATACACGCTTTGTGGTGGACCCCTCCATCTTCACCGCACAGCCCAACACTATGCTGGGGAGGTAAATATGACACGTAAACACCACAGGGCTTCTCCATAGTCTATGAAGCGTGTAGATCTATAGAGATCATCTATGATGAATATCTTTAAAGTCGTTTAGCACGCTTTAACTTGGATGTTAAGGAGCAGCTGGTGTCTTGCAGAATGTTTGGCTCTGGAAGGGAGCACAATTTCACTCGGCCCAATGAGAAAGGAGAGTTTGAAGTTGCAGAAGGAATCAGTTCAACTGTGTTTAGAGCCATATTGGTAAGAGTGAGTTTTTCATGTCTCACTATGATTTCACGTTTTAATTGTATTGTTCTTATTAGCTTTTAAAAAATACATTATTGATCATCACCACCCTTTTCTTCCCATGATGGAACATCACATCACATAAAAACACTCTTTATGTATTAATTCAGTAGGAGTGAAAAGTAGCATTTGGATCACTTTCAGATCATGAAATCACTTGCGGGGGGGTGGGTGTAAATTACAAGGACAAGTAATACTAGCCTAGTGTTCATCACTTTGCAAGTTAATTTCCTTTTGGGGGGTAGGCTTACACTTACTGCAAATTAATATGAAGTAATTCAGGGGTGCTGGTTTAATCTGGAGGTGAATTATCCCATCACCCAGTGTATAATGATTTTGGCTTTTTTGACTGGGGAGTATCTGTATATTTTGGATCTGTACACCAGTCTAAATCATTGCTTGGTGTAAAAATGAGGAAATTGGTGTATATTCCGTTATTACAAAATACTGGTTTACAAGAATCAGATAGTAATGCTCATCATCCTGTCTTAGCTACTGTATTAAATCAGGCTGTGACCCTGGTCACTATAAACAGAGCAGGAACAGATAAGTGAGGAGGGGTTTGTGGTATGACTCAGTTTTTGACTGAAAGTTCTGTGTATAGATTAATCAGGAGCAGGTTTCAGGATTTACAGCCTGTAATGGTTGGAATGTCAACTAAACTAGAAGTTCTTAAGCTTTTGAAATTACTGCCTCCATAACGAACGTGTTTTCTGTTCTCTGCATATCCATACTGGTAGGATTACTACAAATCCGGGATAATCCGCTGCCCTGATGGAATCTCTATTCCGGAGTTACGGGAGGCGTGTGACTATCTGTGCATCTCCTTTGACTACAACACTATCAAATGCAGAGATCTTAGTGAGTGCATTTCCTTCCATTCTGCTCCTTTTCTGCTTTTGTCCAGTCTGCTGTTGACTTTGTGTCACATTTCCAAAGATAGATTTTCAGCACTGGGAATAAAAATATTCTGGGCATTTGCTTGTTGAGACATATGTTTTTTTTTTTTTTTAATTGTCATGTCTGTGTAAAACATTGCAGCATGATTCCAGGAAGCGCGTGTTCCAGTTTTAACATAAACGACCATTTTCTCCTTCCTTATTTATAACTTGGATTAATATGGCTCTCACAAGTGTATTTTTATAAGCTGAATATTTTAAGCAAGTCACTTATCAGGCTAATTAACGAATGCTAGTTTCTCGTTAAAGACACCCGTGTTAGGAAGCATGGCCTAAGTGCGGGGGGGGGGGGGGGGG
>JAODUD010000008.1:15471794-15482654 GCA_026784285.1 Stomatorhinus walkeri
ATAATAATAATAATAATAATAATAATAATAATAATTCAAAAACAACCAAGGCCGCTCTTTTGCTTCTCGATGATGGGCCTCTTCTCAGCGTATGTGACTGTGCTGAAAATGTAGATGCAGAGGAGCCTCCGGTGGAGATAGTGACTAACAGCACAGGAAGCGTTGGGGGAGCTGGCAGCGCCAAGACCCAAAAACGGGACACTGCTCAGATGCATGGGGAGGTTTAAATCAAAAACACCCACGGCGACAGAATATCAGACATATGCAACTTAATTCCCATAATCATATAAAGGAAAATTCTACTTGGAAATTCCCTGATACCCAACGGTCCCACCACACCAATCGTCGGCATCTAATTTAAGTCAAATTGTTCAAATCTACTAGGAGCAAACCTGAACCGCTTATCTTGACAGAGGCAAGCATATATAATCTACCTCAATGATTTACAGAGGACCCTGAAATACGAGTACGGGACAGGATTCATAACATAGTTTTAGTACGATATTATAAAATCGAGTTAGAATCCTCATAAGCAGTAATTGCAGGCGGTATTACTGGCATTCAACAGAACATACTGGAAGGCTCTAACTGATTTGTTATAAATGGAAACATTTTGGGTGTCCTCCAAGTACCCAGCAAGAGTTCTGGCGTTAAGTCAAGAGAGCATATGTGACAATCATTTCTTCCAGGAAGATCGGGTGATTATTCATCACGAGTATTATAATTCTCCTGATTTTCATATTTCAAATTATGGTGTTACTGAACTAGATAAGCAGTGTTCTATATTAATTACGTATACAAAATATTTACTCTCTGAAAGAGGAACCGAAAGATGGCCATTATTCTTCAGTATGACACACTTGAACATTTGTTTAAATAACAGGCAGGTAATGTGATTCACGTTAATAAAAGACATTTGACACGAGCAGAAGAGGTGAACCTTCAACATCATCGTGTCTATTTATAATAAAAGTTAAGCACATGCACGGATACATTTATCCGCTGTGGACGGCAAGCGACAACTGTATCTGCACCAAAACGTGTAGCGCATGTAATGTCTAATGTTCACTGTTATGTGCTAAACGGCCCATCGCGGATCGCTGCCGTACAGGCCGACGAAAATTAATTTCCAGACAATAATAAAACAACAAACGAATGAAAGACACGAGATAAACTAAACACTGCTGTTCAAAATTTCACATATCATAAAAGTACTATAAGCGTAAACGCAATTTCTCGTTAAATTACGCGAAATGTAAAGAAGTTGCTTTCTTTGATTTTTGACGCAACATTTAAACTCCTTAAAAATGCAACCTTTTTAAATACACCTGTGAAATACACGTGAAATAAATAATTTTTATCTCTATCCAATCCTATATGGTTTCTAAGTACAGCTATGATCGCTACAGTACGAGACACTTGAGCGTCCCTACGAAATCGCATCATATTTCTTTAAAAGTTATCCAAGGCGGCTCTGCCCACACCGCCCCTAGCAGAAAGCAGGACAGTAAGTACCTTTCTCTGCGGCGAGCCAGTGCCAAAGAAAACATCTGACGTGATTAAACGCTTCCCGTTTTAGATCGGATGCCAATACTTTATTCTCAACGTTAAAAAATAAAGCGCAGTACTCACATGGAGACAATATGAAACACGTGGGAAGCGTCTAACAGGACTAGTGACCAACTGCAGCAATATAATGACCTACTTTTTTCCCCCTTCCATGATAACTGCCGCACCACTAACCTACTTTTTCTACCAATCACAATCTTTGAAGGTTTCGCGTTTTCCCAGTAGCCAATGACTTCTTAATTTAGACACCATCTGATCAGAAATGTTGTGATGAACATAAAAATTAACCAATGAAGGGGAAGCAATGTATCAAATAGTAAAAAAATAAATATTAAGGGGGAAGGGCTCTTTAAACCTGTGCGTGCGAGCGAATTGTTTACGTTTTCCAATGCTGTTGTTCACCGCTAGAGACCCGCAATAATTTGAATTACTCATCTATGTAAGACTTGAATCCCTGAAAGAGTGTAGAGGCATTGCTATGACGTTATAGATACTGTAGTGTTCAGGATATTAAAAATGAGATGTCTGCAGATGGCAACACAGAGATCCTGCTGTGTAGATGGTCAAGGTAGATGTTATTGTAGGAACCACATACTAGTGCTAATAAGATGATGTGCAGTTGAATATTAGGTTTTATCTATCAAACAATTACAGTTAATGAACAACACTCACTTATTACAAACGAGAAAGTTTTGACATTAAAATGCCAAATCACGATCCATTAGGTTACAGTTTGTGCAATAGAATTTTTCAGTAATACAACTGATCATCTACTCTAATACCCATTAGGCATATGGAGTGCGAGGAAAGCATTTTAAATTTCTTCCAAGACCATTGAAAATCATGTGGCCTTTTTGTTCGCTACATGTTCTGATTTGCTTGATTCAATTGATAGAAAGGTTTTCACATATAAGGGGACATTTCATTACTAATTTTTGCCTTTATATTTTTATAAGGTAACGTGAGAAAAATGTTCTACGTAAAAATTTAAATATCAGTCCATCTACACTGAAACTTATTTCTACTTCTAACTGATTAAACAGATCCTATTAAAAAATACATTAACAATTAATCAACTGAAATTCATCAAAGAATAAGTCCCAAAAATCACCACAGGTGGGCAGTAGAGCATGCGCTTCGCAAACTGTAACGGGAGAAAACAAGCTCCTTAGTGGATAATAGTGTTCGAAAGGTCGTATTGAACCAGCAATTAAGTACTTATTTGGGCTAAATAACTGCTTGTTCGTCAGTTCATTTATTTATTTTTGCTTATGAAAATCTGACAAAAAACGAAATACTTCTCTGTGCTTCCAAGAATTAATCAACCATGTAATAATCCTGTTATTTAAAGAGAGAATAAAATCAACAAATGTATTCCGTTAATATAAAATCAATCTACACTGAAGAAATAAAATGAAATAATATTCAAGAAATAAAAGGAAACATTCAGATGTCTTCCAGTAAAAGTCACCGGCATCTTACTTTACTCATCAGATACAAATTCCGTCTGAGGAGTAATAAGAGGACTGTGGATTAACATGCTAACAGAGTGTTTGCTGTTCCACATGTGATACAATAGCACTGCATTCTTCAAAAGCACACAGCTGTGCGACTGCACCTGAGATCCAGGTGGCCGTCAAGCTTCCCAGCAAAGGGAGGCCTAACTCCAGCTCCAGCACGAGAACCATCTACATTCTGCTGACCTCATCTGCCCTGCCCCCAAATGTCTCTTCATTCATCTGCAAACTGCTTATATTTTAGATAAAAGTGGGATTATAGATAGTAAGGTAAGATAAACTTTATTCATTCCACTGTCAAAAAAGTACTTATTTTTACCTTTGAGGGTAAAATTACTTGTCACTGGGGCTGTACCCTCGATTGTTTGCGAGTTGTACCCTAGTGTTGGGGAAATGTACCTTTTAGTCTAGCTTAAGGTACAGAAATGGGCTCTCAGGAACATTTTTCTACCATTGGGGGTACAGTAATGTTTTTTGTACCCTGGGGAACAAAACTGAACCAGGCCTGTAGCCTTTGTTCTGACAGTGAAGGGGGACATTTTGGATGAGTAATGTCTGCTTTGGGAAACTACAAAACTGGCAATTGTGAGTAAATAACAGCTATTTTTGGTAGTAGGGACATTTTAAGAAACAGATGAATGACAGGTTGGTCATTATGCATGTGGAATGTCTTTCAGCAATCCACTAACGTGGCTTCAGTCTCCAAACAGAATCACATATTCCCTTGACTTGTATTCCTGCTCTGAGCTCTGGGTTCTGGCTTTGGCCCTCATTAACACTGGCTTATCATTGTCCCTGGATAAGCTTCTGACTTCACAGGCCCCACAAGGCTCAAACTGAATTCTCTGCCTGTTACCGTGTTTCTACACGTAGAGATCTGTGCAGCAGGTGGCCTTATTAAAGGGATCGACTTACGTGGTGTCATGCCTTAGGAGTAAGAGGAGTGGGCATAAGGTAGCATAGAGGTTAGGGCCACAGCTTAGTAATTCAAATGTTTCCAAGTCGATTCCCAGGAGATGCTCTGCTGTAATACACCCAAACCGGAATTGTGACAGTAAATACCCAGCCGTATAAATGGGTAACAATTATAAGCCTCTTTGCCTAGTGCCCCTGTAGACTCTTTTCAGCTCCAGACCCACTTCTCAGTCCTCTCCCTGTTTCTTTCTGCTGTCTAGAACACAAACATAGTGACCTCTGTGCCTCATTTACAAGCCCAGCAGGTCCAGACAGATGTGCCCAGCTCCTTATCCAGACAAGATAAAAACCTGATGTTTTTTGTGAATTAACTGTATAGTTCAAACTAGAAGAAAAGTTATCCTGTCATGAAAAAGTCAAGTTGACCTTGTGTCTGGTGGAGAGATGCACCCTGCTCTTGGTTTGTGTCCGATTGGTGGAGAGATGCCCCTACCCTGTGGCTTGTATCTGATTGGTGGAGAGATGTCCCCTGCCCTGCGGCTTGTATCTGATTGGTGGAGAGATGTCCCCTGCCCTGTGGTTTGTGTCTGATTGGTGGAGAGATGTCCCCTGCCCTGCGGCTTGTATCTGATTGGTGGAGAGATGTCCCCTGCCCTGTGGTTTGTGTCTGATTGGTGGAGAGATGTCCCCTGCATTGTGACTTGTATCTGATTGGTGGAGAGATGTCCGTGCCCCGTGTCTTGTGTCTGATTGGTGGAGAGATGTCCCCTGTTCTATGGGTTGTGTTTGATTGGTGGAGAGATGTTCCTGCCCTGTGGTTTGTGTCCGATTGGTGGAGAGATGCTCCATGCACTTTGGATTCAGTTGCAAAGCTTGGTCACATGTCAGGCTGAGTGCTTGCTCAGCATCCCCCCCCCCCCCAGCCAATTTACCCAAATGTGGTTCCTGTAGGAAGTGCTGGTGAGGTGAAAGGGCCCAACAAAAGGGCCTGACCTAGCTAAAGCAAACAAAGGGAGCCACCTCCCAGCCTGTCACACACCAGTGAGCAAATCCCACTGATAGACTCCTCTCCCCTTTTCTATCAATCATCGTTCCCTGATTGATTGAGAGGCTCGTCCCGATGACAGCTCCTCTTTTGAGGCCGGCTCTAAGCAAGCTCTGTCTGTTTGACATCCCTCTCACAGCCGGCCAATTGGAGGGAAGCGAAGAGGAAGGGGGAACGAAAAAACAAAGTTCTGTTAAAAGATGGATTTGTGCCCTTTTTCAGATGTCCATCCCACACCATGCGTGGATGTCGGGGTTGATTGGATTAAACAATACCTATGAAGGCAGAAATGTGTATTTTTATTTATGCATTTATTTATTTGCTTTGTAGCTGTGTCAGTAATTAGTTAAACAATACTAAAGTAACCCATGATAGGTCTTTTTAGGAAAAGTACTTTATGTTTACTGACAAACATGAGCTTTTACACTTTGGCTTATTTGTGTTTCTTTCATTTTTTTAAATAGTGAAAAAGCTATAAAATAATAACGCCACACAGAAAGACTTTCTGGAACTTTCCTCTCTAAGCTAACGGTTTGCAAAGTGCCCCCACCTCACTGCAAAGTCTCTTGTTCCATGTGAAGAATGGTAGCTCCGTTCCATATGTGCTGCCAATGGCTCACTGCACTTCTCCAGCTGCTGACTGGGACGTACAACAGAGAAAACCATTGATCTGCAGTATGACAATTCAGATCACATTGTCGTTAACTGATGCACTCTTTATAAATGGACATACATAGCGAGCAAGAAATGCTTTAGTTTTGCTAGAAAATGCCTTAAAAGTCACCATTAAAACAAACCATGACACTTCTCCAGACAACTGACAGACCGATGATGTCATGGTAAATGAAGTATGGTGCTATCCATCCATCCATCCATCCATCCATCCAATGTCCTATGCAGGATCACAGGAGTACGGAGCCCATCCTGGCAGCTACGGGTGCAAGGCAGGGAATAACCTAGGATGGGAACCCATCTATCGCAGGGCACACATGCCATTCACACACACATTCACACCTAAGGACAATTTGGAAACTCCAGCTCACCGTAGCATGTTTTTGGACTGTGGGGGTGAAGCGGAGTACCTGGAGGAAACCCCATGACCTTCACCTTCAGTGGTTAATCGGCACACACTGGCAGAGCATTGTGATTTACCTGCCAGTTCCCAAAATTCTTTGGGGACTAAGGGGTTTAAGCTGAAGGGTGCATGGAAGATAGAAGCAAACAGTTGCTCAATCATGCTGGGGCATCTGGTTCTGTGGACCACCTGAAAGAGTCTACAAATCCTGCATAGTCCTTTAATAATACGCTAATATAAATCTTACATATTCTCGTAATTTGCAGACAGCTTGAAACGGTGGACTCAGAAATATAGAGCGGGCTACATCTTCGAAGGAAAGTGACTCATTCACTCGCTGCCTACAGCTTTCTGCTCTACGATGGAGAGCACTGTGGGTTCAAAGTGTCCGGAGAAAGCATGCTAAACCACCTTTAAAGCAAAGCATCTGGAGTCGTTTAGATCTGATCCTGAAAATGGACGCCGTTATTATCATAAGCGGACGCGTATATAATTATATTGAAAACAGACCATCAAAAGGAGTAAGGCCTTGATTTTCAAATAAAACTCGTCCTTCTAGTATGAAGTGGTGTTTGAATAAAACCAAACAATGAGCTAAAAAACATACAGGTTCCTGATTTCTCTCAGACAGATGGATTTAAAGCCAGAATGAAATTCTGCCAAATCATTAATATTTTGACTAGTTGAAATTTATCATGTCTTACTTATTAAAAATTCTTTGCGGATGCCTGAAGGCTAAGCTGTAATATCTATCACAATGTAATAATGTTTAAATGGCATGTACTGTATTTGCCTGCACTTGTGCCTAAATCTGAAATGTATTTCCACATGTTTGGAAATCTGCCAAAGGTCAGTGGACTGCCAAACATTGTCATTCAGGTAGAAAGGGATCTTTTGGCCCTTTTAAAATGTGTTCCACTGTCTCCACAATGGAAATTGGTTCTATCTGATTGGTTCTATCTACCGGAATGGCAGTAACAAATGATTCACGGACAGGAGAGGCAAATGAGTTTGTTTATTTACACAACTGGCTTTGCAGTAAACCCACTCCTTTAGAGACTGATGCATTTACTTTGGAAGGTGAGACTAATTAAATGTTTAATTTAATATAATTTAATTTGCCACCAAAGCATTCTGTTTCTGAAGCATCATCTCCGAGCACAAAAAGCTACAATAACGCTTCCACTTTATTGACCATAGAAAATTAGCGGTTGTGTAGGAAATGGTACAAAGATTTGTTATATTTTCAAATATCATGTTTTAAGAGCTTCGTAATTCAATTTTATGACCCGTTTATTAAATACTTTATATTATTGTGCACCATTTTCAAAATAAAGCTTGATAATGTAATAAATTGGGTTAAATTGAGTGCATATATATAAAAAACACAAGTTTATGAATAAAGATGTAGGAATAGTGTTTGACATTTCAAATGTTTTATTTGTGCTCAGATAATACTTATTGCACTTAAACTATCCAATAACTTTAGTTTGTCCCTGTACAGGCTGATGTTCATGGCTGTTAATATATTTTTTTAATATCCAGGCGGCCATGCATCAGTAAACCTCTATTGGCTTTGTGTGTATAATTTGCCACTTGAAATGACTGTAACTTTCCATCATTTAAGCAGCGTTTCACGATTGCGAATAAGGTGTTTTCACTAATTGTTAAAGTGACATAAAACATACGCACTTTCGCATGCCATTCCTTTTTGTCCTACTTAAAGAGCTCATTCTAATCTGCTAGGCTGTGCTAAGGGTGGGGTGGTTGCCATAGCAACAGCACATGCCTGCTTCTTGAAGGCCTTGCCCCGAGATTGCTTATAAGGGCAAATGTGAGAGCACCTTTGGCTTTCAGATTAGATTCGTTCACCTTTCTGCTTCACCAGTCACCACTGCCTGACCTCACCGCCCAGGGATTAAAGGACATTTCGTCTTCCATCAATCGTCACACCATCGAAATTACAACCCTTTTTCCAAGTCCCGAATTGTGACCCTCGCACACTCCTGAAATGTAGAGATTCTGATTTCCAGTTTGAATATGCTTCCTTTGACGTGTTAGGGAATATCATTAATTTGCTCTTGCTCATATGACCTTTAATCATCCATTTAACAGCACCAGAGTTATCTCAGCTGGGTCTGGGCTAGCCCACACCAGTGGCATGAGTAGATTACAATCATGACTACCATGTGACTCACTCTTTTATGAGAAAAAAATGTTCTGTTGCTCTTAAATCCTTAAAAAAATGAGCATATATAAATATCTTCAAAGCAATGCTTTAAATGAGAAATCGGGCAATGTTTTGTGATTCTGAAACAGAACCAGGTGCCACTGCTGCAAGATTAACTGGAAGGCTACTGGGAACCATTTAGCTATTTAATGAATCTGACTGGAAAGCTTTGCTTATGTTTTATTAGCACTTATGCAACTCTGGAGAAGGTCGGTGTACATGTTTATGAATAAGATTGATTTCAAAGTGCTTGATTCATTTCATGGCCGCTGAGAAATGATTGTAATACCATTCAAACTGCAGGTCTCACAGAAGGACAAAAGCAGAGCAAAGTGGACGGTCTGTGTGCCGTTTGGCATTTCTTCAACACTGCAAAGGTCACAGCTAAGTGGTTTCCTGGTTTCAGACATCAGGATACATTTACAAATGGAGGAACTGAGTTGTAATCGCAGCTGCCCTGTTTAAGGGGAAAGTATTTTGCTTGAGCATTTCCCACAGAGAAGGAAAAACGGGCTATCAAAGCTATCAATTAGAGCAGAGCAAAAAAGTGCATCTGGTAGAGATTTACATGAAATCTAAAGCCACCAGATCACTCAACTGAAAGGCAAAGGCATGAACAAACAGGAGCGATTGCTTGTCGAAATAACAACTGGTAGCTGCAGTAGTGATTTGGTGCTCACAGTAAAACACCAGACACTGGGCATGTTGAGTGACTTTTCGTTTCCGTGGCAAAATGATGGTGCATTTTTGACCTTCTTCCTTTGATGATTCATAACATAAATCATGTTCAACGTTCACCCGTCACTTACAGCTTCTATTTAGACCCAGCGACGTAAAACGCTGGCAGTCAAACGTTGACTTTAAAAAGTAATTAATGCCTAAAAAATGAAAGGGTATTTCTGCTTGTGCGATTCATTTTTGTGTGGAGAGAGGTTCAAAGACCGGACCTCACTGTAATTGTAATGGACTGACACAATTCATCATGATGACATGCCATTTAATAAGGAGATGCGTGGATGTTTAATTCTACAAAACATTTGAATTATTAACCAGTTGTTTTAACTATATGGTATAAAACGATGGCAGATGAGGAAAACAGATTCGAATTATAGCTCAGTTACTTTCTCTTAAGTTTGCAGCGTGGACTTCAGCTCTTTGTAATGGCTTCGGATCACAGGGTGGACATTGCCGGTGTTTTGTTCCTTTTAATAATGGAATAAAGGCAAGTAATGCTTTATTTTAGTATTGTAATAATTTACTGGATGCTTTGCTTAGTGAGCACAGCTAAATCAATGCCATAGCAAATGGTTACAAAGCAGCTGTACGTCCTCTGCACTGAGGCAACCGTTTTCTATGGTAACCGTGGCAGAAACGCGTATTGGTGTTTGTTCAGTGATTATCACGATATTTGAAAGCCCACTCATGTGTTGGGATGGGGAGTCTGGTTTACAAAACAAGTCAATCAGAACAACAAAGGGATTGTTTGCTTCAAGTGGCACCATTGGGTGCAGGGAGACAAGCGGGGATCCAATCTCTCTCTCTCTCCCATCCTCCACCTCCTGTCTTCCCATTCAGAACGGCCAACCAGAGAGCTCGCCTCGCGCACGGCGGTGCTGAATGAGGAGAGGGTGGCTGAATGGACGCACATAGAGCACCAAGGTCACAATGTGCTCTTTCATTCACGTAGGCCGCCATTATTGGACTCATCTTTGGGGAATGGATTCACTTTTGAAAACAGCTCTCCTCCTTGTGCAACCTTACTGCCGAAAGCATTGGATTCAGAATAGCATGGGCTGGTGTTTTTAACGTTTAAAAGACTATTGTTATACAATAATGTGAAGACATGTGCAGCAGATGGTAAATGGTCAACATGGAAATGGAACCATAATCATAAAGACAAAATGTGCAGGTTGATAATCGAGTCTCACTCTCTCTCCCGTTCAATCTGTAAAAGTCCCATGATGCAGTGCTGTGTGATGCCACCAACTGGATTCCCTTCACAATTATTCATTAGGTGCTGCTCATTTCCACACAGACTTAAAATATTTATTTGCCTAGTAGGGTCTTCTGTCGAATGAGAGATGTCCAGCTTACTGTTTCATACGACTGCAGGGTATAACAACAGCAGATCGTCTGGCTAGGGTATAAACCCGAAACGATTTGGTGCAGGGGATATTTGGTCAAGTTCCTGCATCTTTACTTGTATGCTACCTGTAGGGTGACCCGCTAATCCATGTCAGGAGGGACACTATGAGCTACGAGAGGGTTTGTAAATTACCATTTCAACTATTTTAATTAAAAGGACCCGGATTTCACTTAAGCACTGAGTTCTTGCTCTGTGCTGATTGCTAAGTCTCTTATAATAATGCAGGTATCGCAAATGTTAACGTGAAACAGCTGGAAGAGTCTTTCGATCAAGGAAATAAACCAGTGAAAGTACACGACACAGCAAACTATTTAGCCGAGCGTGGGAGCCTTTCCATTTTAATGTAGTTTGTAAAACATTAAG
>JAODUD010000008.1:15500303-15511947 GCA_026784285.1 Stomatorhinus walkeri
TTTACAGTCCTAGCGATTAAGTTCAGACTGCAAAAGGTAGGCCTTTTACAGTCCTAGCGATTAAGTAGACAGCAACGGGTAGGCCTTTTACAGTCCTAGCGATTAAGTTCAGACAGAAAAGGGTAGGCCTTTTACAGTCTTAGCGATTAAGTTCAGACAGCAAAAGGTAGGCCTTTTACAGTGCCCAATTTCATTATTATTTGGGGCTTTCCATCTCCCCGCTTTTATATTCTTAACTAATCTCCCTGCCCCCCCTAGTTTAAACATTCCTCAGCTACTCTACACATACGCCTCCCCAATACACTGGTTCTCCTCTGGTTCAGAATATGAACTTCAGATGCAACCTGCCACGCCCACTAGGGGCGGACCCCTCCCAGGTGCTACGCATCCGCCCTACTCAGCACCAGGAGTACAAGCACTTAAGTATTGAGGCAATGTTTCTGTGCCATACTGAGCGGTTTTTGCGTCTAGCCTGTTCCCTAGCTTCCCGATCCCGTCTGTCTTCCCTGCATTACTGGATCCCTGGTACTCTGTTGGCCCCCGAACGTAACTCAACCCGTCCGGCTTGAACAGGTCCCATATGTTCCAGAAGGTCCTCCACTGCCCCATAAACCTGAAGCCCTCTTTCCTACACCATCCTTTCAGCCAGGCGTTTAACCTCCTGATCTCAGCTAACTTAACCTGGCTTGCGCGTGACACTGTAAGTGATCTGGAGAATGCCACCATGGACGTTGTGCTTCTAAGCTTACCTTACCCACCCTTGCCAAGGTTGTCGGTGCCAACATGCACCATGACCACTGGATCCATCTGGGGCCAAAAGCAGTCTGGAAGGTTCCCCATCTGGGTACCTGGAAGACAAGACAGCTAGGGGACCCTCTATCATACATGCACACAGAACAGTCTACACCTCTGATAACTGAATCCCCCATAACCACAACCTCCTTCTTCAAGGTGTACAGCACCACTTGCTGCAAAGAATTCGAAACCTGCTCTACAGTTTAAGGATCAAGGATTTCTATGTGTCATTTTGCAAGTGAATTATACAAGTACAACAAAGTTTAGCAACTGCTTCTACGATGACATAAAGAGCGTGCATGGATACTTCTCTACATAACCATCAACCTAGTATTAAATAAATACTATACAAACATAGGGCATCGGAATATATATCTATGGGAATTCAATGAGAAATATTTCAATAAATAAGGTCTGTACATATTGCCCTCTTCTGAAGTAACAATGTAAACATGTGATGAATACAGATAGAAGGTTTTGTCTTGTAGCTTAAAGAAATTCAAGGTTCGGTAATATTGGTCAGGATGGGTCAGTAAGTCACGGCAGCATTCAGTGAAAGGGAGAGAGAGGAGGTGGGAGTAGTGCACCATCAGTAGCGGGTGGGTCTGGGCAGCGGCAGGTGGAGTCAGGCCTGAAATGAAGACCGTTTTAATTTCAACATCTGCGAACACAATGATGGTGCGCGTTTCCAGGAAGCTCTATGCTCAGTCTTCATTTGATGATGATCATTTTTCCAAACTTTTCCATTCGAACCTTTAGATATGTGAATGTGGAGCATAGTCTTTAATGTCGTATAACAATCATAGACTTATTATCAAATTTCCCAATTACAGGAAAGCCCCAGGTTAGGAACGTCTGACTTACAGACAAGTCGTACTTACCAACGTACTGCCATAAAGCCTATTATATACCTGTCATAAAGCCTATTACTCTATATATAAAATTTCACTTTCACTAATACAATGGTTCGTGATAATGAAGGAATGCACTACTTTGTGATGCTCATTAAATAATTACACATCTTCAGTGGTTTGCCAGCTCAAGATAGAGTACAGTACCATTAGTAGTTACTTTTATTACTGTATTATTATTATTATTATTATTATTATATTGCATTATGATGTTTTAGTGTATTTCAACATTTATTTCTTAAGCGTTTTATATGCATAAAAAGGTAAAAATATATTCTATATACTAAGACAAACATTTGACTAATGCGCTCTGTAATCTTTTGACTAATTTGTATACGCAGCTGTTCCCACTTACATACAAATTGGACATAAAGATAGACTTAGGGAAAGCATCTCTTTCGTAACCTGCGGTCGGCCTGCAGTCCCATGTCCTGAGAAGCTTCTTGAAGTCCCAGTTCCTACATTTATATATAAAAATTCCCTGAGGATTCCAAATTCTCAGTAAGTTCTGTAGTTCTGTGTTCCAGCAGCACAGTGGTAGGACCTGGGGGGAAGTCATGGTTTATATAATTGCCAAAGTGAGAGCAATATGAAACAACCTACACTGGATCGATTCTCTAAGGGGACATCTTCCTGGCACAGGAGTCGCTTCCAAAACTCTTACGAGTTCAAGTAAAACAGTTTTTCCCAATTGAAAGGGCAAGATATCCTCCAGAGATCAGATTAGGCTCAACATAACGGAAAAGGTGTTTCAGGCTAACATTCTGTTCCAATTTAGATAATTTCCACTGTATGATTATAGAAGAAAATGCCCTCAATTCACTGTCCTAATGTAACGGAAATGGAAACAGAGTATAAGATAGAACCGGATACTTGCAACTCTTTTTTCCACTATGTTCTTCTCTCACAAAGTCTTGAGAAATCAGACTTAACCAGGGAATGCAACACCTACATATGAGCAGTGTTCAGGGGCAACGGGAGATGGGGGTCCCGGTTATCGTACAAAGACGTGCAGAATGGGCCAAGCTTGCTAACTTCCAGTTTGTCATCTGTACTCACTATTTCTCAAGCCATTGTTAGTGGACACATGGGAGAAGAGGAGAGGGGTCTGAAACAACCCCTTTACACGTCAGCTGGAGAAGAGTGTGGGAAGTTCCAGGTGAGTCGAGTCGCAAAAGGATGGGAAATACAACCAGTGCCATCATAAAGGGGAGAAAGTTAAGACGATTCTAAGGGCTCCTGAGTGACGGGGCCCCAAAACATTCGAAACATAATTGGATTGATATTGGTTGGGGGGCCAATATGATATGTTTTCGTAGAGCCAAAAATCTTTAGCGTCGTCCCTGAATACAGCATTTGGGAATAGTAAGGGATTGGCATGATTAGCTTTCTGTTAACCACTGCTAATGCTGGGCACTAAGGCCAAAGATTTCCATCACAGTATTTTTTTAAATTCTGTTAGTTTCACCTCTTTTTCAATAAAATACACTCAGAAAATGTTTTTTAAAATGTGTTCTTTTTATTAATTATAAAAAATAATTTACATTTAGCTTATTAGTATGATTAGTTAATGTTTCATAAGGCTATGAATGTAGATTCAGTTTGATAGGAACCTGTTTTATTGATTATAAGTTATGGAATATAAAGATAATTATAAACCCTATAAGCTAATTACAAGTTAAGTTTTTATTTTTTATAACCGTATATTTAACTCTATAAAGACATGTTTTATTGATTGTTACCACATACTTAGCTTGGTAACGTGTTTGCTTAACTCCCATGATTTTAATATTACTGTGATAAATCGATAATATTAGGGATTTTGCTTTACAAATATGCATTTAATTGCAGACCTAATTATATTACATGTAATCCAAGTTTTCAGGCACAGACTGAAGCAATAGCTTTAAATATTTTAATGCTGAACAGTTATATACAGAGAATTGTGCTATTGTGTTATAAAGCTGTAACTGTTAGTAAGAAGGGTGCACACAGTTAACAAGCGCCACTTCTCCATACACTCTGTACAGCCACCCATAGCGCTTCTAGCAGCAAGTAATATTATATAATTGGCTGCCTATTGAAGCATCACAGCTTCAACTTTATTTGAAGTTGGGGAATTTCCATTGAGATTAGGAACCTAGCTTTAGCTATTTACTTGCTGTAAATGATTTTATTTCCCAATTATTCGCTGGACGAAAAATGTAACTGAGGAAAAGAGAGCGTAGTCAATTTGTCCAAAATCCAGTAGAGTCAAATACCATTATCTGTTGCAGTACTCGTTTCTCAGAAAAAGACTCTTGTAAAAGGTATAAGGATTAGAGAGAATGAGAGGAAATTCATTTTCCTGTGATTTCAGGTCACCAAGGTTGCCATCGGCAAAGGTCAAATTTCATATAAATTACAAAGAAAAATGATCTCTCATGCTTGTAAAGCACAAATGGACACTACGGGTATTCTAAACATGGCGCACACATGTGCCTGCTTGCATGTGTGAACAGTTGACAATGCTGTAGTCATTGTTTATCTCCTGCCAATATCTCTCCCCCATTCAGCACTTGGGAGCATGTTCACACTCTGCTCCACGCTCCAGCAGAAGGCATGT
Organism: Stomatorhinus walkeri; assembly: GCA_026784285.1. NCBI lineage: Eukaryota > Metazoa > Chordata > Actinopteri > Osteoglossiformes > Mormyridae > Stomatorhinus > Stomatorhinus walkeri. Next base: position 15,504,615 of record JAODUD010000008.1, read on the forward strand.
TTCACCAGAACCAAGAACGGAAGAACAAACTGAGCCAGAGGGGACTTATCTGGCTGAGCTTCGTCAAATCCTGGGTCAGGTTTTCACAGCGAGGCCTCACACAAACCCGAGCAGCAGATCTGCACAGGAAGTTTGGAATCTCTAGTCCATCTACTGAACATCCCCAATCTTCTTCAGTGTTTTCAAGCATTTTTTTCCAACATTAAACTGGGCTTTTAGGTTAAAAACAGCTCTGCACAAATATATTTCATGGCAAAACCAAACACAGAAGTCAAATCATATCTTATTTAATTGCCAATTTTTTGAAGATAGTCTTTTCTCTAAGCACAGTATTTGTTTCATAAGGTGATAGATGCTTACTTTAAGTCTGGGAAATTGCTTAAGTTCACTACAGCCATTATAGAAAATGCCATTAATTACTAGCAACACCACATGACATATTCTCCAAAAAGAAGGTCTAGATCTGTAAATGTTCACCTTTATTTGTCTACAACCAAAAAAAAATCCAAAAGCAGGACTAGATTTGTGTGGTTTCATAAACCGCACATGCTGCATTTTTCGTTTTTACCTCTGAGATGTGCCTGATATTCCTCCCCAGGCTCGTATATCAAATGAACTTCACAAAAATTTGGTGACCTCCTGTAATTCCGCCCTCGGAGAAACCAAACCTCATTCATCCATCCATCCATCCATCCATCCATCCATCCATCTATCTATCTTCCAACCACTTATTCAGTACAGGGGTCACAGGGAGGTCTGAAGCCTACCACAAGGGAAGCATAAGGCACATGGCAGGAAATATCCTGGACGGGACTCCGGCAAATCTGAACTTTCACTGCATTTGTTCAGGATGTAACATAAAGGTTTTTTTATAGTCTTGATTCAACGGATCAAAAATTATTATCCAGTTAAAATGTTGTGCATGTATGATGAGAATGCTTATTGGAAATGTCTTCCATGACAAACAAATAACAGGTTGATATGAATGTATAATATATTATTTAATCTACATGTTTTGTGGGATTTAAAATGTACTCATGAATATACTTTCTAAAATGAATCTATATACACATAGGGAATAAATGGTTGGCTGTTATGTACCAAGACTGTAACAAAAGCAAATTTCAAGAAACAGAGATACATAAATACAGATATACATAAAAAGTGTGTACATTATACAATGAGTGTCTCCATCTGGACCTACCCTGCTTCCCAGCCTGCCACTCCTGTTTAGACAGAAATCATAGTAAAAGAGGACACATCACTTCATTATCTAAGCGCATCATAAAATCGAGGTCTCCAGCCATCAACATTCTAATGAGTCCCATGAAGGTATGCCTGTCAAAGATGCTGAAGACATGAAAGAGTTAATAAGCCTTTCTCAATGTAGAAAACCATGGTTGTTCGGTGACTGACACATTGTCCCATATCATTGAGCATAATCCTGTGAGGAAAGGGTCGCTCAGCATTAATATCTGAAAGGGAACATGAACGTCTGCTCCTGTCCAAAAGGAGTTGTGGCTTTATGGTGCAGGGAGTTATCTTAGATCAGTTTCTTATTTCCTGTTGGCAGGCAGCTGTACACTCACACAAAAACATGTCACACGTCTTTGCGTGCAGACAAAATACTCAGAGTGTACCGTTCCAAAACAAGTACATACCTGTCATTCCACACAGCTCGCATTTTAGTGTCAAGTGGCTGGAATTGCTTGAATGTGGGCCAGGTCAGTGGGGGTCACTGAGTGGATTACACTAATTTGATGCAAGATTAGAAAAAAGAAGCGTTTCTGGGCATATAACAGCTCAACAGAAAAAATAAGGCTTGTTTGAGATATAAAAACTCAAAGTGGTGACTGAAAGTGACGATTCACCAAGGACCAATAGCCAGATACCTCAAAATGGGCTGATATTCAAAAATGGAGCCAGAATACCCATCAAATTAAATATTACATCCAAAACTGAATATTTTTAAACGTCTCCATATCCTGGTCCCTGATAACAGTTGCGAAAACCCTGTGAATCACATCTGGATCCTTACATCTGAAGTAAGCGCAGTGCTAATGCAGGGAAACAGGACACCGCCTTTCAGTGTCCCCATAACACCGCCTTTCAGTGTCCCCATAACACCGCCTTTCAGTGTCCCATAACACCGCCTTTCAGTGTCCCCATAACACCGCCTTTCAGTGTCCCNNNNGCCTTTCAATGTCCCCATAACACCGCCTTTCAGTGCCCCCTAACACCGCCTTTCAGTGCCCCATAACACCGCCTTTCAGTGCCCCATAACACCGCCTTTCAGTGCCCCATAACACCGCCTTTCAGTGTCCCATAACACCGCCTTTCAGTGCCCCATAACACCGCCTTTCAGTGTCCCCATAACACCGTGAGAGCACTCATGCTGTATACTCCAGAGCCCTGTAAAGCCAGGCTGCTCATCTGCAAGCAACACCCTACCACCCTTTATGCACGGAAGCTGTCATTTGTTCAGCTTTAGATGACTGTAATGAAATGCTTAATCTCAAAATGATACTGCAGCATAATCCCTTTCGTCAAAAGCGCTTGCATAAGTAAGCTGTAACTAGCAACTCAAATGCAATTCTCAGGAACACATAATATTTTAATAAAACAGTTAAGGTGCACTGCCCGGTATGGGTTGATTATATGAACAGTGCAGAAGAAAACATGTGACCTGCCCACAGAGCAACCAAAATTCATTGAGGCATGGATTCAACAAGGTGCTGGAAAAGTCCCCTTCGGAGTTCAGTCCATGACATTTTTGCAGTCTTCCTGCTGGCTTCAACAAGCTTGGTCATTACCTGTAAGTGCTCTCATTAACAAGGTGTTTTCACCCTTAGAACTGCCAGTGACTGGATCTGATTTGTTTATCATTCCAATCTCTTTGAAGGGGACCTATTATACTTTTCCTGGTTTTTCCTTTTCTTTTATGGTGCACATAAATGGTTTGCAAAGTATCAAGGCGCATACTACACGCCAAAAGGAATAATTTTCACCACAGAAACCACTCTTCTTAAATGTGCCTGAAATTCCTTGCTGGAATTTCAGCCCTTGCTTCCGTGACATGGTGTGGTCATCTCGTAACACAATCCTTATTGGCTGCCTCCCTGCAAAGATCTGTCTGCAGATTGCAAGTCAGAGCAGAATGTATAGGACAAGCTGACCAACCCAAGTACACCCCGCTGCATTCTGGGTAATGGGGCGAGGCCAGGCAAAACCAATTACCTTAGACAGGCCATTTTTTTATTGAAATGCAGTAGGACTGTAGCAGTAGCGAATAAAATGAACGTATTTTATTCATTGTAACACACAACATTCTGAAGAAACCATCATGTCGTGCTGTCTTCATAAGCAGTACATCTGACAATCAACTTTTCCACATCAAAGCATCTCTGTAGGACACCTACATCTTCATGGGTTTGGATACACAGCCACTGGAATGAAGTTGAGAAGTTGACTACGCTTGTGAAGTCATTATGATGATTACATCTATGTGCTCATGAGTTTGCGCCCCATAAATAGCCCCGCCTCGTTCCCCGGTCCCTGGTCTGGCACTTTCTCGACCAATCAGGTGAGCTGCCCAATCACAGCACACTGTGCTTATTGGCAATGTGGCTCAAAACTCTAACAGAGTGCTTCAGGCACAGGGTCAGTAGAGACGTACAGTATGAGAAAAATTATCTATTTTTGGAATATTGAAGCGTGCAAATCAATTCTAGTAAACCCCAAAATTGTAATTAGTGAAAATGAGCATAATATGGTCCCTTTAAACTCTTGATGTGTACAGTATGAAAACCCCGGGATGGTGGCCCTTTTAACATTTCAACTGAACCTCTTGAGCCCCCCCACTCCCCACTGGGACCATCCACAGTGCATTTCAGCTACCCTCCCACTTTATATCCTGCGCATTGTGACCCCCTACGGATGATACTGACAACTGTTCTGGTTTCCCAAGGGATTCAGCATAATTGCAGCTAAGAGAGGCTGCTCCAAGTCTCCCCAAAGATAGAGAATGCAGTTGATTAAGAGACGTGATGACGGCCTTGTTCCTGAGAGCTCTGCCGCCGCCTGGCACCCAGTGGGATTCTGTTCAGCTCTTAATGAAAAGCAGTGCTTCTGAATTCCTGCCTTTATTATGGACACAGCCGTGGGCCTCTGCTTTTAGACATGCAATAGGTTATAGGAATACTAAGTGACACATTCCGAGAGCTAAACAGCGGTAAGAGATTACGCTGTATGACAAAACGCTTCCCGACAAGCAAGGGTACTTTATTTAAACGCTATTTCCGCCACGAGATGAGCGCGCACGTAAAACCGCACCACAAAGAACGACACAGACTGGAAAACGGGCTGAATGTCATACTGGCCAAACGTCCAACCTCACGTGCTTCTTCTCCACATCATCCATGGCTCTGTTGTTTGCCTAACCTTCACATCTTCTCTCCTGAGCAAGAAACCTCCCGAGGGGGATGTGAAAATAGAGCTGGATCCACAGGTCACGCATTTCAGCGCTGGGTATTTGCTCACTTCCCCTGGTCTGTTTGCACGGAGGAGACAGGCAAACCCTGGAAAATTATGGCTCCTGCATAAAAAAGGTCCCTTCCTGCCTAGTGCTGTCATCTTTATGTATCTATTGCCTGCACTTGTACACACACATACACACATACACACACACACACAAATCATTTCATCCCACATTTGGCTTTTTTTAGCTGTAGCAGGTAGGTACAATGACACTGTGAGATTTAAACACTGCAGTATTACAGTATTATATTTTAGCCATCCAAGAATCCATCTTTGCCCCACTTATCCAATAAAGGGGCATGGGGGTGCATAAGGCAGAATTCGGGGCATACACCCCGCATGGGACCATCTTATTCTTTGTTTTTTTAAATTCATTTATTCAGATCAACAATTACTGTTTTGGGTTCTACAAAATTTCACAGAGACCAATTTAATCAATAATTAATAAACATTTTGTAAGAGGGTCTTATAGAGATCCTTTAATTTCCCCTTAATAAAATAATGAAATGCATCTTTCCGTACTGACTTTGCAAAGTAGAAAAGCATGTACATGCATGAACACAATCACAGGAAGTTTATATAAAGTAAAATTCTCCGCAAGGTGCTTTTGTTAAATTATGTAGCTCAAAAACCATTGTCATTTTTCAATTCTTGCCAGATATAATACATTGTTTGTCTGGAGAACGATCTGGAAATCTGCAGTAAAAGGTGCATGACATCCCAGTTCCACTGGACTGCAGGTCCTTGGCCGGTGAATATTTGCAGGGCCCGACTCTCCCAGAGTGACAGCCTGGGGACCCGGGAAACAGAAAAGTCAGAGAGTAACAGCACTGCCCCCCTGTCACAGCGCCACCTTCCTGAAGAGGCAGAATGGAGGGGGGGGGGGCACCCCAGCCAGCACGCTGCCATTGTCTGCCTATTACATGACTGTTACCTCCACAAAGGGCACAAAGCGAGCTTAAGGCACCCAGCAGTATATCAGGGCCGACCTCCACCCCTCCACCTTCACGCTCCTCGAAAGACGTCCGGACAAAGGCCCCACGCTCTCTTTTTGAGTGGGTTTGAGGTTTTGTGTGCGTGTGTGCGTTTGTGTGTGAAAGGGACTGAGTTGGGGGGGGGGGGGGGTGCTGAACCTAAAACATCCTGGGAGGATGGGTGGAGCTGGAGGGCTCTCCAATGCCAGGAGCTGGCCGGCAGCCCATGGGGGGGTTGGGGACCCGGCCGAGGGATTATAACTGAAGCCCTCGTGTTGGCGTGGCCAGGAACAGCTGCGAAGCACATTGCCACGCGGTAAATTCTCGCGCTACCCTGAGTGACAGCTTTTGTCTGGTCAGTGGGAGGCGCGTCATATGATATAGGGCACCTGATGCCCCTCCCACAGGAAGAAAGCCTGGGACCACCCTGCCACGTGACATCATGGGCACGACTGACATAGATGTTTCCCGCGCTTGTACCATGAGCACAAACGAATATCAGTATCGTACAAACAGTGCATAACAAAACCGGTGGCTGTTATCAGAAATGCACACAAAATGAAAACAGACAAAGTTGTCTCTGGCCACAAATATCTGCCATAAAATTACGACCTGACAGAAGATTCTTTAATTAACAACTTCCTACCCCGTCTATACTTACAACAAGACACAGAATTAATTTATAATGCAGACTAATATGTTTAATTACACTACGCATGTTTGGTTTATAGCTAGTAACACACAGCATCTGGAGTATCCATTAGACTGCCAAACCAAGTCTCAGGAGTCCTGCTCTACTCCCCCGGAGTACAGTACTTAACCTAGATAGCTACAGTAAAACACAGTATTGCAAATCTAGGAATTTAAACCTGACATTTGCTAGCAATGACTTTCTTGGAGAAGTATCTTTTTAAGAGCTCTGATATTTCCATAGTACTTCCATCCATCCACAAACTGCTTCTAGGTCAGGGTGTCAGAATAACATGAGAAGGCAAATAATTCACCATGGCATTGACCATTACGCCCTCCCGTTTGTAAAAGACACTGTGAAATTTGAGGACCCGGCCCTTACAGGACATAGAGGAACAGAAACGTATCTGATTTATGACGATACTCCCTACATCAGAGTTTACAGCCAATTATATCTTTACAGCCATTCCTTCTGTTTGAACGCATTCACCAAGCGTCTCTGTAGGGATAGGCTCACTGAATGGTAATAAAAGGAAGATCAAGTTTTCATGTGTATTTGGCGGACCATTCACAGGAAGGAAAGGGAGACGAAAATGACTTAAAGGAGGAACTCGAGAGGAGCGTGATGGAAATGCAAGGGAAGGCTGTGGGGTGACGCAGACGTGCCCTTTGGTCTGGGGCACGGTGTCCCAGTCAGCTCTGCTCCTGCAGACTGTTTTGGCTCCTCGGGGTTCATTTAGTCTAAGTCTCAGGGTTCATTTAGTCTAAGTCTCTGCTTGTTTATGGGAGTTCAGGTTAGTCGTCATGCAGAGGAGATACAACAAACACGTGAGAGATTCACACGTGAGAAGTGTCCCTTTTCTGAGGCCTTGGTAAAGAATCATTCACTGCATTTGCAGACTTAAATTCTGAATTACGGTCTTTGCTCATGATTGATGGCAGTTCGCTTATTATTATTTTACGTCCTTCTGCTGTATTAGCCGGCATTTTGTTCTAAAGCTATCATATATAGGTAATAGGTAATCAATCAATTATGTAATCATTATGTATGCACTAAGTAAGCAAGACTGGAGGTTATGAGAAGAGAGTAAGTCCAAGAATGTTATACGGTGACCAATCATGTTGAAGATGTT
>JAODUD010000008.1:15512047-15545260 GCA_026784285.1 Stomatorhinus walkeri
CTGGTGCTGGTGGACGACGCCAGCGAGAGAGGTGGGCACTGTGGGCGGGGTCTCCAGCCTGCACACGCAAAGGGGGCATGTTGAAGATGGTCTTTTAAGGGGGGGGGGGGGGGGAGTACTTTTCTTTCAGGGGGCGTGCAAACCCCCAGGTTATGTGGAGCACTCTGTCACTCTAATTTGCATCATCTCACTAATAAAGAAGATTTTACCTTGAGTTATGGACTTCATTATTTTTCTGTCTAGAGCAAAGATATAGGAGGGTCGTTTGGAGATAAATGTTTTTCTTCCACATAACTTTACCATTCACTGTATATGTATACACTCTTTTTCGTTAGAAGCCTACTAACAATAAGTTTAAGGGTATGAAAGCCACTCTCAGCAGGCTGTGATGATCCTATTCCCTTACTATTCAACGTCAGATAACATAAAGCCTGATCTCGTGACATTTTTGTGACTGTAACCTGAAGGCATGAGCAATTATCCAGGCAAAGCAAACCATACAGAAGCATGAAAGATTAAAACCATAGTCTAGTATTAGCTGCCTTTATTTGCCTACCTCACAGTGGTGCGATATCTCTATCTCTAAGTATAGACAGAGGTGAGTTATTTAGTCTATGTACAAGGCTGTTGATTAATCCCAGAGTGTTACAAGGCAAAGCCTTCAGGCATTTGTGGCTGCACTAAGTTTGTGATTTCTGCGCTCTGATGCTTCATCTTCAGCAAAGGACAATTCTTGACGTTCACTCTGCTACTTTTCTCTGCTTGAGCACCAAAGGCAATCTCACTGATCCTAGTATCCCTGTTTCTCAGACAAGGCTGACTTATGCAATAATGGCAGCATTTGACCTTAAACCTAAACACTTACAGCTTATACTGAAAGATTTATTCCCAACACAGGAAGAAATATCCCAATACGCCCTGCTGTTTAATGACCGGTTTTATTACCTGCTCTAGAAAGAGATCCCCTACTGCTGTATGAAATCACAATTTCCACCCATAATTTTCTATTGAACTGTAGCTACAGAGTTATGCACTCAATAATACCAGTCCATACACTCCACCGGCTCATTAGCTGGTCTTGTTACATGACAGCAAATGGCTGCTTTAGAATATAGTGGCAGAAGCACATACTCTTTCTGGCCTTCACACACTAGCTATCTGAAGCCTGAATGGCCTCATTGCCATTGATAGGTATTTGGCCTATATTCAGATGCTACAATAATCTTTTCTTTCTCTTGCCTTTTCACACAAAGATATGTGGGTCTGATTTGGTCTGGACCAAGCGTAACCAAAAGCAGAGTAATCGTGGGCCAATATTACCAGCTGCCCGAGCAGCGACCAGGTGAACTATAATGGGAACGATGGGATCATTCACTCATGGCCAGTAGTACTGGCTTCCCACCAGCAGCATGAGGACATTTCAGGATCCGATTATGCTAGTCGCACGTGCTGCCTCAAATTCTATGCCCAGGGCTGGATCTCCTCACAGACATGGAGCTAATTCTGCGTGGCTAAGGTTGTCAGGGTAATCTTCTTTATAGCAAGCGGTCACAATAGTCCCAGCTGCCATTTCACACATGCTTCAGTTTGCAAAGCCTTCACTTGTATTCATGACTTTATTAGGGACTGGTGATGCTTGAAAGGGACGTGTACCAAGGATTTATTTCCAGGGTGGCAGGCATGGAGTATGTGGCGTTAGCAGATGCTAGCCAGTACCTGGAGCAGCTGGGGTTAAGGGCCTTGCCCAAGGGCCCAACGGTGGCATCAATGTGCCAACCACAGGAGACTGCAGACCTTCTGATTATAGCATCCTAAAATATTGAACCACACACCTCTTTAAAAATTATTATGCTGGCAATAAGTAGGGCTGGCTCTACCTTTTCAGGGGCCCTAGGCAAAGCTTTTCTTGGCAGGCCCCCATACCAAAAAAAATAATGCTCTATTCACTTCCTCCACAGCGCAGGTAATTAGCGGGACCTAGGCAACTACCTATTCCGCCAATGCCTTGATCCGGCAATAAGTAATGAGACGGAGAACTGAGCAGTTCTAATCACTAGAATTGTTGGTGACAATGTTTGTCTTCATTCTAAGCAAACCTTATGGCTTGGGGGCCTAATCAGCAACATGCAGTGAGACACGGATACACCAAGTCAACCACCTCCCAGAATCACTGCTAAAAACTCATATTTGCACACCATATTTGCACTACTGCTATTGACACGTCCAGAACACTCATCTGTCACAGCATAACATCTCCATGTTGGTTTTTCTGGTTTGGTGGGAGTCACGACCCATGTTGCACATTCACACCGCGTCAACCAGCATTTACGCACCTGCTATTCTCGACATTTCACACAACACAATAAATACGACGTAAAGCCCAAGGCAAACTGTGGCTGTCTTTTCAATAATGATGAATGACATGAAGACATTATTACACAAGTGCCCGTAATACCAATCAAAAGCATTTCTTTGGTCTTTGTAATGTTAAATAAGCACATCTCTTGATAAACTACTGAAACAGCACAAGTGAATAGTGGGAATACTTCAGACGACATTTTATAAAAGCCTCCATGCCCTTGTACATTAATATATCTTTATTTATATAATAGGACTGAAAATGTACATTATTCTTACCTTGTTTGCACATTGCGAGTCAAATTAAAGGAAAATTAGCTCAGACACAACAATGTGAAAAAGCCTCTTAAATCACAATAGTTAAACAGATTTGAATGACAAGAGGTAGATATTTTGGGGGCGGCTACGATAAGGTTCTCTCTTGGCACTAAATGGGGTCAGTCGCTCTAGGTTAAGGAGACAACAGGGAGTGAGGGTTGTAATAATTATAATTTAAAACCAACAGACATCAAAATTATGCAACAAATATGGCCTTCAGTGAAGCGTAGCAGGAGGAGACGGAACGAAGAGCCACCTGACATGCTGTGAAGATCAGAGAGGCTGCTGAGGACTGAGGGAAAGCTGCCTTTTATGCAAAGTAAGGCCAGATCTTGGAGAAAATCCAGTGTGCTAAAGATCTGGGTCTGGGGAGAAGGTTCACATTTCAACAGAACAATGACTCTGAGCACAAAGCAGAAGCAACAACAGATTGGCCCAGTAAGAAGAAAGTGTCTGTCTGAGTGTCTGAGCACACAGTCAAAGCCCAGACCTGAATCCATTAGAGAAGTTGTGGGAAGATGTAGACTATAGCTTAAAGATTATCCCCAGCTAACTCATGCAAGCCAGAACTGTTTTGCATAGAGGGATATGTTAAGTATTCTGTGTAAGAACACACTTACCCAAAATGACTCAGCTGTAACCTCAAGGGCTGTGAAGACCTGCAGCCAGGACTCTGTTTTGTTTTATATTAAGTTCATATATCACTGACAAATTTCATAGTTTCAATTGCCAAGGTGCATTTAAGTTCAATTAGGATTAATCTCTTCAGCTATTTAGGTGTAATATAGTGTTTATATATTACAGCATTTATTCCTGGGGGGCCAAATTCCATTCAGTGACAAAGCCAACATCCACGGCCCCCCGGCCAGGGAGGGCTGGGGGTTCCTGATGGAAAAATTACAGGAGAATGAGGGGGGACCCCAATGATAAAATTTGCCAAGCAAAATGCAGGCCCCCTTACTGTTGAGTTTCCCGGATATACAGTATTCAGTAATTAGTAGATGAACAGCCAAGGTGAGAAAGTGGCCTGAAATTACAAAGATACATTTGTAGCATTTCCCGCTGCTTTTATTGCAAAAGAACATATTTTTTCAACACGGAATGTAAACATTAGCATGCATTCTACCTGCTGAATAACAGACGATCCATAGGACTGCAGCAACAATGCAGCTACAGTGTAGGACGTAAGAGCTACCAACAGCCACAGATCATTTAGCATCAGCAAAAAATAAAACGCGTTGGGTTTTTTCACTTTGTAAACAAATGGAGGAATTTAAATAAACATTACATTAGGTGATTTCCTAAGGAAAGTCTGATGACATCCACCTCAGAATCGTTCATCCAGTTGTGGGCGGACGTGCCACCTATCCCGAACAACACAGGGGACAAGTCAGAACACCTGGACTGGGACCCAGCACAGACTCACACAAACATACACAATTCGCAATTCAGAGACACCGTTTCACCTAAATAGATGTTTTTGGATTGTAGAAGGAATACGGGTAACATGAAGATATATAGAACAGTGTTGTCCAGTCTGTCCACGTTTTTGCTCCTGCTAGGGAGCTGGGAAAGAGTAAAAACCTGGACTGACTTTGGACCCCAAGGACCGGATCGAGAAACATTGATATAGAACATAGAAGCTTCACATGCAGCATGCATGGAATTTGAGCCCCCAACCCTGGGGACAAGAGGCAGCAGTGTGACCCACTGAGTCACCGCACTTGAAAATTCGAATAATCCAGATTAGTGGTTGAAGAACCAAATGCTAACAGGTTCCAGCCCAAATATCTAGGAAACAAAACGAGTATAACCTGAATTCTTAAATAAATATACACAGATATAAGGGTCAGGTGCTATGAGACCAACAAATAACAAAACCAGTAATCTGTCTACTTCATGACTCACTTTGGTTTAAAATAACTAAATATTTTCAAGCTCTTACCAGCCTGTAGGAAACAAGAGTAATGCGTTACTTACACACGGAAAATTGGATAAGGCATTGCAGTGTACATCCTACAAAATGCCCAGTCAGGGTATGCTTCTTAAAAGCCATGTTTTCTTAACATGACAAATGAATCAGATCAAAAGAAGGGTACGATTAAGCCTGTGTAAGAGCTGAGCAGCTACCATTTCTGTTTTCCCCTCATTTTATGCTGAATGTAACGGCAATTAGGCCTAATCCCATCAACTTCACACAAACTCTGGAGGCGGAGACCAGCGCACCGCCATATGCTGTTAGCCGCTCTCGTCTCTATACTCCGCAGGCTTCATCGAGCGAAGTAACACGCTTCAAGGAGTGCGGGGTTCATTCAGCTCCACCCACAGGCCCAAAGGCAGCCGGCCAGCACTACATCCAGTAACAGGAATTCTAGAGGGAGAGGGGGTCTTGGCCGCTCTGGGCCTTCATGTCACAGACCGGAAGGAACCTGCGTCTGAGCGGTGGTCTGGACCTTACTGTGACCTGGAAGCCACTGGGGAGGTTGGAGACTGCCACGATTAATAGGATGTCAGAGCAGGAGGCCCAATTTACTGGAGCAGTCCAATAAGTGGAGAGAAAGCAAACAAACTGTGGAGTTAGGGGGCAACTGGGATCCTCCTCAGGTGTGAACGCCAGGGACCAGCGTGCTACAAACTACGCTACCTGCTACACTTGCATGAATGATTAATGGTTTCTAGGTGAAACGTTGGTTGCTCATGTTACTGTGTCAAATAAATATTACCGGTGTCTATCCATCCATACATTTTCCATCCCACATACCTATTTGAGCAACACAGGAACCTGGATGCACCTCTGCATTCATTTAAATAACATTCATGTTTTTTAGAGACACAAGGTACAAATATATTCAAGTTCCACCAAGTTATCTTAAGAGAATTATTTGATTGGTTTTGGGAAAACATGCACCGACCAAAAGCATCAGGATTAATCTACACAGGGATTCATTTTAACCTGAATTTCACCTACAAGTTAATTTTGTATAATGCAGAGCATCGATATTAATCTTATCTCAGTAACCAACCACAGGTATTCCAGACTTGCTGTAGAATGATCAAGCAGACAAGATAACAATTCGAGATGGTGCTGAGCATATTCTGTTATTTAGAGACATGGAATGAGCAATATTAGGTGTGGATTCCTACCACAGGCCACAATTACTTTAAGGAAGAAAATATGAGCCACAGAGTTTCTGCGCTTATTCTCTTTAAGGGAACATAATGGTATCATGATCTTCGCTCAGATCACATAGAAGCAGTAGCGTTCTCAGTTTCTCCACGGCTGCCCCAAGCTCAACTCTTTGTAAATTAATGCAGAAAGAATCACAACCTGAAAACAATTCAAAGATATTCATAATGCCCTGAAACATATTTTGGGCAGCTATTTTAGACAGTATGTAATATTATACCTGGTTTTGTGCAATCATAATTTGATAACTACTCACGAACTGGATGTGTAGTTAGGTCATTCTTTCCATGTCATAGATATTTTTGAAAACCAGACTTCACTAAAGTAACAAAACATTTCATTTATATATATTAGGAATGACAAGACAAAACAGGACAGGCTGGTCTCCAATTGTTTTCTTTTCTCTTAAGCAATTTAGGATGGTTTTGGGTCAAAAGCGACTACATATTAGTATGACAGGAAAACTTCAGGGGAAAATCTACCCCCGAAGGCTCGATGCGCTCTGAAAGCTGCGATACTTCCTGTCTGCGGCTCTACGTGTTCAGTATTAGTTAAAGGGGTGTGGGTGATGAGGGGACTTTGATTTATATCCACCTCCCCAAGTCTGAATTTACATGCCTGTCATGATGTGAGACCTGTCGAGGTTTTTCGCCAGTTAATGTTTTTAACTAGCATTCAGCGCCAGAGCAAACAGAAGAGCAGAAAAACCAGCGGCACTAAGGTGTGTCTAGGTGCCTAAGAACGCGAGCCTTGCTTGGGACATCAGTAGAACAAGGCCGAGTTGTAGCCCAGGATCTTCTGGTTGGAGTCAACTTCCCAGCCTAGGAGCCGAACTCAAAAATGCTACGGACCACTGTACTTTAACTGCGGCCTCTCTGCATAACTGATCTTCCAGTATATCGAACAGCTTTATTCCTAAACTAAAACGTATAATGGGTAATTAAAAGTAAATTTGAATTTCCTCACCTTTTAATGAATTATTAGAAGCATACTCATTACCCCCCTCCCCCCCCCCAAGCTTAATAGCAGGAAAAATATTTAATTTCAGAGTGATTTATGACTTATTGCGTGACAGGGAAGAAAGAATCTTATAAAGTCTAAGCCTGCTTCTAAACTGGCTTTTGTTCATAGGCAATTTTGAGGCGCCAGTTAAACTAAATGCATAACTTTGGCGTGAGGGAGGAAGCCGCTGCGACGCTGCCAGGCCATGCAGACCCTGCATGCACGCAGCAAAGGCGCAATTCAAAACCCCAGCCCTGAAGGTGTGTGGCAACAGTGCTCCCACTGTGCTGCCACTGCACATACCTGCAACTGGATTCCAGTGTAATTCTGAGGCATATCTTTAACGAAAGGCGTTTTAGCAGTGGAAATTAACGTGGTTCCGCAGGATGATGTGTTAGGTGATAGTGACAATTAAGAGCGCAATTAAAAGAAAGGCTGGTTTCAACTAACAAAGATTAAGCATTTCAAGGCCAGTCAACAATGAAGACTTGCAAAAAATTTACTGACAATAACATATGCCAGTTCATTTGCACTGGTTTCCTCTTTCGGAGTTTTTTAATTGGTCACAATGTCAGGCTGTCACGAATGTACAAAACCAGCCCTTCCTGTCAACCCAGCAACAAATCACATTATTGACCGATTTGTATGATTAACCTGATTAACGAGAGCTACAGTCACTGTTGGCGATTGAAGCGAACATTCAGGGGCCGTTTCAGCGGCCAGTGGCTCTGCAGGTCCACCTCTTAATGACCCATTAGTGTGGGGGCCGACGTCTGCTGGAAGGTGGGCCTCAGTTCCCCAGACATCGTAATGAGTGGCCTCGTGTCTCAGCATCAAAGGCACCATGCAGAAACGCGGCTGGCCTGGTCACACTCCCACACGCATCTCCAAACCCAGCGGTGTACTGTAAACCCCCCCCCCCAACAATAAGATCACACCACTTAATGGATTTGTAACATTCCAGACCTGGAACCACTCAATCATGGTGTTATATAAAGAGCTTACGTACTGAGCTATAAGCACGAAAACCAGAGGAAGATTCCAAAATAGCAGAACTTATGCTTATATAAGGGTACAGTCCTGTTCAATTGCATTACGTATAACATTACATATAACAAAAGCTCACCTATTACCCATCTACTAATAAGTACAATTTTACTATCCAGCCACAAAGACCCTAAAATGCACAGAACGAGATCCAACTGTAAGTGGTCAGTGAAGTCAGGTCATGTAAAGTCAAGTGGGCTTTATAGTCATACAATCTATATAGAGGTATACAGTGGCACAGAATAGCATCCCCCCAGGACAACAGTGCAACATATAAACAGCAAATGATAAGGGGAGGGTTTGTACAGCACCGGGAGTGCAAAACAGGCCAGTATGGAACAGGGGGCTGGACACAAGGGTTTATATACAACCATTAGAGTTTATATACATAACACAAGGGTTTATATACATGGTGCGAAGATATATGACTTTAAACCAGCATATGATATTCACAGATTGCAGTGCCTCTGGAAAGACTAGGGATGACAGTGACGTCACTCAAGAGAACAGGGTGCAGAAGTACTTCATGTATGAACTGGCGAGGGCTGCCTAAAGGTCACTGTTCTGTTCCAGTCTTTATTTTCAGGCCCAAATCTCTCACTCGAACCCGGCTTTCGGCCGGCAGGAAAAGGGAAGGGCGGCATCTGTTTCCTGAGATTTATGAGCCACGGGTCACAGACCTGTGAAAAAGTGAGCATCCGGCACATCTGAAGAAAAATAAAAGTCACTCTGACACCTTTATTTTTAGTTATCGATCCCCAAAGCCCTGCCAGATGTGCGAATGTGTATCTCCCAGGGTCGGGCTATTGTTTGCTGTTCCCCTAACACTAGTACAGCATGTAATGCTTTATTTCCATCATGGTAATTAGTCGTGGGTGTTTGTCATGAGTTGCAGTCTGCCCATCAGAGGGAAGGGCACATGCACGTAATCAGACACAAGCTCCAAGATGCCTAAGTGCCAGTGGAAACCCAAACAAAGACGGGGAACCAGCAAACTCCACACAGACAGAGCAGGCTGTGGGTTTCTGACGTCCAGCCCTGGAGGCCTGAGGCTACAGCCCCAACCAATCAGCAGTGACACAATTACATTAAGCGATGTGAAGTGGACGTTACTCTCATACGTTTTATGCAGAAGTATACAGCAGCACAGAATAACAGTCCCCCAGGACAACGGTGCGACATACAAACAGCAAGTGACAAGGGGAGGGTTTTTATAGTACTTAGAGTGCAAAACAGGATAGTGTAAAACGGGGGGTGGGACACTAAGGTTTATATACACAATTTTGCCTCTACTGCATAATAATTAATCACGTCAACATACATATGATAGCCACAGCTTAACAAATGGAAAAATCATGCTATGCTACTTAGTTTCCAGTGTAAACCTTCATGATTCAATGCATCGATTTAGAAAGAACACAAAAGGGTCACAGGCAACATTCATTCCAGACTCTTTATCACTCACCAACCTAATCTATATTTTTAAAGTTTAATAATCACTCAAAAGAAAACAGTATCATCTATACCATCCCGACTGGCTGGGAAGCACTTCGCTCAGATAAAGATGCCCCTGACGTAATGAACACCAGTGTGGGTAAGTGTGGTAATACTATGGTTTTACAGCACTGCGCAATTCCTGCAGTGGTCTTCTGACCAAAAAAACAATGAATTTGAATACTGAACTGGTTTACTTAAATTGATCTGAAAATACTACCTTTCACCAAATTTATAACATGCATCAGTGGGTGTACATAGTGATGAATTGACTGAAGCTAATTATAATTTGCATTTCATCTTTAATAACCTGAATTATCATAACTAATATAATAATAAATTTGTTATAGTGATCTTTGAGATAAAACTTTGCAATATTATATTCCCTTTTTAGGTAGGCTGTGCCAAATTCCAGCATCTGCCATTTAAGTCTGAATAATACATCTGAAAAATAAACACTGCCTTTGATTATGCGTTTGGTGCCGAAAGGGGATCAAGGAGTTAATAAGCTTCTCAGCACTGAATATTCTCAGATTAAGATAATTCAAGTTAATAGATTTGACTTTCATGGCAGTAGCGGTGAATGTTTGGGTTTCAGCCCCATCACGATACGGCAGCCAGGTGTTTCCATAATTATTACCTTATGAAAATAGTTTTTAATTTGGCTGAAGTTCCATTTCAGCATTCCATCGTGCCATTTTGTCCACAGAAATTAATCTTTCAGGTACAAAGTGTTCCGTGCCTCACTGGCACCAGAGTTATTGACTGATGACTGAACTTTAAAACATTTGACTTTTGATAGCGGCTCAATGGAAAAAATACATTGCAATTGGTGCATATTTATCCAGCAAGCATTCCAACGGATACAGATAAAATCCATGAGACAGCATTACAAATTAACAGAACATGCAACGTAACACAAAAAGCCATTTATTATACCCACAAAAATTATTTATATAATGCAGCATTTTAAGAGGAATGTCAATCCCTGTGACACTTGTCCTGATTTTACTTGACGTATTGAAATAATGGCTCCCACATGCCAGGCTCTTAATTAAGTATTAATAGCAAGAGCATCTGGTGTTAATATTTAGCAGTGTCTGCTTTATTCATAGTGGGCTGGTTAAATGCACATAATGGAATGATCAGGACACATTATCATTATAAAAAGGGATGAAGCTCGGCTATTGTGCACGGGAGCCAAAAGGCATCATAGATGGAGGACGTCATTCCACTGGCTGCCCCCGCGCTGCAGGTTCAGCACCCATGATGGAAGCATGTAAAGCGCCATTCCTCCTGAGTCTCTACCTGGCTTCCCTCCACAAATCCGACAATCAACCTTCCATAGCTGCTTATCTAGCACGGGGTCACGGTGAACCTGGAACCAGTTACGGAAAGCAGAGGGCAGGAGGGCTCTCCAGGTGGGGTGCTGGTCCATGATGAGGCACACAGACACACACATACATACATATATTCATACATACATACACACACACCATGGGTAATTCAAACATCAGTGCAACTGACCACATGTTTTGGAGGAAACCCATGGGAAAATGATCGAAACATGCAAACCTCATACACAGAGAATCAAACTGCATGTTAAGCCAACCTCACTTCTGAGAGGAATTCATATTAAAATGAATCAAAAGTAAACTAAACTAAACTAAACATAATGAAAGAGCACGATGTCCGCAACAGCTACACAGCAGTTTGCATTCTCCCACAGGTGGGTGTATCAGCAATACACTCGACTTTCCTTATCAACTCAAAGAGACAAAGAGAACCAGAGCTGCTCTCACAGGAAGCTATCTGAGAAGGTAGATCAGGCCAGGGACGAAACGTGGAAAGTTCTGCCCATATGAGATGCTTTCAGGTTTCACTTTCCCACACTAACTCTCACATTACAACAACAAAATTTATTCCTGTAATCACTGTGGCGTGTCTATTCTCTGCGAAGATCTTCCAGATTTCTGTCAGTTCTGATACAGAACTTTGTAGAATTTCATAATCTTGACTCCCAATGCCCCGATTTTATTGTTAAATATACATTCTGGATGTTTTGCTGTAATGGCACACAGGGCTGTACTGTGCTCTTGTTTCAGGTAAATCACAGAACCCGAAGGCTAGAGCTGCAAATGATTTTGTGCTTTGACAATCTGTTAAGTTTTTATAAGAAATTTTAACCTGAAATTTATTAATCTATTTTATTTGCATTTCTGACCCCTGCTCCATATGTTATGAAAACTGCATTCCTTGGAAATCTGCACCCCAAATTAATTAAGGATGTTTGGATTTATAGTATATTCAAGTATATTCAACATTAAGTAGCCAAAAATGCCCGAAAAAAACATTAATGAGCAATTCTATTAGCTTGAAGTAAATACCTTCCTCGTAACCATTCAATGGGATGATCATAATTTTAATACAAATTAGTATAAAGTGCCAGTCAAAAGTCTGTTTTTAATGCATTTGACTTCCTGCCAGATGTTTTCCTTCTCCAGCAGCAGGTGCCGTTTCTCCTCATTCCGCAGGTTCCGCTCGTGGACACAACTGCTGTCTGTCCACCATATGTGCCATACTTAGAGGTTTTCTGGCTGCAGAATCTGAAATTGAGAGATCCCTACGTGGACGGTGATTTTCATTTACGCAATTTCATCTACCCCCACCTCACCTACCTTCAGCTGTAAAGGAAACACCGTGCAGACGGAATAGAAAACAAAGACTGAAGTGTTTCTTTTACTACCATTATACATGGGGGTATACAGTACATACCAAACTTCTATATATGAAGTATAAAAATTTTGTTGGTAGATTATAATAACCAACAATAACATAAAGCTCCTGTGCTCCTTATTTGCATTGCCATCAGTATGTCACCGATCTGTCCGAACTTCCACTACAAACAAGCCCTGCTGAGCCGCGTGAAGCAACAGACTCTTAGTGCAGTTGAAAAAAATAACAATGTTCAGAGCAACAGCAATAAAGCTACAATCCTGCGCTACCTGGTGCCATCATCATGCCACCAAGTCACACGGCACACCCATGCGGAAAATGCACATCTGAGAGTTCTTATGGCGACCTGGGTGACCTCCCCCATATCCCAGGATGCACGTGTCTTCAGGGGAACAGCACCTGTCTCCCTTCCCGTTATTAAATATAACTTTTCCAGCTTAGCCCTTCCTTTGTTCCAGCCTCTCATAAGGTGCAATTTCCTGGCTCCCCACTGCAGAGGCACCTGCATCTCCCCCATGTCGCATTATAAAGCGCAGTTCTGCGCCTTGTTTCTAGCAGCAGCTGAAATTCTTTTAAGCTCACGCTAAAAAACGGTGCCAAATATAATCAGATGCTGCTGGTTGCTCGGCACCATGTCCTGACTTTGATTTTCTTCTGATTTCTTCTACTTCTACTTATTTCATATGAAGTTGAACGTGATGCTGGACTTGCAGCCACTCCAGCAGAGCAGGAATACGGATGTTCATGACCAACGTGGATGGAACCAAAATTCCAGGAGAGTCCATGCAGTCGCACCCTTTAATATGTAAAATACTCACCAAGAGTTTCTCGACTAATGCATCTGGTAAAATGCGCATGCAGCACTGACTTACATGGGACAAAAAATGTACTTTAAGTTCCAACAATAGTCCTTGCCTTCAAAATATTTTGTCAATTCAGGGACCTTTGACACTATAGATGAAGTATTGTCATATAATTCACATCACAGGGTTAACATAAACATGCTACCAAATATCCTTGTGGGATATAACTAAAGGAAAAAGGTTAGCCATCTTCAAGGAACACCATGCAAACATAGGAATAATTCATACGGCTCCATATGGCAGGATTAATTACTTATTTAACCAGGAAAGAATCCCAGTTTATGAGCTGGTACATTTGCTTACCTTGGAATGTATGATAAGATACAGTTATATAAAAAATTCAGATTGAAGTTTTTATGCACAGAATATTATTTCTCAGTTAAAGTGTAAATGCTGCTTTAATCTGAACAGACGGGATTATACACTTGTGGATGAATGCTTTAACTCGTGCACAATATATGGTTAACCTACTCCCCTAAAACGGGTTTAAATATATTTTAGTGCTACGGTAGGCAATCACAATCACAGAATGATTAAATATTCTGGAGAAACTTTTAATATTTGTCATAAATATTTTTTGCAACCTTTTTGGAAAATGCATATTGATATTTTAATAACACATATATAAACCATTCTTTGCAATATTAAATATTTATGTCACACCATTATGAATTGTATTTGGAGACAGTCTTCCAGAATAGATCTTCAAACATATTACACTAGAAAAAAAAGTACTTAATTGCTGGATTTAATGGAAAGACAAAACACAATGAAAACTACAAAACGAACTGATATTTCAAACTTCACTTCTGTTCCGCATATAATAATAAATGATCATCTACGCATCTTACACCCATCGATCGGGGTCGCAAAATGTACAGGCGCGTTAATTCAGACCCTTGCGCGCTTCAGTCCCTTTTCAGGTCCATCTCTTCCAGCAGCCGGGTGGAAAAGAAACGCAGTCACAGCTCGCTGCTGCCTACATATACTCGCTATCGTTCTATTGTTCGAGACCAGTGTTCCCAGTTCGGTCCTGGAGGACCCGCAGCAGTCCACGTTTTTGCGAATGAGGACTATCTGGCAGGAAAGCAAAAACGTGGACCGTCTGCGGGTCTCCTAATGTTTTAGATACATTAAAAACTTCAACTTATTTTCAATAACACTTTAAAGTGGTGAAATCAAGAGCATATTCTTTATTGCGACAAATCATTAGTAACTAGAGTCTGGTTAAAATTTCTAACGTACTAGATTCTGGAATCAAATGTATCAGTTAGTTTTTCATTTCAGCTCTACGGTGATGGTTTTTCAAATTTACGTTTAACAACCATAATGTGAACGTAATTTGCCATCTTATTAATAAATTACGCATTTTGCAAGAATAAGGTGAATTTTACTATTACGAACAGTGTGGTTTCCTGAGTTTAAGGGGCAATCGTGCACTTTTAAAAATCAGTCAGACAAGCGACTCGCAAACAGCTGCATTGTCCGAGTCTTGGCTGTGCATGGAGCTGAGCCCCGTGTCCGAGTCCTCGTCGTTAGTGCCGCAGGTCTTTGAGAGCCCCCTGGCCTGTTCCACCCACTCGCAGTCCCTCTCTAAGGACGGCGACATCACACTCTCAGTCACCACCGAAGTATTTTCTTTCTCCTGCCCCGACTCTTTTGCTGCTTCCTCTGTATCCAAAGCGTTAACCTTCTCGAACAGACTCCTCAGTTCTTTATCTTTCGCATCCCATAACTCCTGGCTCAGATTCAAATGACCCCTAATAGCCTCCAGGTCCGTGTTCAAACGTAGCCCAATATATAAGCTCGTGTCCAGTTGTGTTTTAATCCTCTCCTCTTCCAAAAGTAACTCATTATCGGGTGAAATGTCTGTCTCTGCCGATGCGCCCGCTGTAAGCCCGGGGGCCGCCGCCTCCTGCCAGCCGCTCTCTGGGTCTCTGCCGGCCAGTTCCTTCTGCCGTCGTTTCATCCAGCTTTGGTTCAGCTCCTCTTGTATTTCTGCAGTAATACTGTCCATCAGTGATTCTTGCTCGGCCAGTTTCTCCTGCAGCACGAGAACTTGTTCGCATCTCCTGGAATACTCCTCAAACTGGGAAAAGGTCTCTGCGGGACACGGCTGGTCGCTTTGAATAACCGAATCCAGCTCAGGTTTCGAGTCCACCAGGTATGTGTCCTGCACATAATTGATCCCATGTCTTTTCATTCTGTCGAAGTGAATTTTCGCTTCGTACATGTCAATCTCTCTGTCAAGCTCCCTAATCCTTTGAATCTGCTGGCGAATAGTATGATCTTGTGATATTACTAGATGTACTAAAGTTTCCATCTTCTCAACAGAGGATGTATCCTTAGATAGAGCTTCTGCTCTCTTCTTGTTAATTTTATCAAGTTTTCTGAAAGCCTTCCTAACAATTCTTCTCTGTTTTTCTGGGGACAGCGTCATGGTCGCCCGTGCGGTGCCCTTATAGACGCGCGGACTCTCCCTGCTCAGCACGACGCGCGCCTCGGCGCTTCGCGGTCCCGTGTTGGGTAAAGACGCCTCGTTTTTAACCAGCACAAATCTTATGTTTTCCTGCTCCTCTCCCCATGCGTTCCACAGGCGAAGTATTTTCGTCTTGTTTGGCAGAATCCTTTCAAATCCTCTCCACTTTTCCACAATACAGTAGGATTGCGCAGACCCAGACAGCATAGTAGTGCCTTGGTGTAAATTCTGATCTTCGAGAAGAACTTTGACAACATCGGCGCAGGTAGTCCGCCTGGACAACCCGGAGACCAGCTTCTCCTCTCGGCAAACCCACACAGATATTTTGCATTCCTCCACATCCATTTCTATACTGCCAAAATGAGTCCGATAGAGTACTTCAGGTCTGAAATGTCACTTGCTTGCCGGTGTAAAATCAAAAAGCATGAAACTTCTCACTCCTACAAATAATGTCAAGAGCATAGGTTCCGCATTTCTAAGTCCGATACTTAATTACAATTACATGCGAAAGTAACCTAAAAGAAAGAGTGTACCAGTACGCTTAAGAAAACCTGATCCCGAACTTAGGACGCACAGAACTGCGCGCTACAGCTTCACGTGGCGGAGCACCGCACTGGAAGACAGTCGCGCGCACTGGCCCGGGGCCCCGGGCTTCCCTTCTTTCTGTGATCACATGACAAGTCTAACACTAAGTTCACGTAAAACAGGACTCTGACTCCACCCATTATTTTTTTTAGCACGAGAAAGGTTACACGACAGAAAAGTAATTTTGACTCAGGATGCCGTGCTGGTCCAATTAACATGGGTGCCTCAGACAGTATTTTTTTCTTATAATTAAATTTAATGTAAAGAGATGATATTAAATTCAACATATAGTCCTATATACGTATGCTTATGTGTGACACATTACAGTTCACTGCACCAAAAGTCTTAAAATTTAGATCTTCTTAGAAAATTGAAAGAGTTCCTCAGGCATGAAACACAAAGTGGTAATTCTTTTCAAGAATTTTATAAAGACGTTACTGTTTCTTGTCCATCCCAGGCATCTTAAAGGCTGGCCATGCAATTGGTGAAGTGTGAGCAAGGGGAGCTCTAATGAGCCACTCTATTTATATGTATCACATTGTGACTTGCTTGCCAACTGCACCACAGCTTGTTATATAGACTTGTTGTGTATAACTAATTAAATTTCTAGATGCACAATGATATTAAGCAATCGAAATATTTATGTGTCTAGAGAATAACTCACAAACTAACAGATTTGGAGTTTGCACTGTTGATGCAAGACCGTTTTCTTTGTGCCAGAGAAACATTCCTGTGCTTTATGGACACCAGGGCAAATTAAGTTTCCTCAGTTCGGCTTTGTTTCTTTGTGCCAGAGCTTACCTGCTTCAGGATGAAAGGGAAGGGTTCAGAGTTAGAATCGCTTATTTAAGAGTTTGATTAACTCAGACTCTATGCTCAGAATCTAACTCAGAGGGGAAAAAATGCACGAAGGATCTCATTCACTGGATTACCCACAATCCTGCAGAGATGCTGAAACACAATAAACAGTTGCATGGAGAGTCAGAGAGAACGAGATTATACAAACACAGATACAGGATGCACTCTCCGATGTTTCTGATCTCTGTTGGCAAGTACAACCCTGGTAAGGTATTCCTATCTTGTGTGTCCATTTACAGATAACAGCTAACCAACAGACATTTGTGGGTGATACTTTATCCCACTTCTTTTACACATCTTGTATTCGAGAAGTCAAAGGTGTTGATAAAATCGCAAATAAATCTTTCACTTGCAGTTTAGGATGATTATGAGCTGTACGGCAGAGTGCGCACAGAGAGTCATTCCTACAGCAACATGTTTCCCAAACTCCCATTCCCAGTTCCCCCCCCCCCCTCCAAAAGACAGAAAAAAACAGTGGGGGAAAAAGTGGAATCCAGCAAACATGCTGACAAGCCTCTACTCTTTCTCTCAATGCAGGTGCCCCTTAGACCAAACAATGCCATTACTTTCACAGTGAAATAATGGCATCTCTGATATAATGAATCTGTACATTCTATGCTATTAAGATCAACTTTGTGAGCCATTTAAGCTAGGATTTCATTACATCACATTAGATCACCCATTATATTTTACCATCTTATAGCTGCCTATGTAATCTTCTACAAATCGCAGACTAACATCTCAGCTTTCTGTCCAAAGTGTTTCTTCGCTAAATTACAATATGATATGAAACCAGGGCGAAGCTTCTCAGGGTCCTTCCCACCTTGAGCCCAGAAATAGCAGCGTGTGCCACACAAACCCAAACATCACACTGCGTATGATCCGTGGAAGCTGAAGAAGGGGCCTTTCAGAGCCCCTAGGATATGATGTGTAAAGTTAATTTTGAAAATGTACTCATATACTCTCACAGACAATGTAAAACCCACTGTAAAGTAAAACAGATAGCAGGTGTGTTTTAAAAACCATACAAGCATCATGTGTGGATATTTATTTCTCAATGAGAACTTTTTGTCGCCAGCTGCATATAGTTATTTACTCACATAATAATGAATGTATATAAAAAATAGAATCATTAGTGGGCCAAGATACCGTTGTTTGTTTGTTTGTTTGTTTTTTAACGCGCATTACGTAAATCCCGCTGTCATATATTTGACTATGGCTCCCTCTTGTGTTC
Organism: Stomatorhinus walkeri; assembly: GCA_026784285.1. Lineage (NCBI taxonomy): Eukaryota > Metazoa > Chordata > Actinopteri > Osteoglossiformes > Mormyridae > Stomatorhinus > Stomatorhinus walkeri. The sequence continues at coordinate 15,530,209 of JAODUD010000008.1, forward strand.
AGTGAGAGAATACCATAGTGGTATATTTTTAATTCGTAAATTCATACAATAATCCAACTGGACGTTTTCAATTTTCCTCAAGATACTTAAACTCTTATGTAAAATTGAAGTCGGTCTGCGAAACACGATAAATTTAAAAGAACTTTAAGCGGAGTTCGCATTAGATTTTGAGAAGTCACTCATTAATAATCAATTGGTATTTTAATGGAGACCATTAATTTAAAGTATTTTGCTTTCTAATTCAATTCCACTATTCTCTCATAACTGCTAGACGTGCATGCATATTCATATGTATGGTCCAATTCAAAAGAAGTCGAAAAGCAATCAAGAAAGGCCAGTAAATACATTCAAAAAAACTGAATGTTTGCGGTCATGAACCTGGACTGTATCATAATGTCACTCATTGGCATGTAAAATGACCACATGCATAAACAATATTTACCTTATTCACGCGCCCTCAGCGAAATGTGTGGCGTCAGCCGTCGCTTTAGTGATCGTAACCTGTTGCTGAAAACCAAGGAAAATATCTCATGTCACCATGTGATAGTATCCTGTGTACTTTACTATATACTGGATGTGCTAACTATAGCAATCGTGTTTTCTTATCCGAGTCAGATTTCATATATTAGATTCAAGATTATTAGTTGCGTCACGGAGTCTGAAACTAATAGCCTCGTAAAAGAGACAGTTAATTACACGGGCCCTGTCTTAACAATCATCGTTATTCAGAGTTACTTAAATAGGCTTCCGCTTTAGAAATGTAATTACCTCTAACCAGGTAGTTGGCAGCCATACCGCCGCTGGATTCGTAGTGCGCCTCGGTTATTGACAGTTTATCGTGGGTGTATAATTTGATTTTAAAATGCCTTCACGCCCTGCCTACGTTTTCTTCCTATTATATATATTTTCGTGTTAGCATTTTACAGTTTAATAAGTAGGGTAATAAGGTAGCGTAAAACAAATTAGTCAGTTGTAAAACTACGTCTTTCATACGTTTGAATTGGCAGGCTTTTGCCCTTAAATCTAACGTTTCACTAACAATAGCGCCCTGCTGTCCGGTAAATGCAGTAGGCCTTAATTTTTAAAACTTACTTAATTTTAACTAAATTCATTATACTGATTAGTACTATTCTCATCTGTATGAAAATCTAAGTTGCGTTGCTGTGTGTCAGAATCTGTGTAAACGGCGACTGGGATGCGTTTATTTTAGGGCAAGGAGGCGTTTCATTTGTAAAAAATGAATTGACAACGCAGCACATTTACACACAACACACGCGCAGACAGGTGCCTTGACATGTAATCAAACACGAGAGGACACTGTTTTATCATTTATTTTCATTTGATATTATCTGCATACAAATTTTCTAGAAAGCTACAAAATATCTACCACTGTATCAAGAAGGCATCAAAATGTTACGGAGCAAAGACGAGAACATTTGCAGTAATGAACACACACACACACACACACACTAAGCAATTTTCTTTTCACTTTTCTTGCCGCTCCGCTTACCCTCGTCATGGATAGTAAAGGTTTCACACAATTTTGTGCCCAGATAAGCCAGGATACATGATTTTTCTTTATACAAAGCACCTTTAAAATCTGCACACAAACCCAATAGTTTTCATGATGCTATCTGAGCTTAAGAAGTTCACTTTAAAGCCAACATTGAGAATGGTAATAAACAAAAGGTACCAGTACCTACAAACAGACAAATACAAACATGACAAGAGCTAAACTGCTGATATGTTTGCGTCAAAATTCCTGTAGACGTCCTCATGTAGTGTCCATATTAATAAAACACCATCTAAACATTCATTATGTAAAAGGTAATAAAATTTTATGTCCACTTAAAGGAGAGGCATCTCAAGAGGTTTCTAAATGGAACCGACTTGCCAAATGTACCAGCAGTGCAGCAGTAACAGTATAACCACTGACTTAAGTCCAGAGAATAATGAAGTCATCACAAAAAACTGTTGCATACATGTAGCACAATAAAACAGGAACTGAGTTTGCCTCATTAAGTTATTCATAAAGTACACAGGGCGAGACAGCTGTCATACACCAAAAAGGAGGTTAAACAAAGTCTATTTGATTGTAAATAATACAAAACTTCATAGTCTACTCCAGGCACATGGCGCCACGCTGTGCGAACATAGTTTGGATTCGTTTTCCTCTATTGAGTTAGGTTGCTCTAAAACCATTGCCATTGTGTGAGACCACTGAGGATATTACTCTAAATCTCTAAAACTGAGGAACTGACATGCCAGCCAAACACTTGTATAGCTGAACAAGAACAGGGAAAAATAAGGACAGGGATTTATTCTGGCACCTAGAAAAACAAAATTCATTATTTCAGAAGTGATTAACTAGCAGCTCGGGAGTCGATGTCCATTCTGTCAGTTGCATGTAAGTTAGTGTGTATTCTAACAGTCAAGTAACATTCACCTTGGCGTCTACCCCTGATGATCTCCATTTCAGCACTGCAACACAGAACTCATCCAGGCCAAATGTGGTTGGCTATTCTATTTTTAAAAATAACAATATAAAAACTTTATCTGTAGTGTTCAACGTTGGGTAACAACCCTTAACAGCAGTATCTATGCAATCAAGTTATGTATCAAGTGCAGTTTTAACCCAAAACTGGTGATTCTTGTGAGTTCACTACTTTTTCCATTTATCTTTAAGGGACAATTAAGAGGTCCAAGGCAGTTAATACGAATTAAACCAATAATCACTGTACTTGTTATCGTTCAGAAAATGATGTAAGCAGCACAGGTTAAAAAAATTCTGCTAAATTGTTTTCCTGCTTATGAATGCAGCTCAAAGGAGCCATCATCACTGAAATATACATACGTTTTCCATTTTAACGTACACCAAATTGTTGCTGTAATAAATCTTTCTATCTCCATTGAAACACATGTTCCTTAATTTATTACAAAACCTAAAAAGGCAATGTGGTGATCCGTTTTTTTCCCATATACTTTTTCCCTCTTTTTTTGGTTTTGCTACAATTAGTGATTCTTAAGTTTTTTTTTTTTTTTTTATCTGTCTTTTCTAAGCTGGAGATTCCAAACCAAAGGCACCTTCATGCTACAGTGCAGGAAATTATCTGAGATCTGGGAAATCTCTATACATTTTTGGTCTTTTAGAGCAGAAAAAGGCAAAAATCAGTATTTGTATATATTGTTTTACTCTGAAAAATAAATCCCCACGAAAGTCATTTTATGATCAGATGTTGAAAAAATTTAGATATATTTTTTTTTACTTAGATACTTTCGATAAAGTATGGTTAAGGTTGGCATGTATATTTCAAAGAAAAGTATGTTTCTTATTCACAAAAGCTGATCTCGTTTCAGAAATGAAAAGATGTGCTCCGACAGAAATGACGTTCCGTGTTACAACATACACTAAGGCACAGTATACAGTTATACTTTGGCAGTTCTGTACTGTAAAAAGTCCCACATGATAACAAGAAAGTCTTCCAGCTTAGGAAAGAACTCACAGCTTTAATGGCATCTTTTGGAATTTCACACCACCATGTTTAAGGCTCAGAGTTGTAGAAAACTAATAACATAGGCCACAGATTTTATAGGATTTGAGTATGTAAAGGCAGCAACCAACTGACACTGGATAGGATTTCTTGTATAACAAAAAAGGGGAAAAAACAGTGGCCAAACATATAGCTTGTTCTGGAATTACACAAAATAAGACAGCCACTAAAATCACATGGTTTCCCATTTTCCTGCTACTCCCACAGATGTAAGCCCCTGTCTCCTGACATACATTTCTTTTGTCTATATTCTAAAAGGCAAAAACAACAGCTAACCTCAGTAAGGCATGTCCTACCAGAACACCCAAGTGCTTAGGACAGGGTGACGTTCCACTCCAAAGCAGTGCTCTTGTCTCGCGTTATATGTTCTTAAACACCTTCTGTTTGTTTCCCATTCACGTGGGGGGAGGGGGGGGGGCAGAAATAAACATTTGCACAGCACAGGATAATTTAAAGGGGTAAGTTCAATGAGTTTCTTATTGCAATGCAAGGGTTGTCCAGGCTTGGGCCGAGACAGACATGTTTATGCCGTAAATATATAGATAATATCACAGTGCATTCACTCTTCTGTATGTATGTCACCTGACTCAGCAATAAGCATTTTACTTTACTTTTCTGGGGTCTCTTACCTCCCTGAAAGCTACAAATGTTGTGTAGTGTCCTTGTTGTGATAAGTATTCACAATCTTTCATTCTAAATAGCTTTCATTTGTAAATGTACTTATCGAAAAAAAGTTATATATTTCAAATACTTCTCTTTGGAAAATGTATGTGTGTGTGTATGTATATACATATATACAAACACACAAGCGACCACACAAATACACACTCGAAATACATATAATGTAGTTTACATAACCCATGAAAACAAAGCTACTATTCTTTGTTAATTTTTTTCCTTAATTGACATTACAATATGAAAACAAAAGGAAAATTATTCCGTTGCCCAAATTCAATCCAACAGAGAACTCTGTCTTCCGTTATGCACTGCCACTGCCATATATACATCTTCCTACAAACATTGACTAGTCATCCATTAAATTGAACTTCTGTATCAAAACATAATACAACTGTACCGCAATTCACAGCTGCAGTCATACACATATACATTAAGTCAAATCATAATAGTAATAATAATAATAGTAATAATAATAATAATAATAGGCTTCACCCAAACATGACCGAAAAAGCAATCTGGGTCTGATTTTAATTTAGAGGCACTGCCGCTGTTGCTGAGGTTCTCAGTCTGTGTGAGTGAAAGGTGTTTCTGCGAAAAGGCTGTGCGGCGTCTCATTCTTTCACCAGCCGGTAGATGTGATGCTGAGCGCCGTGTTCGCTGTTCGACACCTCGAACACACATGCCATGCACAGCAGCGTCTCCTGCGTGTCTCTGTTCGTCACCACCTGCGACACAATGGGACAGGGATCCACGTTACGCGCCGCTCGCTTGTATGCGGAGGGGGGAGGTCACGGCACAGCAAGCCAGCTTCTTTCCCTTGCGGGCAGCGCCTATGTTTACCGCCACTGAAACCACGCATTTGTGTGCTGCCCCCTGTTGGCCACAAACAGTCACCAACCTAAATTAAAAATAAATGCATTCTTAATTTAGGAGAAGCTGCACGATCATATCATGGTCTGCTAACCAAATATGATCTTCTTAGTCTACTCGCTAACAATTTATTTTGTTTTTGACAAGGGACCAAAGTGAATTTCTGAATGCGGCACAAGAAAGAACAGATCTGCCCCTGCTTACAGATCCAGTTTCATCTCATTTGAGGTCCTGTTCCAGTATAATGGCACAGATGTAATGTAAGTAACAGGTCCCATACATCAAAACAGCAATGCATGATGGGTATCTGCAAACTGCATATGTCCAGTCATCTGTCTGACAGCAGAGTTGGGTAATTCAGATCCAGACAGTAAATGTCCAGACCAAGATTTTGTTTCAACCGACCAGTTGAGCATAAAGACTCACAGTCACAGATACTCAACTGCTTGGCTGAAACAAAATCCCAGTCTGGATTTTCACTCTCTGGACCTGAATTACACAACTCCGCTGTCAGATAAAGGAAAAGGGCTTGGAGCAGTACCAATTCTGTACAGTCAGGCCTTTCTCAGGCCTGCTCCAGATATAGATGCAAAATAGCAGTAGGAGCCTTTAGAGAATTGGTGCCCAGAAGAGCAGTGTTGTACCGCTAATGAAGCAGCTACACTCCTCACCCCAGCGAGTGCGTTGAGTGATCAGAGTGCGTTACACGTTACTGATAACAGCTCCACATAGCTCCCTAATGACGACAATCAAGCCATTGACCTGCAACTAGGCCACCGCCAAGACAGCACTAGCTTACCAGCAGTATAGTGAAGTTCTCCAGAACACTGTTCATCATGTACTTTTCTGGCAGGTGTTTCAGCTTGTGGATGAAGTTGATCATGTATTCACACATGGGCGACCGGCTTATTCTGTACACGAAGCGTCCATTCTCAAACCGCGCATACTCAGTCTGAGGAGAGGTGTTCATCAAAGCAAGTATTCACGTGGGCTCTCAAAAGGCCAATGCATATCTTCAATTATAATTACTTACATGATTTAACGATGCATTTGTACTTTATAATGTAGCATGCAATAATCTGTGATTTCCCCAAAACGAAACAATGTAATTTTCAGTCAAATTGAATTTTTGTTACAGAAGTTATAGAAATGCTCTATAAAACCTTGCATAGAGTGTAGAATATTTTTCTCAAAATTTAAGAAAGGGTTCCCAAGTACATAATCCTAACAGCCATAGACCAACATTAGCACAGCACTGATGCATGGAAAGATTTCCATGCCTGATTAGTAGACACTGCGATAGCTGTGTGCGCTCACAGTCTGCTGCATTCAGGTACTCACCTCCACCTTCTCCACTACTTGCTTTCCAAAAGAGCACACCTTTGTGGAGCAGGTGATCGTCATGTTCTCGGAGCTCTCGTACTGGCTGGTCACCCCATAGAAGGCCCCTGTGTCATCCTGGATATTACAGTTCAAGTCGGCCTGTGGGCACACAGAAATGACAGAAAATATGCACCTAATCCATGGGGCTCTTCAACAAATGAGCTCAAAAGTGCAGTTCTTCTCCAGTAAATGACTACCAGAGGGATGTGAACCTACAGCAATGCCTGCACTAAAGGACTGCTGAGGTTCCAAAGATGTGGCGAATAAAAGCGCCCTCTAGAGGCAACTTGTAAAACATCAATATACACAAAGCTAAATATAAGTCCAGGTCAGAATTTTAGTACTTAAATAATTAGTTCCGGAAGAAAATGGGCCTAACAGAACACTGCTTCTGCCTCTTATGTGTAACTGAAGTGCAACGGCTTTCAAATCTCCTCTCCACACAATACGGGGAACTTTGAAACACTTTTGATTCTGGAGATTCAATTCATCCTGATGTAAAAAGGCACATCAACAAGCTACACTTGGATGGCTAAGATAATATGACTGAGAACAAAATAGATCTACAAGGAGTGTCATTTTGCTAAAAGGTGATTTGTACTTGCTAAGAGAGAGATACTCGTATTAGGAGCCTCCTGGAGCACGTCGACGGTGTTCATTATCTCAATAAAAGAGCAAATATCAGTGTCCAGCATTCTACTCCTTCATTAAGACAGCCAGTAATATTCTGATATAATATTCTGTGGGGGTATTACTGTGCAGACTTTGCATTTCATTTGAAATTCAGATCCGCTCGGCACTTCAAAAGAATTTGAAAAGGCTCGTTCTGGCTGTGATGAGGCCTACTTTGTCGGCTGAGGTTGGCTAGCATTTTGCATTTCGGTAAACGGATGCGATGTTTAAACAGCCATTAGCAGTCTGCTGGGTCACTCCATTGTTTTGAAATATTGAGCGGAATTGGCACGGGCTTTGATCGCGAGTTCTCATGCTCTCCGATATCAAACATGGCAACACACATTTTACAGGGACAAATTAAACATCAGTGAGCATTCTTCAACGTTCTGTTTGAAATCTCGTTATGGACAAATTTAGTGTCTATGTGTATATGTGTTCCACGGAACTGCTAACTTTTTTAGCAAATAGAATACAAAACAATGGTTTGAGTTTTTGTATAAATTATTATTTTAAAAACAGGTTTTTATTGCTTGTGTTTTTTGTTTAAATGATTTACAGTTTTTCCCCCCTCAGGCAGAAGCAGTAATTTTAGTCATGAATAACTTTTCCAAAATTCCTTAAATTTAAAAATGCTTTAGAAAGTGTTCTTCCAAAGGAATTACCCATCTGCTGAAAAAAGAACGCCTGAATGTACATCTGAAAAGCCTTTGGACGACATTATTCCACAGCAGAGTACAGTGAATATTCAAACCCTGAGAGGAACAAAGGTGTTAACAGTACTGTGTGTCTCCATCAGCGTAGGGCAATAGGCCCTCCCTCCCTCCCATAATCCCTTGCACCTTTCAGACAGCAGGCAGGTGTTCAAACAAAGCCTCAATAAAGCCTGAACGGCTCAAAGAGCCAAGCCCACTGAGGCCTGAGCTGGGGCCTTCCAGGCCTGTCTCTGCAACACTGACACACACCCACCCACACACACACACACCCACACACACACGCGCACACACACACACACACAAATACACCCACCCAGCAGCTAGTCAAACTGGTCTAACAATTACACAGTCTATGTGTGTGTGTGTGCATGTGTGTGTGTGTGCATGTGTGCGTGCATGTTTGCATGTGTGCGTGTGCATGCTTGCGTGTGCATGTTTGCATGTGTGCACGTGCATGTTTGCGCGTGCATGTTTGCGTGTGTGCGCGTGCATGTTTGCGTGTGTGCGCGTGCATGTTTGCGTGTGTGCGCGTGCATGTTTGCGTGTGCCCAAACTGTTTAAAAAAAGCACGAGTGAATCAGTAGATCAATGCGGCGTCTCTATGGCGTTAGAACTCACCCAAAACTTTACAAGGAAAAAAGAATTCTGCGGCCCTTTGCCAAAGAGCTCCTTCAGGCCCCCCTTCTTTTCGGGGAATTTATCATAAATCTGACGAATATCCACCGACTCCAGCAAGGCATCGTTGTAGGAGTGATTCGTCTGTCCGATGTGCACAAAGAGATGCTTGTTGTACTGGACAGGAAAAGGAAATTGCGTTAGAATCAAGCCTCCTGGACACACAGCGACTGACCGAAGTCTTACTGAGGGCTACAGGAACCACGGCATCTGTTTGATTTCATTATTAGCGTCGATTCAAAGCACCGTCATGCCTGCGCGGGGTAACGGTGTCCTGCGCGCCAACAGCGGCTTTGGCTTTTATGAGACACGACCATTACAGATATTCTGCACAATGTATGACAAATGACTCTTGTCATGCAATGTCAATAGACAGATAAAATCACTTAGGGATGTAGACAAACCATGACAGATAACCCCTGTCCAGGGCAAATAATAAAATATGTGTAACACTTTTCGAAAAATTAGTTCAGGGTCGTTGATATATGAGGCTTTTTGTGCCAGTGAAGGTTTCTCTGCCATTCTTTGTATATGTAAAAGATTTAGAGTGATGGCTCAAACAGAGATGAATGCGACAGAAACAGTAAGTGAAACACCATTGAAAGATCAACTCTTTGTATGGCTCTGTGTCTTGGAGGAAGCCCTCTGGGTGTTGATCAAGAGCCAGGTTTACGTTCTGCACAACAGACTCCGGCATTTTATTTTTTGTTTTTGGCTGGTCCTTTAGATGGGGGAGTGGGAACTCACGTCCGGGTCCCGTTGCTGTTCCAGGAAGGCGGAGAACTCCACCAACCGGAGCTTGGAGGTGCCGATGGAGCGGCCCTGCCAGGCTGGGACGGTGGGGGCCGGGGCAGTGGGGGGCTCGTACCCTGCAGTTTGAAAACGCCAATTAGGACTTCGCCCACACCACATGTGGTGCAGACACATCATAAAAACACTAGATATGTATTTGGATCTACTGGGCTACTGTATGTGCTCCTTAACTTGTACTTTGTTCCTTAATTTGTACTTCTGATCTGTGTTTTTGCGCTACTTTGTGTTTAATGGAAAGAGTAAGACTTATGTAAGACTTTCATTGGATAGTGGAGCAGACTGTTGACTGTATATGAAACTCTTGTATAAACTATTTTTTATAACAAAAAAGGAAGATGAAACCAGCAACAGAACACCAATATATTTAACTTTACTCAACATATGGAGCATAGACAATTTTAATACTGTATGTAGGAAATATATATTCGTCCACAAATAAAGCTGATCTACAAATGAGCCCTTTACCTGAAATGGGCGTTGTTACGGCTGGCTGAATGGGATAAGCTTGTTGGGCAAATGGTTTAATGCTAGGTGAAGGGAACACAAAAAAAACAATTAAAACTGGTTTAAAAAGTCACATTGAAGAAATTTCTGGAGATGATACACCAGAGATAAAGGGAAAGCACATTCAAGGTTTCTTTTTTCCTTTGGATCCTTCCTCTTTCTCCATTTGCAAAACACAAATTTCTGTAGCACTGATCAAACAGAGGGAGAAAAGACTGGCGTGAAATCCTACAGTACTCACTCTTGTGATGATCCGGGCTGGCTTGTCGATATCATTCCCTGCCAAAACTGGAGGAGAGAAAAATAAACGGACAAGCAATACATGCGCGCCCACATCCACAGTCTGCTGCCACCTTTAAAGGTCTGTCCTGCGGGTTCATAAATAACTGTCAAAGTGACAAAAAGCACACAGGCGAAGCACCCGCGACACCATTATCTCGCCTAGCGTCCGTGTCCTCCGCGTTGCCTGTCAGACAGGAGCCGTGTGAGAGCCGCCCTCGGCGTGTGACAGGATTTGGGCCCTCAGCACTACTCTGGCTGGTGACGGCGGGCCTCTTACCCCAGGGGCCCCGGGGAAGGCGGGACGCGGGATGCCCGGCAGGCCCAGCTTGTTGTGGATGGCGGTGGCAGAGACGATCTGGGCCGACGACATGGAGGCCATGCTCTGCAGGGCCTTGTCCTTTACCGTCTGGTCCTTCAACAGGTGTCACACAAGGCTCAGCATTGACGAAGCCGGTGTTGCAGGGAGGGTGGGAGGGACGTATTGCAAGCACACAACCGAGAGCCACATATGGGGGGGGGGCAGCCTTCCACCCAGCCAAGCATGCACGTTCAGCCACGGCAGCACATCAACATGCACCTACAGCCTTGGCTCCTCCAGTGAAGTATGACCGTGACATCTCAGTTCCCGTATATCCATGTGTGCATACATACATATATGGGCTTTCAGAGTTACGTGAATGCTGGACTTTCTTACTTTGGCCATTCTTTTGCTTGACGTGTGATATTCATTAAGACTGAAAGGTTCAGGGTGTTTTTCTAAGAGACCTAACCGCCTGCTTTGAGTCGTACGGGTGTATGATCAAAAAAAAAAAAAAAAAAGCAAGCAATGAAGGTCACAAAGTCTTAAAAAGATTTTTTTTTAATTCCCTTTAAGGAAATTAATATTTAATGTGATCCTTGAATGTAAAGTCTAAATGAAGAGACTATATTCCAATTCCATCTTAAAAATCAATGCAATGTTCAAATATGGTAAACGTAATTGTTTTTAACTGGTAGAAATAGCCAATAGAAAAGTCTCTGCTGGGGAACCTGCTTGCTTTGTGTTCCTGTTATCACCTTTCCTTAGTCTCAGCTCCACCCCCCCCCACCTAAGTTTCTTCGTCCAGCACAGGGAAGAGTGGGTAGCGAGTCCTAAATGCTCTATAAACATTTAGGGGAGGTGTCAGCGCGCCACAATCACAAGGACCAGCTGCCGAGCATTTGGGGAGGGGGGAGCGGAGGAGGGGCACATGGACAGGTTCATGACAAAGCAAACACTTGAGGTGAGCATGCTGGCAAGGGGCTTTGCACGGAGGCGGGGAGATGAGGCGCTTGAGGCGGCGACAGCGGCCAATGAGAAGCGAGATGCTTTGGGGGGGGCGGAGCCGGGCACAGAGGTATTGGCAGTCTAGCTGACAGACAGGGCCGAGAGCACAGCTGAGAGTGATACTTACCATGCTTGTGACCTGAGTACAGACAAACAAGGTTCACTGTAATTCCACAGTCCTGACGCCCCGGGGGCCACACAGATCATCAAGGACAGGAAACACCGAACGCGGATCACGGAGAAACCGTGACGATCCCAGAAGCCGACATCCGTCGAGGGGGACGGCCCATAGGTGCTCAGAAATGTATCCTTTCAGATACTTACCCCAGACCGCTTCAGAGCGTACCCACACATACACAAGGGCAGCATGGGAAATACAGGGGGACAGCTGCCCCAACGCTGGGCCACTGCCAGACTAAACCCTGATTCCTCCCTCACCTCCACAGAACAAATACATCTCAAATATCACTGGCAACAAGTACCTTACATATAGATACAGTGAAATACACTCATGCATGCTACAGGTATTGTAACATACAGATATACTGAAAAACATTTATACGTACACCACAGGTATTTGGAGACTGTAGCTGACAATTTAATAAAAAGCTATACAACTGTCTAATCAGTGATTTGTTTAGGCAATATTAAGCTTTGTGGAAGATTATGGATAAAAACGCTTCTTTGTACTGGAGCTTTTGACCATACACCAGACAAAGAGTTATTTACAGTGACATTAATGCCATAAAGACCCTCAGGAATCAGCTATTTTCAATGATTCGGTTTTAAAAGGGTAACGATGTACAGTAGACTATTTTAGCAGAATCACTGCTACCTCTGCAGAAATCATATGTATACAAGTTCTGTGAAATAATCACCCAACAATATCAGTGTGTATGTATCACACCCGAATGACTGTAATGGGCCGATTACTTGTTACTCTTGGGTCTTATACTGGTAACCTAATATATACATAAATGATTTTTCTCACTGTACAACATTTGTCATTGTTATACCCTGCATGCAATCAGTGGAAAATCAATTCATTTTTCATAAAACGTTCCATCCCGAGAGTCCTGTGTTGTCATTCCTTTTAAAAGTAAGGACTGAAATGTAATTATGGATGGTTGGCACTTTTCAGGTAGCAACTAATTGATTGAAGGTGGCAGCAGTTTTTTTTACGTTTAAGCGCCCAGGCGGGCCGCATGGCTAGCTGACGAGAGCCAGCCGGCGCGAGGGCACGGGCCCCCATCTCCGGCGTAATCAGGGTTTATCACGGCGCTCAGTGCCCAGGATGCGCTTACATTGTTCTACAAGTTGCAGCTGGGCCACCGGAGGAAGCCGTCATTTAGGAGCACATGGAATATGGACCAGTAATGGCTGTCATTTCACTTAACACACGGAAGATGAGAAAAGGAAGCAGGCGGAAGTACAATGGGCTGAGTACAAATGGAGGGCCGGAGCCTGAATCCTCCCTCCCTGATCTTTCTAATTTGCCTCAGATGATGGTAGACGGTAAGCTATACAAAAGGTGGGTGTTTTACTCGGTCGGCCTCCAGCGTCCCTGAAAGACCGGGCATTCACAGCTGGTAGCACACGGGCTAATGAACGGCCAGTGATCCATCAGGCTTAAGTGGTAAAAGTGGGAAAGTGTGCCGGGACTAGGGGGGCCGGTCGTCTCCTCCAAACACGAGGAGAGAAATAAGGCGACGCATCTCCGAGTGCCCATATGGGCCAACGCGGCCCTCCTCACCAGGGAGCCATTCAAAAGGCACCTGCACCTTTGCACAATGATGTTCATTTTGGGGCGAAAGCAACACGTTTTTCCAAATTTCACTGTATAAATGACAGCTGGTTATGTTCACAGAAAGCCAGGATGAAACTAGATTTTCCTTTTTCATCTTTTACCCCAAGGAAAGCAGCATAAAGCGATGGACAGCCAGAAAGTACAAGGAGCATTAGCCTAGCATAGCCTCGTGATTAATATCTAACATGCCCCAAACCAAGAATATGAGTGGAAGCCGTTACTGGATTAAAATAAGTAAGAGGAGTCATACTCTCTAGCAAACTGAGTCCAAAGCCTTTATGCACAGCGAGAGAGGGGCTGGTGTGTCTGAATGCAAGCTGCATACATGTGACCTCTAACAGATGACCTCTGACCCTAGCACTCAGCCACTCACCAACAGCCAATGCATCTTGCCAGCATGCGGCCCCATCTACACAAAGCCCTCTTCAGCGTGTGCCGAGTTTGTTATTAACACATTCTTTGTCACAACATCATGCTGATTACCATTGAAGCAAGACATTCAACAAGACAGTTAATTGTTTAAGTGCCATTTGTCTTGAGCCTGTTTTTGAATTTTGAATGAGTCTGTATCATTTAAATGTATTTTTCCTACACTTACAAGTTTCTGAACATGAAAATATAGCATAAACATAACCATAAATCTTTCAAATTATTAATAAAAATGAATAAAATGTACAGAAGTTACGTGAAATATTTGAGCAGGTTTGTTAGCAGAATTCTATAAATAAAATCCATAATTAAGTTTGATAATGTTAAAAGTCCAAAGAATCGACTAATCTCAAAACAAACGCACTTAAACAGGAAGTAAAAAAAATACAGAAAATTAAATTGGATGCATATGTGCATCGAGAGGGATGTAGTTATGGATGCAGGCGTGTAGTATTATGAATGCTAAGCAGTCACATGCACAGAATCTAGGATACAGGAATTACTGCACCAGGCATTCATTCCATCACCAAGGGAAACAGGAAGTGAAACGCATAGCAACCACAAGCCCAAAAGCAGAAAAGCGCATACCTTTAGCTTGGAATGAAACTCACGAGATTTCCTTCTGGCAAGAACCTGAATGTGACTAGACACCTGCAGAGTAGGGAAGGGAGGAAAACAAAGGAACAGCCTGTAACCATGGCGATGAAAAGCCCCCCTGCAACTGGGCAAAGCCAGACGTACCTTGATGGCGGCTTGGATTTCGCGAACTTTCTTTCTTGCTAAGACCTGTATGTGACTAGACACCTCCATTTTTTTTCCAAAATCATAAAAGAAATGACAAAAAAACAACAAACAAGAAAACCAAAACGTGGTAAGAATCACACATGTGTTCGCTGAAGACACTTTAGGAAACGGGTGATTTTTTTTTTTTCCAGGCAGCAGAGAGACGCACTTCAGCCACACACCAAGCCCCGAGCAGCCCAAGCGCTACCTTCGTTATACTCGTCACCTAAGTGCGCTGACTGAGGAACATGCACGTGCCGGCCCGGACGCGAGCCCCAGCAAGCCCCATCACACCAAGACGCTCCAGTATCCTTCAAGGGGTCCTGCCTGGGCCAGCCGAACGCCGAGACGTTCTGCTCCCTAAATCGCGGTTAATAATAAATCCGCGGCGACGTGGACCTCGGTGGCCAGGAAGGGCGGCTTCGAGCGATGGCAGATTACATCTCATTCAATGTTCCTCTCTCCTACATTTAATCAGGCCAATCACGCACAAGTGGCTGTTGAAGCGACTCATGCGGGGTGGAGGGGTATTCGAGAGTAACGTGTTAATGGAAGCCCGGGGGGGGGGGGGGTTAAGCGCCGG
>JAODUD010000008.1:15553729-15574777 GCA_026784285.1 Stomatorhinus walkeri
CGGGCAAGCATCGACAGTGCGGGCAAGCATCGACAGTGCGGGCAAGCATCGACAGTGCGGGCAAGCATCGACAGTGCGGGCAAGCATCGACAGTGCGGGCAAGCATCGACAGTGCAGGGAAAAATCGACAGTGTGGGCAAGCATCGAAAGTGCAGGCAAGCATCGATAGTGTCGGCAAGCATTGACAGTGCAGGGAAAAATCGACAGTGCTACACTCTCACTCACGTACAAGCCATATGTACAGGCTACAGTATTTACTGATAACTGAGTGCAATACACACAATCTATTGATATCTTTGTGGGGACCATTCATTTAAAGGGAAAAACCCTAATCCCAATCACGACACCCTTAACCCCTACCCAGCCCTAACCTTAACCATAAGTAACCGAACAAAATACAAGACTTTTGGCTATTTTAGTTCTTTTGATTGTTGTGTCACATATGTATATGTATGTATGAAAAGGCCATATGACACAGCCAAGGCGTAAAACATACAGCCAAGTCATTTGTACCCAGAAACAGCTGCTGAAAAGGTTACAGGATCTGTTCCTTCGCATTATCACTCTGAGTGTGATTCTCTATGCCTCAAAATGATTAAGAAGCTTCATTAACTGACCAGTTACTGCTCATTTACTAAAGCTGCGACTGACATCGTTTATCCCATTTAGTTTGAGTTTCCCAGCAGAGGCAGCGCAGGAGAATGCGACGCTCTAGGAGAATGCGACGCTCTAGGAGAATGCGACGCTCTAGGAGAATGCGACGCTCTAGGAGAATGCTAGCATGCTGATGGAGAGAGCGCTCGCCATAATCAGGAAGGGGCCTGAAATTTAAGCGCAGACCTGCCATACCTGCCGGCGACCTCCGATCTCCAGGAAGGTGCAGAGTGGTTGGAAGGCCCCCGTGCCGCAGGCATACACGTGTGTCGCGTTGTAGGTGTGAAGCACACGGATGAAGTTGGCACATTCCAACTGCAGGAGGAAGAGAGGTGATTGAAAATGGTCCCGACAGCACCAGCTCCGGCGTTCACATGGCACTGCCAATTTGTGCGACTCACCTGGGCATTCCTGCCAGCGATTTTGCACAGCTCCACCCTCTCACGGGAGGCAGGCCAGCTGACCTGCAGGGGGGGCGAGACCATGGGGGAGGGTGGGATTCTCACAGTGGGGAGACTGGCAAGTGGGAGGTACGACTCTGCGATGTGAAGCGAGTTACATGGGATGAGAAATCAGGGGAACAAAAGCTGAGTAACAGTCCACGTGCCCACCTCCTGAAACCAGCGGAAAGATGGAGTAACAGGCGACCTGTTATGCCAGGAACCCAAGGCGCCTAATCACCGGCCTAAAGACTCTGGGCTGTAATGGGTGCTGTCATTTGCCAGCGTTTTCTCCGGGCGGTCATTTCGCACATGGTGTGTCTAACCCAGGCTCCATATGATCACACGCAAGCAGGGGCCCTCATTTCTGTGGCGGCTCCTGTTGGCCAGAAAAAATCACTGCACTAAATATTAAATAAATGTGTTCCTTGTTAAGGTGATGCTGAAGCGGCGTGTTATGCTAACCAGCTAGCTACCCATGGTCTTCTGACTTTACTCACTAGCTAAAATTTATGTTATGCAGCCATGCAGATTCACAGAAGCTGACCAGTTTCGGTACCACAAACACTGAAACCTCATTTGATGCAGGAGACTAGAGGCAGTGCAAACAGTTAGATGAGTGCACTGTCTGAGCACCCCTGAATGGTGCCATGGACCCTGCTGGGTCATTTTTGCCTTAAAAAAAACTTTTCAGTTTACTTTTTTCAAAGGACACGGTGGGTTACTTTAGATCAACAGGAAGCCAATAAAGTTAACCTAACCTAACCTAAACCTAATACTCAGAGTATGACATTGGAGCAGATTAACTCCATAACCTTGCCAAAGTGGTAATGCCTAGACATCTAGGACACTTACTCACACACTCTGGCAGCCTTAAAATGTTTTTTCCATTTCAGGGAGGTTCAAACAACGGGAGCCCAGCCGGATTTGGAGCAGTGGTGTTTTAAGCGCGCAGCTGGCCCATTAAAGCAATGCGTGCAAAGGTTCATATCCAACAATCTTTAATAAAGATCAAGTGCACGGTGACCAAGTGCACGCTGGAGAAAGCTGAGTGGTTACTATGAGTCATGATGTTTTCTCCCCTCAGTTCCATGCCGGGCAGCATTTGGGAGCATTTGGGAGTTTGAGAGAGCTGTTTTGTTACAGACACTGGCTTTAAGCAGGGGCTTTAGGCACGAGCAGGAATGTTCCAGGCAAAACAAGAGATAGACATTATAGAGCAGGACAAAACCCCAACAAGATGGACAAACAAAAACAACCCTGGGTTTATTCCTATGCTCTTATGTAGATTAATATCACCATGATGTGGCATTTCAGCATTGCTTTGGGGAGGTGAGTGTGGGAAGAGCCAGGGCATGACAGACAGGTCATATAGGCAAGTGACAGAGGTCCCCTGACAAACACCCCATTCTTGTTTCACTCTTCTGAACACCCTTACACTCTCATCAACTCTAAGCTTATTTTCTGATCCCACAGCTAGCAGTATCTCCATTATTTACACATCACTATGTTTGTTTATTATTTACACATCTTTATTTCTAATTTCTATTATTTTAAATTCTATAATTTTATTGTCTTTTGCACTTTTATCCTGATGTTTATTCTACATCTCATACCACCACCTGTAGCAAAACAAATTCCTCGTACTTTTGCACTTGGCTAATAAAAGGATTCTGGTTCTGGTCTTTAAGACCATGTTTCGCAGTAACCAACAGGAAGACAGAGAATGAGCTTTCGTGTGACACAGTCCGTTTGTGCCCGAGCATCAGAAAGGTGCCAGCCATAAGCTTGCATCTATGAAGCGTCACCATCTGGAGAGAAGAGATGCCTTCCCAGTCTGAATGGAAGTTGAATCCGAGACTGAAATCAAATAAATGGCATCGTGTCTCCCAGAAATGTCCTGCAGCTGCACAAACTGTGTGGCAGGAGGGGACTGTGTGGCGAATTTTCAGGTCACCATAATTGCCAGAGAATGACCGAGACTGGCTGCTCGCCCAGCCTCCATGAGTCAGGAGACCTGAGTTGGGTCCCTGAACCCAGCCGCCTCCATGATGTCACCACCCGTGATGGTACAGGAGAAACGTGACACACCAATGGATGTTTCAGTTTCTCCCAAGTAATGTGTCACGTGCACTATTGTACAGTGGCATTAAAATGGCGGAAGCCTCCAGACCTCCATCAGCGAGCGGCCAGTGTACCTTCCTGATGTTCCTGTTCAGGTTCTCCAGCTCCAGCATGAAGATGTGGTCCTTGGCTCCCAGGAGAAGCCGGCCCCTCTCCTCATCCAGCAGCAAGCTTTGGAAGCCCATCCCCTCAGCGGAGCCCTGGAAGGGGACCCCACTGCCGGACTGCAAAAGCTCTGGTGGACAGATAGGGGGCGATATGTGGGCACTTTCCCATCTGCTTAGCATCACACAGCACAGGTGCTTAGCGCAGCTCGAACCCATGCGGAGAACTGGTTAGACACCCCAGGCGGCCAAAGACAGCAGCCAACCCTGGGTGACGTCACTCCCTCACTCAGGAACGCCTCCAGCCTGACAGGAACACCACCACAGAAACGCACCCACCCTAATATGAACACTGCCACCATGACAGGAACACCCCAACGAGAATGCCCCCACCCTGACAGGAATGCACCAACAGGAATGCCCCCACCCTGACAGGAACGCCCCCACCCAGACAGGAATACTTCAACCATGACGGGAACGTAAAGTGATATTTAGGAAATATTACCCAGTTATTTTCATATTTATGCTGTACTGTACATGCATCAAGGTCTACCTGTGACTGAACATCTAACTGTCACCTAAGAGAAATGAAAGCAGGGGGTGGCTTTAAAACTGTGCACTGTGTACTCAGGATAGGGCAAGAAATGAAATAAGAGGAAAACAAACTCTTTTCTGAGGGATGTACGTCTCTGAAATCTGGGCCAAATTTTAGCTCTTTACCTCCACACTGACAGAATAGTTTTATTGTAAAGGGAGCCGTTAAAGTATCAAGAAAGGCTCTTCAATTCTAAATGTAAACAGAGACAGATGAACTTCCTCATGGCTGCAACATTCAATGTTTTATGAGGCCAGTATTCAAATTCCCGAAGAATGAAATCACAGTTCACCGCTGATGTGCAGACGGCTTCTTTACTAGACCCCGACCTCATCATCATCATCATCATCATCATCATCATCATCGTCATGCCAGGTGAGCTGCATTTCCACAGTTTAATAATCACCACAGTATTTACAGGGCCACAGCATCCACCATACTCCATAAAATGACTCCACCGTACTCCGTGACATCACTTTACTAACCAGAGGATTTGAACCGCTGACTTTCTGATCACTAGTACAGTGTTCGACCAGGCTGATTCACACGCCACACCACAGGCAAACTGAAAATTAATACATGAACCACACTGTCAGGGTTAACATATAGCTTAGCCATGAAAACAAAAGCTACATCCAAACATGTCAGCTTTCTGTAAGACCCCACAAAGGGCCCTTTCTGCTCCCCGAGTGGTTGCAGGATACCTTTTCCCAGCTTCACGCTGATCTCCACATGGCTGGGCACTGGAGAGATCCTGGGCTCTGATCCCTCTCTGAAGCAGCGTGTTCTGCTAGCCAGCTAGCTAACTATGGGCATAGGGGACAGGGCCCCCAAAGTAACCTTTGAGTGGGTCAAACAGCGAACTGGCCCCACTCAGAGTGGCAAATGCAGCTTCATGTTGTCAGCTGAGATCTCACTTTCCACGTTACTTTGAGCCAACTGCTGTTTATCTTCATGCGTCACGTGACCCAGGGGTAACAGCGGCGAGCACCAACGGCCACTTCAGGAAGATAAGGGGGCCGATAAGGTCATGTAATGCCGGTCCCATCTGATGGTAGCATACCGGGTGGAGCACACTGGCAGGACTAAAGACGAATTAATCATTGCTGCCCATGGAGATGTTTGGCTGTTTGGACGCGAGGTGAACACGATTATAGATAAACACACCTAAAGACTCTGGGCAAACAAGGACCACCTTGTTTCTGATAAACTAGTTTTCTCATTTTCTGGTTTTGATGCATAGCTTAGTTGTGATTGTGTTGTGGTGCAGACAGACCCGGGTTCAAGCCTTGGATCAGCCAGATTTTTTTTGGGGTGTGGCTCAGAGGCTTGGGCCAGTGTGTCTGTGCCTGAATCCCAGAGGAGGATTAGTGATGTTACCATCGGGCCTCTTAGCGAGGCCCTTCACCCCCAATCGCTCCAGGGACTGACGTTGCTCTCACAGATGCATGTTGACACTGAGCACTCCACAGTGTGGATGCAGCACGTCTAACCAGCATCACCGGTGCTCAGTAAGAGCCACCTGCCCTTACTTCTGGAAACAGCATGAGCCAGCAGATGCCCCCAAGGACACAGGGCCTCACCTTTGTAGCTGAGCTTGATCCGTGGCACACCGTCCTTCCCGCTCACCATGGCGGGCAGGAGCACCAGCACCAGCGTGGCCAGGAGCCCAGAAAGCTGGTGCTGGCCTCCTCTCCGTCGCAGCTTCTGCTCCACAGCCATGGCCAGGCGACCCTGCACAGGAAGAATGGCAGGTTTGGGGATACCCTGAGGCAGCCATACCCTCAGAGGGCAGGGACAGCGCCACCAACAGGTGAGGAGGCCTGGTACTAAATACTCAGTGGCATGTCATGGTGTCTCCATGAAGGTTAGGTCACCCTGATTCGCACAGAACGCCATCAGCTGTTCCCTTTGTCTCCTCCATGGAAGCGCCCGTTTATAATTCTGCTCCAACAAATGAAGGTCATGCAGACAGAAATAGCTCTCATTCCTGTGCAGGCACCCAGACAGGTCTGTATGAGAAGGACTAGGTCCAGAACTTGGGTGAAAACAGCTGCTGAACCCGTCTGTGTCAACTGGGAAAGACTTAGGTGGCACTTGGGTTAACGCCAGTCCACAGCAAACTGGCCACTCCTCCAGTCATTCCACACTGTATCATGGATGTAAAATTAAACGCACAATTTAAAGCAAGTTCTTCAGCACATGTTGAAGCACAAAGCAGCAGCTCAGCTAAAAGGACAAGCTTTAAAGCGACATGCGGATGAGCCCCTCTACAGATCAGCCTGGAGCGGTGTAGCATCAGCACTGGGATGTACCCCGACATGGCCGTGTAGTGCGTACACCCCCCCCCCCCCCCGTTTCCTGTTTACACCCACAGCTGATGGAGTTACACCTTTCACACATCAGCGACACACTGGGTCAATTTGTGTGTATTTAGGGAGCCCCAGTGTGCCTTGACTTGACCTCCAAAGCAGAATGTCCAGCAGAAAATGGACAGGGAAGTCACAGAAGCAGCGAGTATCAGCAGAAAAGCATGGCAACAGCCCCAGTGCGCAATGCATTATGGGTAGGAAACACATGACTTTCTAATAGCTACAAGCAGCTAGTGCTTTGAGATAAAAGCCCCTTTGTGTATATCAGCAATAGTCAATCTGCCGCAGTGCTTAATTTGGCCTTGATAAGGACCTGAGGTGAATGTGAACAGACTTTTCAAATGCACCTATGATGGTGCTTATCAGTCTACGGACAGCAGCATATAAAACCTGTTGCTCTTAGAGAACATCAAACAGGTATTTATCTAACCAATGGGGGTGAAATAAGACTGGGGGGCATTTGAGAAACCTGGAGGTTTTAAAAGCTGACCTGGGTACAGATTGTATATGAACCCCCATCACAGCCGTTAATGTGACCTTGTGAGTGAGTAAGTCGCTCCACACAAGGATGCCGAACGTAACTCGAGCTCTCTTAATCATCTTAAATGCCTCATGGTATCTGCCCATTAGCACTAAAGGAACTCCTCAACATAAAAGTCACACTCTTAACATTTTCGGCATAGCGTTACGGTACAATACGTTTTTGGACAAAGAACGTCAGAAACTGTAGAAGTGGAAGGGCAGAAGGGAAAACTGTAAAGGACCTGCTTATCTAGATAGATCATTTTTAAATGTTATAGTATATTTCAGATTTACACGCTCATTTGGACATTAATAATTACAAATAAACAACAGTAAATAGTAACAGTGCAAAGGAGATCAGAGGAAGCGCTTTATGGAATTACGCAGCAACAGCTCAGAAATAAACAGTATGGCACAGTGGGCTGTACAATAATTAACAGCATTGCATGGGGGGTATATAGTAATTAACAGCATTGCATGGTGGGCTATACAGTAATTAACAGTATTGCACAGTGGGATGTACAGTAATGAAGAATACTGCATGATGGGCTATGCAGTAATTAACAATATTGCACGGTGGGCTATACAGTTATTAACGATCACGGTGATCGAATGAATGTGCCTAAGTGGTTCAGATCCATTCAGACAGCTGCCCCCCACCCCCCACTTGCTATACAGTCAATAAAAGAATGAAGACTTATGAAGACATAAAGTTCTACTTCCCCCAAGCAACGTGCCGTGTATAAATTCTTGCGTAGGGTGGCACGGACTGAGGTTCTGAGGTTATCGCACCAGCTGTTCGTGACAGCTGCCAAATGTCTTAGATTTCTCGCATGCACTCATGAGCAAATAGTGTGCTATATAGCAAATAGGCTGCTCTGTTCGAGCGTGGACCTGGAGGAGCACCGTGTAATCGTCTCTCATCTTCACACAGAGGAGTTCGTCTGTGCTTAGATAAGTCAACGGATCAACTGGCTCAGAATCCGAATTTTTACTTTCAGTCCTTTATTTTACACGATGCGTTAATAGTCAGAATCCGTTTCAGCTCATGCGCTGCTTTGTGCCCCAAGGCAGGATGGACGGGGAGGATTTAAGCAAAACCAAATGACACCGGCAGACCCAAATATGACTATTGGTTCCATTAACTGAACAGAACTTGGGTTTTAGTAGTTCTAAAAGAAATTCTAAACGATAAGAAACCACAGTAAAAAAAAAGCAGCGTGAAGCCAGCACAACGGCATCAGTAGGAGACGCCCTCTAAGCCACATGCACACGAGAGAGTGCAGAACAACAAAGGCTGCAAACCAATACCACCCCGTGCGCCTCGGGAGGCTAGACAAGCCAGAGACAGCCCAGCAGTGGCACCTGGGTGTCAGGACCCCCGGGGTGAAGTCCTCATTAAAGTCCACATTCTAGCGGTCAGACTCAAGAAAAAAAAACATAGAAAAAAAGTGCTTTAATACGCGCGTTTTGCATGGTGACGGACAGTGTTTTTGTTATGGACATTTTTGGAAAAGGGAGCTGCATGGACGTTATTAGAGTCATTAAATCGGTATGTTTTATGTGTACGGACAGCGGATTTCCGCATTTTTAAGGACACGACAGGCAGGCTTTTCCTACCCCAACACGCACGTTTGGCTTCGGAAGCCTAACGGCCGACATCAGCTAATCTTCTGCACTAAACTAAGATATGGAAGAACAAAGCAGAAGTTCACCGTATTTCAGCGGCTTAAGTCTTGGAAAGTGTGTGTGTGTGTGTGGCGCCCTGCGGAGGGACACTGAAAATCCCCGTGATCATTTAATTAGCACTTAAGGAACACGATCACTGTAGCCCTAATTGCCACTTCCTGGTCTGCACTTCAAATTATTCGTCCGTGTATATCACAATGAAAATCTGTCACCATAAAAGCGCAGGCTGTTGTTTCACGGGCTAAGGAATAGTGCCACAGTTAGACTACAGGACTCCGAAGTGCAGTCCTAGCTCAGTCAACGGTGTCCATGAATGTCTTACAAAGCCACAGACCACAAGAACCTGGCCCGCGCTCAACACGAAGCACATTGACTTTTCGAGCATTTTAAAAAAGAAAAATAATATGTAAATATAGCAGAAGACTCATAATGGTGCTAGCACAGCGCCAAAAGATATCAACTTCGTTCCACTCAATGGGCGCGCAACCAGAAAGTGTAAGAGCGAGTCGAACTAGCTTTAAGTCCGTTGCTTTCATAAGTGTGACTGACCGCCTGTAAGCAGAGCCGCCCTCATTGGCCCTAGATAAGACAACCAGACTAAAAACCAGCGCAAGGCTGATGCATCATGCTGGGATGCAAATCCCTCAAACGACACCCCCTCGCACATTTCCAGGAGTTCAGAACACAAGCAGATTTGCCTTTGAAGCCGATTACATTTTTTACACGAGCTGTAGTATTACCAACAAAACTTTTTTTTTTTTTTTTTACTTTAATTAAAACTCATCAAGGATTGTGAGGGGGTGCATTCTAACTTTTAAAGCCAGCTCAGCATTATTTCAAATTTTAGTTTTTCATAATACATAATATAAAAAAACTGCGCTCTGTGTTGAAGATTCCACTGGCCCAATACGAGACGATCTAGCTGCCTAGACAGCAGTAGAAAACTAGAAAAGTTAAAAATTATAATATACAAACAGCTAATCAAGGCAAAAGTGGATGATTATAAAGTATCTACTGTTCATTTATTCCTTCATCAGAGTATATTTAGTGTGATGACTAATCTGTTACAGAAATAAAATGGATTCCTGCCTTTAATTAAACTGCGCCATACCTCAAATAGGCCTACTCCATCTGTAATTTCTGGCTAACAAAAAATAACCCACAAAGCACATGGAGAAAACCCTAAACAGAGTCAGGTTTTTCCCATCAGACATCAAACCCCACAGCTAGAGCTTAAAGCAGAGCAGTCAGTAACAGACCATCACCAGGCAATGCTGAGATTCCCACTCCAGTCACCACCCATAGTTCACAGCCATAAGATTCCACAATGTTACAATGCTGGAGGGGAGGGGGGGCACAGAGGGTGGGGTTAATTAAAGGTTTTAGGCCACAAGAACAGCGATCCCATATGAAGATTTATGAGCTGCAAATAAGATCGATTAACACATCAAGAGTTTGTTTATGAGGCTGGATCTATTAAAAGGTCCTAATCACAGTGTATAAATTAACGAATGCCTCTATAAATTAACCAACACCTCCTAAAAATCAATGATCTGAGTAAATCGTGAAATGAAATCGATAATATACTTTTAATGATGGTACCTGAAAGAAAGATAAAAGCTTTTCAATGAGAAATCTAGCCAAACAATTGAGGTAATGTGCAGCAGGAAAAATCTGCATGAGATTAATGACAACAGTATGTTCTAAACAGACTATTGACATCTTGAACCTGTCGGACTTGTGGGTAACCCACTTGAGTTGTCCTAGGAAACAGCATATTATGCAATTAACCCTTTTCTATGCCTCTAACAACTGCCCGCATGGTAAGAGATAATGCATTGGAGGTTGCCTTCAATCAGGATCTATGGCCGGCTTCTAATGTCTGTTACCGCAACCTGTCCTACCTGGTTGTTCTGGCCAGTCCACACTCTCTGGGGACCAATTAATACTGTGAATCGCTGTCTGAGTCACTCTATTAATTACTTGTGTCTGCATATATCATCACACTTAGTGACGACATGGCCCGCCCATTGGGCGGAGGTGCACCTCGTCGGGGTGGCCGTAGGATGACAGTGGGTGGGGAAAGGAGCCACATGGAAGCTGCTGAGATAATCGTTATGGATGGGTGGACAGACGCGGGAATGAATACGAGTCCCCTGAGGAACGACAGCCGGGCGGAGGTGGTGTTAGAGCACGATGTAAGCTGTCCCACAGTCAGACACGGGGTTAAATCAATACTTTCAATTTCTCGGGATCAATCCACCATCTAAAGATGAAGAAAACTTGTTAGCGGTGACCAATATGTGTAAATGAAAAGTCAAACTTCATGACCATTCCTCCCTCTCTCTCACACTCGTTCTCTCTCTCCGAGAGCCCTCACAGTCACTTTCTTGACAAGCTAATACTGACATTCCCTTGTGAGCCCTAGATTTGTTCCCACTGTTATTAACCTTTGTGGCAAACTAATCAAACTTGGAATCATTTGTCCGTTCAAATTTTTGGCAAGGCTGGTACCTCATTTTCTTGACAAAAATGTCGCTGAAAATACAAATTTAGCACAACTGCCATTCAATCTTTTTCCTGTTGTGACCACCTCTATTCTCCGTCTTCCATTTTTCTGCTCTCTGACCATCTTTATTACTTTTTACATCTGTTACAAATGTGAGAGGCAGAAAAACAAGACCCTTCCCTTTGTTTTAAAACAAAACAAAACCGCCGAATGGTCGTGAAGCTCCAAGTTCTTGCATGTCTTTAGTGACCATCTTCCTTCCGGCTTGTGGTTCACTTCTGTGACCTCAGGAAGCAGGGTGGAAAGTTCAGGTCCAGAAAGTCCAAATCCAGACTTGTGTTTCAACCAACTAGTTCTGTATTCTGTGATTGCGACTCGTTATACTCACCGGGTTGACTGAAACAAAATCACGGCCTGGATTTGTACTTTCTGAACATGGACTTTCCACCACTGTGTCAGGATGCAGTTACAACCAACACGACTGATAGGACGTTGCTTTAGAAGAGAAGCACTCATAGACCCAAAGAGAACTTTGTACTTACCCTGTGGGGGGGGGGAAAAAAAAAAACCTATGTAGGTCGTATCTCTGCTAACCTCCCACAAATCCCAGGGTCACGACAAACACGAGGTACAATTAAAGGGCAGATCTATGGGATATGATTTATTATTTTGTTTTGAACGGAACTGTAAGTAGACCGAGCATCACAGTTACAGCGACTGGAAACCAGCCCGAGACTGGACACAGTGTGACCCATGTATCAGCCACAACAAAACGGCTGTCACATTCAGCCAGATTCCTAAATAGAAAAATAAAGCAGCGTCAGACGACACAATTATCCTTCAGTATGGCAGTCAGCCCTGGAGATATGACAACATCAACCCATCCTTCAACTCTAATTTTTGTAGTTTTCTGTTCTGAGAGGTGTTCAGCCGTCTAACAGAAAACGGGGTGGTGGTGGTGGTGTACCTCACTCAGCAAGTTTTAAGAATCACGCTCATGCTGTCACGATGAGAATGACTTCTTGTGAATAGAGGACAGCAATGTATCCACAGGAGCATGTGGCACTCCACATTCTCACTACTCCATGTTCTTTGACGAACATGACATCAAGTCTCCGAAGAATCGAGATCAGGGTTCTTCAGACTTGGACCTTGATTCCAAACCCGTGTTGTGTTTTCAGTTCCCCCAGCCAGTTAGTTTAATGATCACTGATTCTGATTGGCCAGAGGCTTCACACCTGGCTCACAGGTAAAGGAATGCTGGGAAATCAGCAGGGCTCGGACCTGGAGGAACCGTGACCTGAATAGTCCTGATCTAGATGGAAAGTAGCCTTTAGAACATTTCAATGTACGCCAATGGTGTCACATTAAGCTTAACTTATGACAACTGTACCTGAATCTCCTTGTTATACGAGGTGGTGATAGGATTGGGGGGGGGGGCACGGATGCTTGGGGCAACCTGAGGAGCTGCTTAATTCAGTGAGCAGGAGGTGGGAATCTCAGACAAGTGCCGACATGCCGAGTGTGGTCACACCTCGCATGCAGGGTCACTCTCTCTGCACTACAACCCCCCCTGTCTCCCCTCAGCTCACTGCAGACACCGACCCCCCAGTGCGTTTGAGCAGGTCCGCGCATGTCAGCACTGGAGTCCACACCCTGTGCGACTCCTCACCCTGGCTTAAAAACACTACGGGCAATTAGCTTGTGCTGTGGCAACCAACACCCAACAGCGACCACTGGTAATCAGGAGGTGCTCCCAGGATTACTGGGTCTAACATGCTTCAGAAAACAGAATTTACATGTAATTATTTATCCAAAGTGACATGCCTTTCCTTTTTGATAAGAGAGGGCCAAAGAGTTCCTGCAGCAATAGGGCGTTAAGGTTCTTGCTCCTGAGCCCAAAGCTGAAATCACTCTCCTCCAACCACAGTACAGCTTGCAGGCATGTAAATAAAGGAGAAAAGCTTTGAAAAGCTCATAAAATGCTTATAAAAAGCATCTAATTTGAAGTGGGTTGGGTTTGCCAGCTTTAAGACCACCTCTGGTTCACAGACCTGTCCCCACACACCTCTGGGAGAAAGATGGCCAAACAGACATCACTCAGATTGTTGTTGGGAAAGAAAAGCAACAGGTGCAACCAAGCATCAGCTGTACCGTCAACCATGAGTAACCATGGGTAACAACACTGTAAAACCTTCCCATGCACTGCAACCCGGACAAAAAAAAAAAAAAAAAAAAACCTTCAGCTTTAGAGGATAAAGTAACACGTTCTTCGCAGACATCAAAAACTATTAGCCTCTTTCCTTAACACAAAAAAGAGAAACAGTTCCGGATATGTGAAGACAGAGCTCTGACCCAGGGCAGTTAAAAACACAGAACGAGGGGAATGCAAGTACGCGTGTCAAAGCCACGGAATGCTAATGTTCTTCTCAGACGGCTCAGAGCGGGAACGGGGAATGCAGAAAATCTGACGAGGAGAAGGGCGCCGCGGCGCGGTTCCGATAGCCCCCTAATAACGTGCTCATTTTGCTTGTGCGCTCGTTCGAAGGTCAATTTTATGTCTGCTGCAAACGCTGAGCACACGCTGATATCACTCCTACGGAGCTCAGGGCGTGGAGGACGGCTGGACACCGACAGTAGCCGCCCGAGCTTCAGCAGGTCGCCAAGGCTGAATGGAGCATTTTCAGATGTCGTGGAAATACAAAGGAAACCAGTTCTCCCAGACAGGATTCATTCGATGCATGTGGCTACAGATAGACGGAACTGCAAAAGATCCTCTCTGAGCTAGTGCACAATGTGCAGCAATGCTGGGTCCCTGCACATCGTATTGCCCCCACCCCCTGCAGCTAATGAGTGAAGTGGTTTGTCCTGGACATCAACGGCACAGACAAGGAACGGAGCAGTAAGAGAATCTGCCCCCGCCCCCCCGGACAAACCGTAAATACATAAATTTTGCTCATCAGACAGAGGGCACTCGCGTTCGTCGAGAACTTAACACATTTGCAGAACCCCGTTGCTTTTTATTTCCCTCCGTGCGACTGCATGGAGATGCTGGGTCTGACTATAATCTCACGTCAGCTGTATTGAACAATGAGGATTCAGGTCATATCCTCACAGGTCCTCATACTGGAAGCGCGGCTCCGGAAACAGTGCGAGAAAATGGTTCATTTCAGAGCACGGAGTGACTCAGTGCTTAGGGAAGGCGAAGGCCTCAGCAGGAACGGCCAGGAAAAATGCGACAATTACCGCAGCATTTAAATGGCAATAGGTTCCACAAGGCTAACATTAATGTCCTACTTTATTTTAAAGAATACGGTAGATAAAACCCCATCGCATTCCCAATGTTGTTAAAAATTCAGAAAAAATGAGAGGTGTGAACATGAATTCTAAAGAAAACATATACAAGTATAGATAGTATAGATGTACAGGTGAGTAATAACATCTTAATCTGAACCCTGTATGATGCATATTTACAGAGCTTTATGAAATGAGCCCTATATGCTTATATGCACACACATCCTCCTGCTTTGCAATAGAACCCTCATCCAGTGTCACTCCCTCCAGAGACACTGGGTGCCATGCAGTGGCGCTACGCAGGGACCAGCTGACGGATACGCAAACCAGGCTAGAGACAAGGCTCACCGATTGGGCCCCATCTTCCCCTCGGCTTCCCTGCAAACCAAGTGGCTCCCTCTCCAGCCCTCCACCCCCCGCACATCTGCAGCATGGAACAGCCCTTCGGTCAAAACGGCGAGCGAGCCAATGGCAAATGGCGAGACAAATAACCGCTTCCAATCTGCTGCGAGGGCACACGTCTGTTACTAATCCCGCAATAAACACAGGGCGTGCAGCAGTTTACACTTGCTTGTCACTGTACGCCATGCCCCCCCATGGGCGGATGGCTCACTGGAGGCTGGCTCCGCCCAAAATTACACTCCCAGCGCCCTCGGTAGTGGGAGCAGGATATAACTACAGATTCACAGAGTGGGTGTTTGGGCACCAGCAGTGTAGCAAAAGGAGCCCTCGCTTCTGTATTATACAAACCACTCAGACAGACACCGCCACGGCGTCCGTGGTGATCAAGCTGATCCCTAACAAACCCAGAAGACCTTTCCCCATGTACCATTGTAGTTCATTATACAGGCGGCTGAAAAAAAAACAAGTAATTCCGCAAAAACCTCAAAAATTCCCACAGCATCATTTGCTCAAAAGTTGTTTGAAAAACATTTCTATATTTAAAGGTGTACGCCAGCATTGAGTGTAAATTCAGTTACAGATCTCTCAGACACCCCGAGACGGACTATTCTGTAAATAAAAATACATAAAACATTTTACTCTTTAAGAGACAGTGCAAAAAATAACCAATATTAGATGAAAAGTCATCAAAGCTGAAAAAATAAAAATTGGCACACAACAGGATGCCCCATAGACCAAGAACCCTATCAATTCGGCTATCAAATCTCATTCTGACACATATCACCAGTGCACTGGGCAGCATGAAAGGGCCACGGTCACGTGTGCAAGCATACATAGTCTGGAGGGAATTTAATTACACAGAGGTAGATAAAGGACAGCAGTGCGGCAGGTGATTTATGTAAGTAATCAGTCTTGTGCTTTTTACCAGGACGCTGTCACATGCTCCCGGCGCTCCCTTCCTCCTCTTCAGAGAGCATCGCGGCCGGGTGCTATTTACAATGTCTTCGTCGTGTTGTTTTTCATCTCCCTCACAATGAACCTCTAAGACTAGGCATGGTGCCAGCTCCAATGAGACTCAAAGCACCAAAAAGCTCTTCAGGTAAACAGTATGATAAGCTAAGCTGCAAAAATTAGAAATTGTTTTGAACCGAGAGGCAGTTGCTATAGAGACTGTTGCTAATTAACTGTATTCAGCCATGGGAACAAAGGGCTTTAAGGGCACTCAGGATGCCATCTTTCGTCGCGAGCTATGTGCAGCGTCCCGCGTGTTCCTGGCTCCTTCACCGTTGAAATACCTGCGCGATCCCCTGCAAGAAGTGTGAGTCCACGACTGATTCGTAGACGCGTCCTGCAGGGGACCAAACCGGCGTGCACGTGGGGTCTGCCTCCCAGTTATCAGTCGCACCTCTTCAAATACCAACCGCAACACTGTTATACCTACACTGTTAGACCGGTTCTAAATTTCTTACCCGCTTTGTTGGGACATCCAGTCAGCGAGAGCGTGTGTATTATACTATAATATTGCAGCTGAATTAAATGTGATGGTGCACATAGGCTGCAAACAAAACGCTTTGTGTGAGATTGAGATGCAACAGGTGGTCAATACCTCTGGGAGCCGGTAATGCAGGCGTGCGAGGCTGAGAAGCCGTGCACACATGCTCAGACTCATACTCCTGCAGGCAGGCTTGCTCACACATGCACTGCAGAAATATTTACATGTTAAACTTTAATGCATCAGCTTAAATGTAGCCGATATCAAAATGCTCCCACTTTCGGTTAGAATCTGTTAAAAGATTACCACTGTATCGGGACCTGGACAGTATATTTAATGGAGATGAAATGTAATTCGAGTTTATGGATAGCAGTCACACCCAATATATTTTAAAGAACAAATTAGAATTGGAAGAAAATGACAAATATAACTTTTTAAATGAAAAAATACTCATGGCCGGTGTCATTACTTGCCCAGTTTACAGCCTGTACAAATAAAACATGGGTCACTCCAACAGATATTTACATTTCTTTAAAAAAGCACACTTTTCCCAATAAATATTCAAGACCAAAATTAAAGTAATCTTTTTAAACGATCCCCATCCACGTCTCCTTATGTCGGATATTTTCAGGCAGGGCAGTAACCCTCCATATATAAAACTGCTCAATCAGAATTAAATGGTGGACACCCAGACAGACTCAATGATCAGCGCTGCATAATTATAAACAGGAGAAACCGGAGCTATTAAATGAAAGTAAGGTCCATTGACCGTGCAAAGGAGAGAACTGCAGTATTCTTGGAAATACCCTCAATTGTGAGTGTAATGCACTGATTAGTTGGGTATATTTAAAAATGCTTAAACTGATTTTTTTTAAACACTCAATTTAAAAGGGCATTTTAAAATTAACAGACAATTATGGACAGAATTAAGTCGTCATATTTTGTCATTAAATGTATACCAGAAGAACAGCATCTTTATACATACAATGGAAAGACACCGCTAATGTAAGCATATACACTGCGGTAGTGTACATCCACAGTACGTAAATGTATAGTAAATGGGAGCTAGCGGCCGAGGTGGGCTGCAGGACACCTGTCCCCTTCCACAAACTAATTTAAGAGCACATGCTACATAAGACTTGTATAACGCAAGGGGGAAAAGAAGAAGAAGAAAAAAAATAAATAAAGTCTCTTGGCGATTTAAAGGCACAAAGCTAAATCTTGCACAGATGGGAAGTGGCCGATAAAAAAAAAAAATGCCTTGAATAATTCAAGCAATTCCAGCCTGTCCTGGTGGATGTTTGAGTTACAGCTCATGGTGGAACGGGTTTGGCACTAGGACCCAGTGACAGCTGGCATGCCCGACTACAGGCCCAGCCTCCGCTCGGAGTGGGCCGGACGCCGCTCCAATTTGCCCGGCTCGCCTCTCCCGCCAGCCAGGGAACCTTGTTTCAAAAAAAAGGGGGGGGGGGGGGGAGGCTGGGCCCCCCAAATACTTCCCCTCGAAGTCCCTTTCAAACCTTCTCTTTCTGCTGAGAGTCACACACACTCGATCCCCCTCTTTCCAGGCCACAGTCAGCAGCTCCTGCAGGGGCTGCTTGGTTACATCCTATGCTTGGCTCTAGAGCAGCCTTTAGTTTTATAAACAAATCACAAAGAAAACCCAGTGATTCGCCTCACGCAAGTCCAACAGCGCCTCTTACTGCGCGTCAAATATGCTGAACAGCACCGGAGTTTGCT
Organism: Stomatorhinus walkeri; assembly: GCA_026784285.1. Taxonomy (NCBI): domain Eukaryota; kingdom Metazoa; phylum Chordata; class Actinopteri; order Osteoglossiformes; family Mormyridae; genus Stomatorhinus; species Stomatorhinus walkeri. The sequence goes on from JAODUD010000008.1 coordinate 15,571,667, forward strand.
CACTGATTGCAAATTAACAGTTTACATTCACAAAGAAAAAATACTCATTTCAGACATTATTAGCTGCTACAAGATAATGAGATTTCTTAAAAAATAAATACATTTTACCAGCACGCATGGCAAAGTTTAATATATATACTGCACAAAACTGATGAATTTGGGTTTCGCTGAAATCTTCCTTTCTGCCTTACTGGTATTTACAAAAACAGTTTGATAAATCTGCAATCGGACACCCTGTGCATCTTGTAAGATTGACCCCTGACCATGGCTAATGGCCAGACAAGGACTCAGCACAATCAAACCACAAAGAGCCAACGCCTGTCGCTTACTGCTGGTAAACTTTGCTCCAGATATCCTTCCTTTAGAAACTAAGCGATTGTTTCTACATCTGCTTTGTGTAAAAAAAATATCACTCACAGTCAAACCAAAATCACACTAAAAACATTTTGCATAAGGTATTGTCCTCCTGGTCTATTCAAAACTACGTTACTGAAAACTACGTTACTGAAATTATTCACGTAATATTCATTTTTGTAGAAGGAAACAACAAAATACTGAAAACCAATTAATGCTAAATTAAATTTTTAAATACTTAAAATTAAACATTTTCAAATTCCATTCCTGAGTCACAACAGGAAGCAGTTCCCCTCTAAACCCAGAAATACCCGACGCACTGAAAACAAACATAACAGGACAAAAAACAAATGAGTGTGTAAAAAGGCATATTGGATTAAAAACAAGTAATTTCAACCATGTGCACTCTAATGACCCCTAATGTACATTTGATATTCTTTTCCCCTCTGTTCCCTCTTTCTGGTCACAGTTTGCATTTGATGGCAGGATCTCTCTCGAACGCCGGCGAGGCCCCTGTCCTCAAAGCCGATCGCTCGAAACTCGCAGGGCGGACCAATTTGAAGTACTTCACTCCGGAGCGGGGAGCTGACGCGCTCCTCCAGCGCCCGCGGTCCGCGGGGGGAATCTGCACTCTGAAATCCCTTTGTACCAGCAGCTGAGAGGCCTTGCTGCTGCTCCCAGACTTTACATTTCATTTGGCCAGAGGGGTCACATGACAGCTGCAAATGAATGCCCGAGGGCTCTTTGTGCTTTCATTTGACACTGACAGGCTGTGAGAGACTCCGACGCCACAGAAAGAAAATATTCCTTGTTTCCATTACATCACCCTGCCAGGAATGGAGGAGGGGCACAGCTGGTGGCAGCCGCTGTACCATCTGCTCCCGACTAATAGTTCATGCAGCTTTACTTGTAGACTCCTGCTTCTCCAGAGCAAGGCATTAATGCGCGTCTCCCGCCAGTAGAGCCCCTGACTTAGACATGAATTCCTGATTAGCAATTTCACTAACATTACCGGCATCAATACACATACTTTGTTTTTTTTTCCCTTTTCTTCTCTTCAGGCCCTGTTCTTACTCATACATCATTTCTTCTGCAAGTAGATGCAGAGAATTTTTATAGCGACGTGAGCTTTTGTTCTATGTCATGCGACATGGAGCTGGGGGGGGGTAGGGGGGGTTCCACATTTGTCCGCGCAAGTTTTCGCACTCAGGCTTATTTACACTCTTCTTCAGGCCTAAACGCGCTGCATTCTTGAAGGGGATCTGCTCTGTGCTGCTCACGAAGCCATTCTTATACTTGTGCTGATGTCACTTTGGGAGGTGCAAGAAATCCCGCTTTGGTGACATGTGCATTTACACGTGGAGGGAAGGGCACGGGGTCACAGGGACACCTGCAGTGACACCCCCCCCCCACCACCACCCCAAACTCACCGTACATCTTGCCTTCGTCGGAGAGGATGATCTTCCTGCGTCCACAAGGCGGGTAGATGGCCAGCGCCTCCTGGAAGCTCTGCTCAATATCTGGGCTCCAGACCCCCTCAGCGTCGTTGTCCATGGGTTTGTCCGCAGAGTCGCTCATCCTCTCGATGTCCTCGGCAGGACTCTCGCTGCCGCTCCAGCTGCTGGGATCAATGGTGGCGGTTTGGTCCTCCAAGCCACAGCCTGGAGCCGACTGGGGAGAAACCTGGACGCGACAATAAACAAACAAAGGTGGCCGTCACCCACCAGGACGCACGCATCTGCTTGGAGAGCCGGACCGTGCTTCTGGCTTCCCGTGGTCAGCAACACGGAGGGACAATGCAAGAGAGAGGAAGCTGCCATATTCTGTCGGTCCTAAAGAGATTTAGCTCAATCGTAGATCTTGTCAGAGGTCATTGTGTTTATTTTCGCCAGCGCTACTCCTAAATAAAAAAAAATTGACTTAAAAAAATACACAATGGTCTCATTTTCCCAGAAAAGATTAGATTTTTCTTCAGATGGTGTTTGTAACTGGTTGCTCTAAGGAAAAAAAAAAAAAAACATTTGTTCTTGTGAAATTCTCAAGCCACAAGTGAACATCTTCTTCATCTCTCTGAATTTGCATTCTTATGCTTAGTAAGAATCAAAGAAATGAAGACAAGGAGAGGTGGACTGACAGGTGAAATCGGGTAGGAGAGCACAAGCTGAGATCTAATGTGGCAATGGCCTTAAATCATTAATCCCAAGGAGCCAGCACCTCCAACGCGAACTCTATTTCTTCTCTATTACTGTAAAAGCCTTTGTCAATATGGCCGATTCCACTGCAGCCTGTCAGGGTTGTCAAACAGTCTCTTAAATCTGGATGAATTCATGTTGTGGGGAGGGGTGGTGGGGTGTAGTTGCACGAAGATTTATGGAGCACAATAAAACCAAAAGCCCCACAGTAAAACCCGTCTCTGAATCCCAGCCTGTAGCTGTGCTGGTTTCAAGTGCAAATAAAACTCCCCTGTTGTCCTTATCTCAGTACAGAACACTACAGTCTTCTCTGCTCAAGGGAACAGATGCACAGATAATCACTGTACACGAAGACCCCCTCAGATTTCTTGACTAATCGATACTCGCGTGGATTTAGGAATGCAGACAGGCTAGCGAAGCAAACCTTCACATATTCAAGGCAAACCATGGCCAGTGAGCGGGAGAGTCCAGCAGCACTTTGTAACTGGACTGGAAGTTGTCTCCTCTCGAGGGGGGGGGGGGGGGGGGGGGGGGGGGGGGGGGGGGGGGGGGGGGGGGGGGGGGG
>JAODUD010000008.1:15574907-15598184 GCA_026784285.1 Stomatorhinus walkeri
GGGTGACTGAATTCCGTTTTTGTGTGCTGAATGCTGACACTGCAGAACTCACTTGCACACTGATGAGGGGGGGGGGGTCCATTCCAACCACTAAATAGCTCGGTCCTCTCTCCTTCCCGGCTGAATAACGAACTACGCTGGTAATCACTGGTAATGACTTCCAGCTCAGCAATGCGCTGCGTACAGTGTGGTCCTTTGGACGGATTCTGTATCCCGGGAACATGGTGGCCTTTCCCCTTCCCTTCCGCAGCTTCACTACAGTGACGGGTGCTGATAGATGGAGGTACACTTCTGAAGCTAACTGCGTTTGTACCGGGGTGTCACGTTAGATCCGGTCTCTGCTGATAATGGAGCCCGGGAAGCGTTTCCAAATGGCCGGTGCCTGTTCTCGGGATTTAGCACCTCTCCTCCTATCTGGGCACATTCCCTGTGCCTGGAACCAGGTGGCTTCGGTGACACCGGAGCAGATCCATCTCTCCCACTCCCCTGAGGATCACTGACATTTCTCCACCCTTCCACAAGTGGTTTTCCCAGTGACACAAGTGACTAGAAAATGAACGCTTAGACAGGACAGCATGCGGGGCTTTAAAACAATCACCTTCTGGCACAGGTAGGCTATGCTGTCCGGCTGTGGGACGTCTTCACAGTTCTGGGGATAGGCTCAGGATTCAGAGTAAAGTGAACCACATCATAACAGACTTACTTAAGGCCCAGAGATGTACCCATGTAAATTAAATGACTTATTGCGCTTCAGCAAATTCAGTTTTCCCTAAGGGAGTAAAGCAGGGAGCCAGAATATTTTTGAGACAATGAATCATTGGGGTTTTAGTCTAAAGACAATGACCTTTATAACCAGTGCTATAACAACACCCTGCTTCGGCAATTTGAGTGAGCCAGAAATGAACTAGCACACTTTTAAAGAAAATCTCAAAGTCAGCAGCTGAGCTACTAATCACTGTACATGGGTAAATTTACTCCCGAGTAATTTAGTCAAGCATAAATAACCTTGGTCTACCTCCGGAAGCATTTTCAAGAACTCCTCGAAGAGTAGCTCATAAAAATCAGATCAATGTTAGCTAAAAACACCAAGATGAGTCCTTCCTTATAAAGTAGTTTGCAGGGAGAATCCATTTCCATTAACGTGCAGTACATGGGAATGCATCCAGCCACTTTCTCTTTTCATTCCACACCAGCTGTTTTTCAAAATCATTTCGGCTAAAACATACGCCTAAATCTCCCAATGTGAAAACACAGATAATCTTTACTGAGGCTGCAAAGGGGGCCGCTCAACTCGCGTGTGCATCCAGATGTGTCAGAAGTAGACCTGCAGTGTCAAACTCTAAAAATAGCCATTTACTACACAGATGAAAATTACAAAATGCCAGAGTGGAAACAGAAACAAACTGCCTTAATTTCCTTGTTAACTAAACACAATCCAAAAGAAACCTCAAATAAAATGTGTGCAGCACTGAGAGAAAGCAACTGAGCCAAACTCGGGAAGAATCTATGAATCACAAATACAATTGCAATACATTATTAAGTAGAGTTAAATGTCTAAAACTTGGCAGTAACAAGCATTAAAAAAAATGAAGTGATTAGGAGGCAATTCAAGTTCATAAACTCTTGTGCGAAGGGCTGGGCACAAATTAGACCAAAGCTCCAAAAATGAAGATTGCACATTAAAGAATGCGACTTATGTCACACCTGAATGTAATCTGATATGTAAAGATTCCAGGAAATGCATGGATTTGGTGAGAGGTTTACGAAGAATCTCTGGGTGCCTTGATATTTAGTCTCTTGTCCACGGGGTGCATAAACACGTTGGGGGGGAAAAGCGCGAGGCACCAGCCATAACAGTCAGTATTCTGCAACGGTTTGGCATTGGGAAGAAAAAAAGCCAAAATATTGTGATTGGTGCAATATGGCTCCAGATGACGCTGGAGTGGGGCTGTTTGTCCAGACCTAAGCAGCAGATGGGAGAGGGAGATTAGTCATGCAACAATATACTGTGGCCATGCTTAGCTCACACTTCATCCTCAAGGCTAGGACGGCGTTCCAAACAAATGCACGACAAGGATTCGGTTCTGTGGAGGGGGGGTTGGGGGGTGTGCCCACACTGGGCCGCTTCCTCGCGCGCCTGTAGCTCAGCACCAGCTGCTGCAGATTACCTTTGCAGTTCGCAGGCCCGGCGGAATGGAAACGGCAGCTCAGCGATCGGCTTGTTCTAATTAAACGCAGCGACACATACATGTCAGGATGTGCAATTAACAGCCATTGGGCGCCACGACTGGGCTGGGATGCGGGTCAAAAAAAAAAAAAAATGAACGGATGAAAAGGCCGGAGACGGGCCTCGTCACTCAAGTCACGCAAAAAGCCAAGTGCCCTTGGAAATGTGTCCTCAGTCTACTTCACAGGAGTATTTAAACATCTGTGGGCAACGCCTGGCACAATATGGAAAGCCAGACTACAAGCAGAGCTTTCCTACACACGTCAGGCAGAAGAACAAAAGCCCTGAGACTGCAGGCTCAAACTTACAGAGCTGGTCAAGTTTAACAAATGCCCTGCAACCTGTACGATAACGGGAGTCTCAGGAGTCCATTTTTCAACGAAGTAAACTGAAATAGGGTGCCATTACTTTTAAAAAGTTACGGATAAACAACTCCAGCTTGTATGATCGGCAAACAAGGATAAGAAGACCGGATTGCTTTCTCATCAGATCTTTGCAGAAGAGAATAGAATTTAATGGATTTTGTTTTTTTTTTTTTTTTTTTAAATGTATGTAGCAGACACTTTTATCCAAAGCAACATGCGTTTTGAGAAAGCAGGGTCAGTCTTGGGCCTTGCTCAAGGGCCCGATGGCAAAATTACTCTGACTGTGGGGTTTGAACCAGCGACCTTCTGATGACAGACACAGCATCCTAACCTGCAGGGCCACACACACACACCAATGTGATAACTTTAATTTACCATATATCTTTAATTCACTAATGATTTATGCAGTGCTGCACCATGTCTGGTTTAGGCGAGGGAGTAAGGGGAAACACACTCAAAGTGGTAACAGCTAATTACAGTAAAAGTTACACCATATTCCTCCGACGTGCATTACACGTCCCAGAGGCAGGACCTGACATTTTGCTGTAATTTTTTTTTTGGTTCACACCTGCAACGGTGACAGTTCAGTGTTCTGGGCTGCCCCAAATGGGTGGCATTGTGGCAGCAGGTCACACTCCCCGACGCCAAAGCTTCCCTGGGAAAACGGGAGCGCCCCGTCAATGGGCGCAAATATTCCACCATTTTTTTTTCTTTTTCGTGAAAAGAACGGGAAGGCAGACCTCATTTTGGACAAGAAAGGCCTGTTACTATTTGAAATCCATTATGAAAATTACAATTTCAGAGACTGTCAGTAAGAACGAGCATCAGAGCCGCAATTCCAACCAATTTGTCTATATCTGCTGAAGTAAATGGGTTTGGAAATTATTTCCAAGAATATATATATATTTTTTTTCCATAACAGACAATCGCTTTGCCATCCATTAGTCATAATACATTGCTTGTAATCATTGATTACAAGTGGAAAAACAAGAAGTTCTCCAGCAGAGACATGACATCCCTATACAGCAGAGAAACGTCTGAAGACCCCAAGCGGATAAACGTGCAGACTGTTTAGGTACGGGAGCCCACTGTTTGCCAGAGAGTGACAAACCGGAAAGATGACTTATGCTTCTTTCTGATATACATACATACATACACACACATACACTTGAATTAAGGATTTTTCTGTAAAAATGTCACTGTGGAAGGAGTCTACAAACAAAAACAATAAATATCACTTACGGATAACCCCCCCGCCCCCCCCCCGGATGTACCCGTTTGACGGAAGGAGCTCAGTGCAATCCATTTATCCAGTTTCCTATACCGTTCATCCACACTGCACCAGTCTCACACACACGGTGCAATGCCTTCGAAATAAGTGCCCCGCCGGCCACCAGTAGGAGAGATATGAACCGTGTGTGGGATCCTTGTATGAATGTATAAGGCAACAAAAATATTGTTTCCATGCCAAATCTATCCTTGGTCAGGTTAGTGCTCTGCGTTTCTTTTCCTATTATAAAGAATGACACCTTTTAATAAGAAAACTGGCAATAGTTCCCTATAGGCTTTTTCTGTTTACATCAGTGCGCAGTCGCTTCATGGTTACAAGGACGTGCAGTGTGATACGACAGCAATGGAGACTATTTAAGAAATATAACTATACTGCACTGACTGAAATGTGGACAAGGTCAAAATATTCATCTGGAATTTCCATTTTTCCCCTTCAATAAACCATCTCACTTTGGATGCCTCACAATGGCAGCATTATGCAATGTGACATCAGAAGCACACAGGGTGAAAAACAACAGACTGTACCCCCTCACCTGGGCACCACCTTCCAGCGCCTTCTAACATACTTTTAACGGCAACAAAGTTTCTGTGAAAAATGCAGTTCTGAGAAATCCGACAGAAAAAAAAAACGACACCTAAAAAAAAAAAAATACTGGAAGGGCGGACAGACTCTGCGTTTTTGTCATTCTCATGTAAACCTGTTGTTCCATAATGGAGGTATGATGGAGGCAAGGGGGGTCGCTGCTCTTTTTTTCTCCTTTATTCATTCACTACTTGGGCACACAGGAAGCCGCGTGTGCTACAAACATATTGCAACACGGAGGCTTTATCATTTCAATGAACATGCGACACAAAGGGTTTTTTTTTTTTTATCATTTCAAGGAAGGCACGAGACGAACGGCAGCCTTTGTCTGCCCCGAAAAAGGCCCGTAGCTGATTACAGAAATGCTATTTCCCTGCTTTTCAGTACATTTATATTAACAGCATTAAATACTTACATGACTGTAGTCTATCACGGGGCAGAGAATTCAATTAACAATGACCTAAAAATGCGTCCTTTCAAGCCCTTCTCTGCGTGATGCTTTACATTTCAATGGCATTCATCTGAGAGAGCGTGTGCACATCTTGTACCGTGGTAACGGCGAAGCACTCCGCTATGTGGGTTGGGCTCCTTTTATTCGCTTGGAGTGGACTCCACCATACTGGGAATCATTATCACCGTATCAAACGGCCTGCAGTGGAAGAGGCCTATTTATTTGTTAATTCGTATTACTCCTCTTCCTAAGCTCATATAAGGCACGATTACCTCCTCCTGTTAGAAACTGGCAGCAAATATTGCATGCAAAGCCACATTTTCACATTTCTGCAATTTTAATAATGTGGGATACGCAGATATAAAGACAAATGCTGTGTTGGTTGACAGCTAGTATGCAGACACTGGCAATTGGCTTCATGCACTTTCTCTGTCTACTGCATTTGAAATTTGTGGTCTCTTAGCAGCCAACATTTGTCACTCAACCATCGAAAGTTGGCACTGGATACCCGTAGAGAGATGAACACAACTTCAATTTTCAACCTGACTGCACCTGACAAAATTGTTATCCATACACCAGAGGTGGACTGGTCCCCAATTACTAAAGAAGTTGGTGTTTTTTACCCCAGAATGGCATGATGTCAGAGACCTAATGATCGCAATTCAGCTTGGTTAGTCCCCCAAGCTATGAGCGACTTAACCTGACCAGTATAAAACGATCTTCCCTCAAACCTGTTTGACGTTAAGGTATAGGTACACACAAAGGTATAGGTATACGTACAGATAAAGGTACACAAAAAATGTAAGGAAAACACTTCTTTTGCTGTTTTGCACCAGCACTCAAATTTGCTACATAGTCAAGATCTGACCCTCCAAATTAATAGTAAGAGGCATCATTACGAGAGACAGTTATTAAGAGGTAAGAATGAGCTATTTAATGAGTGTGCTCATTAATATTTACTTACTGAACCAGGAATAGGTGCGTCAACAACATGTTAAGAGGTGCAAACTCTCAGCCCATTCCTACACTTAAACACCTGCTGATTTAGTGTTATTCTGCTATGATTCAGTACCATTTTGAATGTTCCGGAAAGCTGCTGCCACTAATTTCACTGCACCTTCCTGCCAAGCGAGGCCAGTCTCCTAGCATCCGAATGGTCCCCTTTAATCACGGGAGCAGCAGAACTGCAGGTCAGCCTATCAGACTCATAAGACCCCTAATTATCAGTGCCTGTGAGCGGTAAGAATGTCACCTGTGTGGCGGTTCCAGTGGTCTTAACAGATAATTGCATTCTGCTGTTCTCCTCAGTTGGTACTATGGAAATGTTCTTATTAGTCAGTAAAAAAAAAAAAGGGGGGGGGGGGGGGCTGGAGAGAAGCAGGCAACAAGTGAATTCCTGGATAAGAGTGGCCTGTGGCTGTGAGAGATATAAAAGGACATGACACTTACCAACACATTACATAAACCGTCCTCATTCGTGCTGGGCTGGAATCTAGATCCTTAAATTAAGACAACCAATTTCACCCGGCTTACAAGCCCGCAGTAACACAACAGCAGCCGAGCGGACTGAAATGTAATTTTCCATGTCTTTTTATGCAGTTCATCTCAGAACGTGCGATAATGACTTTGTGAATGTCTTTCGCAATAATGAACCGGAGTAATTCAGGCCTAGAATGTTGAGTACTATAATTGCTATATAATCACAAAACACAGTGTTCAAGGTATTCTTTAAAAGTGGACCATCGCTCTCAGTTAATTATTTAAAAAATGCTGAAAATATTTCAATGTCTAATTGCATAGAAACAATTATGCAATTATGCATATTTACCACTGTGGAACATTACTGAAATTCCTTTCGCTGCTCGCCTCATTAAAAGCATCAGTTTTCAAAAACAGTCCTAGTTTTGAATGGCACCCATCTGTACACAGAGTTTCATCTAGTCATTTTTTTGTTTTTTTTTCTTCCGAGGATGGAATGGACCTTGAAAAAGAAATTGTAAAAGAATTTTTACTTAAAATTAATTACTATACCATATTTATTCATATTTAGCATTTCCTGAAGACTTGCATCTGGATGAAATAAGAACACAGTGAACAGCCCATTTATACATGCCTATAAGGCTAGTATTCATCTGCACAATAATGACTATGTATTTATTACAGATTTCATAAAACTGAAGCCCAGCATGCATTTTCGTGACTTATAATGTAAAACTGTAATTCTCCTGCATGCACACACACGGGCACAGATATTAACAAATAGGCCAAATTAGTTCCTCAATATAAATATCACATTGCACAACGATGCTGCAAAGTGGACCACAAACACCCACCCCCCCCCCCCCCTTTATTGGCAAAGGCCTATCATGTTTATTTCATGCCTCTTTAAAGCAGCAGCAATGGGTGCAGCGAATGTAGCTAATAATACTGAACTCAAACCTGTGTCCAGCAGCCTTGCTCTCTTACACCAGCCCAGCGGAAACTCTCCGGAATCAATTTCTGTTCACCAGTGAAGGGGATTGATTTACAGGGGCTGTCAAAGCAGCCTTTGCCACCTGCCTGACGCATTAAGATAATGTCTGCCGTTTGCAGCGTTTAAGCTCGATTCCAGTTGGATTTCTGATGTTTCTGTGAATTACAGTATCAATGTGCACTTTCAAAAAACTGAGAACTATATGCATTTTACAACACAGCTGACAGGACCTTAACTTTGAATACACACAGACATAAAACCATTATACATATACACACACAGTCTGTAAAGAGACAGACCTATCTAAAGTTAATATTATTTCTGGCTGTATAATTACATTTGAATATAAATGCCAATATAGACAAAAAAAACCTTGAGTATTGTATCTCAGACTTAAAAACTTAACTTAGTCACATACTGACTGGGTCACAAAAAAATTAAGCATGAATGTTATGCAAGAGGACCATGTAAATCTAACTCCATTAGGTGCTTTTAAGTCTCTCATAATGGTCAATAAATTGTTTTTCACAAGCAACCATCAGCCTCTCTCACCAGGGTGCTAATGCTCCTACAGTCATTTCTGTGTTAGTGAAAACTATTCTGTTTGCTTCTCCTGTTCACAGCATCTTCACCTCTGCCTAGACACTGTTTTGTAAAATAATGATGTCATTCTATGGGATATCCAATAAGAATATGTTTAGCTTCCTTCATGACACATGACATAAGATATGAGTCTTAAGAGCAAAGGAGAATGGAGTAGCAGTATGTATTGTATATATATATATATATATATATATATATATACACACACACACACACACATACACACACACACATATATACACAAAAACACACATGAATGTTACATTTAGCAGACACATTTATCCAATGTGACGTGCAGTTGAGAAAGCAGGAACAGTCTGTCCCTGAGGCATCTGAGAGTTAAGGGCCTTGCCCCAGAATCCCAATGGTGAAATGATGCTGCCGACCATGGGATTTGAACCTACGACCTTCCAAATCAGGAGCATACAGTCTTAATCCACAGAGCTACACACTGCACTAATGTTACACCTACTGATAATGCAGGGGGTCTAACATTCCTCGCTGTGGACCTTTATGGACTATGGTCTGCCTTTTGGGATTTTGGGACACTGTATGTAGAGTCCCTGCCAACATGCCGGCAGAGGTGGGAGTGACAGGACGGGGGGAGCCATTTCTCACAGGTGTCCAGTGTACGCATCAGTGGCAGCACACCATCAGCATCTCCATTATGACCGAGACAGCTGGTCCACTGAGAGACTCCAATGCAGGCAGTGTCTGACCCAGAGACCCCACAATAATGCAGGATCTTCAAAGTGTCCGCCTGTCAAAATATCTCCCTTCCAAGAAATAGGAGAAACTTGATTTCATGGGATGACAAAATTGAGGTCTTGACGTGCGTGGTGCAAACCCCCCCCCCCCCCCAGTGCCTCCCTGGTGCCCTGTTGTTCCTCAGCAGGAGACATTATTTAATGGGTACAGTGGATCCTGTGCCTGACAGAGCAAACAACCCAGTCACAGGACATAAATACCAGCGAAGAAAACGAGTTTGACTTCCTATCACATCCCAAAGCCATCCTATGACATCACACATCCGCATCCTTTGCTATTTAATACGCATTCTTTGGTCACCACGTGCACCGTCGCTAGCATTCTTTGATTATGCCATTTACTTCAACTGCATGTACTCTTCATCTAATTTCGCATTTACAAATAAAAGTTCCTAAAAACAGGCGTGAAATGCCACTTTACGCAAGATAAAACTTTACACCCACTAAACAAAGGCTAAAGACCAGTTTTGCACTGACCGCGCTTTCTTTGAAAGTCCAACACACACTAAAAATTCAAAACACGTTTGCAAAGCATATCCCCTGATCAAGCTGCGTTAGGAACTACGGTGGATTTGAAGAATTTATATTAAATCATCCTGTTATATATCAATCCATACATGCCCCTCAAAGTTGATTCATTTATAAATATTTATATTTACACAGAGTCCTGTAACTAGAGCATTATTACAGGGTTCTGCTGTGGCAAAGTTCAAAAGCGCTCAAGAAAATAAAGAAATAAAAAGTACAAAGGCTGGGAGGTCCAGAGCAGTAGCTGCCCACAAAATCAGCATATTGATGTATGAGGCTTAAGCAACTGCAGCCCTGAGCGGCTCCAGAACAGCGATGTTACACTGCATCGGAGAAGCGCCCGGCTCTGGCGGCCATGCTAACAATGCGCCAGCCTTCAGCGGCAGCGCTGGCGTTTATTGCCGAGAAGGCAGACGGGATACGGTGCCCGAGAGCCAGAAGAGGCCGCGTTTGAATGCAGGCCGCAAATTATAAACCGTTCCAGCAAATGAAGTGACTGAGTGCTTTTGTCTCAGAGACATACATCTTCCTATTGCGAGCAGGAAAAAAAAAAGCCGTAGCATGCTAACCGCTACTGTTGCCATGCAGCCCTAGGAAAGGAAGTCATTGAAGCATGGACTTCCTGCTCCAGGCTGTGGCCAAGAACTGGGGTTTATAGTGGTTTCAGGAACTGAGTCATCTAATGATTCACGGATTAGATATTGCTTTTCATGTGTCTCTGGTCATGGGATTGCTTGCTCAGTCTAAACAACTGTTGAGGGGAAAAACACACACAAAATAAATTGAGCAAAAAGGAGAAAGAAAAAAGTTACAACAATATTCCGATGCCCAAATCATTGCTTTTCTCATAAGAGGTCATTACGAAACCATTTGTATCTATATTATTTCTCCCTGGGAAATAGATCGAGGCTGACATATGGTTTAGATTATGAAGACATTACATAGAAGTGCTGAAGCGGTGGTTTGTGTTACTGTAGGAGAGTCGCATTGAAAACATCACAGCAAAATATCTTTCTTAAGGCTTATGATTCATCATGGAGACAGAGATACTTAAAAAAATATATATTTGCTCAGCTGGACTAATTTTTCGCAAAACAAAGTAGCTCTATGTATTTTTTACAGTATTAAAAGCGTAATTACTGACTGTAGAAACACGAGCTGGTTCACGAAAAGACTCAAAACACAAGAGTAAAACGTCACCATCGGAAGATTGTTAACTATTTGCGACAGTCCTCTGCATAAGCAGCTTAACACACCATCGAGCTGGCTTACCGCCATGTCTCCTTTAACAAGAAGGTAAAGGCCTTTTATATAGACCATGGGCCAATAGCCACTCAGTCAGCTGATAATGACTGTAAAAGGACCATCCATCGCTTTTAATGAGCTAACAAAGAAAATCGCCAGATGCTAAATGATAAGCTATAAACAAAAATACACTATTCTCTACTGGCATTTTCTTGTAAATTAATCAGTTACCCACCCACACACCTTCCATTTTACCATAACGGCGTACCCAATGCCGATTCATGGTCTAGCATACAATTATGTAAAAACAAAACTTGCATGGTATGAAAGGAACCCAACACCAGACACAAACACGCACCTGGGCAGTCTCGCCCGCGATTACGCTTCCTTTGAAACGAAAGCGGCCCTCACAAAGGCAGGCGGGCAGGCGGGCAAGGCGGGCAGGCGGGCAGGCGGGCAGGCGGGCAAGGCGGGCAGGCGGGCAAGGCGGGCAAGGCGGGCAGGCGGGCAAGGCGGGCAAGGCGGGCAGGCGGGCAGGCGGGCAAGGCGGGCAGGCGGGCAAGGCGGGCAGGCGGGCAAGGCCAAAGTGCACTCGCAGCCCAGCAGCCGCCCCGTGGCGCCGCTCTGGAGGCAGATTCACCTCGGTGACGTCAGTGGCCCCCAGCCAGCCTCTCCGTTTTGGTGGCACTCTCCGTTTGCCCGTCTGAAGCCTCCCTCTAACTGCAGTGCGGCAGACCGTGCTCAAAAATTCCCTTTGTGGCACAAAGTTTACCTCTGTGCACATTGGGCCAAATAATAGACTTTTTTTCCAAAGGCTCTGAGGGCACACAGACGACTACCCCTTTAAAAGTAAAACTGTACCTTTACTCCACTAGAATTCAGCCCATTATCCTACTATAACAAGGCCCCTTGCAAATTAAATTATAAATCACTTTCCCCTGTCCCCAGCTTTCTGTTTCCAGTCTTTGGAAATCTAGTATTTGTCTTACCTCCATCAGATACAGGAATTCAACTTCAATTCCCATGAGAGATTCTTAAGGTCCTCGTAAAGCAGAGAGGAGAAATATTATTGATGCACAGGTAATTGTGCCTTTTATCAATTTTACCCTGCTTTCAACAGCTGTTTATTTCTTACGAAGCACTTAAAATCAAGAGCTAGGCAAAAATGACCCCATCAAAACAAAATGCCCCTCCAGTACTTGCAGTCACCTTAACTTATTTTGCTCCCGTATCGTAATTACAGCTATATTTAATGCACAAAAGCCCTGAAGAGCTTGACAAACATCCCATACTTTCCATAACTTTTGGGGGCCTTTTCCACCCCTCCCCCCTCCAAGATAATGGCTAAATCCCAGCCACGGATAAGATTTTCATTAATAACGGAAAAAAAATTGTTCTGTGCAAAATAAAAAGGCAGCCGTTGCTCGTTTGAGCTGGATGCATCCCCCGTGGGATATTCAAGCGCACGGCCTACCGTGACTGCACAGAGGGCGACACCAGGCAGAGGGCGTCGGATGGCGCCGGAGGTGCCAGCGTGCGGCTTGTTCGCATCCAGCCGGGCCTAGCTGAGCTATGCCCGTCTGAGGGCGCGTGGAAATTATAAACCCATCCCACATCTGCGGTCCTCCTGGCGGGAGGATGCCACGGATCGATGGAGACTAAAATCTAGGTTATCTGGAAACCTGCTCTATTCCACCCTCCTTCAAATTACATTTTACACTGATTAGGGAAGATTTCCTTTTGCTTTTCGTTTTGCTTTATATGGTAGATCCTGCGTGACGACGGTGCGTATTCCACTGTTATTATAATTGTGTTTCAGTCGTGCAGCGTAAATTACATTTTATTTTAAAATGAGTATGACATTCCAGACCAACAACACGGCAGCATTATCACAAGGACCGGCTGAGCCTTTTTTCCACACCTGCCTCACAGTTAGTTCCCTAGACTGCTGGCTTATATCTTTAAAGCAAAAGGTCCAGATTATAGTCAATGAAATGATGACATGACGACTTTTTACTGCAATTTAAGTACCTAAAGTTAATGAGGGGAGGTTGCATTAAATTCCTCACAGCAGATGACAGCACAAGGAGGGTCCCAAGATCTAGCATACAAAGAAGTGGCTGTAGAGTCAGGAAATACCCAGCCCCATTGACTGGTTAGGATGCAGTGAGTATTTAAACATCAGCCTTTCAGCAATATGCCGACAATAAACAATGAAAAGCAATGCAGAATGCTTGGTTCCCGACTTGATTCAGACAAATCAGTACCGCTGAACTGATACATTCTGACACCTATTAGTAAAAAAGCACTAGTAAAGTATGCAATCAGTAAGAAACATCAGATGAGAACCAGCAGCAACAGCATATAGTAAGGAGAAGAGCAGTCTTATGACACAGCAGGGTACGTTAAATGTGCAGCTGTTATGGTTTGCAGAAAGCACCAATAAAATACTACCACCAATGGTGTATCAATAGATCATATAGAAGATTGACACTATGCTCAAAATCAGCTGATGATGTGTTAGCATTCCATGTTCCACTATTATTCTGAGCAGTCTGTGGAAACATCTGTCTGGACATGCCAATACTTTGCAGTGAATGGGGACAAGGTAGGATTACTAACCACTCAACCTGTCCTTTCAAATAGGAACAGACTGCCTATTATAATCATTTCAAAATCAATAATGTTGTTTTTAACGCTGACACTTCATTGTATAAACAAAAACAAATTAAATGCAATATAATATACAAGAGAAACAAAAGAACATTTTATATAAAGGATACTGTTTTTCATTTATTTTAATATTTCACACCGACGTCAGGGACAAATTGAAATCAGGAATCAAGATTTACCTTGAAATATTCCAAACATAAAATGAAAAGATAAAGCACACAAGGGGCTTCAACATTATCAGTGTCTGAGAATAATTCTAAATGAAGATTCTATGATTTTAATGGTGCACTTTAGGACTTTAAACTTCCTGCATTTATTCATTTTGAATGTTGCAGGGGAAGAAGAGACAACGGGTCTTTTCGTCAATCGTACGTCAGCCTTTGCCTGTTAAATTGACTGGCACAGAAAAATCCCCCCATGTTTGCCTGAAACACAAACTTTTAACAAGCGGCATGGAGACTAATCGATTATCTGCTGCATATTTTCCCAAATTTCCCTCCAAAATGCATCTCACAAGCTGTTGAGCATCACAGCCGGGGGGGCAGGAAAAATTCCAACGTCACTCCACTACAAGTGAAATAAGACCGAACGGAATCCAGCAGCAGCCGGAGATTCCTGCATAGAAACAAAAAAGGCTTCTTTCTCCCTCCACAAAGGCGCTTAAGCAGTTGGTGACTCAAATATGAAGCATATTAAAATGCTATTGATAAGCTAAATTAACAGATAGCTTATCTGAAGCATACACAAACCATATGGTGACACCGCCTTCGCCGCCTGTTGCAGGCATAACAAAAGCCCGGCCCAGACAGGCACAGCTAGACAAACGGTCGTTAGCCCGAATTTTCAGGACAGCGAGTCGCTAGAGCAAATGCTCATATTTGCATTTTTTTTTTTCCCTACAGGTGCAGAGAAAGGACCGTGCCAGATGTCAGCCTGAAAAGGGAGCACGTCCTTCTGAGACTCCAGAAACTGCACAGTCGCAGCCTCAACAGGAGCAAAGAGGAGTTTTCCTCTCCTCCCCCACCACCCCACAATTCTCCATTCCCAGAAGTAACCCAATCCACAGGGCATCCAAGCAAAATAACTTTTTTTTTTCTCATTTCATAACTAAGGTTACTGCATTCTCTTAGCCAACTTTCTCAAAAACAAAAAAAAAATCACTTCCTTTGACTAAATAGTGCAAACAATAAGTCAACAAAGAAATGTTCTAAAAATAAAAGTGTTAGTTTAAAACTGACATATTAAATTGCATCGATTGTGTGTGATGTAGTGTACAATATCCACTACTGTTACAAATGAACTGTGGATATCACAAGATGCATTCACCTTTACCATTAACTCCAGTAAAGAAAATCAATGCATCAGCCACTGATAAACCATGAGTAAGGGCATGAGAATAAACACAACATTGTAATACTGTGCTGCTAAAGTAATTTACCCAAATTACAGCTACAGCTAGAAACTTTAACACACTCAGAAACTTTTGCTGCAAAAACTAATTAGTTGCTTAAAAATAATTACTTTAATGTACTTAGAATGGCTTAAGAATTCTGTGGAAGTAAACTAGAAAACCTAATTCAGTCAAATACTGCGCATAGCAAAACAGGAGATGAAAAGCTCTGGTTTTAGCCACCATTAGTTTACTCATTAGTGATCTGAGGAAGAGGTCACAAAGACCCCTAAGATCTGCTCAGACATGTGGCAATAACCTGTATTGGGCTTTTTTTTTTTTTTTATCGGGATCCCTTTTGCCCTCACATAAATATTTTGCCCAGTGAAAGGAGGATTTTCTTACACTGGTCCCATGAGTGTGAAAGCGATCTCTGCTCTTTTGTGTGAACACTCCACAAAATTTAACTGTTCAAAACACACACACACACACAATAATTGAGGAGGAAGCCTAAATCTAGCATGAGCATTGCTTGGAGTCTAATTTTATGCAACCTAAAAGATTTTTTAATACATATATACAATTTGGGCTGAAAACACAAAAGCAGCTCCTGGTTCTGAATACTATGAGTATTATTGAATAAATCACAATTTTATTTGCTCCATTGAAATTTCAGATAAAAATCCTGATTCAGCTGTATGATATATGTGCAATAAATAAAATAAAAAAACAACCTCTTGGTTTCAATCATTTTAATTCTGTTCAAAATTATTTTCAAATGTAATTTCCTTATTGAAGACTTGGACATTCTTTACTTTGTGTTCCATTGCACCAAGTAAAGCTTAAATACTTTGGATGACTGGATCAACTGACTTTTTCCAAACTAAACAAGCAAACAGATACATGAGCAGCTAACTGCTAGCATGAAAATACACTGGAAGGAGTCCATTTCATTTTCCGATTACATTTCCAGAATTCACATGTAAATCTGAGACCACAATACATTTGCAAGGATGTTTAAACAGGTCGGGTTACAAATGACTGCAAAAATATGCAGCATCCCAGAAGATGCACAGAAAGAAATCCCAAACTATGCACTGGGGCAGAAACTTGTTCAAAAAAAACGAATAATAAAACATGATTTAATGTCATGACTACAGGATGGCCAGTGGCTCTGTCAATCATTATGGCCTTTGTTTTCATCTTTTCATCTTTTAATAACTCCCCCGTCTCGGGAGTTTTGAAGGGGGAGTCGGGCTGCGGGTTCGAGGAAGACAATGTCCTATTCTTGCAGTTGAAAATGCAATGCAGGCTGGGGTCCAACAGGTCCAGTGATTGCATAAGCCCAAACAAAGCAACTATTGCTGCCCCTGGCATTTTCTCCCCCTCGGCAAACAGATTTACCTCTCATCATCATGACATGTCAGGGGTTAAGTCTCTTAGAAGTCAATATGTTTACTGTAGTAAAAGATAATGGCCCAGTTAGGGGAATCAACAAACAGCAAACTGTCTCCACTGTTCCTTTCTTTAAAAGAAGGCCCTAGCTGGAATCCAGCAGGTCTTTCCCAAATCGCACAAATGTGCAACTTGAGATAAATTCCACTTCAGAGCAGCAGAAGTTATTTATAAGGCATACCACATACTCAGGCAAACGTGGGGCATCTCATTTATGACGAATGCACGCGCACAAAAAGAAATGTTTCCAAACAAAAATATAAATCTCCTTCTTGGATTTGACAATAGAAAAAGTATTCCGTAAAATGGCTGCACACTGAAGGCCTAAACTATTATTTTAAAAGTTACAAGAACTTCATAGCATACCAAAACGAGTTTCCGCTCCATATAAAACTACCGCTCGTTGTTTTAGCATGAAAATAATTTTCCTTTGGTTCAATTTGTTGCTCTGGTTCTCCAAAGGACAGCGTGGGCCTAGTGATAGTCTATTTCCCCGTCGCTAATTTTCAAATCACTAATACGGGTTTCAAACAAAGCATCTTAGAAATGATCTCAAACAAATAACACGACCGGTGTTAATATTCCTGGAGAACAAACAGCGCGGCTTTCCGCCTGTACCAGCAACCGCTCCTAAAAACTGCACTTCACCACCATCGGACTGTAATCAGGAGCAGAAAAAGGAATGAAAATGTGCACAGCCACAAAAAGATGAAAAGGACGACGTGCAATTTAGAAAGAATGGGAAACAGTGATTTTAAAAGGAGCCGGAATACAGCTCCACGGATGCACAAGCTTTACTATGAATACGCAAAAGAAATTTAAGATCCTGTTCAAAACTAATTAAGGAATCATGCAGATTGGGGAACTGGTCTATGTAAAATATCGGGGGTGAAAAACTAACTGCGACCGCAAAAACTGTAAGAGAAGTGCCCGGACTGGAGCAAGAACCAAGTCGTTACACTTTAGATAATTATTGACAGAATCATAGGCAGTTAGGGTACTTCTTTAAAAGGAAAAAAAAAAACATCCTAGTAGCCCTAATAAATAATTTACAAGATGATCTTACCAAATACGAACTTTCCCCCGTTAAAAAATATACTCTCAAGTAATTAACTGTGAAGTCACACCGTTTATGCTCTTTACGTGACACGACCATTTTGCGACTTGCGATTCCCTACAATATTACTTCGCTTCTTCATCCCTTCGCGTTTAAGGGTGTCGAATACCGTAATTGAAAATTGTCGACTTACTTAAAAAAAAAAACCTTGGTTTCGGGGAAAAAAAGCTAAATGGCGAGAGTTGTTAAAATACAATAAAGAATATCTCTTTTGTGTTAATCGTAAAACTCATCGGAAAATTAGACAGCAAGGCTCAAAAATGCGACGTGATTTTACACAAAGACAATCTGCGGAATGCCAAGAATTCAACATACAGCACGAGAGCGTGTGAGGGAAAAATAATAAAATATATATGTACACTTACTTAATTAAACCGATGGGTAAGGCTGGAGAAGCGCTGGATCTCGAAGGTGCAACAAGTCTTCTTGGAAAACAATGTTTCTGCTGACTTCCGAAAAGGATCCACTCCGATCTGCGACTCCCAGCTAAAACCACTGTGGGGAAAATAACAGAAACATTTCGAACCGTCATTATCCCCCCCAAAAGAAAAAAATCTAGTTTTTCCCTAAAACTGATCACAGACGTGCGATCTCATCCGACGGCTGCTTTCGGACTCTGTCTCCGGTCACGCCGGGAAAATAGCCGCAGCTCCGGCGAGCGCGAGATCGGACTTCTTTGCAGAAAAATGTGAAAAATGTCAAAGATTTTCGTGCTCATGTCAGACGAGCAGGACGCTGCGAGTCAGCGGACAAAGTGAAAGCACCCTGTTGCAACAGCGTCGAGAAAACAATGCGCATAAGCCGCTTCAAAACCACCCTCTACCACCAGGAACGTTTCATAATATATATTTCCGACTAAATTTGTGTACGGTTTGACCAGGAAAGGCGTAACGTAATGAAACGCAAAAGTGCCTGGTCACCTGCGACCATTTTACATACCCTCAACTAAATGCAAACTTACCTCAAATACCTTTGTTATTGTGACTGTTTTTTATTCGCCCTTTTTGTTTTCCTTTACTGAATAGACAGAGCTTTTTAATTTTGGTAAACTATGCAAAGTTTATTTGTCGCCTTTCTGGGGCCAGCCGTGTGAAATGTACGTGGAGTCGGCGCCGCGCGGACAGTGATGCGAAGAATGTCCGGAATGAGATGAGGAATGAAATGAACGCGAGGAGCGAGTTTGTGCCGGGGCGGAGCGACGGTGGCGTCATCCCGAAAAGCCCCACGGCCAGCCTGGGAAGGAGGGATCACATCCGCCAGCGTGACCTCACGGCGCTCCCAGCTCCGCACGGGAAGCGCATGTTCCGCAAGGGAACGTAGCAAACAAGGCCTGTTGAGTAGGCCTTAATAATAACAATAAAAACCTTCTTAAGTATGTTTTTAGATGGTATAAATATCCTCACAATTTAGAAACATTGGGGAAACACTGATTAAAATGGGCTAGAAACGCGAATACAGCTCCACAGAAACATCCACGACTTTTACTTTGATTAAGCAATGTATTTGTGAATGTCATTAACATGACTAGATCACTGTGTCTGGCGTTTCTACCTGTTGCGTGTTCATTACATTCTCATTATAATAATAATAATAATGCAAGATTTTTTAAAAATTAATTTAGATACACAGCAACTGGAAAAAGTGCAAAACCAGATTTATGCTTTTATGTGCCAAGTGTCATATAGTCTCATGTCATCTAGTAACCAGTTTCTCCAGCAATATTTGGGTTTGAGGGCCTTCCTCAAGGGCCCAATGGTGATATGGTTATTCTGTCAACATGGGATATGACCTCACAACCATCACGTGATTGACATGATTATTCTGTCAACCGTAGGATATGACTTTACAACCATGATATGATTGACTTGATTATTCTGTCAACCATGGGATATGACCCCACAACCATCATGTGACTGACATGATTATTCTGTGAACCATGGGATATAACCTCACAACCATCACACGATTGACATGAACATTCTGTCAGCCATGGGATATGACCCCACAACCATCACGTGACTGACATGGTTATTCTGTCATCCATAGGATATGACTCGACAACCATCACATGATTGACATGATTATTGTCAACCATGAGATATGACCCCACAGCCATCATGTAACTGACATGGTTATTCTGTCATCCATACGATATGACTCCACAACCATCACATGATTGACTTGATTATTCTGTCAACTTTTGGATATGACCCCACAACCTTCCAGACATCCCTCACCCCAGAGCTACAGACCACACTGATTTCTTTAGCTGTTAAAACTTAATACCACATTACAGAAAGTTAAGTTAATTATATTTTGCAGTTAATGTCTGATTCAAATTATCTGGTACTATTAACCAGTATGCTATCAATTTAGCAGTAGGAAGATGCTGTTAGCTGGCAGGCAACATTAATTAAAAAGATACATTTTCAGTGACTCTAAGTGCTGAATATGTGACAAATTATGGCCTGTTTAATGTGATATTTACACAGTTTGTGATATATTATTATAAACAGAAACTGATGCATAAGGTCTTTGATGTTAATTACCAAGGGATCCTAGGATAGAAGTAATTAAATGAAAAATGTGGCTTCATCAAATGCCACACATTTTTGCTTTTATTGGAAAATGGTTGCATCAACTATAAACTTCATACATTTATTCAAAGAGGAGACTGTTTATTATGATATATGCAAATAAAAATGTAAACAAGTACATCTCCCCCAGAACCTTTGCCTTGATATGGATGCACCTATGAAAAAAATATAATGCATAGAGGGAATGTAGGAAAAGTTTTATATTGGATTGAGACTTTATTTTGAGTAATTTAGATGGAATACATTTGTCACAAATGATACAAATATTACAGCTATTAAACGGAGAATAACAGACCTGATTTAATGTGACTAAGACGGACAATGATGCTTAACAATGTGGCTAACTAAGAGTAACAATAAGGTGTAATAATGTGGTTAAGACTGAAGATAAGGCTTAATAAGGTAGCTAAGACTGATGATAAGGCATAATAGCATGACTAAGACTAACGATAATGCTTAATAACATGGCTAAGACTAACAATAAAGTGTAATAATGTAGCTAACTAAGACTGATCGTAAGGCTTAATAACATGGCTAACTACGACTGATCGTAAGGCTTAATAACATGGCTAACTAAGACTGAAAGTAAGGCTAAATAACGTGGCTAACTAAGACTGACAGTAAGGCTAAATAACGTGGCTAACTAAGACTGCTAATAAGGGATAATCAGATGGATAGGTAAAACTGATGCTAAGGCTGAATCTAAACTTTAAGGTAAGCCTGAACCTGAAACAGCTGAAAGAGTTGGGAAGTCCTTGGTGGGCAGAGCAGGAGCTACAGTACAGCAAGTGAAACATAATGAAAATGAAGGACCTGGAATCAGCAGGCCATGAGCAGTGGATAGCAGAGCCCCGCTGAAACACCAGCATAGAGATCACACCGCTGAGGGCTTGGTCAGAACCTGGTAGAGGACTGACTGGGTCAGCATGTCCTATCTTGTCTGAGCAAGCCAGACATGTGGATGCATTATTATTCTGACACCAACAGTTCTGAATGAAAGGGGTCTATGAAGAAAAGAAGCTGACTTTTATTGAAGACATCAATCAGCACCGTTTGTTATATGCAACCGTGCATGAAGACCATACAGAGCCCAGGCTGAAGATATCTATTCTGGTAAAATTATCTCACAGCTCTGAGTTTGCAGTGTACTTTAAAGCATTATTTAAAACTTGTTCATCATTTTCTGAATATGAACCTTGCCATAAAAGGACAATAGTTTCACAATAAACAATTATCGATAAAAAAAAAAAAATTCTTATTTTTAAATCCTTTAAATCAAAAGACATGGCTCTTCCTGAAACGTGTTACCCACAATAACGCACAAGATGCAAACAGAAGATTACATATAAAGATCTCCATATTGTAAGTACCTGTCTTCATGGGTGGAGTCTGTGTCTGTAATACCAAACCATTAGTGATCAAAAGGCTAACTTATCTATGCAGAGACATCCCGGGCGGAGAGGTCTGTTCCTCCTTTGACATGCACAGTAGCAGTGCTGCAGCACCTGGGCACTGAGGCTGGCTTATTTACATGTGCATCTTTTCAGCTGAGAGCATTGCACAAGCCCTCGGTTAAACATTATCCCAGCGTATCCAGGGAGGCCGCGGGCAGATACTTGCTTAACACCGTTGCATAAAGTGCTTCATGGTCACGCAGCTGAGGGTAGTGTACGTTTGGAAGCAGCATTTGTGAAAGGGTCTCTTTTATCTCATTACCTAGGAGATGAATAACTGTCCAGATCGCATATGGTGTGGGCCGTTCGAAAGTGTTTCAGTGTTTGTTTACACATCAGCAGGTACATTTTTTCAGGGAAACCTTATCGTCCAAAATTCAGATCCACATAAATTTCTAAATACAGTACATTGAGTTATAGTCATGCCTCAATACTGTGACCTGTTTTTACTTTGTCATAAAAATATGCCAGAGGGTTTTAATGCTAAAATACAATATAATCAGACACTTATTTTGAGATGGTGTTTGGTGAATGTATCTGTTTCGTTCCAGTTGGAAGATTGAAATGAAATCGCACAA
The DNA here is from genome assembly GCA_026784285.1 of Stomatorhinus walkeri. Classification (NCBI taxonomy): domain Eukaryota; kingdom Metazoa; phylum Chordata; class Actinopteri; order Osteoglossiformes; family Mormyridae; genus Stomatorhinus; species Stomatorhinus walkeri. The sequence goes on from JAODUD010000008.1 coordinate 15,596,704, forward strand.
AGAAGGCTTCAAGAGCTTGTCAAAGTTTTGTAGAGAAGACAGTTACTCGGGGGAGCACTAACAGATTGTCTGTTCAGAAGCCTGGAGAAAATGCATATTTACGAAATGAGGAAACAGACTTGTAATGAGAAAAGGATCGGCCCACTTCAATAGCCGAACAGCGACCTGGGTAAATACCAAGCCCATATTGAGAAAGAGGCACAGGCTGATTTTTGCCAGATGCTTGCTGTGCAAACTGAGCTCAATTTGTACAATAAATAGATTAAATTTAATGAACATAATTGGATAAACCCTAATAAGAAAATAAGAAAAGTACATACACAAATACCATTTGTATACACAGGGTGTCTAGATTTAACATAATCTGCCGGACAGCAATAAAAAGACATTGTTTTGGTAGTCGTATTTACCTGTAATTGTACCCTTTTCGCACATCCAATATTAAAATGTTTCGAATTGGAATTAATATTTGAGTAGTGTGATCTGATGAAATAAACAGAAACAGCTATTATGGTGAGACTGTTTTTTCTTTATCTTTGCTGCAGAGTAACAAACTCCGGCGAGCTGAAACATCTGCGACTGGTAAGGACTCGCAGCGCTTCAAGTGTTTACCAAAAAACGGCCTCTCTCAGGTTTCACCTTCCGGGTCCAATTTACACCCCGGCACTTTGCTTTTAAACAGTTTTACAGCTGTGTGGGATTGTGTCCCGCCATAAGACAGTGCCCTAGGGTGTGGGAGTATCTATCTCCACCCCAGCCAAGGGTGATAAAACAGGGTGGCCTCACATCTCATATGCAAGCTTGTGTGTGTGTGTGTGTGTCTGTGTGTGGGTTGGTTGGCTGGGGGGAGGAGCAACGGACCCCATACACTTCTGTCAGCCGCTTGGGGTGTGGTCCCGCACTGTTTCCCGCCTGACATTTTCTCATCGAGCATTGATAATGTATTCTTTCAGCAGCACTGATTCAATCATCCTGTATTGAAAAAAAACAGCAGATAAAGAGACTAAGCTTCCAATGGGGAATAGACACACCCTTTGAAAAAAAAGGTGTGCATTTTTAGCGATCAGTTTAAAACGACTCTGCTCCCGGAGGTTTAGTTTCTGTCTTGAGCCCAAAATAAACATATTTTACCTCAAAACATGGGAAGAGCTGACGTATGGATGGGGAGACCTTCCCAGGCACTGAGGCTTCCCTCTGGCCCCATCATCAGCTGTGTTATCTGACGGCCCTGGCTAACGTCCCACAGGCCCTCTGTGGCTGGGCTTTGAAGATTAGCGTGAGTTGACCCCTCTGCTCCAGGGGGCTGGAGAGGTAAATTGGCCTGGTTTAGTTCACTTGACTGCTGCCCAGCGACCTCTCTCCTAATCCGCTGCCAGCGAGGCCAGGTGCAGGGAATTGCTGTCCGCCTGTTCAGCCCAGTTCACGCAACGCTTGGGTAAGATAAAGAGTAGGGAGTTTACTGTACCGTGAGGCAAATGAAC
>JAODUD010000008.1:15598247-15619052 GCA_026784285.1 Stomatorhinus walkeri
GATAGATAGATAGATAGATAGATAGATAAGGTAGGGGGTTTACTGTACTGTAAGGCTGATGAACGAATGAATGGATGAATGATAGATCGATAGCTTACATGAAGTAAGTATACTTCCTCAGAACTATCTTTTTAATAACATAATCGCGCTATGTTTGAGAAAAGGAAGACATAAAAACATACAATAATCAACCCAACAGTTAGGAGGCTTTTCCTGTAAAGAAAAAACAAGCAAATGAACACAAATGAAAACAAAGGAATTTGCTGAGCTGCGGGAAGCCAGGCCATCAGGGAAGTTTCTGAATACATGCCTTTCTACTAATTAGTTTGTGATAACCACCGATGGCAAACTGTAATTAAACCAATTCTCCTGCCAGAGTTCCTGTATCTACTTTCATCATTAATATTCCACCTAATCAACGCGAAACGTATCCTCAAATGTTCCTAAAAAAAAAACTGACATATCGATAATGTGCTTTCATGAGACGAGAGGCGCTATGGTGTAACCCTGCCTGGGCCCTCTCAGTCACATGACCGTATCCAAGAAGAGCAGTTGGAAGATGGATCACAAATATTTATAAATAAACACAAGATCAGCTCACATTTGACAGCACCCTGTTCCGCTTTAATTCATAAGCGTCAGCACCTTTTGAAATGTTTAATATGACTACGATGACACTCAGCGTACAGCTCATCCAAGACAATCTGTGAAAAAAACCCTTTACTCTATTCTCTACTGTAATTCAACCGCCATATAACCTAATACATCCAAAGCCGCTTATTCAGCTTTACCTCAGAAGTGGTTTTGCTGTTGAATGAACTGCACTGATGGCTTAATCAGCAGGTAATAACATGTAATTGATTTGAACTACATTTCATAAAGGTGGCGGAATCTCAGATGGAAGCCAAAAATGATGGTGGTTGCCATCTTGTGGCCATAAATGAGCAACTGATTAACCGAAGCGGTATTACGGCGACATGTTTCGCCAGGGTTCGTATATGTAATCCTGGAAAGTTGGCCAATGTGTAGGTATTCATTTTCCCCGACTACCAAGGCACTCAAACAAGCATTATTTCCTTAATCAGTCTAATCTGGTCTTCTGAGGCTGTGTTTTGCTTTAAGAGGGAAACTACACAGGACCTTCAGGACTCTTCAGGGTGAGATCTGTGAATCACATTAAACTAACGCCCTCAATGGTTAGCCAGTCAATTACTTGAAACTCATTTGATTTACTTTTAATCCTTTCAGTCAGGAAATGCGCTTTGACATCTAGATCAAGCACCTGCATATTTTGGTAAGGATTGAAATTGAATCAGCATTTATTTTCAATAAATATCCCACATTCTATCTATATGGAAATTCATAAACATTCATTAACCCTCCATAAAACAATACTAGCTTCCTCATTTTAAGTGGCATGCTGGTAATACTTCACACCGACATTATTACAATTATCCATAATAGTTATGATTATTATATACTTTCGTTGGCCACTTTATTAGGCACACCTTGCCATTACCAGTTTGGACCCCTGTTGCCTTCATACCTGCCTTAATTCTTCATGGTATAGATTCAACACTGTGTTTGAAACATTCCACAGAAACTTCGCTCCATGTTGACATGACAGCATCATGCACTTGCCGTAGATTTGTCGACTGCACCTTCATGATGTGAATCTCCTATTCCACCACATCCCATAGGTACTTCATTGGATTGAGATCTGTTGACTGTGGATTTGAGTGCACTAAACTTTGTCATGTACAAGAAACTAGTCTGAGATGTTGAGAGCTTTGTGACGTGGCACATTACCTTGTTGGAAGTAGCTCTTAGAAGCTGGGAAGACTGTGGTCATTAAGGGATGGACATGGTCCGCAACAACACTCAGGTAGGCTGTGGCACATGAACGATGCTCAAATGGTGCAAGGGGACCCAATGGCTGCCAAGAAAACGTCCCCCACACCACTACACCACCACCAGCAGCTTGAATTGTTGAAACAATGCAGGGTGAATCCATGCTTTCATATTGTTTGAGCCAAATTCTGACCCCACCCTCTGAATGTTGCAGCTGAAATCGAGGCCGATCTGACCCAGCAATGTTTTTCCAGTCTTTCATTGTCCAGTTTTGTGGAACCCGCACCCACTGCAGCCTGTTTCCTGCTCATAGGTGACAGAAGTGGCAGTCTGCTGCTGTAGCCCATCTGCTTCAGGTTTGATGTGTTTGATGCTTTTCTGCGTACCTCTGCTGTACCGCCGAGAGGTTATTGTTACTGTTGCCTTTCGGTCAGCTTGAACCAGCCATTCTTCTCCGATCTTGGCCATCAGCAAGACATTTTCAGCCAGAAAACTGCCATTCACTGAATGTTTTTTTTTTTTTTCCGGCCCATTCTCTGTAAACCCTAGAGATGGTCATGCATGAAAATCCCAGATCTTCAGCAGTTTCTGAAATACTCATACCAGCCTATCGCACCAACAACCATACCACATTCAAAGTCACTTGTATCATCTTTCTTCCCCATCCTGGCGTTTCATATGAACATTAGCTCAAGCTCCTGAGCTGTATCTGCCTGACTTTATGCATTGTCCTGATGACATATGATTTACTGATTAGATAGTTGCTTCAGCAGGCAGTTGAACGGGTGTACATAATAATGTGGCCAGTGAGAGTAATAATGGATTGATGGATTGAGTATGATGCTACGTTTTGAAAATATTTCCACTAATACACATATCAATAGGTCTGACATTACCACAGAACATTTCAGCTTTGATGTCACACTTAGCTTTTGTCATGTGACATTTACCTTTTGCCTTATGCTTTATCTCCAGCTAGCAATAGTCCAGTCTGAATTTAACCTTCTACTGACAGTCCATAACGATGCAGCCCACCTTCAGGGATTGGGGCTGCAACGCTGCCCCCACCCTTCGTCTGTCAAGTTTGCATGTTTACCCACAACGATTAAACATGCAATTAGGTAAGTATGTGTTTGCCCTGTGATGGGCTGCCACCTCGTCCATCCTATCTCCTTCCATGTTCTCCATGACCTCATATTGGATAAGTGGCTGCATGTTACACGGAAGAATTCATAGGAATTTCCTAGTAATGGGAAATATTAAACAAGAGAATGTATGAGTGGATGCCATTTTTAATACTAGACAATGCACCATGCATATCTTTCTCAATAGCAATGAAAGTCATCCATTGGTATTGTCCATGCATGTACATATCTTATTCAAAGAGGAATGCAAGTCAAGGTAGCAAGTGGTGTTTTAATATATAAAACAGTTAGTTGTCTGAAAGCGTCCACACATCACGTGCATAATGAAGTTTGAAGTTAAAGATGCTTATTTCTTCATTTCTTCCATTTAATGTTTACCAAGACTTTGTCGCACCTTACAGTGACAACGCTACACCCACATGGACGGCACCCGATCACATGATGCTCCTGAAAAGGCTGCACAGGGCAACCGGAAGTCTTATAGATTATAATGAAGCTCAGTATAAGCGGTTACTCAGCTGTGATGCCAGTGTGAGCAGCAGGATGCTTTCAGGTTTGCCAGCAGTACACACAAACAAGGTGAAGCAGGAGCCACTGGGAACGCGCAGAATCCAGGCAGGTAAAGGGCGGAAGCGACTTTAGAAAGCCAGAGACGACCGTCAAGTTATGCAACAGTTTTTCATGAATCGTAGGGTGACATCAAATGACCTTCAAAAGGAACTAATTCTCCTAAGCAGTTTAAATTCAGTGTAACTGACAAAAGACTTGTGTTCAGATGTGCATAACTTGTTTCCCAAGGTCAAAAGCAAAGTACAGACTGTTTTACGTGGAATGTGCAGACGCAAAATAAATGTGTCTGCATATGTTAGTGTTTAGCAGGTTGGTACCATTTCATAATAAGACTACACTTATAAATGGTTTATGAAAGGTTTACAAACCAGTTATTAATTAGGCTGTAACACTTTGCAAATTATTAACAGACAATTGTAAACAAGTTACAACAGTTTTCATTTTATTACTGAGTGACTGAGTTATTACTGTATTATTCGTAAGTGGCAAAAGGGAGCCTTATTGCAAAGTGGTACCGGCAAGCTGAATTAAACAGATCATTACCAAGTCTTGTAGACCCAAGCATTTTATCTACATATACTGAGTATAACTACATATTAACAAATTAAAGAAGTACGTATTTTGAAATTCACGTGTGTTCGTGACCAGCACAGACATTCCACAAGAAGTGTGACTGTGTCAAAAAGAATATATATATATATATATATATAAACATTCTTTTTATCTCCAATTTTGCACACAATGAATAATTAAAGCAAGATCAAAGTCCAGCTACCGGAGAGATACGCAGGCTCAGTAATGTAGAATACAAACTTGCTTTTACAAAGAGAATTTGTTTCAGAAAGTATGGTTCCTGGCCAGGACACCAAATAAGAATTTGTACCACTTGTAGAAAAAGGATCAATCTGTCTACAAGATTATAAAGCAATCCAGATTAAGATTCTTCTACAAACACTACTAATGTTTAGCATATATAATCAATAATTTTAAGCCAGTTAACTGCAAATATAATAATTTTTGTTTAATGCTGAGTGAAATTTTTTTCCAATACCAAGGCTATGATTTTAACTGAATAACCTTAATATGATTTTCAGTGACTGAGCATTCAAAACTGCCTGCGCATATTCTGAGGGAATTCAGGCTGAAATTGGGGAGCACATAAATAGAATGTAGCTTTTTCATTTGTGATGTAATTGAAGAGAATGGACCTTTAAAGGGGAGCATTCAGGAATATACTATGCATCTGCTTCCATTCAGAAGTGTTTCTACATCAGTCGTAAGGCCTTTACTTTCAACATCTATTTCAGAGAGAGAATGGTGAGAATTTGCTGCTGGGAGCAGGAAAAAAAAAACACTAATGGAATACTGGCTTGTGCAATGCACACAGCTGCAGAACAAAGAATGTCGAAACACCCAGAATCTTCAAAACAGACCCTTGGATCACATCCTCACGATTATTGCTTAATTGAGACAATACCGTTTATAATGAAGAGAAATATAAGAAATACTGACTGAAAGAGCCCAACAGCCGACACGGGAAATTTCTTTCTCTAGCTAGAAATTTCTATTGGCATTTTCATTTCATTCAGTTTTAAACAAAACATCACATGATAAATTTTGATTTTAAATAATTTTTTCCTGAGAATTATATGAATGTATTTTATAGGCACGTATCACAAAGCGCTTTCAGGCTGTACAGTTGTTTACAGCAAATTCCCCCCACAAATAACTATTAGCCATAATTACATTTATAAAATGATGACACACTGACCTGGATACACCAGTTTGAATTAGAAGCAAAATCTAAATAAACTGATTGATACTTTCAACAAGCAGCCAAAACAAGCACAACAAGCACATATAGCTCATAACATACATACTAGAACAGGGGTGGCCAATCTTATCCGCAAAGGGCCGCTGTGTGTGCGGGTTTTGCTGCAGTTCCCTAATTAGATTACTAATTAGAGGACTGGTTGGCTGAAGAGTCCTCACACCTGGGTTTGAACAGCTGACCTAAAGGTTACCCCAAAAATCTGCATAGACACCGGCCCTTTGCATATAAGATTGGCCACCCCTGCACTAGAACAAACCAAATACATGTTGAAGGAGAAAGTGACAGTATTGACAGCTTAGAGCAGGGTTCTGCGGAGGGATCTAGACTACAAATCCAGGCCTTGTTTTCAGTTCTCCCAGGTGGTTAGTTTAATAATTACTGATTCTGATTGGCCAGAGGCTTCACACCTGACTGACAGGTAAAGGAAGGCTGGAAAACCAGCAGTGCTTGGACCTCAAGGACCATGATTTGAATAATAGGGGCTTGGAGTGTAACAGTTAGTCCTTCCATTTCAGTGGCAAAACACGAAGAAAGCCTATGTGGACATTGAAATAATATACAATTTAAATTTACATTAGAAAATACCTGATTCTTACTTGAACAGCAATAGACTGTGAAATTAATGGCATCTGATGCACACATTGTATTACGGGCCATATGTGAAAGGCTCAAAAAATGCTGCAATTAACTAGCCTTCACCTCACACTGATTGATGTATATGGGCCTTAATACCTTTTATTCTGCACAGAAACCTGTTTCATGTCATTGGTAACAAGGAGAATCCAGAATGCTCAAGCTTCTCGGTTACACATGGATTTCTGTAATGTTTAACTAACATAAAGTAGGTTAAGATATTGGAACCTAATACCTAAGGTGTTTTGGTAACAGCTTGGCAGAAATTGCGTGAGAAAATGGATTATTGAATGACAATCTAAAAGCACTATTAAACGTATACAACTGCAGAGATTTAATATCAACTAAGTGATACAGCAGATGCTGCGTAATTTTTCTGCTTTGAGTCAGACTAGTGTGACCCCGGGCATGTGTTAAGAAAGCTGTGAAAGACTGCAATTTTGACAGCATTTATTTCAACAGAACACTACTCATATGAGAAAGGAGCTTTTCTTACGCACGACGGAAACCCCAGCATTCAAATAAATCCAACAACATCGCAATGAACAGATGCATTCAGACCATTCAACCATCTATCCATCTCCTAAACGCTTATCCTGTGTATTCAGCCATAGAAAGCAAAACAACTGTAACTGTATGCAATGCTGAACAACTGTCATTGGTTTCATGCATTTCTGTGGGCACTTGATGCTAAATCGACATGGTACACAAACACAACATTTTCAATAAGCAATTTTTAAAAGAACAGATGTGAACCACTACTTGGGAAAAAATAAAATAAATCAATACAGGTATCTGAGGCGAATCACATGCTAGTTGGGTAATTCTCCCAGTTGTGATTGTTTCAGTTGTATCTGTGGATTTTTACCCTGCACACTTAGAGCACAGAATCAATCTGTCCTGACCTTGCCTTTAATGCTTTCAGTGTGGCAACAGTGCAGTCCCAACCTGTGGCTTTGTTACCCACTGCTGGCTGCTCAACCATGCAAAAGCTGAGAACTTTCAATGCTGAACAGATGCATTAAGATGATCTAGACCAGTGTCTTAGTTCAGTTACGAAAAGGGGAGAACATTTTAACAAGCCTTAAAAATGCTTTACCCAGCAACCAAACCATAACTGTAACTTATGGCAGAATTTTCACATATTCTCATCACACTATTATTCAGGTTCTGTCCCTCCCCCAATATTCCCATCTGTGGCAAACAAACTCAAGAGTTAATTTACAAAAAATAATATTGCCATTATAAATGGGAGCAAGGGGACTGTAGTAAGTTGCTGGAGAACAGGGCTCCGCAGACACGCTTGCTAAATCACAACCGACAAGCTGCCACTGCGTCTTTCAAACAGAAAAATACAAGGGATCCGATTCTTTCCAAACTCCCACGCAGCATTCTTAAAACCAGTAAGCTGCCATCTGCTGCACTGGTTTGAAATCACTTATCTCGCTCTTTAGTTAAAAGCCATGCAGTTTTATTTCCAAACACCCCACTCTAATGACAACGGAGTATCAATATCTGCGAGATGCGTCCCAGAGCAGTGTAGGAAGATCCATAAACGGTTTTATATGGAAGGGAAAAGGGTATATTTTGAACATTATTGTCTCATTTGTAACAGAGGAATGTAAAAGCATTGTAAATGTAACAATGGGCAAATTAAAATGACATTAATGTGCTGTGAAAGTGTCTGAAATATTCTGTGTAAAATATAAATGTTTTCGAGTGGCATCGGAAAAACTCAGAAAATGCGAGGACCCATGGCTTGATTTCTGCTAACATCAAATATGGTGTAAATACAGACAGTTCATCAGTAAGGTCTGTGGCCCACATAAAAAAAACAAAAAAACATTTGTATTTAAAGAATTTAAAGTCAGACCATTTGCTCATTAAGTGCTCCTGTTTTAAACCACAATCATGCACAATGAGGTCTTCCCCTTTTCCTACTTTGTGTGAATTTCAAATAAGATTACCACAATTCTTGACACCCCCCACTCATCCCCACAACTTTTCTCACTAGAGAAAATGAACAACCTCCTATTTATTCCAAGAATTATAAAAGCTAACTGTCCTGGTTGTAATTACACATGTTGCTGATTTATTATACTGTAAAATGACATGTGCTTGCATTGCAAATTTCAGTTCAAATCACAATTTGTGCATTTTTTCCCACAGTATTAAACAAAAATAATAAACACCAGAGAAAGATTAAAACAAACATCAGATTCAGATATATTTATGAAATACTTTAAAAATACATTTAAGATAGCTTTGTAGATTTCATACTTGCTAAAACGCCAGCAAAAGTTGACATTTCATCTTTGTATAAAAAAATGGTACACATCAGTATATACTGAATGAAAACAAATTAATGAAAACTTAAGCACAAGATTTTGCTTGCTCCAAGCCAATTCATTGTTTTAAGACTTACACCTCATTTGTTATAAACATTTTCGCAGTCAACAAGCAGGGCTAGTTGTGTAATAATACACGCAAGTTACCCGTTTTGTAGCTGTGGAGAGATTTCCAAGTGTAAAGGCTACGTGCTAATAGAATAAACATTGTACAATTGAGTGTGTTCAAAAAGGTCCTCCACTGATTATACAATGACTGCATAGTTTATACAACTTTACCTATATGCAGTATTCTGCTATTTGTACTTGTACTTGTGTGATTTATAAAAAAATTGTTTCAATTTTATTGATTGTAACAATGGCTACTTTTGCCATCACGGAAATACAAAAAACCAAGATAAAGCAGTGTTTTTTTTATCATATTGCTCCCTTCCTGTGCACTCCCCCCCCGGGCATCACCCACATTAAAAAAAACAATTGCATTTATACAATTTAAATAATTATTATTTGCTTGTGAAGTGCTTTGTTTTAAAGCACACTGCTGTACCATGTTTAGTACAGACTCACTCATGGGGTTGGGGGGGGTTCCCTTTATTCTGCTTTACATAAGCTGGGTGTGTGAAACAAATAAGATTACCAGAAAGTTTACCCAACCCCCAACACAACAGCGCAGGATCTCAGTGAACACACTCAAGGTAGATGGATGCTAATTGCTATCTGATTGACAGCCGTCTATGCGTGTAGTCAGTGGGTCTAGAAATGGTGAGGCTTGCAGAAGCGGGTGAGTGACAAGGCCTGTTGCCCTGGCAACGCCAGGCACACCATATTGTGTGCCACCTATTCTACATTCCGGTATTTAGTGAAGAGGTTGTAGAGCACCCTCAACGTGGATTTCAAATCACAGTTCACGATATCTGCACAGAAATAACATCACGTTAATCAGGTTAACTTGGCCGACAGAGATCGTCAGGAGACAGATCAGCAAATCTGATGATGAAGCTATTAACATCACCATGCATTTAATTCAGTGCTTCCCCTGAGCAGTATAAATGCATTAGTATTATGCTCATGGGAGTTTTACTTACACAAAATGTGTTGAGGGCAGAACGAAAAATGATTGGTTCAGAGAGGAGGTGGGTCCAAGCACCTAAAAGAAGCAGATCCAACCAAAAGTCTTGGTCCTGCCTCTTTAGTTGCTTGGGCACACCTCCTCTACAATCTGATTGGTTCAGAGAGATAACCAATCATTTTTCCTTCAGAATAGTAAAACTCCCACAAGTTTTCATTAATTGAAACGTGCTAATTTTTCAAGGGTGGCTTTGATTGCATATCCCAATTCAGAAAGCGGTGAAATTTAAAAATTATCACCACTAGAATGCCACTCTATTCTCTGGGTCAACTGGGAAACGTCTGCAAAGTATTTATTGATGGACATCTCCCTTCATGTTTGTATTGCTCTGAATGATGTTTCACACAAAACGTAAAAAAAAGGGATTAATTATTCGATCGACACAAACGTACCCTCAGGCCTGGGCTTGGGCCTCTCCAGACCCCCGTCCTGCATCAGCTCAAAGGAGAACGACACATTGTGCACCTGCAGTGGAAAACACATGGCACCCGCGTGAGGGGGTGGGGGGGGGAATGCTGGTGCGACAGAGCCAAGAAAGACGGGACTGAATAAAACATTGAGTGCGCTTTTAGTGCACCGATAGCACATATTACAGGGAAGTATTGCAAAACGCTCAGTACCTCAGTACTACACTACATTTTGACACAGGGCAGGTAAAGCTACAATTGCTACACTGGCATCAGCATGAATCGGGAGAACAGCGGCCAAAGATTAGCCGTATCTAGCTGGCTTAACCACACTGTGCCTGTCTCGGCCCGCTTCTGAAGAACTCGAGAAGGCTGCGCTTGACGTCTCCAAAGTGTCGCATCGAGCCCATGGAGAAGCTGCCCAGCTGAATCCATTATCAGCGCTGGCCAGGTACACAAACACGCTTTTTTAAAAATATGTATTGACCTCATTTTCAGCAGTGTGACACAAGAGCCCTTTGCACGGACTCTGCATTTTTAGCTCCAGTAAATAGGACAGCGAGCGGGCAGTGGACGGGGGAGGGAGACAAGCAGGCAGCCTGCTGCCTAGAGGATGCGAGGGCAGATCAGATAGTACTGGGAGCTACTCGGCCGGGCGGGGGGGGCTATTAATAGTCAGTGTGAGCAGCAGAGGGGCAGGGATTCCTTGGGGCAGGTGGCAGGCTCTCCAGCCACGACAAGGCCTGGAAGAAACCCCTTCGCCACGCATTACCGCTAATCCGCCTGCCGCCCACCACGCGCACGTCCTGTGCGGCCCGATTATGGAATCAGGCCCCCGAAATATGGCCGCGCGACTCTGCATGGGCCAGCTGCCACCTCACTCTCTCGCCATCACCACCCCAACACCACAACAGGACACAAACAAATGCGTGAGCACTGGCGGCTTCATGAGGGATAGAAAATTACCTCAGAGGAGCCTAAAACTGCACGCATTTACTTAGCCGTCCACACGTGGCGACACTGAAGCTCGGGAAGCGAACGGCATTTTGCATGTTTCACATCAGCAGAACAAGCGAGAGGCCGGGAGAACGGGTCGGCACCGGGGTCCGGCCTGAAACCATATCCATGGCAACTGCCACAGTGGCACAGCCATACCTTCTGTTCAAAGTTTTCTGGGGTGAGGAAGAAGTTGTAGAGGGGCACAAAATAGCCCTCCAGTAACCCCATCAGCAGTACCAGATAAACACCATCGGCAAACTGGGAGAGTAAAAAAAAAAACGCAGATAAAAGCAGATCACCATAATCTGAATTTACTTTAAAAACAAGATGTACGATTTCGTATAACAGATCAAAACCTACAAATGTCACTCTACCTTTCCAGAAAGAGCTTGGATGCTACAGATAAACCTGTAAAAAGCGGCTGAAAGGTGCCCTACCTGGGTGTCCAGTTCAGAGACTTCCAGGTTCAGCTTGTTTAAGTGCTTGTTCACAAAGGTGATCAAAGTCTACGATCAGAAGGGAGCAACGAGTTAGTATTAAGAAACCACAGAGCCAAAAGCAGACTGTGCTGACAGGCGACAGTTAGGGTAAATCAGCACCTTTTTCACAACGCTGAGTTTGTCTGGGGCGTGGTCAAACAGAGTATCAAAGGCATCCCGCTCTGCACGGAACAGTGTGAATGAGTCATTACCTAAAATGGCTTGCAACAACAAAATCTGGCAATTATGGCTAAAGAATAATGAAAGGGTAATGAATATCCATTTGTGCTGGCATCGAGCGAGCTATGTTCAATTCATTTTACTCAAAAAAAAAAAAATAAATCAGACATTGTTAATGGACAATAATGAGTTCTGCAAAAAAAACATACCATGTCTTCCAGATAAAGCCCTGATGGGAAAGAAAACAATGTAAAAGTTTATTTGCTGCACTGGACAATTTCCATTAAAAAACAGACAAATTAGTCAGAAAATAAACAAGCATCTCATTTGAAGAGTTAGCATTAGGTAAATGCAGATGTTCTAATCAGAAGCACCAGACATGAAGGGTGAATAAAGCGGTTTGGGTTCAGGGCTGTGGGTTCTGTCCCAGAGTGGCGTGAGCAGGCTAGCTGGATCGAACCCGGGCGACGGGGCCCAAGGTTCGGGGAACATCTGCCCACAAGCGCCTTCTCTTCCCGCTCCAATCTGGGCGTCCGGGCAGCACGGTTCGGCAGCTGCTGTCGGCCGCATGACAGGCGCTCGGCGACGGCCCTTATCTGGCTGGCTGGCTCATGCCCGCTGGAGAAACTGGCAATCAGCTGCGGCCTCACAAAGCGGGCAGGAGTTGGCAGGACCCAGGGCCCCCCCCCCCTCGCAGCGAATGAGCTCATTAACACGGGGCTCTGTCCCTAAATGCGATTCGGCAAGGGAGGGGGCGGGGGCACTCTCAATCTGTCTCTTCATTCTATGTGGTTCATTGGCCGGGGCGTTACGCACTGCTATCGAATCCACAGTACTGTGCAAAAGTCTTAGGCAGTCACAGAAAGTGTTGTTTAAATGACCTTCAGGTTGGTAGAAACCTACGATGTTATGTGTGTCAGCTTAGCCAGTTCACAAACTCTCATAAAGCCACCCCAGTATTTGCGGCAAAAGTCCAACAGACCAGTGTATTTTCTGACTGGACGACTGCCCCACCTTGTTTAATTAATCAATATCTCATTGAGCAATTTTTTTTTTAAGTAATCAATTAATCTGGTGATGAAATCTAACAAAAGCATGTAATGGCTGGGGTGTCCTTGAGGAGAGGTTTAGGAACTGAAGTGGTGTTCATCTAGCCATCCAATAGGATACTGGATAAACTTCTTGGAAAACAGAAGAAAATGTTACTTTATAGTGTTTGTTTTTTTTCTGAGCATATACACTTACTACCCAGATAAATAGCTTAAAACGCTTTCTTTTGCACAGCACTGCATATCGTGGTGAATGGATATGAACCAGTGTGTCAGGGATTTCTGCTGCCTGCTCTTCAAATAAGTATTTAGCACCTGTATTGAAGAGGAAAGGCTTCGGAGTTTTTCATGCGTTTTAATTTTTCCCCAAAATAATTTCTCACTGGTTTTCCACAGCTCCCGTTACTCCTGCACGCATGCCGTGGATCTGAGCACTGCCTGACCACACGCAGCTACGCTCACGCATGCCGTGGATCTGAGCACTGCCTGACCACACGCAGCTACGCTCACGCATGCCGTGGATCTGAGCACTGTCTGACCACACGCAGTTACGCTTACGCACTCCGTGTTCCCAGTGATTTCCTCCTGGATCTGTCGGGACTGCAGAATTCCCTCACGTTTCTGTGGGAAAGACAGGGGATGGAGCTAAGTGACTGAACAGGAGAGGAGAAAGGAATTATTTAAACAGATCTATCGTTTTACGCCTCTCTTGATCCCCATGACTATGTGACTGAAATCAGACTCAGTCCTTCCAAACTGGATTTTGGACTATCAGACTGGAACCACAGTGCAATACGCTTCCCTGGAGATTGTTCTAGAACTCAAGAATATTCCCATTAAAGGCTACTGGTGAACAGGTTGACTTAAAGGACGCCAGACCTTGGAAGAAAAATGTCTCTTGTACCAATGAGTAATCTGTTTAACCTTGAACACTTTAGTATGTATGGTAACTATATAAATGCATGAATGCATCAAACTGAATACTGTACAAATCTCTTTGGATAAGGCACATAAATAATGCAATAGCATTCCCTGCCATAGCAAAGGAACAGAACTAAAAGCAACATAGATAGCAGATGAGTAAGATAAACAGCCACAACATGCTAAAACTGGTGTAGAGCACACAGAACTGTAACCAATTAGGGCTACATGATTCTGTGTAAAACGTGAATTGTGATTTTTTTTTCCACCCTCACATTTTTGAGCAATATTCCTCTCTATCATTATGATTTAGCATTACATATTGTCTTTATGAAGATGGAACAAACAGTAAGTACAGATCGGCGATGCATCAGTTAACATATCAGTATCAGCAGATATTGGTTAATAATCAAGATATTGGCTTCAGTCCGACGTCTCGACAATGGCCGGCATCTACGCTTTATCAATACAGGCAATCCCCAGGTTAAGAACGTCAAACTTACAGACTACTTGCGGACAACAATCATTATTGTCATTATTATTTTTTAATATTATGTACTGTATGTATTTTTCTGACATTTACAAATTCAAATTAAAGACAGACTTAGGGAACAGAAGTCGTTAAAATCCAGGAGATGGCCTGTATTCAAAGTTAGAAGCAGCAGAGCTGAAGACACAACAGCTGAAATGATGGAGATGACTGCATTGGACAACCAGCCCATTTCTGTAGTGGAGGAAGAGGGATTTTGTCGGCTGATTCACCAATTATAAGAGGTCTAAAAGTACTGGCCTGAGACATGTTTATGATCCATTGTTAAATCTGGCCCACAGATCAATCTTTCGTTTTCCACAGCAGAACAGGAAGGGCTCACTCCGTGTTTTTAACAAACAACTCATTTCCAAATTTAAGGAACATTAAATAAACTTAAACCTCATCTGCTCTTTATTATAACACCTGTTTTTCTGCCCCCCCATTCTGTCACATTGTGTAACATAGTCCAGAAATTTGTTGATACAGCTTAGGGAGGAAAAAGGCAGTGTTTGGTCCAAGTGTTGTGATCCGAAAACAATTAATTGTGCATCCCAGCTGCATATTTACAGGACCTATACATCATTTTAACTGAAAATCAAGCATTAACGCAGGTACCTGGACCACGACAACTTGAATGGACACGTGATCCGGTAGCCTGATCGGGGCTCGAAAGTGCTGAGACAGCGCCACCAACAGGTGAAGGATAGCCACCGTGCTCTTAGCATGAATCGCTGTTGGGGACATGGGAAATAATATGTTAAAAGTCAAACAATTTTTCTTCTTAAATAATTCCAACAATCAAATCATCACCAAACAAAACGGCAACACGGATTTTTGACAATCAAATATCAGATTTTTTTTTTTTTAAATCGTTACACAAAGCATGTTTCAATGAGAAAAATAATGCTGCGGAACGTCAAACAAATACTAAACAATAAAGGCAGTCTTTACATAACAGAAATGAAAAGTCGATATGCAGCTTATGGTATTTTGCAATTTACAAACAAAATAACGGCTTTAAAACCTGTGCCCTGTCCATACAGTACTAAACATTCATCTTTCCCAAAAATACATCTACGGAGAAGGACACAAAGAAAAAAAAAGAAATAGGGGATTTGTCATGGGGTCACAGGAAGAAAAATCCTATTGATTTTTTGAAAATTTCTGTGCTAATCTCTAAAGGATAAAAGAGCGCAGGAAATCCTGCGATTTAAAAAACTGAAGCACAACAACAAAAAACATGACTGATGGAAAAAAAAGGGGAATGCATCTCTCAAATGAATATGGGAGGGCAAATGAAAAAGGGATCAAAAGAAAGAGTGACGTGCAATCGGTTTTGTTTTCTTTACACCGCCGCACCCCAACGCCACCGCTGCTCGAACCCTGAGCAGCAGAACGGGTCAGGATGTCAGAGCGACAGCGGGGGAAACCGCCGAGACGAATGTGACATTTCGCCCTGGAATCAGCCAGCGAGCCAAGCAGCATAGGGGACAGGATTACACCTCCCGCTCCCCTCAAATGTGTAAAAATGGATGCAATGAAATAAACAAGCATTCTTTAATCCCCCAAAATTGAAAAAAAAGTGCTGTGTGTGTCTGCTACAGTCTCCTTTAATCGCTTAGGCTTGATTTAATGCGACTCGGCCAGGGTAAAGTGCTCTTCCATGGTCTGTGTTCATAGACAAGGATTAAACTCACTTGGTCAGAAAGTGTTCCACTCAGTCTCTGAAAAAATCTCAATTTCACTTCAGTTTTAAGTACATGCATCACTGCCACCTTCCATTTTTTCAATAGTGGCTCCAATCTTATCTAACAGACCTTTAGCCTTTTCTAACTGCCAAAATGTAAACGCTTCCTACACAAAACCCACCATGCTTGCTGCCATTAACACTTCCGATAAAGTCAGACACCTACAGTCGACGTTCCATTTAATGTTTCTGGTGGAGATCTTCAGGGTGTCGTTGATCTTTTCTAGAACGGTCTGCAGCTTCTGCTTCTGAGCTATCTCGGACTGCGTCACCTCCGCGACATTCAGCTTCTCTCCCTCAAGCTTCTCTGAAAGTCAGGGGGAAACAGAGCTCCGTCAGTGGACCTATCAGTGGATATCTTCTATAGCTGTATGACAGTGAATCCAGACTGTGGGGTGTTCCTCACCAAAGAGCTTCTGCAGGACCTGCCCGTCATAGAGGTCCTCAGCCAGATCCTTGACGATGATTCTTTCCCCCACCAGCACATCGTTGATCCAGTCTATCAGGACCTAAACAATCAAAGACATGTTCTCATATTTAGCAACGGGAGAACAGAACAATTGATAGTATGAAACATTTCAAATATTCATACATTGACCAAATGACAAAATATTTATGCAGTTTTATGCAAAAAAATCTGTAACAGCTTTATCTCAGCTTGTTTAAAATAACCTATGAAATTAGAATGGCTTGAAAATGATTCTGGAAAATAATTTTCCACAAGTTCAGCATGATGCACTCTGAGAATATACTAATTGCGTTTTTCTAACTTTAAATCACAATCCAATTGACTCAATGTCACAAACCTTCATCAGTTCCTGCAGCTTGGGGTCGTTCCTGGAGTTTGGGTCAACCATGGTGCGGACTTCGTTCTCCTCTAAAACAAACCAGAAGGAGAAAGATGCTCTGCGACACAGTGGGACTAATCAGGTCTGTAGAGTTGGAATGAAACCAGCAGGCACTGGTATGTATGACTGGGGGCATACCCAGCAGGGTGTCCTCGGGGTCCAGCTCGAAGGGGATTGGACTCAAGGGCAGGTTGATGGCGTTCATCCCTTCCTCCTGGAGTTCAGACACTGGGGGGAGATGGAGCTCCTCAGGGACACGTACGCATAAAGGCGCAGCTCAAACCCGTTCCTACTAAACATCACCCGCCCACACTCAGAGATCCCCAGGGACCGGCTACTCTTATGAGATAAAGGGAACAAGCCAGCGAAAAGTAAAGTGAGTATTTTCACAAACACACTATTGAGACCAGTGAAACGCTAATATTCTCTACACATTTTTCTGCAGCTGCGTCACCACATAAATGCTCTTTATGATCGAATCTTTATTTGCTCACTGCGCATGTCGTCCTTTAAAACAACTGCATCTCTCTGATGTTACTTGAGTTTTGTGGCATCGGCGAGCCTCTTTTCTTCCCCAGAGCTGCACCTTCACTCAGTCTCTGCTCAGTAATGGGGGGGGGGGTGTTTTCTCACTGCAACTAGAAAGCCCCAAATCGCAGGATTGACTGAGGTACCATGGAGTGCGACACTTACACACTGTCAGCGGACCACGGCTCTGCGATTCCCAGTTATTATCGCACCTTCAGAACCTAACGCCGCGTTTGGCTTTACACGAGGGACAGGCTGATCCTCACATCTTCCATTCTAGTAAGGATGCCACCTCTAAATCATCCACAAAACTCTCCATCCATCCATCCATCCATCCATATAATCGCTTGTCCTATTCAGGGTCGTGGGCGACTGAACAGTTATCAAAAAATTCCCCATAGTTGCCCATTAAAAGCACACAGCATTGCTCAAAACAGAATGGACATGGTATTTAGGCTCTCCACAATAAATCATCTTAGTGAATGGTACAAATTCCTCATCCAGCAAGCAATGCAACCTCAGGGTCCCTTAGTGATCTTATTTCTTTCTTGATGTTCCTGTATTTATATTTTCTTATCCCATAACTTAGCCTTTTAACCTTTTGAAAAAAGCCCATAAACTAAATATCAGCTAAACAGAAATCTTCAGTCATAATATGAACCAATTTGAGAATATTTTTCTATGAACACACAGGTGACTTATCCATCATTTTAAAAACTTTTGAAGAGTCAGTAAGATATGTGCAGAACAACTTATAAATACAACAGACAGCATGGCATCAACGTTTGCTCTCCTGCAAGAACCATCACTTCTTCATTTACAGATGCATATATACGTATAGCTGTATTCACACAACAAGGCCCCAGACAACAGCGTTCAGGCTAATATTTGAGCCAACACCCTATGGATGCCTCTGACAGTCAGCCAAGATGGGTGCTATTCCCTTGGCACCTGACCAACATGACTTGAGTCTGTAGCTCTGGACCAGCTCGACTACACTTGCTGCTTTGGAATTTTCACTGCAAAATTCAGCTCTTAGTCGACTGCCCTATTAAGATTTTGGACATGTCACAGTCTATGGGAGCAATTTATGAGATCGGTCACATCTGGTGTCAGTCGTCAAATCAGAGTCCAAGCTGCACTCAAGGTACTCATCTCTGATGAGTAATTCCTAACAATGTAACACAGATTTGGCACTACACTAAGAAAGATAATTATTTTTGCAATGAAGAGCTCAGTCAAGCAGTACTGTGTGATGTCACCCAGTGTAGGTGTCACACTGGATCCCACCAAACTCGGGCTACACCCATCTTTCCAGGTGGCAGGAACTCATTAATCCAAGCAGGAGCACAAATTCACGCCACGTCTATAAGTATGCCAGTCCTGCCTTGATCATCCCACATGGCATATCTGATGTCACGCGGGGTCACGCTTTCAGGGGTATAAAGACCCCCATACATCCACACGAAACCTCCCTCCTTGGCCAGTTTTGGACCCCCCCATCCACAACAATTGTCCGTGGTGACAGGGTTGCAGTAGACAGGAACTGCATTGCCAGTGTGTCTTCATATGTGTATATGCTGCTAAGATTCTATGCTGGATTTTGCAGCCCTACGCCTGAAGTGCCCCCCCCCGGAAGGTCGACATCCTGTTAATCAACACCAGTGCCTGCCATCTTCCCACCAAAGCAGAGCTGAGACTTCCCTACCGTGTCCCCTCCCGAGCTTCTGAAATTCACAGACGGGGGAAAAAAATAAAACATTTATTTCTTCTCAACAAAACAACAACTGTAACAATCTAATTCAACTGTGAAAAAAATGACTATTCCTCCATTTGTCCCCCACCCCACTGAAATTGTAACATATAGAAAAAAAAAAAAGGATGACAGGTAATGGAGATAAAGCATTCCCGGCTGTTGTTCTCGCTGAAAGGGAATAACACAAACGAAAGAGTCATGTGATGCTGCATATAGTGCATCAAAACGCATAATGCATGGGTAACCAAACCTCGTTTCACAAAAATACAGGAATGGCAGAGTAACATTATTTTACAATATAAATGTTTGGTGCAGAACACGAGCACCAGTCTGTGCCCATGCCCGTGTGCTAATGCGACGCCCTGACGCAATTTTCACTGCTACCAAAAAGCCTCACATTTTCCTCATTAATCACTTCCTGTCTGATTTCACAAGGGATCAGATATCAGACTCTGCGGAGATGAGCAGTCCATAGAACGCAATGTGTGACTCACTTTATTATCTCATCATTGTTATTTTCCAGTGGATTTGTGCAAATATAAATCACTGTACACAAGAAGAGCTGGGTTAGAAAAAAAAGGTTGATAGATAAAAAATACAGAGCTTCCTTCATTCTATAAAAATGTTGCCAATTTACTGGCTTCATAACAGAAGTCAATTGACAAGCAATGTTTATCATAAATGTAAATATCTTCAGCACAGTTATTTTAAAGTGTCAATTTTTTTTTTTTAACTGACTCAGTTCTGTTCTTCCGTTCTTGCTATTAATTGCAATTGTAGTCACTGGCTCCGAAAAGGGATACTGAACACGAATGTCAGTGTTTTATATTATTGAAAAGATGTTTCTAATTAAAAAGAGCCCAATGAAACAGCTTGTCAATGAACTCATAACAGACATATTGGAACTATAAATTTGGGTTTCAATTTATTACTACTTGAAACAAATGTTTTACTTCTGATTGTTTCCAATGTGATCTATATTGTTGTAAACAAATGAATAAAGATTTTTGCTAGAAAATCAATAATTTTGCATAATTTTTACTGAAATAAGCAAGCATCCCAAGGCCTTCAGTGTATATGACCATATCACCATTTTCTACATTTAAAAAAAATGTAGGCTGACAGACATTGTACCACGTTCATATTAATGCCAGGCACGTCCAGAAAGGAGCCCGCATAGGAGTCATAGGAGCTCAGCAGAACTAAGAAACTTACTCAACCAACGTCAACTGAAATCCTCACTGCACCTTGAAGACTGTAAATATATTTAATTATTTATGTTTGAGCAAATGCAAAAATTAATAAATAACCATGGATAACTCTATAGACCTTATGCATGCCAGTGTTACTCTCCAGTAACACATTTACTTCAAGAAGGATCCCTATGTAGATACAATATTATTATTATTATTATTAATTATTATTAATAATAATAATAATAATGATAATAAAATAATTTTAACGTTAAGTATTACATAATGTTTTTCTAGATAGTTGTCACCTTCCTTCTCTCTCGCCTCGCCTTCAATTATTAACAACTGTATAGGAATTTTTGTGAATTATTCTAAAAATACTAGGGATGCACCGAAATAAAAATTCTTGGCCGAAACCGAAAACCAAAAAAGAGGAAACCAAGGCCGAAGGCCAAAAACCGAAACACCGAAAGAAATTATGCCAATAATTAGTACCATTGCATTTATGCATTTATTATGCCAATAATTAGTACCATTGCATTTATGCATTTATGACTGTGTACTAACAATCAAGACATTGCAATTACATAAATTAATATTAAAGTTTCAAAGAATAAATCAGTTACAAATTATGAAAATATTTATTTTCCTTTTCT
>JAODUD010000008.1:15637151-15651007 GCA_026784285.1 Stomatorhinus walkeri
GCCGCAGAAATTGTGAGCACATTGTAGACCCTGGTTTTAAATGACCTCTCAAGAGCACTGGATATGGAAGGGAGGTAGGGAAGAGAAGGTGGTATCTTATCAGCAAAGGGGTCTGGGTAGGGTGTAACTTCACTGGGATATAGCCTTTGACAGTGTTTAGGTTGCTGTTGTCCTGGTTGCCATGGTGACATGTGGGAAACGAGTTTCAGGGGCATGCTCACCGTGGGACGCCCCCAAACCTCCCGCAGCAGGCCTGGCTGATCTGCGTTGGATCCCCGGAGATGAGGAATGTGTGATGTCAGGTCCATCTGACCCTTCTGGATCTGAGCTGAGGTGAGCAGGGAAGCAGACATGTCACACCGCCCACAATTGTGCACCGCCGCGCATCACCACGCTCGGAACCACATGACACGGCGGCCCAGGGAGGGTGGAAGCTTTCTCAGAGCTGCTCTGACTCCACTTTATTGCTCCCATTTCAAAAGGCAGTAAGGTTTGTTTGTTCTTCGATTCTTATGTGTGTAAGCGGTTTTCATTGCGAGCAGGAAGAGCCAGAACTTTGATCTCCAGAGGCAGGAACAGACTGTGACCCATAAACTGGGCCCACGAACACAGGGAGCAGTAGGTGTTTGCTGACTGCTGAAATCTCGCCCAGATGGGATCGGATCCCGTGCCTGGTTACGGCTGATTACCCGGTCAAAGTCAAGGTGGAACTAATTTAGCCTTAGTTTTCTGTTCCTTTTTAGGTTTTATTAGGCATTTTTAAGGTTATTTTTACTACCCAAATCAACTTATGAATAGTTCCCTATAATTATGCTAAATTTACCAAGACAGTTCAGCTCCAAAATATAGTAAAGTTTTTCTTCACAGCTTAATAACCTGCAGGGTGTGTGGTCTCTTCCCAGTATCCTGCTCCCAACTGTCCTCTATACAAGTGTTTCCCAACTCCTCCAAGTCCTTGAGGACCCCCAAACAGTCCACATTTTTGTTCCCTCCTAGCTCCCAGCCAATCACGAACACCGAATACCTGGGAAAGGTGTGTCAGGAACTGGGAGAGACCAAAAATGTGGATCGTCTGGGGGGTCCATAAGGACTGGGTTGGGAAATAGTGCTTTTTTTACCACGCATAGCTCTGAGACCACCAATGAATTCAGTGAGTGCATTAAGTTCCTTCACACCGCCAGAGAGGACATACCGACAGCAGAATGAATAACTGTGGCACTGATGTGGCACTTACGCTCCAGGGGTGACTTCCGTGACACGCGTCTGCACAATCCCTGTGGTTGCGCTGGGGGCCGACCAGCCTGTCTGGAGAGTACCGCTATGTGTCTTTATGCCGGCCTGCGTTTCCAGCGGCTGGGGGCAGCTCTCTAAAGGATCCACACAGAGAAGCATTTCCACAACAGATTCATCAATGGCAATTGTGCAGTTCTGCAAACCCATCCATTTATAGCAACCACCCACTGTAGTTATTATCCTAGTCGTAGAGATCTGGATCTTATACTGGAAAGCATATGGTTCAAGGCAGAGTACGCGTGCGCGCACACACACACACACATACAATTTGTATTCATGTTTTTATGGGGACTCTCCATTCATTTCTACGGGTAATACTTGTAATCCCAGCAGTGACAACCCTAACCCCTAGCCAGCCCTAACCTTAACTATAGGTAACCAATCAAAATACTTTAGGCATATTTTTGATTGAATTCACAGATTTTTATAAAATTGGTATATTGTGGGGACCTGAAAAATGTCCCCACAAGCTAAAAAGTAACAGATTTTACCACATTGAGGGGACATTCGGTCCCCACGATGTGGTAAACACAAACTCACACACATAGGGTATGTTTCACTCGTTCCGTCCCAGGATGCACTCTGAATTACTCTTGAGACTGACTGCATAAGAGGCTGATAAATAATGTATGTCCAGCACATGGCATTCACTACAGCAACTTTCACTACCGAGGAAAAACGTGAGGTAGATCCAGTCAGCTGGAAGACCATCTAAAACGCTGACTTACCACTGATACAAATATTAGAAAAATATAGCCTAGCCATCAAAATTAGAGGCCTGTGCAACGGCCATCATGGTAGTAATCAGGTTGTAGTAAACATGTCAACAACACAGTGAGATATTTCAGAGATGCAATTAATCCACTTGACATGTTCTTGGAACGCGTTGAAGACCTTTTAGCATAAAACATGGAAATTCTGTTGAGATGGAAATAAGCAGTCAAAACATGGCATGCATAATGAAAACCGAAAAGATCACGATAACAGAACTTTCACATTTTAATCCGCTTTTGAGACGTAATTCACTTGCGAAGGGAGAGTGTAGTTTCCTTAAATGATTTGGCTTGTTGTTAAGTAAGTTTCTGATTCCCCAGCATCCCTATGGGCATAGATACGACTGGGCAGAACAAGCTTTGGCACAGAGGAGACCAACCAGTATTATTTAAACCAGCTTCCCATTGTCTCAGAGCTGAGTCGGCAGTTCGCTCCCTGCCTCCCATTCGGTCTGATGCTGGTTTACTGTCAGGGTCCTATCTCATGCGGCCTGTTTCAGAAACGTACAGCAGTAAAGCTGCATGCAGTACATTCACGTCCGTTATGGACATTAAGTACAGCAATAAAGAAAAAAGTGTTTATTAGTTGTCTTTACGCTTGTATTAGTGTTCAAAATGATTTAAAAAGACACGCTCATTGACACTACTAATATGAAGGTAATTTGTTCTCACCTTAAAGGGTGAAAATAAAACTGCATTGACAAGGTTTAGGTGCTAAATGAATAATAAATATATATTACAAGGGTCCCCCCCAGTTTGATTTCGCTTGCATATTGATTAATTTTTTTAATCAACGCACTAGAAGATGGCGGTGGGATGTGACTGACATTCATTCACCCCACCTCTGCCTTATAACCCATCATAACTTGAATAGTTAGTCTGGCTATTTCTCATTCCAGAAAACAGCTTCAACCCTCACTCTGCTTCCCCTTGACCTGTGCCCCCACCCCCCCGTAACGCTGAATCTGTCATTCATTTCTGTTCCTACAGCTACACCCATGTCCACTGTCATTCCCCAGTAAAGTCCCTCTTACATCCGCCCCTCCCCGTACTTCATCACAAACCACCTGGTGGGTCATATTTCCAAATCTGTAATATTTATTCTATATATCGAAGAGATATTGGTGTCTTCTTTCCAAGCTTTGACTGCAGAATATTGGTTTACCGCCATTCCACCACTATGTCGTAACAAACCCGATTAATGCTGATTGTGGGTAACCTCTTTTCCTTTGCTGTTCTCCCTTCTGTCTCTCACTTTGCGCCATCTGGCCCTCAGCTACCAGATCATCAGCTGGACCCGCATAACCGGCCACCAGTGGTGTCTAGGGAATTGACCCACATGCTGGCCTGACCCAGTATATTGACACAGTTTCCACACAGTTGCATGGGTCCGTCGTCAGTCTCCTGCCTGGATCACAGACCATGATCCTCCCGGATCTCTGGGCTGTAATCACCCTCCCCCAGTTACTGTCTTCCATCATGATACTATTTCAAGAAGCACTGGATAATCATCTTCTTTGAGTGGCTTAGGGAATAATTTTCACAATTTCCTGCACTGAGAATCACTCATCAAGAGCTTTGTGACAAAACGTGATTGGTGCATTGATTGATAGATTAATTGATGGACCGTAATCAGACTGTGCTTTAAATGCATTTCCTATCTTCGGTGTACTGACAGGGAAAAAGAAGTGGATTGAAGATTAGCCAGGGAAGTGTCCCAACCAATAGTGATACGGTTATCAGGTAAAATGTGAATGAGGCTGATGTTTAAAGGTTTGCAGCTATTATGCTATAGTGGAGTAAACATGATTATGAGCATATAGGCAACTCATTGTCATCTATCACACCTTCTTTAACCACCTGTTTTGAATGTGGATGTTGGTCGGACAGCGTTTAGACTGGTGAGCAGGCTGCCCCTTGTGTAAATGTTATTTCATCTTATCCACTCGCTGGAGGCAGCTGTGAAAACATCTGCTGCCCATAGCCTGTCGGCTGAGAAGCGCCTCGCCCCGAAATGCGGAAGTAAGCAGCCCTCACCCTGTAATCAGGTGGCGGGGGATACAATTACTGCCCTGCCAACTCCCTTTGTTCCCGTTAATGAGTGGAAACGGGCCCCGCTGCTGGCACCGTGTTTCAGGCGGGGGGGGTGGGGGGTAAAAATTAATGCAGGAATTGTACACCAGCTGGCTTGGCTTTCAGTCTATGGCACCAATTCTATCAAAAGACATACTAGAAACTCCTATTGCATTCTGGGAAGCGATGACCCCTCTTGATCTCCCTGGAGGTCAAAAGCAATAATTATTACATAGCCAGTGTGGTGGCATGATACGATCATGGAAAATGTGATCTGCAGTCATCACTGTAATGAAGGCATCTTGTGTCAATCTTCTCCAATGCACCTGCAGGTAACAAAACATTTTTTGTCATGCAAATTTTACATAATTGTCATTTACATCATGGAAGAATGACACTGGAAAATGCAGAGATCTATGTTCTGTTGAGAAGAAATCTTCATTTTACTGGACGATCACACCCGGACGGCCTGGTGGGGGAACAGTTGGAGGGGATAGAATAAGCTGTAACAGAACAGAAAAACCCAGACAGTAGCACCACAGTTTAGAGAATCTTTTGCCTGGTTCTAACTATCTGTGTACTGGAACCCAATGGTTCGTGGACTTCAGTCGTGGGTCTGTTGTATTAAGGCATCAAGCAATATTATGGTTTATTTGAAAACGTGACAATTGTTTTGTCAAGGGCCAGATGCTGGTTTTGAAATTAACCTTAAATATGGAAATAAAAATACCTTGAAATTAAATTAATTTGTTGCATTGCAGTAGCTTATCACTTCCAGAACAGAGAATGAATGACTCACAAAGGCTAATCTTGTCAAACAGACTGGGGTGCTAACCATGCATTACAAGCAAAGGGTCCAAGAGTATCTGAGCTGGCTGCAGTGTTTACATTTGCATGGTACAGAAACAGATTTCTGCCTCCTTCCAAAAGCACAATAGGATCATAATAAAGCTGTGCTGAGACTGAATATGGTCCCCAGAATATTTACACTGGGATGAAAGAGGCAGAACAGCTTTAGGAAGGTCCCTAAGCGGAGGTCTGCAACAGTAGCTGTGAGAGTCTCGTGCCTGAAGCACCTAATGCGCTGATGATTTGCACCTAATGCAAACCTTGTCACGCACCAAAAAGGATGGGTCAGGTCTTCTTCAAAAGTGGTGGTCATACTCTTAGCAAAGGCAATTTTGTGTAATCATATTATTTGGATTCATCGGGATACATTATTTTCCAAACATTCCAGTTATAGTAATGAATAAAAGATGAAGCAAGTGAGTGATGCAATCAGTTTATTTATATGTACAGTTTCAAATATGAATGAAGGAAAACATTCCCCCCCCCCCCCCCTACTGTGGAGAATACAGGTTTTCAAATGTATTCTTAAAAATACAGTCATACATCTATAAGACAAATCTGATTATGAGTTTTGCAAAAATGTGCATAACTGCGGTCTTCTGAGGAGCAATGAATCCCAATTTGCTCAGAAGGCAAAACAGAGCCCCAGCATGACTTTCTGAAAAGTAAGCGGCTTCTGGAACATACAGAAAGACATGGAGATGTGATGGAGGTTATTTTCAGGTGAAGAGAAATGGGGATGTTATAAGCAAGCATCTTCCAGACACTCAGGCCTCCAGCACGCAGGATAAGGATGCCAGAAGCAGATGCATGGTCTGACCATGCCGGTTAGCGTGACAAGCTCAAAAGTGCAACTAAATACGTTTTGACTCTTAAAATGTGCAGCCATATTTTTTTGCTATTTTTTCCCCCTAATTTAGAGGCTCTAAAGGTGCAGACAATGTGGATGACAGGGTGCCAAAAAGAGTTTTGCATGCTTTAATACACAAGACCCAGCATTCTCAACATGAGTGGTTAATTCTGATTCATGAAGGCAGCCAATCAGAAGTAGTGCATGTGACCACATGACCATGCAGGTCATCACCTTCCTGCTGTCACGATTCAGCCAATCAGAGGTTGCAGCAGTGGAAACTCGAAACAAACTACAAGTAAATCAGGACAGAATGGAATAATGAAAATTGGGAAAGGAAAGGTGGGAAAAGAGAACAGGTAGAAATCACGTATTAGTAAGAGCCACAGAAATGTCCATATAAACATGTAACCATAAGAAAGTGGATGAAATGAAGAGTCTGGAAGACATGGCCTGGCAGAGTCATACAGAATATTCTCAACATTCCATTAATAATAGATGTGGTGTTACTAGAATCCTTTGAATATAGTATACAATCCTTTTTGGTAAGACTTGACTTAAGGCCACGTTTTTAGTAGTTTATGAACACATTCATAATGCATGATAAACATGGCTATAATTATTTATAAAAAGGTATAACACATTTTGGCCATGTTTATTATGCATTTTGAATATATAAAAATATAATACACCATAGACACCTTTATAATGCAGTAAAAAGCATCCTTAATGCTTAAACCAACCATTATGCATTAAAAATATATACATAGCGCACTGTAGATGACAGCTTCATAAAGCATTCATAATGCATCATAAACATTGCTGTAACATTGCCTTTTGATAAATATTTATAGCCATGTTTATAATGCTTTATGAATGCATTATTATTTGCTATGAATGTCTTTATAAATTATTAAAACATGGCCTTTTTCATTGGAATTCATTGGTTTTCCTGCATCTTGTTAACATAATACGTGAGACTGTAACCTCTCACTTTCGACCTGCAATCTAATGCCTCCAGCGTTACACATAACGTACATTCCTGCACACAGAATAGCGTAAACCATGACTGCATGATTAATTAACAAACATCATTTAGCTTCACGCTGTGCAAGCAGTAGGTTCAGACAGTGAATCAACCACATGGTGGTTCTTTTGGGATAATTGTGTGACTGTAATACTTAAAATTCATGTGAAATCATTTGGTTCTCCCAACAGAAGGTTTCTTGTTTTCCATGCAGCAGAATGATTTTATCCACACTCCAGTGGATACCAGTCACAACATACAAAAGTGAATTACTCTACTGTGACTGATTTGGCAATGCTCAGCTGAATGAACATAAGGCACAAAATGGTATCAGTGCTCTACAAAACAGAAAGCTTTTGATAAACATAACATTATATCTGTTCAAGACCCTTTAAATACAGATGTGGGATGAAATATGTCCATACAGACACACATGAACATCAGAGCCGTTTTACACGACTGCAGACGCTTTCAGTGACATTTCGAATCTCCCACAGAGATCAAACAGACAGTCGTGGCATTTGAAATGCTAGTATTCAGTTCAACATGTTGAATTCCGTTATCATGTACGTGTGCCAATGCTTAATTAATACTTAATTCCTAATTAATAACACAAAAATTTCACCAAGTATCTTAGCAAGCAGAACTCCCTATTCAGTGTTCACTTTCATTCATAAAATATTTGCTAAACATCTTGATAATAGAAAGGAGCAAGTTGACTGAATACCTCTAACCTGCATTTATCGAATGTACAGTATTATGATGTTCAAAGATGTGCAATGTAAACTGCCTCCTGTAAAGACATTACTCCCTGCAATCCAATGTATTGCTCCATCTTACACCGCAAAATACTGATCAGTTTCAGAAGAGGATGCAAAATACAGCAATATGCAAAGTCCTGATTTTGAGTGTAAACATTTTCTTATAGCCTGACAAGTCCTAAAACTGTCGACAGTTGTCCAACGCATGATGTATACTATAACAATGGAAAGAGAAAAAATTACAAATACAGTGCATGATAAAAATATTTACATTTATGGTCACAGCTAGTTTTCAGGAACCGTTTGGTAAAAGTAAATGCTAAATGCTGCTAAAAAAACAAAAGTTTGTCATTTTCAAAATGCTTGGTAATACCATGGGTAACAAGGCTTTGGTCAGAACGTAACGCGGTTTATAAGGCAAAGGAACAACGCCGTGCTCCTGATCGCTTGCAGCCGGAGCACTCTTGCCGGCCCTGTCCCATCCAGAAAGTACAGCCCTGTCATCTCCTCAAATAAAGTGCTTTCAGTGAGTCCACTTTGGCTACTTTTTTAGTAAAAAAAGAAAAAAAAAAGGAGAAAAAAAAAAGACCTGTAACCTGAGCTGAGCCCAAAAAACAAATCAAGGCTGGAAGCTGAATAAGCAACGAGTACAAATAGTTCTTCAGTCAGTATCAGATAGCCTGGTTTGAACTGGACAGCCTAACTTTACAGGTGACGTAAAATCCACCATCCCAAAGTGCACGTAACCCTCTGCCATGCTAGAGGATGTGCACGTATTCATTCAAGATCACAAACAGCTTTTTAAAGCACTTGCTAGTTACCACATGAAGCTATCGGTTGCACTTCCTGTTTGGCTGACATCCCAATAGAAAAAAAAGCCTGCATTGTTAGAACATCTACTTCAGGCCAATCAAAATCCCAAGAACATCTACTTCAGGCCAATCAGTCAGCTTGATTCAATATCCCAAGAATCTGTACCAGCAGAGTAAGAAGCAAGTGCTTGTGTACATGGTCAGACAGCGGACATCATTCAAACACAAGGTACCGTGCCGTACTGGGGGCAGACCCTTAACTGGGTGTAGACCCGTACGCCTGGGGCTTGTTACAGGAGCCTGACCCCCAGTTGCTGCTCTGCCCATAGCACCAGCTGGTGGGTGCAAAGGGGCCCGACCTCTTCCAGCATCTGGGCCATCACCTCGTGCAGCATGCACAGCAGCGGCAGGCCCAGGCTCAGCAGCTCGAACAGGAAGCCGTACTCCGCCGCATGCTCCCCCAGGTGGAGTCCGGCGGCCCGCGCAGCGCCACGGAGACGGCGAGACAGCCGGCGGGGCGCCTCCAGCAGGACCCATGTCACGGGCATCAGGCTTCTCCTAAAGGAAGAGCTGGCAGTACCTGCGGGCTGGCTCTCCGGGACACCGTCGGCTGAGTGGGGAGCTTTCCCATCGGGGGCCGTCGTCACCGAGCCCCCCTGGGCCCCCACCTCCTGATCCCCCTAAAACAAAGTCACATGACACACTGTTTGGAGGCCTCACATTTACAGGCTTAAAATCTAAAGACATCCAAGTAAGTCAGCTACTGTCAAAATTTTCAAGGACCATTTTGCTACACTAACTGATATATATGTGTCACTCCGCAGATTAAGGTCTTCCAGAGCTTAAAATAGAAGACGGCTTGTACTGATCATTTGCGAGCTTCTCCAGTTACCTTCTGTAGTTCCACTGTCCTCCTCCTGTGCTTGATGAGAGCTTTCTGTTGAGCGAAATGAAGCTTGCAGTAGAACTTGCCTATAAACACAGGTATCAGTTACAAATAGTAATGCAGGAAGAAAAGACAATGGCTTACATTATCTGACAAATTACGCGCTGTCTCCATGGCAGCAGGAGTGTGGCCGAGCTTGTGTATTGTGTATTGATATGATAATTTAAAAAAAATAGACAATCACTGTAATGCCGTAAACTTTGAAGAAATACCTCCACCTGTCAGGTGATGGCATAATAATAAATAATTATTATTAAAAAGAACAACAGCAACATTAGACATAAGCACAGCCCCATTTTGCATGTGTTGTCCGTACCTTGGTCGGAGTGAAAAGCCTGCCCCCCCAGGCGGAGCGTGGTACTGCAGGTGTCACAGCGGAAGCACTCCCTGTGGAAGAACAGCCCCTCAGCACTGAGCCGTTCCATCACGTACACACGCTTTTGGCAGAAGTGGCACGTGTCGCTGCCGCCCAGGCTTGGCGGGAACTCCCTCCGCAGGGAACCCTGGGAAAATGGGGGGTGAGGGGGGTAGATCCAGCATCAGATTCACTGTCAAGGGCTTTGAGGCCGCCAACGAAAGACCGGTCAATAATACAGGCTTGCTGCCATCACATGGTGATATAGATCAAGATGGCAAGTTTGGGCACATTGATGTGAGAATTATCAGAAGATTTTCCTTATAAAGCCATCTAGACCACAGGTTAGATGCTTCCCATTACAACAGGGGTGGGGAATCTGATCCATGGAGGGCCGGTGCGGGTTTTTGGGATGACCTCACAATCAGCCAATAACAGTGTGTCCCCCGGACTGGAACTGAGAACCACTACTTTATTATTGGCTGAGGGAGAGGTCACCCCAAAAACCCGTACCGGCTCTCCATGGATTAGATTCCCCACCCCTGCACTACAAGCACTGCACCCACTCTCTTCACCAGTGGCTTCTCAAATTTTGGAGCAAATACCACTTTAAAACAAACCAAAGCAGCTAAATACCACATGGCTGGGGGGAAAAATCACATGAAAATAACCTGAATCGCAGTAATAAATTACCACCTGGGGTCAGTTTAAAAACTTTTGGTGATACATGATACCACGGGTTGAGAATCACTAGTCTATACTTCTACTAACACTGTTATAGTGCATTATGATTCTCATTTTTGTGTTTTAGGTGTCAGGTGTTGCTGCCTTACCTGATGTCACACAATAATGATGTGATATAAGAGATATAAGAGATAACAGAAATAACCGGTTGATTTATATTCTTTTCAGACTTATAGGAAATTCTGCAGACATATTTTGGTACTTCAGAAAAGTACCAAAAGTAAAGTGCTTCAAGGTTTTCCATTTTCTAGATTACCTAGTATATGTTGAAACAATCAGTGTAACGTTTACCGCAACTGCTTCTGCACAAATTGTTTTACAAATAAATATCCCGATATTTCTAACAACAAAATTGCACTGTCATATATTTTAGTTTTTCCATGCTGCCCTAGAATATTATACAAAATACTTTTTAAATTTCTTATCATATATCTGTTCTTCTGACCAGTTTCTAACTCAGCGGTTGCATTGTGTTTCAATGGCCGGCTATTAGCTTAATAACCAAATTGACAATGAACACTTTGCAAGTCCCACCCCAAAGTACCGAATTACCAAAAAATACCCCAGCTGGTTTGGTACTTTAGGTACTTGAACTTTTGGTACTAGCACACGGCCAGAAGCCAGTGGAGGCGGGAAAGTACCGAAATCACCAAACTGGGGGGTGTGGTGGAAAAGTGCCCTTAGGCTACTTCATGAAGTGCCGCTGTTCTTTAGGGTGAGAACCAACCCAAAAAATCATGCCTGCGTGGCACAAGGATGCACTTCTTATATCTGAAATGCAGCTTCCAAAGGGATCAAAAGTGGCCTGCAGGGCGGAGAGATATTCAGCTGTGGGTCATCTGTGAGTCTCATACTTGCTGAATATTTCTGGTTCTGCTCAGCAGGCAGCTGGCTGGGGTTTCCATTAAATGAAATACCGTGCATGCTGGACACGTTTATCGGCCACCCAGGCACCATACATTTAAACTGCTTTATATTCCAGGTGAAGTACTGCTTCAGCAGGCACGGACTGCCGGCCTGCCCACTCCGGTCGGGCTGCTTACCAGTGGGTCAGGCGGACGCATGGTGCGAGGCCTGTGATCGGTCTCATAGAGCGTGGCTAGCGTTTCAGCCATGGCGCCTATGACAAGGGACACCTTCCCCACGGTCCGCTGACAGAGCAAGGCGGAGAGAGGGAGAAAAAGGGAGGACAGGGCTGTGAGAGGGACAAGGGGACAGGGCCCAGCTCTGAGGAAAAAGGCAAGGTGGAGAGAAAGAGAGCAAGAGAGAAAGAGGCAACAGGAAAACAGATGAAAGCTTTCTGAGCTCCGAGAGGGCAAACGGTGGGCGGTGAGATATGGAGAAGGGATGTTTCCCAATACGCGTACTTTACTGTACTTGTGTTCTTGCACACACATTTTATGTCATCATCCATCGCCAAAGACCAGTTCCAATACTAAGAACAGAAGTACAGAAGATGGTGAAAATCCCTGGATGTCGCTTTTTCACCAACCCAAATATCAAGGGTGCAGTGATGACATCCTCACTAAATAAGACCGATCCCATGATTCATTGGGTCCCAAGTTCATTCTTGGAAGACAAGTTAGAAGACAGCTCTTGCCAAGAAGACAAGTACGATCTTTACGGTCTTGGTATTGAGAAACACCCAAGTACTGAGAAAGCACCTATGATGTGCTGTGGCATCTCAGAGTGTAGTGCTTAATCTGAATATGTCATATTAATCTGAAATACATGCAGCAGTTTTTGAGTGTCAGATATACATCCAAAATGGAAACAAATGTCCAAACTGCAGACAGCCCACCTCTCCCAGTTGTCCTGGGAGTCTGTGCAAAGGGACAACAGCTCCCTGACATCCGTGAATGGTGCACAATGTCCCGGAAATCAGTCATCCCACTATTCAGCGGCAGTAAAATTAGCCAAAAGTTTGGCCGTCATAATCCTGCCCCAAGCGGTCAGCAAACTTTACCACCCCTCCACAAGCCAGCATTAGACTTCAGTAATTTTAATACCATCATATTGTTCAGACATTATACTGTGGTATACAGTATTTTGACAGTAGTTTAAAAAACAAAATTTGCTGAGCGGAGCACCATACCGGCCAAGCCGCCGTCAGTACACATCCCTAAGACATATATGCGTAAGGTGAGATGTCTGAAGCGGCAGAGACACATTTAATGGCAGCGTGCCTTTTCAATAGCCATTACCTACTGCCCTCTAACAATGATTTGCTTTTTTCTGGTTCCAATGGGTAATGAAGATAAAGTGGGGCTGCTAATTAAGTGGAGCCTGAGGAACACTCTTTCATAGCAATCAGTGAAGATCCCTTCGTGTGCTCCTGCGTGATGGGTGAGTGGGGGTGGCTATCACAAAAAGCATAATAGAAAACAACAGCTGCTGTTTAAAGTAGTGAATTAGTTGGTCCTGTTTAAAAAAACCAAATATACCAGCAGTTTTTCTTCATGCAAAATAACTTGATTTTTTTTTTGGTTAAAGGCGATCGTAAGTGGACAAAAATACCGCTAAAACAAGCAGGCGATCCATGCAGGCATATACCCCGCCGTCAGCTCTCTACCTGCTTTGAAGACGTGGAGTTCTGAGGCTCATTAGCTTGAGGCATTTCTGCAGCTTTTGGAAAAATCAGACGCGAGCTGCTATTACCGCCGCACTACGAGCAGAGGAAAGAACGGGGTTAATTCAAGCGAAAGGACAGGGGACGCGGCATCCGGCAGGACGTGAAGGGAGAGGGTCAACCACGAAACGGCAGACAGGAGTCACACCTCAGAGGGTTTCTCGCTTTGTCAACTGGCATGTTACTATATAAACAAGAATATTACACATCAAACACACCCAGGGGGCTCAGGCATCTATGATTATCACTGTAATTACTTTAGAGTGCTAATTCATAACCAAAACCCTTCATTAACGCAGTCTGACAAATTCCACTGACAGTTGATGTAAATGTGATGTGAATGAAGGGTGATTGAATGAACTGGGGGGGCTCTGGCTAATGTGCTGGAGCAGGAGGTGACATCGGCAACCGTGTCCCCAAGGCTTCCCGTGTCCCTCTGTCTCTGCCTTTTATCCCTTTTTAAAAAATTTTTTTATTCAGACACAGAAGCACAGGATCATGCAGAGACTGGGGGGGGGGGGACTTGAGGCATGAATGACAAACCGGAATGAAATGCAGCAACATCCGTCTGTATGTCTGACTAACAGCCCCCCCGGGGAATGGGGGAGCCAGCAGGGATCTACAAACAGCGCGGCAACCTCCCGGGCGCAGCTGCGCGTGTTTGTGGGCCACGGCTGCTATCAACCCATGCCGCGATGAGGAGAGAGGCGGGTGGGGCGGGGGGGGGTGGGGGGGTTGTAACGG
>JAODUD010000008.1:15653920-15675027 GCA_026784285.1 Stomatorhinus walkeri
GAAAGGAAAGAAAAGGAATGGAAAGGAGAGAAAAGGAAAGGAAAGGAAAGGAGAGAAAATGAAAGGAAAGGAAAGTTCACTTACAAAAACTGTTATGCAAGAAATAGCAGCATAAGATATATTAAACCACAGAACTAGCTTGCAGGGTTTCCAGTTGATGCATATCTTGTATCCAAAAATACCAGATCCCAAATGAGCGACCAGCTTATGTCATATTTACTAGTGCAGATTCATTTAGGAACAGTGCAGCTTTGCTCAGGGCAATGTCTTATGTCTAAACTATTTCATCTACTTGCATAAACAACATAATAAATTCTTCCATATTTGTTTAAAATGTCCCGAAAGGTAGTGTCTTACTTTACACAGCTTAGACGCTGCTGCCATTGGAATGCGATGCAAATTCAGGGGAGACCACAACAAACAGAGGTCCAGCCCTGCCTTAAGCAAATACAGCTTTTTGTAAATACTACCCAACTGTTAAACACGAGGTCTTTATGCCTACAAGGGAAGACTTGGTGACACTGCCTTAATCACTCCAGGGAATGTGTAGATTTATGATAGTTTTCTACGGTAGATGCTGAGAAAGGACCTTCCATAGAACCTGATAAGTATCAGAATACGTTTCTGAATAACAAATCAGCCTGAGTGATAAACTGTTTCCTGTTGGACAAAAAGCCCTCAGAGACCAGGAACAATGAACCTCCATCAATGGTAAGATTAGCTGTTCAGTTTTATGTCACCCAACTTGAGTTAATCTTTCAGGTTCAATTGAGCTAATATGCTACATCGACTACTGGTATGGATTCAGGTCCTGACTGCTATAACAAGGAGGTCCCAGCTCTCCTGGATGTACAAAATAAATACAGACACTACTCTACTTACAAATGAGTTACGTTTCGAGCGACTGTTCTTAACTTGAAATGTTCGTAATTCGTTATTCAACATTTTAAAGGTATACGCAAGTACAAAGAACTAGGATGCTGGGAGTACGCACGCTACGCTGCTGCGCGGTGGGAGTAGCAGCCAGAAGTCGTACTAGGCGGAATTGGTGCACAGAAAACAAAATTGATGTTGCGGACAGGAAATGGGAGGCCAAGGAACACAATTTGGACTTACAGTCCTCTTCGTTCGTATGTCTGAAAGTTCATAAGTTGAAAGTTCGTAAGTAGAGGAGCGTCTATATAGGCAAATATCTAATTGGCAGAAATGTGCAACAGCTCCAGATTATAACTTGGTCTGTGCCCTGTACTGCCATAAATGATTATAGAAAATAGAATGCTCATACCTGCTCTAATGTTCTGAGTTGAATATAATCAACTGTTATAGCTTCTACACAGAAAACTGAATAGAATTCAACAGAACTATTTGATCTGTATTAGTACAATGGCCATGTTCTGGTTGGAATCATTAATGCTGTAACTCACATGCATTCCTAACGCAGCAGAAACTGATGTCATGCTTCCATTGTACGTTTTATCGAGCATAAGGGTTTGATTCTTCAGTAAGATCTTAAAATGTCATATACAGGCCCAGATGTAACAGTGAAACCAAATAATAAAAAAATACATCAGGTTCAAAGTTGACCGCTACTGAGTAGTATAATGGTTTATGTAGGACATAAGGGCAGTAACTCAACTCCAGTAGGGGACTACCCTACTTTAAGGGGAGCTTACAGGACAAAGATCATGGGGTGTCTGACCTGCCTGCGGAGAGAGCAGCTGGGGGCATTCTCCTCAAACTTTGCTTGCAGCTTGGTGGCCATGAATTTGACCTTATTCTCCTTCAGATTTGTGTCCTCACCCACAGAGTTGGCAGTCTGACTGGGGAAGTTGGTGGCCTATTCAAAAAAAAAATAACAGGAAGTAGCAGGACTGTAATGAGATAGCCCAGGAACAGGGGACCCAAATGCAGAGCGAACAGGAAACCAAAACCGGAGATGAGAGTCGCAGTCAGGAACAGAAGCAAATGTCAAGAAATCGGAATCAAGCACCCAGTAAAAACCGGGCTGAGATGTTCGATAAGCTAACATAGGACGACAATTTCTCACGCAGGCCTGCTGTCAAGACACCAGGGAGAACGAGTGGTAATGGGGGGAGGGGGGTGGCTGTGCTGTAGGCAGTGGAATCGGATCAAGCCTTACAAGGACTTTAAGGTCAGGTCCGCCAGCAGAGAGCAGAGTGTCTGGTAGACCAATGATACTGCAGGCTCTTAAAGTCTGTAAAAGGACCCACGAGGATTGTTCTTTGGCTAAACTACTTAAATGTGCAATGCAACTAGCTAAATAAATGGTATTGAGGTTATTAATGGGTGTAAATGGACGCCAAAATCCACAAATTCAGACCTACCTCTTCCAAATAATTGCTGTACTTTCTTCGCCTTTTGCTAATTGTGTCCTTATCGTCAGACTTCTGCTCACCCTGAAAGAAATGAACAAATCAATTTCCCCCCTTGATTTGCCTGTAAAAATGAATGGATTTTCCCTGTCATCTAACCCCAGTTTATTTGAAAGTACAGTCCTGTCCTTACAGTGTTCCATTTTTCTCGATTTCCTACCAAGATGTTCAAACAAAGCAATTATGGGCTTGTTCTAACTTCTGCCCTGCATTAAGTTGCCACAAGAAAATATTTCAGTAACATGTTCAGCAACATGAAAATGCATGTGAGCAATACCTTTGGTATTCGCTTTCTTGGCAGTGACAAGTTCATTAAATTGGAAATGGAGTTGGCGATCTTTCCAGAATAATCTTCATTTTGATCAGTTTCTCTTTTGAAGCCTGGGTCAGACCATAATAATATGTACATACAAATAAGTTTCATTCAAATTACATTTCATTCAAAGTACTGATGTGAGTCAGATTTACGGTAAACAACAATGTATGCAAAATGCTCAAGATATCATGCATGCATAAAATTACACACTAAATATACATGTGAGTAAAATGTCCAGGATTAACACACGGAAGCGTAGATGTTTCTAGGATACATAATTTCTGTAATTCTTTTCACAAGGGAGGTAATATCATAACCATAGTTCACTTTGGGGAACACTACCATAAGGTCAGCCTTCAGGGAAGACATGAAATGAATTTATCGAGATTTTCTGTTTATTGTTTACTTCTTTCTGTTCAAACGTAACTGGCTTAGAGCACCATCCATACCAAAGGCAGTCAAAACACTCAGTTAAGGTCACCTGATGCAGGTATGGGGTCACCACGGAACATCTCGTAGAACTTGGAGAGGTACAACACCATGTTGAGCTTGTCTGGATCCCTATCGGATGCCATCTCCTTTCCGGTGGTGACAGGCGGGATGCCAAAGTCGCGCTCGGCGATATCGAAGGCCATTTGGTTATTCTTGGCACTTTCCTCCTCATTGAGCGAATCAAAATCACTAAGGAGACAACAGAGACCACACATCAATAAAGGCTCAGGCAGGAAATGCTAATAGAACAGTGTACTAACCAAGGTCCCCCTTATAGCTCATGGAAGTCAGAAGAATTATAGCCCACTGAAATTATATCCAAATATTCCTCCAGCAGTTTCATACGGTCAAGTATCAGAAGGAGCTCAGGATTCTCTACGGTCTTGCACACACATGTGAAGAAACGGCTAGCGGAATTTATAGGTCACTGTTACATTTGCTTTCACGCCATGGTGGGTTATGAGATTCACGGCGTAAGATGGACAAAACAGCAGCGTACAAATTTCACTGGCAGAGGTGACAGACCACCTTGAAAAGAAGGCGCAGTGTTGCAGTGATTAATCACAGGCTTGCGACACAATAACAAAAAACAAATTGTATATTGCTGCCAACTGAACAGCTTTCATGCTAAAAGACTAAAAAAACTTAATAATTGTGCACCTGTGCTAAAAATAAAAACAGGGCACTAGACCTGTGGACAGTGGCATTTACCGTCACTCAAACGGCCAATCGCAGCGGGGGGTCCTGGAGTTTGGGGGCCCTGTTGGCCAAAAGCAGTCAGAGGGGGGCGGCTCTACATGACCGTTCGGATATTTTAATCACAAATGTGCGTTAATTATTAAGCCTTAATAATTTTATTCATAGGCAGGGGACAGGTTTGTTGTTCTTGGAGCCCATGTCACAGTCACTTTAAGGACTCAGATACAGCACATCCCCACATTGTGGTTAAAGCTCTGAATGGTCAATGATGAAATTAAAGTGTAAAAGCCCTAAATTTGACATGTAATTCTAGACATAACAGCTGTCTTACAGAATGCTGCTGAGGTCATATGTCACCACCACCAGATAACAAAGAGAAGCCACATGTGTACAGCTTGTTCTTTAATCTGTAATCTCATATGACCTCACTACGCTGCATAAATAGCTTGAAAACAAATATAAATGCATGACCACACAACCTCAACAGCATTCCACTGACATGGGCCATGATGGATTACTTGGAATCTAACTGACCGGACCCAAAGACTGTGCGCTGGTGAGCAGTGGTGAAAAGGCCACACACATGCCTAGTGGGCAAAAACGACAGCATTTCTATGAGTAAACTGTCAGTATGTTGAAAACAGTCAACAGACATGCATGTTTACATCACCATCGCCGCGGTGACCAAGGAACAGCTGCGAGCCAGATGTCCGAGTTTCATATTAGCGTGATAGCAAAGACATTTGATAAATTGAAGGCCAGTCAATGCCTCTGATGGTATTAATGTGCGGTGTGTCTCGTAATCAGTGCGGCAGCCACGGTAATGTCTTACATGAGGTCAGCTCTGAAGTTGTGGATGAGGGCGCACAGTGCCAGACCGCTCTTCCAGGAGGACGTGAGGTCAGACACGCACACATTCCTGTAGCCCTCCGTGTGCCTCTGACACCACGTCAGCAGCCGACTGGGCCGGATCTCAGACTCTGTGGGCAAGATCCAGCACAGTGAGACCATGAGAACGACTCCACCACCCAAAATTGGAAGAAAAGAGCAGAATTCTGGAACACCGCAGGCTGTTATATAATGAGATCATAGCTGGAACTATCCTTAGAATTCTTCTTAAAGCCAAATACACAGACGCGGAGAGTTTCCGAGCACAACACAGCCGTGTGTTTTCGTCAAGACGTGTCTCACTGTTTAAAATGTACTGTGAAGCTCTACCATTCTTCACAGGAGATCTACCCATGCATTTCTCCAACATAATGTCTTTGTGCCTAGATGACATTAACAAGCAGGTCCACGGTTTTCACAGTTCGAGGGTAAAAGGAGGCACTTTATGTCTAGGAGCTCAATGACTGAATGAAGCAATTCAAAGTGTTATTCACCAAACATTCACAGTGAGCCAGAACGTATTAAAATATAATGTATGTCACATGACACATGTTGTAGTGATAATAGCAGGATGGGCTGGATAGAGAAATACTAAAAACAACGGTCAGCAGGTAATCAGGCTACGATGGCGGAGCATTTTCATCACACTGAGGGCATTGAGGAATCTTATCATGGGTCTTACCATTAGGCTGGAGATTTTTAGACTGCTAAACAAAATGTTCCCAGCACAATTTTGTTGGAAATGCCAACCTTCTGGCAGAAAATCATTGCTCAGCTGCCGAAAGGTGTGAAGATTATTTTATTATTACTTTATAAGACTGTTCTGTGCACGTCGTTGATTTGTCTCACACAGTCACTCGCACTTATACAGTGATGTGCAAAAGTTTGTTCTTCGTGTTGGTGCGAAACTATGATATTATGTCTGCCAAAGTCCATCAGCTTAGCCAAAATCTCTCCTTAAAAAGTTAATTCATTAATTGACCTGGTGGAGATGTTTAATGAATACATGGAATGACCGTGGTCCCCTGGAGGAGATGTTTGGGAACTAAAGCAATGTTCATCTAGCCATTCAACAAGATATCGGTTACTTTTTGGAGAAGAGAAGAAAATCTTGATTACTTTTTAATGTATTGCTGTTTATTTTGCAATGTTAAATTGTGTTTCTTTTTTCCTGAGCAAAAATACACTTGATGCTCAGATAACTCAGTGTGAAATATTTGAAACTTTTTTACTTGGTTGCATATTGTAAAGGTTTGAAAATAAGGTGGTAAACAATCATAAAAATAATCATCGTGTAAGAAACTTCAAAATGTTTGTTTTTGGTCATGTTTCGTTTTGTGGAAAAGAAAGGGTTACCAATTAGAAAATGTAAAAAGGGTAGGTATTACACCGTTTTCAGTCAATATATATGTATGTTTATGCATGTATGTATGTGACCAGAATACATTTAAATTAATTCATTCATAAATATTATAATCAACATAGCAATAGTAATAAACATTTTCTTTGACTGCCTTAGACTGCACAGTACTGCACAAGGCTGAATAACCTTTACTGGAGATGAACACCAACTGATACCATAAATGTAGTAGAACCACAGGCAGAGCGAAGGGTCGAATCAGGTAAGATACTAGATCCAAGGCTGGGCAGTCAGATGACCTTGAGTAATTTTGTCTCTTAACAAACTATGTGCCTTGTTTGCTCTCCTCAGTCTTCTGCCTCTTATTCCTCTTCCACATTACTGCTACTCTGTGGTGTGTTAGTAATCGCTACTGCTGCTTGACTCTGTGTTAAGCGTCGGACCGGATTAAAATAAAATCGCATCTGGTGCTGGCAATCCCGTGCTCTATCTGCTAATAAACTGTGTCGACTGTCCAGCTAATTGAGAGAGGCGCTTCCGTTTGTCATGTGACTGCATCACCTGCGGTACTACACGCACCCACGCTTACCAAACATTGGCGCTCACATGACGACATCGTCTGGTCTAGCCGAGCGTAAACACGCTGCCAGATTTTATTTGCGGATGAGCTGCTTGGTTTCGCTATTTATAAGCCCCAGCTCGCACGGGACCGGGACTCGAGGGGGGAGGGGCACCGATCCTGCATTCACTGACCTCTTCGGCCCAGATTAACAGGTCGTCTGACTGAAGCGGCGCGCTCCAGGGAATCGGGCTGCAATTCCCCCGTTATGTACAGGTGGCGCACCTGAGACAAGGGAAAGAGGATCACAGGGAGGGAGGTGTTAGTGTCACACGCTGCTCATAAAGGGATGGTGCAAGGGGGGCGGAGCATGAAGGAAGCTATATGCCAATCACCAAACCCACCAGGATGAGGAAAAAAAGCTCACAGCCAAATGCTTCTATGTATGTTCTATGTTACTGGACACGCTTAATTAGATACAAAACCGAACGTAGAACATGATGGGTTTGATGTTTCCCAATGGCTCGTCATCCGATACCAGCTTACCTGGTGTGGCCTGACACAGTTGGAGTTGAGGTTGGGGTACCGCGTTGCTGGATCAATAGTGTACTGTTCATGGTTCTTGGTGATGTTTTCGGGGGTCGTCTGAGGCAGCAGTCTGTAGAGGCTTTCCCTGCATGCAGACAGGACGATAAAGCCATCATTACGCTCGCGCTCCGCCACGCACATCAAGCACACGTCGAGATGGACGTGGGCGGCCATTTCCCTGATACTGAAATCAGGAACGGTGTGGGGAATTGGCATTCGCTTCAGTGACATTCGAATGCGATACTGTTACGTTCTACAGGGACAATGGCGATGATATATAAGAACCCACAAATCGAGTTTAAATGGCCGGTTGTCCCTGGGGGAAACACCTGGCGTTATTATGTGACCTGTATTCTACGGAAGCCCGGCAGGGTCACGCAGGACCAGGCCGCCACCTCACTGACCTCTCTGCTAGGATTTCCAGGGGAGGCCTGCCCTGAGCCCAGCTCTTCGTCATCCACGCGGTGTCAAAGGCCGCCAGGAAGCCCCGGGCGCATCCAGTCCCCATGGGCCAAAATGGCTACAGACACACAGAGGGGTCAAAGGTCCAGAAGCTGCACCTTTAAGGCTGCATATCATTTATTTACTTAGCAGATAATTCTTATCAATAACAGAGATTGGAAGTTTATGTTCATGATGTGATTTTATACTTGTTTATACGCCTTAGATGAACAAAGTCCAAGGGTTTGACAGAAATACTAATGTGATGTGCAAAGATTGAATGAAAGAACCAGACAGAAACTGAACTGAACATTCCCTGGAGGACACTAGGATGAGCAGGCTCACCTCCAGCAAGCTGTCCCCCACCAGCGCCACCAGCAGGCGGTGGCCGAATCGCTCCCGCACCAGCGCCGCGTTCTCTGAGGCGTACATGCAGGTGAAGTCGAACATGGCGACGTCCGGCTGCCCGTTGTGGTTCATGGCGTAATCCAGCG
This sequence comes from Stomatorhinus walkeri, assembly GCA_026784285.1. Classification (NCBI taxonomy): domain Eukaryota; kingdom Metazoa; phylum Chordata; class Actinopteri; order Osteoglossiformes; family Mormyridae; genus Stomatorhinus; species Stomatorhinus walkeri. The sequence goes on from JAODUD010000008.1 coordinate 15,662,151, forward strand.
AGGGCAGCTGGTAGTTGGTGGCAAAGTCGGCGGCCTCTCGGGCATAGGAGAGCAGCGCCTCCTGCTGCACGTTCTCGGCGCTGAGCAGCATCTCCGTGTCTGCGTAGTCCTGTCAGCAACAGCGGGAGACAGTGTTGGTAATTCATCTCACCAGTGGCTTGGCTTGACTCGCGGGGTGTGTTCAGTAGCTGTCCGGTAGATGTTAATCTCAGCTGTGCTAGAGCTTCCTCTACTTAACGCACCCTAACGTTACCCTGGAAGTGTTTAATCAGGCGGTGTAAACACTCTCTAAACCCTGCAGCCTAAGGCTGACCAGGAGCTTTCACTATTATTAATAGTGTTTTAATTTCATTAGAGATTTTGCATGGCTATTTAATTCTCAAAGGAGTACAGATATGATAAGTAGCAGTCTACTGATGACAATAAGGACCCCTCAGTAGCATGAAGGGAAGTCACCTTCCACATTAACAGAGTCAAACTCATTTAAACATGGTGTGATGCTCGCATTTATAAACCAGACATCAGTCGGCTGATGACAGCCAAAAAAGGATACGCCTTCCCAGGTCCTTGGTGAGGAAAAGATGATCTGCCTCATAAATTTGTTTTAGAACAAATTTTTATACCTCCTTTAAGCAAGCTGGGTGCCGGTATGATAAATTTCTTCAATCCTTAAATTTAAACTTGAATTTAATCACCATATGGGCCATTAACTAACTTTTCTTCACTCATCCATGTTTGGCATATGAAAGTATAGATATTTTCCCAGAGAGAGAGGCCATTTAGAAGTAAATGGTTTATAGTTATGCAAGGCACTTAATCCTCTTTTCACAACTTTGGTTGAAAGACACTGCGTTCCACTGCATTTTTATGAATCAAGTCATACAGTGACGTGCCCAGACACTGCAGTTAGTGATGAGAGATATGAATTGTGAGTGAATCATCTACACCATCTGAGAATTTTTTTTTTTTTATCTTGGAGATGTCTGTATGTCAACCCTGATGAGCCATAGCGAAGGAAGGGGTGCGTTTAAACAGTACACGGTCGCGCGAAGCCCCGAAATGCCACTCCTCACATGGACGATGACTCCCTTGTCCAGAAGGCTCTGCTTTTTCGCAGTCATGACGAAGTAGTGAGTGTTGTCCTTATAGTACACGATGTTCTCCAGGTCGATGCCTGCAAAACCAAGCCACACCAACCAATCAGGATACACGTCTTGATGAAAACACGCTCCGGCAATATGGCCGACGGCCGCGGGGATTTCATTAAGATTAGATGTCGGTGGGGAGAGAAAACGGTCTAATATTCTGAGAAATCCATACTGGCAGAGGGAGCAGAAACCACCCCCTCCCCCCTCGTGCTGACTTCAGGAACAGCTGGTCGACATGCCGTGAACTTTGAATGGTATGAGTCTTATCACAATGAACAGAATTCACGCCCGCGAAGATCGATATAGGAAATGGAATCAGAACTATCCTACTACACTAAACAGTGGATTCAGAGAATGCTTCCTAAAGCCAGCGTGATTAATCTACCATCTGATTTACAGATACACCAGCTATCTGTCTGTCTCTTCGCTTCTCCTTCCTTTCACTTTCTGTTTTCATTCATTATTTGCTTAGAAAATACATGGCTTAATGTAGTACTCCTTCCCAGGGATTTGGAGGTGTAAGCATATTTTTACGAGGCCAGGTCCATGTCTCCTTGAATATTCTGTTACACAGAAGGTATTTGTGAGCCCACCTGTCTCTTCCTTCAGCTCAAGGAAGAACTTCTGGTTGAAGATGAAGGCCACGCCGCTGATCTCCTCCACCTTGGCTTCAGCTGTGGTGTTCCTGTTGATGAAGTTGGCAGTGATGGCGATGGCCAGTTTCCCGCGGAACTCCTTTCTTCTGAAACCTGGGAAAAAAGCAAAGCTCCATTATCACCTTCCTGTGTAGTCAGAGTAAACATATTTTAAGCACAATGGAATAGGCAGAATTAGCCAGCAAGGCATGAGCATCTATATAAAAGAATGAGAGTCGCATTGGTTTCCCTTTAAGGAAATGTAGCAAAATGCTACAATCTCATGGAAACATCGGACTAAAAATCATCAAAAATATATCCTGTGACCTTTCACATTTTCCAGTCGGGGGGTTTGTTCCACATCTATGAAACTTTTTAATTCCCACCTGTTGTGCCACTTTTTAATTCCCATCTGTTGTGCCACTTTTTAATTCCCATCTGTTGTGCCACAGCTGAAGTGAACTTTGAGTTTACGGCATTGTGACTCACCAGAAAAGGCACAAATGTGTGATTTATTAACTCTGCTCTCACTTTTCCTCCATGTGACTTCGTAATAATCTTTTAAATAAATTGTTCTGCATTTACCGCTGATTATAGCTCTAACAGTGCGCGTATAAAGTGTATAAACTAAAGTACACACAGTCCTGTTGATTCTCTGATACAAATGAAAACCTCTCTTTCTCACACCAATGTTGCTCTCCACATAGATGTGAACGGTGTTAATTTTTTGTTTTTTTAAAAGTCCAACTTTAGGGGCAGGATGACAGCACAGATGAGCGCAGCATTGTCTGCCATTGACTATAAAGCTGCACAACGCCAGATGACCCAGATGGTGCAGGATCTGCTGAAGTCCTCAGACATTGATGCAGCCCACAAGCTCCGGTGGTCGGACATGATTCAAAGGTTCCACTCTCCCGTATTGAATGATTATTAAAAAAATCTTCTGAATCAGGTTCTGATCTTTGGTCTGAATCTGGTCACAGCCTTTATCTGTTATTATTATTCTGCAACATCTGGGACAACAGGAAGGAAGAGAGCTTGAAAGGTGAAGTCTGAGGCTCTGTTTACCACAAACAGTTTATTAGATTATCAAAAATTCTTCTGATGGAACAGAAAGGGTGCAAGAAAGGACATTTCCCATATCACATCACTTTTTCCAATGGTGCCTGTGCCCAATTAACGGTTAAGAGTGAGAGATATTTTTAACACTGGCATCATCCACCTACATGCTCATTAGATGGTGTGGCAGGATTTTTCACCTTTTATGGCAATAAAACCAACGACAAATGTTTTACTGCATCGAGACGAAGTCTCCTTCAAATTATGATTAAGACAAAGAAATGCTTGAACGGGCGGGCAGAATAATTGCTGGGGTGTGCTGGGCTGGCTGACAGCCTGGTGATCGATTCTCCCGAGTCGTGTTTCCCCGGGAGAAGGTGACATCATGCCGGAGAACCTTCCAAATTATAAGTGGAAAGGGATTACACAGGCAAATCTGTAGCTTTATAGCGTTTTAAAAGCAGACTCGGTGGGACAAAGTTCCTGAGGATATGGAAAACCCACGGGCCTGGGACACCGCTAAGGTTTTCCTCAAAGAACTCTGAGATGCGGGAGCGAAAGTCTCTGGCATCTGGGAAAAGCCTTCAAGGATTCATCCCAGCTGGTTCCAAACCAGTAAACCTGAACTCCTTCACCCTTTAGAAACATCCTTGGAGACTGATTCTGCAGATACGGTGCTCATGGGAGTTTTGTCTTGGTCCCGCCTCCTCCAGTTGCTTGGACCCACCTTTTCTATAATCTGATTGGTTATCGCCCTGAAATAATCATTTTTCTTTCTGCCCTCAGAACATTTTTGCGTAAGTAAAACTCCCATGAGTAGATACAGTCCCCACACCACAGGCCTCACCTTCCAGTGTGTTCCTCCGCCCATCTGCTCCAACCACAACATCAAAGTCAAAATCGGAAACGGGGTGATCACAGGGGCAGATCTCAGCTCTCCACCCAGGACCTGGCATGGCAGTAGAGCAGACACTGGTTTTTACAGAAGTCCACGTCACACTATAAACATACCTTCTGCCTCTGCACTTTTTGCCATATGAAATGCATTTTGTTACCACTGCAACGTCGGAGCAATTCAGGGATTTCCATCATGGTCTGAGGGGAAAATAGGATTCAGGTTCAATCCTAAAGCCACACATCCAACAGCTGAACCACAGAAACAGGATCTTCTCTCAAGCTTAAAAATATTACTTTAATAAAATTTAATCAATTTTGCTGACAGATCCATGGAATTTGAAATCACTCCCATAAAGTTATAGCCATAACTGAGAATACCAAGTTAATATGCTTTGCTCTCAGGTGTATCAAGATTAGCAAGCTTCCTAGCTAGGTCAACGTTACTTAACTCTGTAGGGTGTCATGTGAACAAACTATGCAACTGAACTTCACAACAAGTAGCTGGTCACTCCTAACTTAGGATACGCTCCCGTTGATATCGACACTAGTTGTCTTCACACAAGAGCCGCTCATTTTCCGCACCCAGGACCACCGACGGCTCATGGAAAATCATGACCTCTGCAGAGGTTAGCTGATAACAGGCTGTAAAAGGTCTACGGAGTAACTCTGGCAAGCGTAAAACTTTTCTCCAAACATAGTTAGCTAAATTTAGCAACCTTAAACATCGTTTAATGCGAATTCTTAAAATTTTGGTCTGCAACTAAAAAAGCTACACACACACACACACACACACGCATATATATATATATATATATCAAAAGCTAGTTAATCATGAGCTAAAAATGCAGAGGTGCAACGACCCCTTAAAAGAATCTCTTTACTTTTCAAAATCCACTGTGAAAATAAACAAGGCCACTTTCTGCTGCTGCTGTGTATGACTGGTTGTCTGGGACACACATACACAAAGAAGAGGCTGGAAGCCGTAAACTGTACTGGATCTGACGCTTCATTCTGTGATACTGGGTGAAGGTGAAAACAAACAGTGGCTCTGGAAAATAAGCTGCCTCTCAGGCCGAGAGCCGCGGAAATATTACACTGTCATCGTTACTCCAGCATTAACACGACCCCGCTGAAACACTCTCAGCTACAGCCTTTTCAGGCGATCCCTCTTATCCATTCTATTCCTGCCTTGTGTTCATCTTCAAATTCAACAGCTGGCTAATTTTAAAGATGCAATGCATGAGAAAGGAGGGGTAGAGAAGAGGGGCTTTATTTGGGGGTGGGAGTAGAGACGGTTTTGACAAAGGAACAAAAACGAAAGGCCGTTTTAGCACCTGCGCATTTTCCCAGGAACACGTGAGAGGCATCGGGTCGGGAAACGAGCGGGACGGCATTTCAGTCTGGCCATAATTCCTACGCCGATAGAAAACCCGAACGCAATTAGGATCAAGCCGATGAATATCTCTGTCACCTGACTTCATCCGTGTGCAACTTTCAGATCCCCGCACCACCACCACCTTGCACGCTGCTAGCCGCGCGAGGCTCGTTAGCAATCACCTTCATTCTCCTGGTCCTCCGGCGGCTCCAGGAGCTTGGCGAACTCCACGTTGACGTGGACCTCCACGGCCAAGACCAGGGAGACCTTCAGCAGCATGAGCTGGAGCTGGCGAATACCTAACGCAGCATAACCAGGACAAGAACCATGAATCTCAGGGTTTCACTGCATGTCAATCTGGGCTCAGCATATGCATGCAGCACAGGCAGGATTCAGTCTCTGCCCTGGTAGAGCTGTGAGCCTTTAGAGATCTGGGAGATGCATTACCCATCGGCCTTTGCGGTATTGTCCCTGATCCTGAAGGGAAGTCTCACTCTGCGTTTAAATGGCACCACTGTGAGGGATGGGAGTAGGGGGGGCCATCTAATCCACGTCAGGGGGGAGACTATGAGCTACTTCAGGTTTTACACACAACTTTAAAGCTGATAGTCTCCTGTGTTTGGCTAATTAGTTCAATTCTTCTTGTTTTTTTACTGGTTAGTTTCCTTGATTGACAGACTCATCCAGTTGTTTCATGTTGACATTAGCAGCACATGCATGACTACAGGAGCACACAGCAAGAACTCGGCGCTTAAGTGAAAAAGTGAAATCCAGGTCTTTTTAATTGAAATGGTAGTTTGTGAACCCTGTCCTAACTCATAGTGCCCCACCCCCCCCCGATATGGATTAAGTGGTCACCCTAAGAGGGGCGGTGAACCATATGTCACGAACGTCAGGCATAGACATCACTGGTGACAAGTCACTTCATATCAAGGGAACTTTCAGGATTTGTACTAAAGTCACAAAAGCACAGAAATGCCTCCTTAGAGGATAGTTATTGCATGCCGGACTTCAGGCCAGACAGAAATCTCTGATGTAGGGCAGTGTTGACAGGAGTCACAATACACATTCTTCAGAGATGGATGTGTTGCAGAAAAACTCCCCGAGGTATTTTGACACTCTAATTTAATTACATGATAAATCAAACACTCCACCAAGAGAAATATTATTATTATCCCATGAAAACACGCGGCACCATTAATCTCTCTCAGCATGTCTTCTAAAGAGGTTAGGTTGTTCTCTTCTGTTCCCCTGCAGAAGTTAGTAGATATCCTGTTCCTTCTCTGATCTGTGAGGTAGGTCACTGAGAACATACTGAAATAAGTGAAAGGGGAAGAGAGAGCCGTGGTAGTCAGCTCCCCTCCCCCAAGCACACAAACGCACACCCACGAAAGATAACCGGAAGGATACTCACTGATGTGGTCTATAGATCCGGCGCAGAACTTGCCATAGAACTTCTTGGCACCCAGGCCACGCAAGTCATGAATTGTATATGGCCACAGGTGCAGAACATTGTTCCTGGAGAAGGTGTCCCTCTTCTCTATCACCACTACCTTGGCCCCCAGGAGGGCCAGCTCTATGGCTGTCCGCAGGCCGCAGGGGCCCCCACCAATGATGAGACACTGGGAGGAAAAGAGTGAAGGTCACATGGTCAACACATTCACCAATCAGAGAGCAGAACACCACGCAAAGCAACCTCGGATGTTGTAATGCTTTATTGTTCAGTGATTCTGCACCCAAATAGAAGTTGCTGGAGTGTAAATTTCAGAATAAAAATAAAACTTTAATAACAACAAGACTTTAATATACTTTACACCACATATAAGACCTTGGGCTCTGTGAATGCTTACTACCTGTATTGCATTGTGGTGGGATTTAAGCACATAAGTAACTGAAAACTTCATCGTTAGCTTAGCCAAAGTATTAATTACACTCCTTATACCAAATACACAGTCAGTAAAACATGCACTCCCGCAGGCCCTTTGATTTCAGGCCTGCCTGCAAATATGCGGGTTGAGCATGACCTCATGCACGCAATTTCGGGGTGAGAGGCAGGGCTGTACTTAACAGCGTATTCAGAATAGTTATCTCACTCGTGAACCATGCCTGAGTCACGCTGCACCCCCACAGTGCCGTGAAGGTTCTAACGATGTCGAATGCAATCGTCAAGTCCTGTTTTGACTCTCATTATCACCCTGCCTTTTTAATTTGCTCGTTAGTTGATTTTTTTTTTACAAAGCAACATACAGTTTTGTTCATTTCATTCAGCAGGACATGCAGTGAAATTCAGCATGATTCAATAGCAGGATTCCCCCTAAAAGCTAAAACCACTGGCGTCTGGTCACAAGTTAAGTTTCTTTAACATGGGCACCAGCCTTCGGTTAAATCCCAGGCCGGCCAAACCAGATGATCTCCATTTCCTACTTAACAGATCAAATGCGGCCACATCTGACCTTTCGCACCCTCCCTATGAAAACATCATACAGTTTCCCTTCCAAACAGACCGGTTTTACAAATGTGAGGCGATGCCGTGGGGGGGGGGAGAGGATTATGTGGCCAAACTAACCACAGAGCACATGCCTGACAAAGCTTTAGCCGTTGGACGGTCTTCCTGTCACAATGCGTGTGGGCACAGAATCACAGCTGGGATCTTCCAGGTAGAGATACCCTATATTACATTGGGTGAGGGGGGGCATATCATGTTTATGCAGTACAGGGACAGATCATGCTGTTCCTAACTGGTTTATTAGGAAGTACATATTCTCATGAATCCCTGTCCATAAAAGTTTACACTTTTCTCACTTCTATTCCTATCACGTCTCGTTTATTGGGCGTCATCACTCTAGGCCAGAGGTGGGAATGACGTCAATATGGCTGGCAGGATGGAGGAGACTCGCTCTGCGTCAGGCCCCGAGGCACCTGTTTGGACAACAGGTGGTCTGACGGGCATCTTTCATCAAGTCAGACAATGACACTGGGCAGGGGAGCCGGCCCAGGAGGCCCAGGTGGGCTGAGGCCAAGCCGACTCAAAGCTGCCTCTTTTTAAAGACGGCACACACCTGCATGGAGCACACACCTGCATGTTAATTAGCCTAATAGGGGAACAAAGCAGACCTCAGCAGATTCCACTGGTACCTCTTTGTAGTCAGCTGGCAATCCTTGATGTGTTTTGATTATGTCCACCAATAGAAAACTAGCTGTCATCTAAATGTTTAAGCGGGATTAAACGGGCATGTTCCCATGAAGGCTCAAAATCACTCATCTCCACGGCTTCCATTCCAGGCAATCCCAATGATATCTGTGCCTTCTGATTGGTTGCAGTGCTGTATGGTGTCACCGCATCTGCAGTGATATGCCTTCTGCTCATCGCTGCAGATGTGGTGACATCATACAGCACAGCAGCCAATCACGGGTACACTGAGCACGACCCCATCCCTGTGCATACAACCTTTTGCTTTCCTTTGCCTTCACACCAGAAATTCAACACCACTGATTAGGTGGGAAGTCTGAATCACACTGATTACAAAACCATTGCAAAGACTATGAGAATGCAGACTGGTTGAGTCAGACACTCTATCAGGCTGCATTTATCAACTGTAGCAGTTTAAATGGGTATATGAATTTATTGCTGGGGCATAGATTAATCATATTCTTGCTTTAAAGAATGATTCAAAACAATAATAAATGCAAACCTGTGTACACTGGATAGTACATTTAAATATATATGCCTAAAGGATTTTGGCAGTTTAAATAGAGATCTAAGAAAAAGGTTTATTAAAGTGCAGGACTGTCACATTCAAGTAGTTCTGAGTATAATGTTTAAATAACTATATTTGGGACACTGCATTCTAAAGTTACTGCATACATCCCTTCTTACATTCTTAGAACATTTTTCTCCACACTGATTTTTTCTCCACAATACATATATTATTCATAAGATAAAGAAAAACATCATGACATACGCTAGAAATTTCCCTTGGTGTTATTTTATATACATGAATACAACTCAAGCTAACCTATTATTCTCTGTGCAGTTATTTTTAAAATATGCGTGCAATCAAGAGATACAAAGCATAAACTCATCATTATGTTAATTATCTGTGCAGCAAGGCTATTGATTCCCTAATGTTAGATGCATCAATGCAGTTGCACGTGAATGTTAAAATACACTTAAGATTTTTTACTTTGACATACCATTACATGCTTCAAAGAATAAAAATTCCTGCAGTGCACACACACACACACACACACACACACACACAAAAGTATCAAATTTCAGCTGGCCATTCAGTAAGCTACAGTGCAGAAAATCTCCAAACCAGAGTCTGCAGGAGACGTTATATTTCTGTCCGTAGGATACACAACACACACCCCTAAAAGATCGCATGCACACAAGATTAAAAGCAGTGCAGAATAAATGTAAATGCTGTGTAATTTCTATAATGAGATGGCATTGTGACAGGGGCATACAAACCTTCACATGATCAACAGATCTGAGTAGATAGCTGTCCCATGAAGAAAAAATAGAAAAAAACTAGTGCAATGATGTCGCATTCAGTGTGTTGGGGCTCAGGGACAGGGGCAGCTAGCTTCCAGGCACCCTGGAACCTTTTGGAATTTAGGGCTTTGTTTATGTTATATAATTAATCTGCCGGCCATGGGATTCAAACCAGCGACCTACCGGACACAGAACTAACCCATGTAGCTTGTTTTAAAAAGCCCTTTTCTCTCCTAAAATAGTTGCAATAATCCTAAAAATACACTTGAAAAGGTATCATCTTACAATTTACTTACATACATTGTAACCTGAGAAGCACCAAGATGAATTACACACATTCTGGATACCTTAAGCAGCATGAGCGTAACTAGGCCTGCCTTCTCAGGCAGTAATGGGCTTCTTATACATGATGCCATTACCAAATATGGTAATTGTGTGTACTTAATAATGGCCCAATTTGTTTTAAAAATTAACATCAATCAACAGGTGCAACGTTTTCATTGTTTTTAGCAGGGCTAAAGTATTAATGGTTCAGTACAGAAAATGGTGCAGCATTTACCTACCGCCTTTAAATAGCAAAACTCAGAAGGAAAGGGCAAATTTCTCTCCAGTTATTTGCATACGCTAGTCAAATTATTTTCTAATTTACATTGCAAGGCTAAACTCAGTGACAAAATACGACAGAAACAAAAGAAGGAACAATATGATTTGTTTTTGTAGTGTTTGGGTACTCTCACAAAAACATTTATAAAATTCTTCTTCGTCTATATAAATATAACTCAGATCAGAAGTTTGAATTTTAATGATAAAAAATAAAGGGCCAATCTAGAGATTTTCATTCTTATTTCCTTTCAGGGTTTACCCTCGCTTATTTATTCTGACTGCTTCGCACGTGGGAAGGTATCCGCCGGTGTGGATGAAGTCTGCAGATCGAGCTTCCCTACCTTGGCACCCGCACACGATTTGCCCTTCTTGTAGTCCTTTTGACCAGCTCTCTTGTCCAGCTTGCTCCAAAGTGCCTTAGCCTTCCAGGACGTGACCTTGGCCTTCAGTCTGCTGTAGAAGTTCTTGTGGTCCAGCGGCTCCAGCTCCAGCTGGCGGCAGAGGATCCCGAACGCCTGCAGGGTGCCCTTGCAGGTGGAAGCCTGGACGAAGTTCTCAAACAGCTGCCCGGCCTGGGAGCACTTCTCATCCTCAGCTTCGCCCATCTTCTCGGGGGCTCACTTGCTCTCTCCCCGACTCCCTCGCTCCGTCTCTCCGCGATCCGGCGGCTACGCCCACGGTCTGGCGGCCCCTGGCATGCCTGACCTGCGCTGGTAAAAGAAACCACATTGTGTCTGATGTCATCCACAGGCAGAAAAAAAACATACGATTCCAAACAGATGTAGCACGAAACACACATAATCACATAATGTGCAGGAATATATATATATATACACATATTACATCACATCATTACTATAAATTCCACTACCTACACGTAGCTGCTTGTTGCCCATCCTTTTGTAAGGTCCTCAAGGCCATTTAGCTCTGATAAAGTTTTCATGTCTAAGGTCATGAAGCTAATGTCTTCTACTTATAAAAAGAATAACAAACGGCCTCCAGAAGCATCCCTGGATGAAACTCAGTAAAACTGCCAAATTACCAGATATTCCTGAACATTGCACCCTTGAGCACAGACTGCACAGCCCCCAGGCTCTGTTTTAGGCCACAGGCGATGTGTTTGAGCTTGAATGCATGTGCTGCTTGGTGAGAGAGGTGCACAGTGTTCTTCCAGAGGTGGAACAAAAGCATTTTTGTTCAGTTACATTGGTGAATGAACGATACAGGTGTGCCTTAGAGGGCAACAGTGCAAACTGCAGGGGTAAGAGGACTTTCAAGTTGTTTTTAAAGCCAAAGGACATCCAGTGAGTCCATCACCACCGTGGCCAACGATCTGACGGACTTGACACAAACTCAATCACGACAGACAATTCCGCTGAGCATTTATCACCCCTTGTGCAACTCATGACTAACACTGCACACTGTAGCAGCTGTGTGAGCTAACCGATTTTGGCAGGCCAAGCTAAAATAAGGTCCTGACCAAAAGTGCATCTCTTTTGGAAAACGAAGGCAGCCTGGAAACAGTTATATGAATGCATCAGTATCACGGCGTATTTTACAGTTTTGAGCTGAGAGCCTCTTCCTTGAAATGCTTTCACTTATCATTTGCAAAAAAAGTTACAGGTGCATGTGAAAACACCGACGTCACGTTGCGTGTATTGCCACATTAAGTTTAAACCCATTCGTCTCTTTAATACCAATAGCTGAATCCTGTTAAAAGCATCATATAGCAGCAAATGCTCATCTGCTCATAGTGAAGGCTCTCCAACCTATGAGTCCATGACAACATGCTCTGAGTATCTCTGCAAAACACCAGAAAAATCTACTAATATCACTGGCGCATGAATGAAGCAAAGATGTCTTCCTCCTGGCAAGCTATGTTCCCCCACGAACTTGAATATCAAATCCAATTATCAGATAAGCGATCAGCAGCTAGCAGTAGGAAAGCAGATGTGTTACATCTGAAGTAGCAAGGTGGAGGTATTCTCAGTATAGAGTATTGTTTCTATGGCATGTATGACATGAGTCTTTTGAAATTCAGATCAGTGCACAAGTGTGTGAAGTGAGTAAGTGAGAAGCAAGGAGCTGTTGTCGGTCCTGTCCCGTCTGGGTCAGTCGTCATTTCACAAGTGTGATTAGGTCGCCAGGAGTACCGGATGTAGAAGCATAACCGAGCTTCACATGCGCTACAACCTCTCAGCTGGCATTGAGCAGCAAACACTGATGGACAGATGTGCTGCCTGATCCAAAAGTCCATCAACTGCTATCCACCCCCTCCAATAATCTGGGGAGGGGGAGGTTTGGCCTCAAATAACCTACAAATCTGTAGCTCACTAATGGTACCTCAGACCTAAAACACAGCATGTAGACATAATTAGTTGTACACTGTACACAGAATAAATGTTATTTCTTTTATCTGATTATATTTAACAATATATTATATTTCAATATGCAGGAACAGTAGGACACTATATCAAACTGCAATCAGTCTATTTTTAGTCTAAACTAAACCATTGTTTTCAACTTTGTGTTGTTTTATTTTTGGTTACAGTATAGTATTATTACAAGAAAGCAAATGCTGGTTTCTGACCTGCTAACAATATACAGGAAAGTTCACCTAAAGAATTCTTATCAACCATGATTGCAGTTTTATTTTCTTTCT
>JAODUD010000008.1:15687955-15710140 GCA_026784285.1 Stomatorhinus walkeri
AGGTGGTAACACAACCTGCCAACAAATGAACATACTGCATGTTTAAGACTGAGATCGTAAATACATATCAGGTAAGGGTCCAGTCTTTGTCTCAGGTCACTGAATAGCGCCCATACCTCGCATGGACACTACATTTGATAAATAATACATATCCCCTCCTCTCTGATTCTGATTTAACCCATACGATGCTGATTACGATAAACAAAAAAAAATGGACGCTTACGTGCGTGTGTGTAACTGAACCTGACAACATAATGGTAATGATGCTTGAACCACGTGTAGATGGTCGGAGAGGCTTGACAGTTTTTTCAATGTGGGGTTGAGATAAAATCAGCAAGGTTATTGGGTAAAATCAACAAGGTTATTGGGTAAAATCAACAAGGTTATTTCCTATCTGTACAAAATAAGAATCATTGCACTGGATGTACAATAAATTACATACCGTTTGATGTGGCTTCTCAGTTGAATTAATTTCTGTGGACACTTTAGATCCGCGTTTTTTGTCATTTTTTCCAGAAATAGCTCTACTTCATAATATTATCAATCCAACATTAAAAGCGGCCATGTACAACTAGAGAAGACACTACCCAAAAAAAATAAGCTAGTGGCAAATGATTTGACTAATCCACAAGAGCAGGCCTATATTTACAGTTATGTTTAACGACTGGCAACTGCTACCTTTCTGTAAACTGCATACTCAAAACTACTACAGTGAGAAAGCGAGTAAGGCGGATGGTCCCTCGCATTTTACTGGAATGTTAAAAAATTAATATCACATCTTAGATAACGGACAGTGTCTTTAGAGATAAAAAAAAATCGGATTTTTTGTAGAATAAATTATGCGTTGTTTTAAAATGAGCATTTTAAAGAAGTGATTTAATTGTAATTAATAATATAATGTGTTTAGAAGAGCATGGATCGTTGGATATGCTGCACGCATTTAAATACTAGACATTTGACAGACGATGGGATGAATATCGTCTGCGAACAGATCCGCCACACGAGGGCGAGCGCAGGTTAGAAAGCAGTCAGTCATCATCCGCGTTGCATCCATCCATGTTTTGAAACCGCTTATAACCGCATGTATGTAGGTTCGAACGTCGCTCCCCGAGGTGAGACAAGAGCGCCCCCCCCCACATTGTACCTGTTTTAGGATTTTATACGTTATGCAAAGTAACATAAAATAAACTTAGAGTAGCTGCATCTCCTTTATTCACAAATAACATTAAGCACTGAACTTTGTGTTAAGAGGCATGCTTATATTAAATACCTATTTCGTGTATGAATTACGAAAGGTTTTCAGGGCTGTAGAAATATTAAACACGCAGTTGACAGGTTAGGATCGGAGAAACTGCGCAGAAATGCAGACATTACGTCAGCGGCGGTGGGTCGGCCTACCGCGCTGTTTCACAAACCTCATTGGCCGACTCCGCGGCGTTCTGCGTATTTCATTGGTCTGCTTTTCTAGCAGGCTCATTTTGCGTAAATAAAGTAAGGTTACTAAAAGCATCTTAGGATACATAATTGCAGAAGCGGACGAAAGAAAACGTCGTCACTTCATAGCGGAAAATCTGAAGCACAGGTACGGATTGCATTTGTATTCTACATTCCTTTTAGTGCGTCATTATATGAGGTATAATGTACGGTGATTTAAAATTTGGTCGTATATTAGGTATGTCTATTTGCATTCTTTGATTCGTTCTTAAGTAATTTTGTATGTGAATAATCACTTTAGAATTTTTCCCTTGCACGTTTCTTATCTCCACCAAAGAGCCTCCTGTAAGGCGCAGACGGCAGGCTGAATGACGCCTGATCCCAAGGCAAGGATGATGCAGCTTGCGGCCCTTGTCCTGTGTATTTTTCAACTTCATGGCGTCGCCCCTCAAACCACCGTTTCGCCGGAGCCGGAGACCACCCGCCCCGTAGATGCGAATCTGGCTGAGGGACACACGACCTTGAACGACATGTTCAGGGAGGTAGAGAAATTAATGGAGGACACGCAACATAAACTGGAAGAGGCGGTCTATAAGGTATGGCCGAAAGCAGTTCTCCTGTTGTCTGCAGTGCTATTATAATTTCCACTGGGACGATGCACTTTTTCCATCACCGCGTCTTTTACCTCCTGTAAATCACAGTTAAACTGTCCCCTCATGGCAAGTTGCTGATAAAAAGCACTCAGAGATAGTTGGAATTATTATTAGTTATGGAATTGTTATTTTTTATTATAATTTACTATTGAGATCATTCCTCTCATCTTTGTATATTGACTCATAATTGTCTCCAGTAAATTGTGCTGTGTGTTGAATTTATGGATCCTCTGCGGAATTGCTCGAGTGCAATATTGATAAACATCTTGCCGTTTATATTATACAAGTTGAACAGGGCAGGGGTAAATACAACTGGCTGTGACTTATTGATTTGGTGTTTACACTGGAGATTTGCTCCTGAAATTTCTCCTCTTATAGATGGATAACGAAAGTGCTAAATCAATGCTGTATGTGCGTGACCTTCCATCCAATTACCAAGAGGAAAGCAGTGCAGAGCATGGAGCTGGAAATCAATCCGTCCGTACTGGCGAGGTCAAGGGGGAGGTAGGGTGGCCTCATTTCACACTCCATTTCCCAGAGACACACTGTCCATTATTACCTCATTATTAGTGTACATAGGTATGGAAAAGGGACAGAGGAAGAATTAATGATTTAATTCAATGAGCAAAGTACTGTTTTAATCAATGGGGGTCTGTGTAGCTCCCCTTAGCCACAATTAGCTGTTTGTTTTCGTAGGTGTTTACGCCCATAGCCTTTCTCCCTAGGTAACGGACAACAGTACTGGGGCGACACACTTCTCCAGAAGTCTAACCCAGCCAGACGGGCGAAAAAACGAGATCGATCGGGTAAGCGATGTCACTCCCCGAGATCATCCTGTACCGGAGCTCATCGGCAATGTGAGTTCTGTGAAACGATGACCTTCCACTGCAGTCCAGGGGTACGGAAGCGTCCTCAGTATAGATCCTTTGCCGACTCTATTCACTCGGTATTGGATTCTCAGGAGGAAGTGGGGCTTTCTGCGGCAGACCTCTGGCTGTCCGCATTATTGTCCTGGCAACTGGACCAACAGCCGTCTCTGTGGTAGACATGACATACCATTGTTGTTTATTATTTAGGCATTTTTTTCAGGCCGAGCCAAACAACCTGGCATAACCACACTCAGCTAATCATGTTGATGCACTGCAGATGTGTTACTGCCGAAAAGTGTTTTGTTCAAAAAATATCTGACATCCAGCACTTTGAGTCTGTAAGGGCTGTACTGACGACTATGCTTGTAATTATAGTCTAGAGAAATAAAACCTCTTTTAGGACAATTAAGCCTTTATGAAGGACAGTGATCCTCTTTGTGGGTGTCTCTGTTAGTTACTACCCTTGAATTATTAGAAAAAGAGGCATATTTATTTTAGCGTTTCACACTTTCTGGAATTCTCCTGTTTAGGGGACTATATACAAAATGTGGGCTTTTGTCTGGTGTAATAGGGCTGTAAATGCTGGGCCAGTGCCTTAGCACAGAATGCCAGTGGGAAGTTCATAACAGCATTAGCTGAGGTTCCATCACTGAAAGCTTCTGTAGTAAAGCACCTGGAGCTGATGGATGGAAAGTGGACTGTTGGAAGGGGCTGCGTGACCGCGGCGCTCCTCAGACGCTCGGCACTGACGTGGCACGCTGCTGTTTTCCTGCTCGATTACAAGTGAAACTTTTTCCACTCCAGACATCTGTGCCACTCCTAGTTTCAGCACAAAAGATATTATAACAAAATTCACCCCCTCTGGGCACTGAACACACGCCCCCACCTTTCTCAGTCAGGTGACGCGCCTCTTATTTTGAGCGATACTCCATGAAGGAAAAGAGTAAAGGAACAAAGAACTGTAGGAAAGTGGTGGTGCCACCCTAGGGATGCCCCCCCCCCCCAGGCAGGGACTGCGTCGGCCTGTCTGGCCCGGCACATTCCGCAGGCTGTAAAACCGCGCCTAAGTCCCCCCATCTGGCGGGATGGAAAAGCCACTCAGATGCTCTGCAATCTTACTTTATTTATTATGTTTTACTCCCTGGGAAAGAATGGGCCAATATAAGTACAATGGCGGAGAGTAAAGGCCGGGGGTGTGGGGGAAGAGCCAATGACTAACTGGCGAGCCGTGCCAATTTGTCCTCGTCGTAAGAGTGTTTCGGGACTGAGGGATTGAGTGGGTGACCATGAATGGATGCAGTAAGCTGGGGCGGTGCCAGTATGGTGCTATTAAACAAAGTCAAACAGCAATACGCCTTGCACTATACCCTGGCTGTACACACTCAGGGGGAAATTAGAAAACTCCACCTGGGCTTTCAGTGATTGCACCAAGAATAATCTAAGAGAACAAAGCAATGCATTTAGATGATGACTTTATAACCAGATTAACTCTGCCTCACAGCGGATCCACATTTCTGATTATTGAGCTTGGTTTCCTTCTTTGTGTCCAGTATTTTGGAGACATAGATTAATTACTGAGAGGGGGGGTTGCAGCACATGTGCTACCAAAGCCACCATTTCCTGCTTCTCTGAGCAGGATGTAGTAAATCCTCTGACAATGTTTAGTTTTAAAAGGGAACTAAATATATAAATATCTATTACTGAAATAAAAAATGATATAAGTTACTGTGACATCATTATAACTATTACTGAAAAGGCTTTTTTTAGTTTTATTTAAAAAAAAAAAAAAAAAAAAAAAACACAACTACTTGAAACCACTTCATTAACATACCAGAGCATGATTTCCCCAGGATGGTGCACTGAAATAGCCTTCCTTCCTATAAAGTAAGAGAGGGGGGTTTCTAGCTATTGAAAAGATCAGGGGTAAGTCAGGTTTACCTGGGGCTTGACTGGTTTTTTTTGAAGTAGGATAATTGGCATAGGGGCTAAAATACTACAGTGATAGGAACTATCGACTCCCATGAAGAATGAAAACGTTACAGTCCTAAAGAATGTGTGGTTTGCCTTCGTACTGAAGTTAACAAGGTTTTTCAAGGCACTGTTTGTTTTCTAATCATAGGAGTTTCCAGATTTCCTGCAGAAACACTTCATAGGAATTTGCAGATCAAAGAATTTCTCCGTTTGAAATGGGGCTGCAGATTTGCACAGATTGCTCATGTGCACTACTGAGAACTGCTTTTATGGCATCTTGATGGAGGATCATGTCTTGGAAAATAACAGGATACATTGGTTGAATCCTGGAAAATAGGTCACTTTCCCACTTTCCATGTGCTTCATGCTTTTTACTCGTAGTTGAAACTTTTTGTTTTTTAGCTAGCAGGGTCTTAATTCTGCACTTCTACACTTTGCTTATCACTTACTTCTGTGAAACCTCATTAACCGGAGAGTGAGGAGAGTAGATTGCGTTTTTGGGCTTGAGGTGATTGATGTGTTGTCTTCTTGCAGGAATGCCTTATTGATGAGGACTGCTCTGTAGACCACTACTGCCTTTACGACATCCTGCAGTCCAGGTGTCTTCCCTGCAAGACGGTCGACGCGGTACGTGCCCCCCAAGTGCACTCGACTCTCATATCCGGAAAGCAATTTGTTCAACTTTGCGTTGATAAATGGATTACAAGGCAGCCCCTCCGTGGGATTCCAGACATTCTTCTCTCCCAACTGAACATCTGGCTATGTGCCGCTAAAGGAGAAATCATGTGCAGAAGCCATCAAAATTATTCCACACGATTAATCTTGTATGTAGTAGTGTGCTTCCAGAAATCGTAGCTGGGGTGGAAGTCTTAAGGGTGCCATCACAACACTTCCCATTTAACGTGAAGCAGCCCGCTCGACAGATTGCTTATGCTGTCCCATTCCTCTGTCATGTGGAAGATGAGGTGAGAAAAAAGACACGTCACCCAGACAGACCACCCACTTGGATGGGATGGTTTTGGCCGGTAGGATTGGAAAGCAAAGGCGAGAAGTGGCCTGTAATCGGCAGAGCACATACACTTCACAGGGCCAGGTCTCTGAAAAGACTGCGCAGAATCTCATCGCTGTGTCAGGGTGTTTTTATACGAAGCCCTGCTTCGTGCTACTTTCACATGCGAAACTAGGATTTTCTCTAAAGCTCTGGTGACTGGACTAACGAGGAACACAAGGGATCTCAAAGTTCTGGATTTTGCTACACTTCATTACTTTTGTTTCAGTTCAGGTTCTGGGGTGCTATGACAACAAACTGTGTGTGTGTGTGTGTGTCTCAGGCCTGCACAAAGGATGAGGAATGCTGTGCGGGTCAGCTGTGCATTTGGGGCCAGTGCTCGGAGAACAGCTCCAAAGGAGAGGCGGGCACCATCTGCCAGTACCAGAGCGAGTGCCGAGCCAATCTCTGCTGCGCCTTCCACAAAGGTACGGCTTCTGGGATTGTCGCTCGCGTGCCAGGGAATTCCACGCATTCCTGATCGTTCGCAAAGCAAGTGACCAGCTTCGGCTGCCCCCTTCAGTCAAGCACTGAACCAGTTCACTAAACTGGTCATTGATTTTATTCAGCAGTTTGCAGCCCTTTAGAGACCCAGTCACTTTGTGACCATCCAGAAGTAGCACTGATATAGATTGTAAACGTAAAATAAATAAGTATTCACGATTGTTTTACGTTTATTGTTTAATATGTATCATTTGCAAAATTTAATAATTGTAATTAGCTGAATGATTTCTTGGGACTGCGATGGGTTGGCGCCCCATCCTGGGTTGTTCCCTGCCTCCGGGATAGGCTCCGAACCTCCGCAACCCGGAATAGGACAAGGGATTACAGAAAATGGATGTGGGGCGAACTGAAAACCTGGTTGCTAAAACTCAAGAAATTCAGTCAATTCTAACAGATTCAATTCAATCTCATATTTTCTGCTCTGTGGAGCCAGACACCAATCAGACGTGACTGCTGTGCCTTGCCCCCCCACCCCCCCACCTCCCCAGCCTTGCTCTTCCCAGTGTGCACTGGCAGGCCCTTGGAACGGGAGCGCTGCCACATCCCATCCAACCACCTAATGGAACTGCTGTCCTGGGACATGGAGGGTGAGGGGCCTCGGGAGTACTGCCCCTGTGCCGCGGAGTTACAGTGCCAGCCGCTGGGGTAAGGGGCCCCTGTCACATTCCCCTAGTGTACTAAATTCATCGTCTTTTATTAGCCTGCATTCATTTCTATCAACAATAGGCTGCCTGCACATTTAATAGATTTTGTCCGGTTTAATATCGTCTGTTATTCGTCAACAAGAACATCGTGCTAATACTGCAAAGGTCATGACTTCAAATTCCAGGGAGCACGCATAAATTCTACTTTCCCTCTGCTGCAATCACTTTGGATAAAAGCATCGGCTAAATGAGCTCATGTAAATTTAAAATAGCAAAGGCTAAGCGTCAAGTCATGGCACATTTTGAATATCGCAGCTTTGCATAACATTACAGAATGTTAAATTCCATGACTAGAATGTTACAACAGGACAAAAAAGTATTCTCGATGTGACTTTTTATGATAAAGACTTAGTGACCCCTAGTGGACAGAATTTGAAATTCTCCTCGGCAAAAAAAATGCTGCAGTAGAGTGGTACCTCGGCTCACGAACTTAATTCGTTCAAGGACAGTTCGTGCCACAAAAAGTTCGCGATCTGAATCAATTTTTCCCATTTACAACAATGTAAATACAAATAATTCGTTCAAACCCTAGAAACAGACTTTTTCTTGTTTTTTATGTTTTTCTCTGACCAAGAATATAGACTTAAATCAAAATAACCTTAATTATACACAAATAATGCTAAAATAAATGACACAGTACAACTGAGCATTCGCTTGTTGGCGGGCTGGTGGCTCAAAAGATGCCAAAACACGGAACAACAAAAGAACAACAAAACATCTCCCCAAAAAACTAAATTAACATTAAAAGACAAACAGTCAAAAACAATAATTTCAAAAATCAGATTTTTTTTTGTTATACTGTACCTTATTTTCATATGCCTAAACGTACATTTCATGATGTAACGCGTTGTATGGCGATGAACTTCTTTGTTTGTACTGTAAACAAACAATACACGTCACGAGCTGGAATCCAGGAAGTCAAGGAACATGGGGTTTATTCAGGATCATATACAGGGAACCACGCAAGAACGTTGAATGACATTACAATGACCGGACTAGGGAAACAGACTAAAACGCAGACTTAAATACAGGACTAATGACAGCAACTGGAAACAGCTGATCACATGGGGATTCCACACGAGGGGGCGTGGCACACGGGAGGAGCAGACGAGCAGGGCCTGACAACACAGTTGCCACTATGTGTGAATGGAGAATATAACAAATAGGAGTTACTTAATAATTTATGTTATTAATGAAGTATTATAATCTTACGTTTATATATGTGTCTGTTAAAAACCATCACAAACATGTTCATCAATCCTTGAAAGGTTCCGCTATAACAGAACGTTCTCTCTTTCTATTTTACATACATCTACAAGTTTTTTATACATTCCACAACCATTCGTGGGCATAATGTACACTTCTTTGTGTTTCGGGTGGTTCTTTGGGTTGCTCTTGGGAGATGTTTGTGTGTTCGCAGCCTGAAACAAGGTTTGCGAACCGGTACAAATTTTCAAACATCTGGTTCGTAACCCAAATTCTTCACGAACAGGACTGTTCGTGGGTTGAGGTACCACTGTATTTGCTATAATGACCAGTTTAGAACAGGACTGTGATTCCTGAAGCGCAGCTCATGTGAGCTTTTATTCCCGTCAATAATCACCCAGTACATAGTGAAGGACTTGCATTTGGATAAATATGAAGTGTATGGATATGGCATTTTTGCTAACCTGTCATTCCTCCCACCACAGAAGAGGCTCACTGTGCCTGAGACCGCAGAACTCCTCCAGCGAAGACCTGGACGACACATTTTATTCTGAGACGGACTACATTGTATGAAGGTGCAGCCAAAGCCGGAAGCTTGCAGTATGAATCTGAGCGAAGCGTCCAGCTATCTGACCAACGCGTCCGAAGTTGCACCCAGGCCAGCAACTATATTCAGTTGCACTATTTATTGAGCTTCTCCCATCCCTTTAAAGATGCTGTCATTAATTTCCACTGTTCATTGAAACATCTTGCAGCGTGTAAGTTATGCTTGAGATTCAGTGCAGAAACGCTAGCCTGCGACACCGGAAATCTGATCAAAGCTACAGATATGTGTATATTTTGCCAGTGTCATGTAAGATGAAAGTACCCTTATCTTCTATGTAAGCTTTTGATTGCAAAACAAAGAAATGCAAATGAGGACAAGGCGGTATATACGTCAGTGATGTAATTTAGTATTTCCCTAAGTCAAGCTACATACAGATGGGGGTGTGTGTGTGTACATATAAATATATATGAAGGAGTTACAGGGTTCTGTGTGGGTTCAGAGATGGTCAATAAATAAAGGCACTTCAGAAATTTAAGAAAGTCTCTGTCACACAACAGAAGTGCCCTGTAGCACTACAGAAAATGCTGCTGGTGGAATACCTCCATTAAACTTAAGATTAAATGCTTTGGAAAAGCGTCTGTGGTATTTATATTTATATTCTAATCAATTAAAATAAAATGGATGATCATAAATGTGTTCTACCTACAGTGTTGATGGTAAAACAGGATAATTACCATTTCAAGGAGAGCTCCCTTTAAATTTCCTGATTGAAAGAAAAAAATAAACCAATGAAATGTTTTCTTGAAAGACTAAAGGACAATGATACTTTTCTGGAGTTAGGATTGACGGGATATAATTTATGACAGAATACCGCATTTATGAAAAAAAGCATTTTAATTAGTTCTAAAATCATTAGCTATGTTCACACAAGATTTTAACTGCAAAATAAAATTTTGTATTGGCATTTTCTATGGTGAACAGCCTGCGGCAGATGTAGGCCTCCATTTCATGCCCGCCATTCCAAGGCCGGCCTCCTCCTGACCATCTGAGTGAGCGTGATTCAGCAAAGTGACACACCACCCCCCTCGCGCACATCCCGCAAAGGCGGGAGAACTCCCCAAGGAAGCTCATGAACGATCCAAATAAGATGCAGCTTCAACTCATCGGACACACCCAAGGTCTTACAGAGGCGCGGCGGGGGTAGAGACAGTAAACACTAAATTAACATAAGATTAAATAGTCCAAAAAAAGTGCGAACTCACAAGACCTAATGCTCATTAAGTCTGAGGCAAAATAATTTACAAACAAGATTTTTTATTTTATTTTTTTGCTTTTTAAGCCTTGGTAGTATGACAACTAATGTGTACCAGTACTGCCAAATTAAAACAAAAGCTACCAGAATTATCTTTTTTATTTTAAAAGCAGGTGTTTATGGGTGTAGTCATAGTGCAGTGTCATAACTGGGGAACTGATCAGACTCCCGTGTGTCTGCAGTGGAAGTAAGGTAAGAGGCCTCATCCTCAGGGTGGCTGGCCAAGGTCCAGGATACCACCAATAATGTGGACAAGTTAAAATGCTGTCAGACAAAGCGGTGACTCTCTCGAATCAGGAGGGGGATTTTAACACGAAGGTAAAAAACCCGAAGACACGTTTTTACTAGAATGAAGACATGCAGATGGAGTCAATGAGAGAACAACTCAGAATGGTTTGATACTGATGCTCAGCTATCTCCCATAAGCCTTGGACGTTGGGGGCGTTTTGCCTAGTTGCTATATAGGGAACTTTGAGCATCTTAGAGGTATATGTGCCGTGTTGGAAAGGAAGGCTCTGACGTAATACGGGGAAAAGCAGCACGAGACACACACTGCCACGTTCTTCCCGACTGTTCAACTTCGCATCCATCTCGGTAACGCTCAATTGATTTGTCTATGGTTTTCGATTTTTGTTTTTTTTTTTTTTTCTTTTTCATTTTATTGAATAGCTTTTGCACTTCCCTTTAAACTTTACAGTATATTACACTATAGTGCACAATAGTATACTGAGCCACTCTAAACCTCAGTGTGAAGGGTGGGTCAGCCACATAGCGCTGGTGACGTTTCCATCCCTGCCGTGGTGGGGGGCTTCACAGCGGCGGGGGCGAGCCAGCTACGCCCATGGCCGAGCCAGACGCTCAGTCCTGGCCCAGGTCCTTGCTGGGGCCACCGTCAAGGTAGATCTTCAGCGCCTTCTCCTTGCGGGGCGAGTAGCTGACGCGCTGACCCGTCTTCAGCAGCCGGCTGCTCTCCCTCTTCATCAGCTCGTTGCGCTCCTCCTCTGACAGCTCCATGGGCTCCTCCGTCTTGTCCCTGTGGGCGGCACGAGGTCGTGAGACCCGTAAGCTTCCTGTCAGCATGTTGGCAGCTCATGGTTGGAGCAAGAAGTAGAAAATCAAGCCGGCCTTGGCAATATCGACTGTACTGGATAATGGTGGGTAAAGGAAACTGGGAATGGCAACAGACGGATACAAACGACATGAGCCCAGGGATTTTATGAGCATAAATACAACAACGACTGATATTCACGTCAAGCCAGGAGAGTTCAGTGTGTAAAAATATAACTGAAGAGCGCATTTCCATAGCTCACTCAAGCCATGAGATATGTCTGTGCCTTTAATGAGCTTTGGAAATTTAACAGGAGTTGTCCGTTGGATTACATGACGATTGCATGAGTTTTTTAAAAAAAAGGAATAAAACCAAATATCTTTTTATAAGTGGCCTCAAAACTGTCATATTTACATGGGGAAAAGTATCACCACGACATTATCCTGTTCAATGAACGGCATCAAGAATAAAGCTAAAAAGTTTCTACCTGTAAAAAACTACGGCCCCATCGTCACTGATGTAGAGAGGCCAGACGTTGAGTGTGGAAACCTTAGGATTCCAATCCAGATCCTGATGGATCTCCAAAACTGAGATGTCACAAGGAAACGTTCCTCTACCCTGGAGAGGAAACGAACGTATGCAGGTGCTATACATTTAACACAAAACCAAGCTAACATAAAATCTAGAAGCAGAAGGAAAACGGTGACATACCTTAGCAAATTCTAAACTTTCAACTGCGATTCCGCTCAACTGACTGAGCTGAAAAAGATTTCAAGCAGCACATTTGACACAGTAAATAATGCTTTGCATGGTCCATGGCACATTTCCACGGAGGAGTCCAGGACCTCAGGGATGCAGACCCACCTTCTCCTTGAGCTCCTCCACACTGCTGCTCTCCAGCACCACTTCCTGGAAAGACTCCAGCTTCATGCGGGCAGGACTCCACCGGCGGGTCAGCACCGCCAGTTGGGACATGGACTTCATCTTCTCTGGCTCTATAGAAAAAAAAGACAGTGAGGGGGCAATCAGGGAGCCCCCCCCCCCATCGATGATTATACAATAACCAGTATTACACCTGTGGAAAAATGATGGACTGACAACAAAGCACCTTTTTTTATAGGGGAAATTTATAAATATGTACCATTTAAAACTTCTAGGAAGACCTCCCAGTTACTGGAAATATTAATATCTTCCTCATAAACATGGTAATCCAGAAATACAGTCCCAGGGTTCTTCCAAGTCTTCTTCCTTAGGCGGAACCTGAGGACAGAAAAAAACCTGGTAATGTTTTACTCATGAATCACAGACCGATTTTCAGGTGCATCCAACAGTAAATGCAAGCTCCGTGACTCACTGATTTTGCTACACAAATGCACACATCCAACCTCCCCTATACAGACACTCCTGCATCCTCCCACAGTGGCACTGACCTGTCGATGCTGAGGGTCAGCTTACACTGCTCTCGCAGCAGAGGCAACAGCTCCTCTTTTGACTGCCTCACAGTCATGCCCTTGGCAAACACGGCATCCAGCAGGAACTTACAGGGCTTGGGAAGAAGGGACAGTGCTCACTGCTAAGCATACTCCACTAGAAATGTACTTTACACAAGGCCAAAGACCTACACAAAAGGTAATTACCTCTGGATCATTCACCAGTAGTTGGTACACCTTCACTCTGTACTCGCCTTTTTTCAATGCTCTTCCTAATCGAATTGTTATCTGTTAAAAAAAAAAACACAGAGATAAATCTGGCATTACAAATACCCCTCTCTTTACTCATACCCTTATGGCCTTCGTGAAAAAAGATAAGTAGGTCAGTAAATCTAACAAAGAAAGCTTAAGGTTGAAAATTGAGACTTACCTTGTTGTCGTCAGAGAAGGAGGAGAGTGTCTCGTTCAGCCGCACGCTCTCAAACTCCTGGTTGTTGGCATAGACCCGGAAGACCTTGAACTGGGAGGACAGGACCCCTACAAAGGGCTCGAGTTTTTGTTTGAAAGCAGCTAGTGTTATTCTCTTATCCACGTAGACCAGCAAACCTGAAAAACCAGGTTCACACTCTTTAATTTCACCATCCAGTTACACTTCAGAAATATTTCCAAGTTGCGTAATTTAAAACAGTGTTTCTCAACCTGGCCCTTGGGGACACCCAGAGTGTCCGTGTTTTTGCTCTGTTCCAGCTCCTGAGCAAAAACCACGGACCGTATGGAGGTTCTCATGGACCGGGCTGAGAAACACCAATTTAAAATACAACATACATGTTCTCCTCAGAAACAGTGAGCAAGGTCAAAAAGCACAAAGCAGGTTCTTAATCAGAATGCTGCTTGGCTTGCTCCGCTCTCAGTATATCTGATGTACGGCTCATTCATCTTAAGTTATCCAGTTCAGTCACAGTGAGCTTAGAGCCTATAACCAGGCAGCACAGGGCATAATGCAGGGGCACACCTACCTTAGACGGTATGTCAATTTATCACAGGACACACGCGTGCGCACACACACACACACACGCACAATGAGAGAAACAAATTCAACAGACTGCATGTTTTGGACTGTGGGATGAAACTACATCGCAACACAGGGAAAACATGCAAACATTCAGACAAACACACACACACACGCAGCATGGGAGGGATCTGAGCCCCAAACGCTGCATATACGAGGCAACAGCGCCACCCACTGAGCGGGACAATTTACAGCTGAAACTATAAGCAACCAATAGAACAACACACACAAAGGGAATGATGTAAAAATAATCACGTTATCATGCATTTCTGTCTGCTCCTCAAAGTAACTCCATAAGCCCCTAATGTTGCTAATAGACCATAAAAACTACCACGCAGGCTCAAGCAACGCACATTTGCTGTGGCCGTCCGCAGACCCATCCTCCCGTGAGTAGGGATCGGCCCGAAAGTACATGTAGTGGGCTTCGCCCTTGCTCTTGCCGCTCTCGTCGTACTCGCTGTCGGTGCCCGAGTCCTCCTCCGCTGTGTCCCAGGTCTCCTTCTTGGCCTCGTGGGCCTTCGATCGCCGGCTGCTGGTGATGCTGTGGCTGATGAGGCCGTTGGCCAGCGGGACGGGCCCGCTGTCGGCATTGCACAGCGTGTCGCTGCTGTGACTGGAGCTCAGGATGTCGCTGTCCACCGAGCTGGTGCTGCGGTCGTTGTTCACATCAGAGTCTGAGCGCTCCTCCGACGGGAACTGGTTCTCTGGGTCGGAGGCTCCGCCGCTGCCGCCGGCTCGGATCCGCTTCTCCAGCTCCCGGTTGTCGGCGGTGGACACGGAAAAGGCGGAGGACACCTCCTGCGATAGGGAGTCCACGTGTTCGACGTCGCTGGTGTTCTGGCTGTCGCTGTTGCTAGAGGCCTGCAGCTGCTGCTCCTGTTGGAGGGACAGGTTCTTCAGCTTCTCCGTGCTCTCCTCCAGTATGGCCTCCACAGACTTAGTGTTGCTTTTGGCCCCCTCGAAGGGCTCCTCGGACTCAGCCCCCACCTTTTGGCTACAAGTTCTACTGGCCAGCGAGCCTGGTGCCTGCTCCGGCAGCGAAACAAACAAGCGGATGGTGTTTCCATGCCGGTCCAAGAGTTTCCACAAAAGTGAGTCGGTGAATGACATCTGGTGATCCAGCGAGTCGGAGCTTTCCACAAAAACCTAGACGAGCAGAATGAAGAGCATGCTCACACCACCCTCAAAACACAGAAAGACAAGTCATCAATTTCATCATGCTGCTACAGCAGCAAAAAAGGTGTGCCTCAAGTTACTGCACAGCAAACGCTAGAGTGAGTACATATTCAAATAGCCTCCTCTCTCTAGCCTTCCTCCTTAACACATTGGTAAGGAACAACAGATCGCTTCTCATTACAGCCTCAAACAACACAGGAGAGATAACAGGAGGGGAAAGATGGGGACCTTATTACTCCTGAAGAATCCCTCAGCTTTCAGTGTCTTGTTGGGCACGTAGAGAAGCCGCAAGTCATTGTAGCAACGTTCCAGGACAACACGCATCGGTTCCACAGAAAGGCCACTCGCCTGCATAAGAAAACAGTTCAGTTGTAAGACAAACTCCTCTTCACTGTTTGTATATTTTTGTAATATAGTAGTGGTAAGTAGGATGTTGGGGGTTGGGGGGTGATTATTCCTTGGATGCAGCTTCTCTGCGTGCTGCTACCATGGCAGGGAAGCTCCCAGGACATCATACCTGAGCTATGAGCTGCTTGAACTCTGCGACGGTCTGGTTTAGGTAGGCCCGGACGCTCACGGGTGGAGAGATGGTCTCACTCTTCAGCCCAACCACATGAACCTTCACCATCACTTCTACAAAGAACCACCGTGATTAATCAGGGATGTAAATCTGAACATCTGTTCTAATGCAACACTCCATGAACAGAATTGCAATCTAGTTTCAAATGCAGTAGCTACACCCCTAGACAAGCCCGTCCCTCCTGAAATCAGTCAAAGAGTAAAGGGTTGGGTATTTGGCAGGAGCACCTGACAAACTGAATTATTTCTCCAAAGTAAAGACCTATGAAGATTTGAGGTTAGCAGAAGGGGTCAGAAATCTCTAATCACTGGGGGGGGAGGGGGAGACGGTCTTCTCACCTCCCGGCTTATAGGTCTGGAAGACCTGGTCTGGCCGACGTGTCTCCAGCAGAAGGTCAAACATATAAGAGGACTTGACCCCACCCAGAAGCAGCCCCATGGGAGTGTTCTCCTCGCCCTCGTAGGAGCGCTCCAGGTACTCGTGAAACTCGTCATACTTCACCAATCTGCAGCAGTCCAGAGGCAGGACCCCCTCCAAATCCATCAACTACACAAAACAGGCAAGATGGGGCAATCCAAGACGGTCACTCAGCACACCTGCATTATTCTTCACAGCAGACAACTCTGCAGTTTTATTTTCAGCCTAACAACTGTTGTCAAGCACAATAGGTATAAAGGCATTCTATCTAGTCTCCCATCCGCGTATTAAAACCAGTCTGGCAAGAGATGCTCAGCACATCTTCCTGTACCTTATAGGCCATCTCCACAGCCTCTTTCAGAGTCTTGTCCTTGTGCACCTCCAGCTTGTTCTCCATCATCATCATCTTCACCGGGTGCATGCACAGCAGCTTGATCTGCCGGACGTACAGATACGCGTCACGTTTCGCATATTCGTGGACTGATCAGTAGACCGAGGGTCTTGGCTGTCGCCGCCACGTGTCTGCATGGACCTGTCGGAATACCTTGCAGGTGTTACGTTCGATCTCCCTTTGCCTCTTTTCGTGCTCCTCCGCCTCCTTCTCCCTCTGCACCAGACGCTTTATGTGGTCGGGGAAGCTCTCCACATCCAAATATTCTGGAATTACACATGAGGGGGAAATAACTGCAGCCCAGTGACAGAGTTGCATGTCTACATTCAGCTGAAGCGATAGCACCATTATCTGTAATGCCATATACTTAATACATCCACACCAAATTAAGAAAAACTGTAAATTTGCAGGTGATTTTTTTCCACGTAGTACATCTACTGTGCAAAGATGAGGTCATACAAAGGATTCTGAGCTGTCTTACTTGCATTCCTCGTGGGATCTTTCAGTCTGTAGATGAGCATATACGCATTCGTAGAACTGTTGAAATAAATCAATTAGTGCATTATAATATAGCAGCATTACCTAAACAACGGAAAATTTCCATCACTAGATCAGGCACGTCTACCCCGATGCGGGGAACGAGGTAACCATCACCATGCAGTTACGATCATCAACGCAGCTTTGTTTGCGTGATAATGACTGCCTTGTAGGACGGGAACAAATGCAGGAAAGTGGGACAAACACGAATTTGAAACATGCGGCTGCATAACATGCCAGTTGTTTGTTCTGGTTTTGTAAGAGGCGTCTGTCCTAACCTTCATGCTGGAGGCTAGAACAGGGCTGTCAGTCTCCCAAAAAACAGTTTGAATTGTTTTGCTTTAAGAAAGTTTTGGAATTATTCTGTTAAATGTGGTACTTATCCAAAATCACATGCTATGGAAAGCATAAATACAAACACTGCATTACTGGGTTGATTGAGTGGAGTATTTTTGGAATATGACTGTATGATATATACACAGCCCTTAGAGGATTGACTTTAAGACTTATGGGAAAGACGTGATGCAGATCACAGGCCTCTGCACTTGCTTACTTACCTGGCAAAGGCACTGGTGTAGTAACCCCTGTTCCCTGAGGACCCGCCGTAAGTCTTCCTAATGTCTTCCTGTGTGATCTGTGGAATGACAAGGGCAGCAAGACGCCTCGCCATCAGGGACCGGCAAGAAAACGCCTCCCTCCCTCGCTTCCACCCTCCCTCCCTCCTGCAGACGAAGCCGGCTGGACTCCGTGGGCTACCTTGCTGACGTGCTGATCATTGAAGCTGTACCACAGACCGTCGCTGAAGGACTTGATGCAGGCGTAATAATGCCCACCAGCAGCACTGCCAGAGTGAACCATGACGGAGAACAGCTCGAAGATCAGTGAGCTCTGCAAAAGCAAACGAGGCCTTAGCGTGTGACGGCGCACACACAAATTATATTAAACTGACTAACAGGACTGGATTAACAGGATTATATAATGTACAAATACTTCTGTTAATACACTGAAGCAGAACGTCAAAGAACGGGTTACATATTTTTTGTTTTATTTTCGAAGTTTAAAGTCGGGACAGTGACAAAGTTACCTTTGGCTTGAGTACCCTCTCTGCACTGTTGGCGTTGTCCAAGCAGATACCTTCATCCACACCATCGTCCGTGGAGAAATCATTACTCATCTGGTCGCTGTGGCAACTGCCTTCATTCTCCGCCCCACTGTCAGTACAGCTCTCAGTCTGGGGAGACTTCTTTGGGTTTAAGAGACAGAAGGTGACAGATAAGAAGAGGGCTTAGGTTTGATAGTGCCAGAGAAACAAGTATTATGGTTACATAAAATTAAAAATGATTAAGGTCTAAACTACTTCACTGGATCTTTTTTTAGTACATTTTAGAATTTGATTACATCAGAAAGTAATAGTAGCAGTAAACTTAATGCCGTCGGTGCTTTAATATTTAAACACCACGTTATACGCAACAATAGCACAGCACAATACCAAGAAATTAAATCCGAATTCCTAGAACAAGCCAACGCATTTCCTTAAAGTCACAGTCATGGGGCAATTGTCTGTTAGCGATAAAGCAAAAGGGCAGAAACGACCAAAAACGGAAGATGGGCTCACACTGGCTGGAGTGGGAACATTATGGTGCCTTTACACTCGACATTAAACCTTATATTGGGTAAAGTCCTAAAGTAAGGTGGGCTACGGAAGGTCTGACAGACTGCCGATAAGAAAAAGTAGATAACGCTCTCGTGCCTCGTCTTCCAAGTCGATGAAGGGGCTCATGTCAAGCTCCTCCGGAAACGTCATGCGATCGTTGAGCTTTATGCGATGCATGGTGGTGTAATCAAAGTCGAAGCGCTTCAGCTGAAGCGTTAGCAGGTAGGGAAAGTGCAGGAAACGCAGGCCCTGGAGGGGAAGACACAGACAGCACATGAGATGGGCGCGGGCGACCAACGGCCGACGACACGCGTGGCCATGAAATGGAAATGGATAGTTTATTTGGCATTTGTGCAAGTTTCCACATGTCCCATCATGCTCTCCTTTGAGACATATATACACATCTTCCCATCACAGACACTAACCCGCAAGGCACACACAGCCAATCAGGACAGCATCAGGCTGAAAGGGGTCATTCTCCCTTCAAGTCCAACCAAGAAATGACCCATTAGCCTTCAAAGTCAAGATGATCACTTGGTGGGTGCAGGTGAGAGTCAGGCGTCTTTGATGGAATACAACCAACCTCTCAAACTCAAAAGCACGCCCACTGCTCCTTCACGAAAATGTTTGTCTTATGGTACTTTTCTGTAAGACATCATCCAGAATTCACACCGTATCACTGGACCCATAGCGACCATCCAGATCACACGCACCTTTCGGGCATCACATTTTTTCTTGCAGCGCTCACAGAAGTACTGGTTGGGTCCATCCAGGGTCTCTGGTTGAATGAAGGCCTGGAGAGCTTCTTCCTGTTGTAGAGCCAGGCACCACACAGATGAAAATAAATAAAATACTATAAACTCAGATAAAAGACAACACTCAACCACATTGGCGGAGAGTTGGCAAGACGTGACAGTCTATGTTGGCAATTAAGCAATTTCCTGTCGGATAGTAAAAGTTTTCTGATTCTAAACATGGATGTGTTTTATTACTGTAAGAATGCAATTTTCAAATCTGCTACACAGCGACCTATCAGTTGCTCGACCTAGACTGTAGACTGCATACATCAGGTTATCACCTTTCTGGGTCCTGCCAGCTATGCTGGCAGGGTTTACAGGACTGATGGGACGAGGGGGGAGACGTACCACACTCCCGAAGGCCTGGCTGGCGCCGTAGGGCCGGATGACCAGAGGGATGTCCAGGTAGGTGTCGATCCTCCAACTCTCATTCCCACACTCCAGACAGCGAACATAGTCCTTCAGCTTGCCCTGATACAGCTGGTTAATAAGGTCAGCCTGAAAGGTCACAAAGGGGCCCGAATTGTCATTTAAAATCCAGCACTTCTATCCTTCACTCCCCACATAATTGAGGAAGCAATTCAGCAGTGAAAATACACACAAGATATTACATCAGTCAGCATAACCAACCATATAAGGAAAATGAGAGGTCAACAGACCTAGCTAAGCCAATCACAATACTAAACAAACAGAGCTACATTTAAAATATCATTCATCGTTAACTTATTTACAGCCACCCAGGCGGAAGTAAGTCATCAATTCGACCTGCTCAACCAGAAAGGGAGGAGGAGGTTGACGAGGAGCGTCTCATTCACGGACCTGTTCTGTCTGCTTCCACTTCTGCTCTAGAGCGTCAAACATGACTCTACAGAGCTCCTGCACGTCGTGCTGTTGCCAAGCTGAGAGGAAAAAGGCACAACTTGTGAAACGCTGATGGTCCGGCAAAACACTTAATGCATTTTAACCCGTCCGTGAGGTTCATTCCTAAGCCTGCAGGGTTCTGGGAGTGTTTCCGCATAAAATGACAGTTGCATAAGATAAGGCAAGTGGTACGGAGAATTTATTAATCACAGCTAATCAACGATTCCCTCTCATAGCAACCCAACCGTTGAGTATGGCGGCTTGTGGGTGCGGCAACGCGGTGCTCACCCTCGCTGCTGTCCCAGCCGAAACTCCGCGTCACGTCCGTGGTCTCGATGGCACGCTTCTTGCTGGTCTGCAGCAGAACGAAGAGCCTCTGGAGCTGATAGGGGATGCTGGTGACGGGGTCCTCCTCTCCCTCCTCGAACTCCCAGCTACTCACACAAGTGGGACAGTGAAGTTGGAACCGGCCTCTTTGGTACCATCGAGCACAGAGCAGATGCAGGCAGCCCACTCACTTGTAGAGTGCATTTCTGAACTCCGGGGTCATGAACAAGGTCTGCAGAAGGCTGTTTAGGTAACAGGTCATTGCCTGGTTCACCAAGCCTACATAACCTTTATGAGCAGAAAAAAATGAATGAGTTTTGAACTGATTGCAGCTGCAACTTAGGAAGCCACCAAAAGGGGGCACTGACAGCAGGCAGGCAGGCCTACCCGTCTCGGACTTGTTGAGGATGGAAGCGTAGGAGTAGTTTAAGCTGCTGTAGTCGCTGCTGCAGCCCACCATACCGTCCCGGGGCAGTGGCCCAATGAAGCGATCCTGAGAGCTGTCATCCAACCCACTGCTGTCCGCCGTGCCCGACTCATCCTGTACACAAACACGAAAGAGTCACTAAGACTGCGCCAGAAGGTGTATCAGGTTTAAGCCCATAAGCAACCATCTTTTTAAAAAAAAAAAAAAAAAAGGTGGTGGTTTAGGGGTGGGGAGCTCATATTTAGCTGTCAGCCATGTGTCCCCAAATGCCCCAGGAAGAAGACAGGGCAGCTCCTGCAGCCGTGATCAAAGTGCAAGTCACGCGAGCGCTACAGGAAGGGCGACGGCGACAGAGGAGCGGAACATTGTTCACATTGCAGTGAAGCCGGCAAGGTGCTCGTGCACCATTCAGCCAAGCTGGCCGGCGCGTGCCGCTGGAGCCGCGCCAGATGACTCATCTCACGACGGCCCTCAGGCACAACCAAGTAGCACAGCAAATTGAAACTGCGGTCTGAGATGTAGCAACCAGCGTGAGTTTGGCACTGGCGCCATAATCACACACAGGGAGGCTTAAAGGGAAGCTTTAGTTCTCGACAGAAGGCGAACGTTACTGACATCGTACACCTGCCCAGAGAAGAAGCCAAAGACGGAGGTCGCATGTTTAAAAACCGAGGATTAGTATAGATTGAAGAAGTGCTGCAGTGACGTTTGTGGTTTCACGACTAACCGATGCCAACTGCGGCTGCTCGCCATCTTTGTCTGTCAGCTGGAGGAAGTTCTTTTTGCCAGGTTCAAAGCCCGAGTCACTCAAAGGCATCTCACTGCTGTGGTCCAGCGCCGCCTGCAAGGGACACAACAGGTTAAAGCAGCCTAACAGACACACACAGACACACATATAATATAAAATTATAGATATGTGCATATAGATAAAATGTTAGATTTTTTTATTATTAAATGCAGTCATATGAGTCTATAGCCATCTAATTAAAAGCTAAATTAAAGGAATAAAATATTAACTTAAACCAAAGGCATGCAAGGTTGAGTACAGTCAGAGAAGCCAGATCCTGAAAACACCTAAAAATATCTCAGCGTTTGTGTATATGTAAACAAATGTTGAAAATCAAGCTGATCAACAGCCATCCATTTTCTAAGTTCACCTTAGATTAACAGATAAACCACTTGTACAGCCCCATGTCCAGTGTCCGGATTATTGCACAATGTGA
>JAODUD010000008.1:15752109-15766996 GCA_026784285.1 Stomatorhinus walkeri
CAGGCCCCGGTTTCTGTTTGCGTCATCACAACATACTGTTTCGGCCGTGTTGTTTCAGTGATAAAAATCTTTCGGCCAAAAGCCGAAAATGCACTTTTGGGCCATTTTTGGCCGGAAATTTTCGGTGGCCGAATATTCGGTGCATCCCTATTGAGGAAGTATGACCAGCTTGCGAGTTTGATAGCAAAGAAGAGGGCTTTGTCTTCAGCAATTTCAGTTCAAACAGCCCTGCTAAATGCACTCCTGTGTGGCGTTTCACTGCAGTTCCCGCAAAAATGGCTCAACGGGTCGCGTGATGCTGTTATGCCATGGCCTACTGTTTGAGGTCCAAATTAAGACCATTTTAATTTGTCTCTACACATGATCCCCGCCGGAATGCGAGTCCCTGAAGCCTTATTAATCTCCTTTTGTTCTGAGCAGGTCTGTTTTTATTACAGACCTTCACATACACATTCATTACACCTCATGTGTTTAAGCACAGACTTTGGTGAAATGAGCCATCTTAAGTCCAAACTCAGAATACTTATTTCCAGATACTCCTTGCACAGAAGCACAATAAGTACCCAACCTGGCTGTTAACCTTTTCTGGGATCCATTTTAATACTGGATTTACTGGAGATTTGATTATATTCCATAATATCTTCTTAAAGACTGTTTACCCAGAACAATGATTAATTCTGGTACTAGAATGGTTCTCATCATTGCCCAGGCACAACCCAAACACCATAAAAGCCTTACAAAAGAATTGTAACCTTAATGGATAAGAAATATCACAGAAAAGCGAAATCTGCTGGCCCTATCTCTCAAAAAGAGGAGGGGAAAATGAAGCTGCGGCCAAAAGAGATCCTGAGGAATCGGCGACAGAGCAGCAGCAGCGCGACAGCGTCAGCTGGCCAGTAGCAGACAGCTACAGGTGCTTCCCCTGAATGAATCAGCGCAGCCCGCATCTGCTGTGGCCCCATGTGCCGCGTGAGATTCATCCAGATACCCAACCCCGCGCAGCTCCTCCCCCCACTCCTCCCGCATAAAGCCAGACTGCGGGTCTCCATGGAAACCAGCCGCACACAAGGCCAGAAGCAGCAATGGCTAATAAGTGTAT
Source organism: Stomatorhinus walkeri (assembly GCA_026784285.1). Classification (NCBI taxonomy): domain Eukaryota; kingdom Metazoa; phylum Chordata; class Actinopteri; order Osteoglossiformes; family Mormyridae; genus Stomatorhinus; species Stomatorhinus walkeri. The sequence goes on from JAODUD010000008.1 coordinate 15,753,209, forward strand.
CGCCTGATCAAATGCCGGACAGTACGTCATTCCCGCGCATGTGTGTCTGTGTGTGTGTGTGTGTGTCCGTTCCTTCTCTTGGGCCGTGCCTCACACCAATATAATTTTACTGGGAAGTACAAAGAAGACCAGAAGAGGTGTTTTATAAAACCATCAAAAGAAAAAAAGCAAAGCACACTTCAATAGATCAACAGACAGATACATGCATAAATAGAAAAAAATCCGCATAATCATGTTATCGATACATCTTCTGACCATTGGGGGATATCAGGCTTTCACACAATTTAGAGACGATTACAAACTACTTGAGAAAACCTGCACGACACTGGAAGTACATATGGCAACACTTTACTAGAAGCTGTGATTTATAATGCATTATAGATACCTTCATAATGCATTATAATGGTTATAAGAATTTATAGTGCATTATAGATGAAGACTTCATAAAGCATTCATAATGCATATTAAGCATGGCTATACTGTGTTTTGCCCTTATAAAAATCTATCAATAATGCTTTACATGAACTGCACCTTCATAATGCTTTCATATTTCATTCATAAAATGTTCAGTGTACCTTCTTAATTTATTCATTAAGTATTCATAAAATATTCAGAAACATCCTGTATGTACACCTTAACATTCGAACATCCCTTAAACAGCTGTAATATACATTAATAACAAACATCATATAATAACAAACATTATAATTGTAATCATGTACTGTTTGTTGTTAATGTATATTAAAGCTGTTAAGGGATGTTAGTATGTTAAAGTGTGCTTGCATGCTGCTTATGAACGTTCTATGAATGCATTATGAAGGTGCACTGAACGTTCTATGAATGCATAGTGAATGCATTATGAAGACGCAGTTAATGTAAAGTGTCACCAATCTATCAATCTATCTATCTATAATGCTTTATGAATGCATTACAATGTGTGATGAATGTGTTTAGAAATTCTTATAGACATGGCGTTCACAGACAGTGTCACCGAACATGCAAACTCCACACACAGAGCAGATGCACAATTTCATCCCCAAACCATGGAGGCATGAGGCCACAGTACTACACTTCTGAACCATCACAGAATAACTGAAATCACCCACAATCAGCTTATCCCAGCATTAATAACTATGGAGATAGTGGTAAAGATTTAGAGCAGTGTTGCTCAATTTGGCCCTCGGGGACCCCCCGACAGTTACCAGGACCTGAGAGGGAGCAAAAATGTGTACTGTCTGGGAGTCGCCAAAGACTGGGTTGGGAATCACTGTCTTAGAACATGGCAGCAAATGTGTATCACCATAAGAGAAAATTATCAGCAAAAGTGTTATATAATTAACCAGAAATATTCAATTTTGAAAGAACACTGAGTGTTTGAAGTCCACCATAGATTCACTCCATGCAGCAAACCACACACAGCTACGCATCTCTCACAGTATTTGGCCAATGGTATATGCACGTGGGGACTGACAGCTCTCGACGCATCTCTTACTTTTTAACCTCTTGCACGTAATCGGCGTTTCTGTCGAAAAGGTGAGTCACCGAGTCTTTGATGGCTTCGTGTTTGAAAGGGGAGGCGGTTCCAAAGACTGTGACGTTTGGTATGGTGGAGCAGAGCTGTGCGACAGCTTGTCCCTAAGACAGAAAGAAAGGATTGGGAGAATGTTCAGAAAATGTCTATATTATATTGGACCAAGTGCGACCTGTCATAGTGTCATTATTAAATTTTGCTCCGTTCAAGGACATTGCCCTGAATTAAAATGAAAATAATAACACCCATATGATGTTAATAACACCCATATGATGTTAATAACACCCACATGATGTTAATAACACCCACATGATGTTAATAACACCCACATGATCACAGTAGGGGTAGCACAACTGCAACAATCAAACCATAACGCCCCCAGATCTACCACTTTATTTTAATTGTGACTAAATGTGCCTGGTCTACGAAGCGTTCAGCTACATTTATCAGATTATCCACAGAAGCCGCATTCGCGGGCAGGGCTATGCCAGACTAGACGGCAGCTCTGGGGAAAAAGCCATCATCCAGCAGAATCCAGAAAAGCTGGAGGTCCAGGTGGTTGTCCTTGGAATACACAACGAAGATGATATGAGAATCCATGAGCGTTCCACAGCCTCCATGTCACTATGGTGCTCTCATTCAAGGCAACACGCAACGCAGACCATCTCAGACCTTCTAGCCAAGGGAGTCTATGATGGAACACCTGACCTGATGGGTGATCAGATCCATATGACACAGGGAAATCAGCATATTCTTTTGAGAGGGGTTGCGAGAAATAAACAGTGGTCTGATGGGGCTCAAAATACGGTTTTGGGTCTGAAAAATTACTCCAGTGCAGCTTTACTGTCAGGAGAGATGGGTCCTTATTAATATAAATCATAAATGAAGGAACAGATGGAGAGAATCAACCCTGAGCCACCCCACTGAGGTACACAACAGCCTAACCCTACCCCTACCCCCTCTTTATCACGATCAATTATCAAGATAAATAGGTCTCGTCGGTGTTCTTCAGCTCTACCCAGGTGCTGCAGAAGACTAACAGATTTGGCCTTGCATGCCCTGTGTGCAGAGACATCCTTCACACTGATCTGGCTTCAGGTCACTTTACTGTAAAGCCCCACAAAAGCATTGCGTAACACATTATGTGTACAGGAAGTCCATCTATTCACTCTCCAGCCACTTCTCCTGATCAGGGCCACGAGGAAGCCTGAAAGCTGTCTCAGGGACCACAGGGCCAAAGGCTGCAGAACACCCTGAACAGATGCCATCACATGGTGAACACAAGCAATTCAGAGATGCCAGTTAGTCTAACGCAAGGTCCGTGCGTTTTCGGACCTTGGGAGGAAACCAGTGACACTGGGAGAACATGCAAACACCACACACGGAAAGCGGAGGTAGGATTCTAACCCCAAACCCGGGAGGTGTGAGGCAACAGTGCTACATACTGAGTCACCGTGCCATATGGAGGGAAAATACGCGCATGAAATTAAAATTTCCAGCAAGCCAGCCATCCATTCATCATCCATAATTGTTGATCCAGCACTTGGCTGTGGTGAGCCTAGAGTCTACCCCAGGCAGTATAAGGTGAAGGGTAGGAGACACTCTGATGCCACTCCATCCCAGGGAATATCCAATAACAAAGTATATGAACTATATTAATACTGTAACATTTCTCTTTTTTTTAAAAAAAAAGCATGACTCACCACGCCCCCTCCAGCAGAGTGAACCAATACAGACATCCCTTCATGGAGATTGGCCACCTCGAACAGCATCATGTATGCAGCCACAAAGTTCATAGGGAAGGCAGCTGCCTCGGGAAAAGTCATATCGTCGGGAATTTTATATACAAACTCCAACGGCGTGCACACCACTTCTGCCCAGGCATTGTAGTTCACAAAGGCCATTACACGGTCCCCTATCTGGAAGAAAGGATGAGATTACTGCACAGAATGGAGCACAGCCAGTCGTAGCCATCAGACAGGTGCCACATTCTGGCTACACTCCATTAGTTTGACAATAAAATGTTGTGCAGAGCTACAGCAGAATCTCAAAGATAAAGATTAATAAAACCCACTGTTTCCCGATAAAGTCAGACAAATGTTTTGCATGCTCTGAGTACCTTTAAACAGCTTTCCCATTTTTATTGATCCACAACTAAACTAGAAGCCAGGTGAGGGTATCAGAATAATGGAGGCCGCTTTCAAAACTGTCAGTATTTCAAATCTGCCGAGAATGCCAGAAATGCCCCAACATTGTTGCTTACGATACACAACTCAAGGTTGTTTGGCTCGTTTCTGCATGTACTGTTGGTCCATCCTCAGGATTATCATGGAATAAATGGAAGGTCAGCAGGGCCTGCATTTCATCACCCGGACATATACAACTACAATAAACCTGTAGTCAGGTTTAACTACAGTTTGTATCAGCACCTGCAAAATGATTAATAGGCAATTTCTATGTTATATCAAATAGTACATAATACTGTGAAAAACTACCCGTGATAGGACACTTGACATGATAAAATGCTTCATTTTGTAACTTCTTTGCCGATGTTTTAAGCAAAAAACATCAAAAACCTTCACAAACCAGGGAATGAATTAAAATCAGGCATTATTGGTCAAATCATACAATTCTGTCACAAGAAGAAAGATGTCGCATTTTAAAGGTATACATGCGGCATGTGTGCATGGTATGTTTCTATAAAAGGAAATAATATCTATACCACAATATGTCTTAAGTGCTACTAGGTGACCCTAGTGATCCAAATGTGAAGTTTAGTCAGGCTGGCAAGGAGTGAGAGCTACTGCGTTACATCTGGAACAAAGGGCTGGAAGAGCAGATGGACACTGTGGCCGTTACTGCATTACTGGCAACAAACAGCAAAAGTAAATGCTTAATCAGGTGATGTTAGGAGGCAGCGATCAGAAGCACAGGAAATTAGTACGAAAACCACTTGGATCATAAACACCTAACACAAACGCGGTTCTTCTGAGTAATGGAGGAACATTATACAGTGTGACAAGTGATCCCTCACAACATTGCTGATTAATGGACAAACACACATGTGGCAACAGCCCATGAAACTCCACATCCCAGAGTGCTTAGCTCCAATGTATCGTATTGATCTGTAGTACTTTTCTTGGGTATGACAGCATTCTGCTTTGTGTACAGAATGATGCAGCATTCTGCCACATGTCACAGGCAATCCAATTCACTGAGCCTATGCTGGAATGTGGTGATTTAAGGTCCACACAGGTAGTTCCTATCCCTCTCAATCTGCAAAAGGTTATAGGTTGTGATCTTTATTAAAGCACTGCTGATGTGAAGGGAATTATTATGTGCTGCTTCAGTGTGTGACATGTTGGAAGAAGAGTTCCAAATATTTTTTGACTTCCTGCCTCAGCTATTCATTTTTGTACAAAAGACCATACTGAGTAAAAATCTTGTGCATTCGAAGACGGCTCCAGAATCATCCCTTACAAAACAAAGAACTGAATTCCAAAGCTAATTTTAATACAAAGCTATTCTGTGTGGTTTTGTCTCACAACAATCAGGAATTCGGTTTTTAAAGTGTAACTTTCAGTGTCCTGCAGTGTACTATAAAGTTAATACAAACTTTCCCCATGGGAAAGATTAAACTAGTCAATGTAGCTGATTGGCGAGCTAAAGCAAAATCACATGCTTTTTAAGCTGAATACACTAAATGACACTGCATTGACTCAGTTTGTCTGCCTTGCTTTAATACTTAAACTGGAGATTTTAATCTAGAAAAAAATGTGCAGTCCTTCAACTGAAATCTTAATGAGCTATACTGTCATAAATCAATTCCCACATAGAAAAAAATGGTGCAACAGAGTTGATATGTTTCCATTATTAAAGGGAAAAGAAAATATGCTTTCTAAATAAAATAAAAACCTTTTCAGAATACAAATCACTCAATATTTCTGTCATGCTTCTTTTGTAAGCAATATTAATTTGGCTTCACCACGTGCTACTCTGTCACAGATATTTCATAGCAGTTAACACAGCCAAAAATGAAATGTATAATCTTGTAAAAGTAATAAACAGGTCAATTTCAAAAGTAAACTAGCATGCCGTTGTCATATTAAGTTACATTTATTTTTGTGATATGCCTGCAATTTTAATTTCAACATTTTGCTTTTGTGGTTTCATCCAGATATATTCAGACCATCAGCATCCCTCTTTTAATTACTGTTAATTTGTCATTCAAAAGGCCACAATTAACTCAATAAGAGACACAGTACTACAGGTTCGTAAAAGGAATAGGGCTACTATTGGAAGAAACACACACTTTTAAGTGTATGTAACATCTGTCCATTTTAAGCAACGGCTTATTTTAAAGCAATGTCATAATCATTAGGTGTCTACGAAAAACTTGTGTTCTAAGGTAGTATACTCCTAGATGAGATTATAGTTCATCAGATGTAAAAAAAAAAAAAACAAAATATTCGCTAGGTAAGGAAAATTTAGAATCGCAGATTCCCTGGGAATGTGGTACCAAATTTCACAAAGGAAACCAATTGAAGGATGAACATATTCCAACGACGCAGACACTGGGCCGGATCCAAACCTGCAACCACCAAGTTTGTCCATCTGAATTATTTCCTGGATAAGACAGTGAGCGGCATAAGCCTTGTTTCCCGGAAGCGTGCAGTGTACCGCAGGAGAAGCGTTTCGCACTGACCTCAAAGCCTTTGGTGTTCCCTCCCATTGCTTCCACAATTCCAGAACATTCAAATCCAGGGATGAGAGGAGTTTTAGGAGGGTTGTCAATGTTTCCTTGTCTCACCATTAAGTCTAGGAAGTTTAAACCACTGAAGAAAAAGTGAAATTATTATTTCAGCCACAGCAAAGAGGCTCTTAACAAGAGCTATTAAAAGCACACATATACGAAGGGCAGTGCATGCATAGCACCAGCTCATTTCAATCAACCGTTATTCACTGTCTGATTCTTTCCACCATAACGGCAGAAACCAGCTAAGAGGGGACAATTTTCACAAACATCCCTTACAAAAGGGTATGTGAAATATCCAAAATATATTGTGCTTCAAACTGACAATGAGAGATTAAATATAAGTGATCTCACTCTAATAAATTCGTGTTACTGGGCCCTTGAATCACCTTACACAATGAGCTGTAATTTGACAACGGATACACAAAACAATTAACAAGCAAACTTGTTAATTAGCACAGTGCCAGAGATAATTATTATGAACTAAGTATTATTATAAATGAAGGGGTAACAACATACCAAAGCGATATAGCAGTATTATTATATGCAACCAGGGTCCACCCACACTAAAATATTTGAGAGACGCTTGGTAGCTCGGTTCTTGTCGCAGCCAGTTAGATCACAGACGTAATCTATGTTCACACTAAAGATCAGTATATGGTATAAACTGTATCATTCAAATCAGTCCCTCAGAGCTTCAAGACCATGATTTTAACTAGAGAGTGCGCCTCAAAAACTCCCACCCTGATCGTCAAAAAACGATCAGAATCTAACACGCTTTTCAACAAGTGCGATGCTACAGGTTACCGTATTTATCATTAGATATAACCGTGCTTATGCACCCTTTCCGTAAGGCGAAGATCAATACTTAAATTGATCACGCATAAATTCCTATACAGATCAAGTTTCATTGCGAAGCTGGATCCACGACACCCTCAGAAAAAAAAAATCATTTTTCATATTATAAGCAAATCACGGCGAGTAAAATATTGCTTTTAATTCACTACAGATATAAAAGCCTCCTATTATTCAGAGCGTTGGAGGACCTGTGGCATGATATATCAATCAGAGCAACGTCGTCTGTCAGACATAACTCATACCCGATTCTATCTCGAACATTTACAAATGAAATAAATTAATATTGTATTACTGTGACCAGTTCAACCAGAACCAGAGTAGTTTCTTCTCGGATTCACGTTTCATTCTCCTCCTGAATCTGAATGAAACAATTTCATAATTGCAAGACTGAGTGTTAAACCATAGCCGGTAAAAAAAAAAAAAAACATATATGCAGAAAGAGACAGGGCGGTTTGAAGTGGGAGCGATGCCGGACACAAGCTGCGTCTCCGGGACTGTGTGTCATTCCCCAGAGGAGCCGGGTCAGCCCAGAACCAGCGAGCAAAAGCGGCGCAAAGCCGCACTCAGCCGGAGCGCATATGCCGAAGCAACTAGCAACTTCAGCAAATGCCACGCAGACATACATTTACCATGCTTTGACGCGAATCTTGACTTCTCCTTCTTGGGGCTCAGGCATGGCTTTCTTGGTCACCCGGAGTTTGTTGAGCCCCCCGAAGCCGGTCAGCACGACGGCGCGCATCTCCTTCGCGTCTCCACCCGGCATGACACTTTCTGGCTCTTTCCCGCCGTTCTTCTCTATCATGTGCTCCGTTTCCTCTGAAACCTCCGCTCCTTCCTTTGCCATATCTATAGGCTTCATGGGACAGCGGGGATGATGCTGAGCGGCTGGCAGCGGGGATGATGCTGAGCGGCTGGCGGCGCCTCTTCTCTCCTCCCCGCGTCAGTTAGTCTGGGCTCGCGGCAGGTTACTCCCCTAAGTAGCGCAGCGGCGGGGGATGGCCGATCAGACGGCTCACACTTACCGTAAAACTTACCATAAGTGTGCAGATATATTTAAATACTGATACAAATCCCGTGACACCCCCCACAGAATCATAACGATATATACCGATTAAAAAATACTTAATATTAAGCATTATAAAGCATCACGATGCATAAGAAATTTCCGTGGGCGCTCCCAAGCACGACAAACTCTTTTACAGTTTTGATTACCTGTTATAAATTACCCCAGATTTTCCTTTTTGCGTATGTGTGTTTCCTTCAATGATAAGCTCTGTATAGTGACAGAAGTAACCCAAATTCAAATAAATTAAAGAAAAACGGAGCTAATATCAAAGACACGAAACACAGGAATTACCTGTCATGTGCGGTCAGCGAAACGCCGATGTGAACAGGGCCCCATCGGAATTAGTGAAACTCAATAAAGCGGAAGAAAGAGAAATACTAACGTAATATTATCCGCGTTTTATTGATTTAGAAAGACTTCAAAAGCGTATTGTTGCTAGTGTATTCTAACTGCTGCCTGCAAAGCTTGTGTTTTTCAAGTCGAAAATTACAAAGCAACTGGATTTTTTACAGATAACTTCTGATTGGAAACAAACTAATATAATATATTCCCATTTGTCGATTGTCGGAAACGAAATTCAAGTAAATCATTTTGGATTAGCATGTAAATGCTTATTAAATGCGTTGAGCAAGTTTTTAAACGTAATTGCAGCTGATTGCAAGTATAGTTATAGACTATCGGGTAAATAGGCCTATAAAGTGTGAACATAGCTTATCTGTCTCAAATTGTTAAATATTATCAAGTATTAACTTATCTGTATTAAATGGCTATCAAAGTTGAATGTATGGCGTAAGAGTTTCTTTTGGTAGTATGAGTAACTGAAAAAAATCACATGGCCTTCATTATAATACCGTTTGCTTGCTTGTGTACGCGTTGTATTTATTGTTTTGTATGTATTTGCCACTACGTTCTGCACGAAGTATTTTAAAAATAAAAATAATTTTGCTATGCACCAATGACAACAATAAAGCAACTTTGCAAAATATAGAAATAATGCAGTTAAACTCACAGCTTCGCCTCAGTAGTTTCAATGTACTGTATGCTGATAGCTATAATACGAGTATTCGCCAGCTAGGGAAGTTTCCATGGTTACTGGGACAGGTAAATAAACAGAAGGTCCAAGCGCATCGCCGATATTGGCCCACAGCCTCAGAATATAGGTGCAAAACAATTTTTTTATGCTTTAATGGGTTTCAGAAATCCACGTTAAATTGGAGCTTTGCAGAAAGAAGAGGTCAAATCCATCTGAATTATACAAGAGGTGGCCCGATAAAGTACCCTTCAGTTAATCTAGTTCAAAGCTTAATGGAGACGCCAGAAAAAAGGCAACATACAATCAACAAATGTACACTCTGGTAGACCTGCCAATTGATGAAAATAAGATCCTCTCCATGAATGGGATTTCGTTCCACTTTAAACATAATAGCTATCGCTCTATTAAAGTGTGGTTAATAAAATAACCAGATGAGGTGGTCTAAATAAACAGGCTTTTATGAGCAAGCGTATGTTGAATCGCAGTAGAGGTATGGCATAAAGCAGTTCCTCAATACTACTATTAATTAGGCTTGTTTAGATTGGGTATTGAATTGCACAATTAAAATCACATTAACCGAATAGTTTACTATTAAAGCCCTGCTGTAAAATTTAGAAAAATTGTATGTTTAACTTTCAAGGGAATAAAGAAGAATTCATTATTTTAATTATAGCATGATTTGTGGTTTACAAGAAATTAATTTCAGGTTTTTCGCCATAAGTTTCGGAAATGATTAAACAATGAGAATATATTCCAATAAACAGACAGACAGACAGACAGGCAGAAACCTGTCAATCTGTGAAAGAGTGAAAGAAAGAAAACTGATTACCGCCATTACAAACGTAAGAAGTGTACAGCAGTACATTTAAACCGTGTGGCGAATTAAATTAATATGTCAATTGAGCATGACTGAATGAGAGATCATCAGTAGTGTGTATGACAATGGATCGCTATCACCAGAAAGAAGAAACACTGGTTTAAGGGTTTTGGTAATGCGAAAACTGACCAAAATGACACTTATTCAGACAGAAATTTGCAAGAAATCAGAATAATTTCGTAGTTTTAGCAAGTAATTCATACTCATGTTTTTATGGCTATTAAAATAATTTAAGGAGGACGATTAATTGCGGTATCTATATGATTTTTCTTATCTCTTTTTTTTTTATCAGGAAAGCATTATGAAAGCAATGGGTCTGGCTGCATAAAAAGTCATTAAGAATTAATATAATAAATGTTAAGTAAGTTTCTAAAACCATTTCTATAATACTACTCGTGAGCTTCCTCCACCTGCTGGTGGGAATATGGCATAAACTTCCGAAGTTAGAAAATCGGTTCATTTATTATCGTTCATATAATATAATTATGTTCCTTAACACTAGGTAATAATTATATCATTTGCTATGGAAAGTGTATTAGAATTATTTTATACTACTTTATCAATTCATGTATTAAAGTGACACGTGGGCCGTACCAAGAAACAGGGCATGAGGCAGGGGGAAAATGAAATCGTCACATCCAAACCATCTAAATATCAATCTTAAGACTAATGGGATACTCTTTCCATGAAATAAGCAACATTTGTCAAAAACTGTAATATGGTATAAGAGCTTTGACTATACATGCTACTCTTTGAACTGGCTAGGCCATCAGTGCAAAGCTCACCCCAGACTGAAGCTATTTGGAAAGGTCTGTGTTTACATGAGTGTGGAGCTCCATTGAGTTACCATGGATACAGTGAACAATCAGAGCTGCACCCAACAGGATGACTCTGCACAGAGTACACTGACAGTTATCTTTTAGAAAAGGCATCCCCATAAGTATGTACAGAATGCAAAACAACCAGAGATGGGGAATGACAGATTTTATTAGCTTTTCTGGCCTCAAAAGCAAATGAAAAAATAAAATGAAATACAACTCCATTGTTCATCTGGAGTTATGGCTAATGAACATACTTTTCTAAAATCAATCCGGTTTTCCTTTTATTTCCAGGCCAGGGTTTCTACAATATGGCTGTAAATGTTTTCATTGACAAATTTGTATCTTGTATATATGGAGAACATTTCACGTAACTCTTAAAACTAGCAAATAAAAAATGGGTGCATTGGCATTTAATCCATAAAATATTATTTATAAAATAATAAAATATCAACTTATAGAAACCTGAGAAACAACAAATACTTAAGAGAAACCACACTGGACTTTCCTGGACATTTATAAAAGACCACATGTGAAAATACACAACAAAATAAAAGATAATAGGTTGCATATTGTGGTTAGAAAGTCAGTCACTATCTAATGTAATCTCATACCCTACCTCTAACTGCTTATGAAGGATCTGACATGGCTGCCAACAACTTTATAACATACATTGATGAGTTTTCATATTTAAAAAGACTGCATTTACCAAAAAACTGAGTGAATTACACTTCTGTGTTGATGGCTTTAATCACATTATCGATTATCTATACATCTCAAACACTCCTCAGGTTTTTTGCGTATGCAAATACAACCGGATACAGCCCGTACAAGTACAGGGTTACGCAAATTGTACAGCGTACATCAAGGGTGAAGTGTGCGAGACCAAATGCACTTCAAAAAAATTAAGTACCAAGTTCAAAAGTAAAAGTGAAATCCAGGTAGGTCTGTGTATGCCAGTGTGTTTTTAAAATAGTGTCTACCCATCAACCTCCTCTCTCTTTCTTGCATTAATCGCAGATGATATAACTAGCAAGACAACTTTACTTTGTGCGTATCAAAAATCTCACCAGCTGCATTTGTGTGCAACATTTACAACAGCAAGAAAATGTGCTGCCAACAGTAGACAAACACATTACCTTCACAATACTTTTTATATCCCTGTCATTCTTTTTCTTCACTACATACATTGGTATGAATTCAGATGCCACTACTGAGGAATACAAACCTTTGTACATTAGCTTTATGTGCGTTCTGTCTGCAAAATGCAATTTGTTATGCTACATCAACTTCCATCTGAGGTTTTCTGATAATGGTCATGTGGGTAATTAGATAATGACCTCAGACTTCTTGCTTCTAATTCTTGGGAACATCTGTAAATATTCGTAGGCCATGCATGGTTTTGATCTCATCTTTAAGTGCCTGTTAAGGGAAAATAAACTTCAGTACTGTGTAGAACAAAAAGCAGCAAATCTTTGCATACACAGTTCTATCTGAGGGTGTAGAATTTGAGACTGATGGTATCATTCGATTTATTTTGTGACACTCAGTTATAAGTGATATGAAGAAACACATAAATAGCATATCACAGGTGTCCTCAAATAAAAAGAGAACCTTTCATCTATCCACCCATACATGGACTTCTTCTTGACTTGCATTCCATAGCAGGATCGTGGTAAGCAGGGACCAGCCTGGACCGGATGTCAGTCAAAGGTATTATTAAATCACCTGGTTCACTAGCCGATGTTGCTGAACTGTTCTTTTGCCCTTGAATTCCTCCGATTCAATGTGTATTTCATACATGGCCCCACATCCACCTAGAAACCACAAAAACTCTGATTTAAATGTTGTCCTGTTTGCAATATTGTACAGTGACGCAATAATACACCTAAACGGTTGCTGTCTTCTGCAAGTCTTACTGCATTGTGGGCCTCCGACGTCACTCGGAAAATTAGCCGGTCGATTATACTCACCTGAAATGTCATGCACCTTCAGTGAGGCTGCCTGCGGAAATTTCTCTTTAAGTATTTTCGAAATTCTCATTTCTCCCTCCGTCAGAGACGATAGAGCCCTATGCGTTTCACCAGCGACTAAGGCAACCTGTGACAGACACTGACGCAATAAAACGTTAAGACAAGAAACGAAATTGCACCGTCTGTTTAGAATGTCGTTTGAGTAATAAACCATACGTTACATGAATCTAAAGTTTAGAGGACAGTTACAGAACTAGCAAACTAAAGTTAATGACAAATCTTCTCGATCGCTTATACAAAAAACTGTTACGCTACATTGCCTACACACGTACCTGTTTTCTACAAAGAAATCTATGAAGTGCAATCATGGTGATCTTAGCATATATTTTAGGGCTTAAACGTCAAACAGACATAAGAGTGGACTACAGGCTGTCCTCCTCCATTGACATGCCCTAGAAAAACAATAATTCCTGTCGCACATACATGACGTTTGCATCCAGAACACGGGGCGGTCTTTAAACTAGGTAGCTGAATTACATCTTTTTCGGTTGCCCCCTATTGTCTCACTTTGGAATTACATTCTCTAAACGGAAAAATAATTTATTCTGTATACTTTAAGTTAACGTGCAGTATAGATCAACGGATCTTTTTGTGCCATGGACCCCATTCAGAGTGAAGGTTATGGATCCCTTCTCAGAATAATGTTATTTAAATATCTATGATTTATATTGGTTACAAGTATATTGATGATAAATATTCATGGACCAAAAGTTATGAACCATCCATCCATCCTCTATTCCCACTTATCCTACTGGGTCGCAGGGGGTCCGGAGCCTATCCCGGAAGCAATGGGCACGAGGCAGGGAACAACCCTGGACA
>JAODUD010000008.1:15767096-15796950 GCA_026784285.1 Stomatorhinus walkeri
ACACAGGGAGAACATGCAAACTCCACACACATGTGACCCAGGCAGAGACTCGAACCCAGGCCCCAGAGGTGTGAGGCCTAACCACTGTGCCACCATGCCACCCCCAAGTTATGAACCTTGGTATGAATATTAGCATACACATAACACTTTTTTGTATTATCGAAAAGTCTCACTACAAATAAAATAATCTCCTGCAATATGTTTTAGCATGGCATTGAACGTTTTTTATGTAGAAATGACAGCATCTCCAAAATATTTTCAGGATTATGTTATACAAAAAGAGAATTTTCTTCATCTGTGTGGGTCAATTGAATAATTTTCACACGTTTTGCTTCAGAAAAATGGCTACAGAATATGAAGCTATGATTAGGTTTGTGCAGTATGTAATTTTCATACCACAACAGATGACAAATTATTCCTCAGTATAGAGTATTTTCAAAAGAAATGTTGTTCTGCTATTCTGTAATCTTGGCAAAAAATGGACAACAGTATAATTTTGTTGTCAAGATTTCAAACTACCATGGTAAACCCAAGACACTGGGGTGTACTGTATTACCATAATAATCACCCAAGTCTAGCCTCAATCTCTGGAACACAAGCAGAGATAACCTGCCTATTTAACAGAAATATAGGTAATCCTCTAATTTTCTGCAGGTTGTTGAATGAATTCATTTTATACACTCCCCTTCCTCCCATCGCTAGACTATTAAGTATGCTGAGTAATGTGTCAATATTTCACACTGTAGTAATTAACTGTGAAACACAGAAACAATTTCCAGGTTTATTATTGCTGAAATAAATTATTCCATTATGATCTTGCTCTTAACAAAACTAAACATACAAATAAATATTTGTACATTCCTTTTTTCTTTACATTCCTTGTGCAAATTCAAACTATGTTGATCACCTGTCCTTTATATCAACAATACAAACTGATAACGATGGATGATAGTTTATGTCGGCCAAAAACATCAATTGTTTTTACACAAATAAAAACAAATCTAATTTGTAGCTCAGTACACCAATACCCTGGTATCTCAGGGTCTTGTTCGGGCATATTACTCAAGGAAGCCTCACTCCCCCTTGCAACATTCATTTTGTCTAATTATATTCCAGCTGTTGAGGTACATGAAACAACTCCAGATTTACATTTTTGTTCAAGTTATTCACAAATAAAAATCCAGAACATCAAATATTTGCAAAACTATTTTTTTCTCCTCAAAAGGAGGGGCCCCATGACGGAATTGTCAAGAGATAAATAGAAAAACATAAAAAGGCCAAACATTAAAATAAAAAACAAGCAGCTTCACAGTGGTCTGCAAACGGACAGCTTCACAGTGGTCTGCAAACGGGCAGCTTCACAGTGGTCTGCGTGTCAGTTGATTGTGCAGCCGTCTGGGTCCTGAATCCCACTCACTTCTTGTACTTCTCTCTTCCATTCTCATTCAGGATGCAGATGTGCTGAAAAAAAAAATCAAGAAACTTCCCTGTATTTCCCTTAGTTGTGCTTTCGGATCTTGGTACTGCAGACACACAGAAAAAGCTCTCCCCATATATTTTATCTACTTACACTGAGGTCTCTGAAATACTCATTGTAGTCGAGGGCATATCCGACTAGAAATTTATCCGGAACTTCAAACCCAATGTCTGAAGGCACAGAGGTAGACACAAGGCATTAGTACAATAGAATATACATTATATTTATTGCAAACAATGCACCAAGCAATTCAGATGATCCTGAAATAGTACATAAGAAATTTTCACATTGCTAGAAATTAAACATGAGACTCACAGTCCACAGAACTAATAAGAAGCTTATGGTACCACTGATATCAGATTTCAACCAGAATAGCGCAATATGCATGGAAAATAACTGCATTTTTCATTGACATTTTATTATTTGAATCATAATTAATGTTGCCATAGCTGTGAGCTCATTTAAGTGTTTAGGTGTAATACTGTAAAGCAGTGGTCTCAAACTCCAGTCCTGGAGGGCCAGAGTCCTGCACATTTTTGGGTTTCCCCTCATTTAACACACCTGATTCAAGTCCTTGTGCTAATTACCACACAGCTCTTGAGCTGCATCATTTATGGTGGAACAGGGAAAGAACTAAGCTACACAGGGCTCCGGCCCCCCAGGACTGGAGTTTGAGACCGCTGCTGTAAAGTCTCACTAAAGTGCGTCACACTTTCCCACAGAGATAAAATAAACAGGACTCACAATCTGGTCTGTATCCAGAGCTTTTCTGTGTCCTTTTGACCAAGAGGCTGTAATGAAACAATGTCATCCAGTTTGATAATCCATTCATCATGCAATAACTGTCACTGAAGTGTATCCTATATAACAGGGCTATTCAAATCATGGTCCTGAAGGGCCGAGCACCGCTGCTTTTCCAGCCTTCCTTTACCTGAGAGCCAGCTGAGAAGCCTCTGGCCAATTAGAGCCAGAATTTACTAAGCAAACTACCTGGGAGACTTGAAAACAAGGCCTGGATTTGGAATCGAGGGCCAGATTTGAATAGGGGGGATACAGACATTTGCACAAGATTAATATGGCCACTGTGTGCTTTACATAAATGAGGAAATCACCTCTTTTGGAAGTCACCTACAGGCACTCAGTTTCATGTAATGCCTACTTGGATATGTAGCAGACTAGGGGGAACCCATGTTATTTTACCTTCCAGCACAAGAACTTTTGTACTATAAAAACTGGAGTAAATTAAGAACCGTACCTTACTACTTTGACAATCTTTGGATTGTGCTTATTTAATAGAGAAAGCAATGTCTGCATTGTTCTCCCAGTCTCAACAATATCCTGAAACACAGAAAGGTATTACACACAAATATTTTGGAGATGCTGTCAAGATTGCTTTCTGCAACAGGTATGTTAAAATGTGCCTCAAAATATGCATATAATCACAAAGGTCTTACCTCAACAATCAGAACATTCTGTGGAGAAAAGTGCAAGACTGAATAGGGTAAAAAATAAAAGAATAATATTCAAGCAATTTTTCTTTTGAGTGAAATTCCATACTCACTTTTCCCGTTAGGGCAGACAACTCATCCCCACCCATAACTTTAACATCAACCGAAGACTGGTCATCCTGCAAAATAAGTAACAATGACTCTTTGAAGATGCCTCAAACTGTCTGCAGTAGCAAAAGCAGAATAGACACAAGCAATAAGTCTAATATAGTGCACATCTGATCCCCCCCCCCCCAATTGCAGTACATCAAGGTAGAATAAGCACATTATATTAAATTAAGAAATAAAGGCGTGTACAATACCAATTTTAAATTAATTGACGCAAGATGGGAATTCATGTCTTACTGGAAAAGTGAATTTGGAGATTTATGCAACTCAGCACAACATTTAATTGACTATGGTTCTAGTCTTCCACCACATTAACTTACATTTTTATGCAGTAATAGACACCAATGGCACGCCAACACAAAATTTACACACTTAAGAATTATATCCACCCTGAAGGGAGATTACTACAGTGATTAAAGGCCTAGAAGGAATATTAGAGGGTTTGTTTAAGTGAGAAGAAACAAAGATGAATCACTCACGCAGTAGCTTTTTAGTCTAATGAAATCCACAGTCAACGGAACAGATTTATCGATGTTTTGATTAAGCGCCTTCATGTAATCTAGCAGGTCTGCAAAGAATGTATAAGCACCTTTCAGGACACACAAGGCAACTATATGGCACCCTCCCATGTCTTGTACTATATTTCGGGCCAATCGTTCTGTCCTGCAGAGGGAGAAATGGATGTGCTTAGACAGAACAGCAAAGATATATGGTCAGCTTTAATAGTGTGATGCAATGCCTCCCAAGACCCCCAGAAAGTCCATATTTTCGCTCCCTCCCAGCTCCCAGTAGAGGAGCTAATAGACTGTCTCAGGGTCCCTGAAGGAACAGGCTGGGAAGCAATGGCGTGAAGAGTACTTCCCTTACAGTAATCTCTATGGCAGGTATTCAAGGAAAATAGTGTGCAATATACCATCGATGTACGGTGTTTTAAAGTTGCCCAAGTGGAGCAACTTCAAAGGTACATGAGACTGTATTGAACATACCTATCCATAATGAGCCCATGAGGAATAATCACCCGATCCAAATCTTCTTCGTAGTGTTTGGGTACACAAAACAGATTCAAGTCATGGCCTTTCTCGTCATCGGGAATCTTGGAAGGAGGAAGGAGATTAAAGAGATCACAAGCTAAATGGAATGGCTTCACTACAAGTTAGCTCAGGCAGAGAAACAGTATAACACGAGAAATGTACTGAACTATTATTCTCAGGTAGCATAACAAGAAATTCTGACATAAGCCTGCTACAATTATTTAATTTAAACCTTCAGTCATAGAGATATGAGACAATAATGTGCTCTCTCTTGAAGTAACTTTCATTATCAGCTGTTGTAAACAAGAACTGCAAGGACTATGCCTACCTTAAAATTTCACAGCAAAATCCTGGTCATTAATTTTAACATAGTGTAGCGCTGTTCTTTGTTGTATGAAATCAAACAGTTATAAACCTTTCAAACATTTTGCAGATCCTACAGGACTGGCAAATATAGGTCAGAGTCTCACTGTGGGACACAGTGGCCGGTATCTCTTTGACCTCATACATTAATGTGAAAACCACTCCTTTCACAGAAAAAGAAGCCCAAGTCTGCTTAGGTATAGTAGCAAAATGAATTGCGTCAGCGCCGATAAAGGGATATGGATTCTTTTCTGAGCGAGAATAAAAATGACTAATTTTAATCACATGCTAAGCTACTATTATGAAGAGCAAAAGCCTTCTTACTGATAAATGTGAACACACATCATGCCTTGTAGTTCAACAGTCCGCGACGTAAATAACAGAAATCTAGTTAGGTCTACCTTACAAAAATGAGCAGTTTCTACATTTATCTCCCTCCCCCGACGTATTAACTGGCGCATCAAAACCAAGTGATGGTTTTATGATGAAAGCTCTACCTCAAGACTTAGCAACTCGATCATTTCCGGGTTTTTAAACCCGTGGGGAAAAGCTACAACACATTTTTTTTTAACAATTATTGGAAGGCATCACAATTTTAAGAAATTTTATAATAAGACTTTTGTAATCAGAATAATTTTCTGACTTCTGGCGTCATAGCAAAGTCATACGTTCGTCAGGAGAACGAAGAAGTTTTGCATAGTAAATACGCCACGGCTTCAGCGTCTCACTGCCGTCCATTATTGCCCTTTCTCCTGAATGCGAAGGCGATAATAAATAAATGGTGTCGCCTTAGCAACAGTGAGGAAGCTGCAGTGCGCCTCGTGCGACAGACAGCACGCGATAAACACGACATGCGGCTGGACCGCTGCAGGAGACACCCACATACGCACCGAACATACATAAGGCGCCGCCCTTCATAGGCTAAAAATCTCATTAAAACGCTATCGATCCCTGAAGCGGCCAAACTAATAAAGTTAAGACAATGGCTCACCGCTAACAATCTGAATTCAGACCAGGCACGCCGTATCCCGATTTTTTTTTAGCACAGTTAAACCTTTATATTTGAGCTAGAAAAATATTACATACAAGATGCCGAATCCTACGTTTAGATTGCAACCACTCACCTGCAAAAACGATGCCATTATTTCCTGTTCGCACTTCTGTTTTCCCCAAGACTATAATATCAGATATACCATTCCCACCTCCCACCTCCTGCGCGCTTCCCTACAGTCTGTACTTATTGCGACAAAGTATATGTAACGTTCCCTGCTGGTTAAACCCTTACGTCACAATCCATTTTAACTAATAATCTGATTTACACCGCTGCAACCTGAGCTTCGGCTGACTTTCTGCGTAAGGAACGACAAATTACTGACAAGAGCTTGAGCATTAGACCGTTCTAGAAAATTGCGGAGTACTTATGATTAAGTACATTTTAATTTTATATATCAAAATGTTGAGTAAGGATTTCCCGTAGTGCTAAGTGGTTTATGTTTTATTTTTTAACCCTCTTACTGTAAAATGTAATTCAGTGATTCTATAATTACATTTAATTAAAGAACATTTAAACCGTGCAATATATTCAGTCTAATAGCCATTGCAATACATTTATGTCATTTTTGTTTCCACAACAGATTACGGATGATTAGTACAGTATAAGATTGAGTGGCGGCTCCGAATAATTTTTTAGGGCTTCGATTAATGACTTCACTCCGAGCCAATGAGAAATGGGGTCGAACTAATTTAAGCTCCTCAACCGCTAGGCTGAAGTTTATTTGTATCCATGATTCCTCCGGATAATTGCAGGCTGGGTGATTTGTGATAAACGGAGACCAGATGTACGCATTAGTGATGGTAAATCCATAATATACAAATCGCAATTAAACATCAATGAACTTAATGTTTATTTATACTGATACTTAAACATACAAAAAGAAACTGTAAATAGCACATTTATCATGAGGCACATCCAACAGCGCAATGATGAAAGAAAAAGTTAGGGCAACTGCATTGCATATTATTTTTAGAAAGATGGTTAATTAAATGGCTTAATTAAACTGGCCAGCACTGTTGCTTCACACCTCTAAGGTTAGCAGTTCTGGCATGTGTGTTGGGATACTGTATGTTCTCTCCGTTTCATGTAAGTTTCTTCCTGCAATCTAAAGACATGCAGTTAGGCTAAATGATAGATTAGCATTGCATGTAGCCTGTGATGGATAGACATGCTGTCAATGAGCCCAGGCCTCATGCTGCGTGAGATAGGTAACCCCAACCAGGATAATTTGTCTGAAAATCCATGCATGAAAACAAGTTTTCAGTTTTGGTTGTTTTCATTTATGTTATTTGTCCTGCATTCACTCCATCTGTAGAAGACACTGCTTCAGATATCTTTATGACCAAACCGAATGGAACACTCTCACCATGATGTCATGACCTTAGCTGCCTAGCTGAGGTATGAAGACCCCATGCATATCAATGTGCATTTCCACATCCAGTGAAGCCCGAGCAATCTCTGTAAAGGTTGTGGCATCCAGCACAAGCAGGAAGGCTGACAACCTTGGACTGAGCTTGATGACTACAATCAAAACTACACCTGCAATGAGAATTGCCAATGCAATGATATGTGAATATTAATTTATATAGAAATTAACTAAATAGTTAAGCAATTCCTTGCATTATTTTAAAATGAAATTGGTAAAAATACACACGGATTTTTTTAAGTAGTAAGTAAAAGCTTAGTAAGACATTTCAAGCAGTATTTGCCATGAAAAATATTTTTACGGTTAAGGTGTTTCAGTAGATCTTAGGTCTCGTTCTAATTTGTTGTGACTTCTGCATGAACTTACCGTCATCCTCCTCCTCTGCATTTGGTCTAGCAGTGAAGACTGCTTCACCAGGCCAGCAGTTCTCCTCAGTCCACTCCAAAGTCTTCTTTTCTTCAACATCAAACTTCACAACCTATTCACAGAACCCAAAATGTCCTGCATTTTACAGATCAGCTCTTCTTAATTTTGTAAATACTGATGTAAATAAAGTAAACAAGCTCTCATGACATGTCCTGGTATATAATATATTGTAGCAATACCTTTGTACTTATTGCTGACATGTCAGTGCAGGTCATGTACACATATCTGTGCCTTTTTCCATTGAAGTCATAGTTAATTCTGGGAAGTTCCACACCTGTTGCGGTTGACAATGCACAAATACAGAATACATACAGTATTCAAGTGCAGGATGTACAGAAATGCATCTGTTCTTTATCAAAAGAAATGGAAGCAAAGGTGCTGACTACGCTTCACACTGACCGGAGAAACCGGAAAACAGGTGAATGTCTCACACATGATCTTTTCTAGTGTACTGTATTTAGAAATGTTATTACCTTCACAAAGTATTTCTGGATGGCAGAACAATCTATCCTCTTTCTCTTTTATGACATTGGCTGTAGTAAATGTGAGCTTTACCAAACCATCTCCAAATTTGGCCTCCTAAAAGAATAGCGTATAGAAACAGTTACTGCTCCCAGCTAGAGAATCGTGGTGTTGTTTCCTGATACCTGTATTATTATTGTCCATCTCTTACAATGTTGTCTTCTTTGGATCAAAGATGAAGTATGTTGTGTTTTTTGTTGACTAAATGGTACCTTGTCATTCAGCAGCGGAAGGGCGAATCGCTTGTATTGTGATTTTGTGGAGACTTTTCCTGACATCCCAGGTTTCTCCACGTCCAGTTTCAGGTGTTTTAAGTAAAACATTTCATACAGACTGTTGTCGGCATATGTGATGGCGTCAAACACCACGTGACCATCCTCTTCAAATGCGTTGACATGGTGATACATAACCAAAGCATCCGTGAAGAACTTTGCCATCTCCTTTCCAGTCTGTCTGTCTATCAGGTGAATCAAGGTCTGGAAGTGATGTAAGACAGATGGAAATATTTGACTCCATTTGAGATGAGGTTATCCATTGAAAACCCAAAGTGCATAACATTTCAAAAGTCATGATTTGCACCCTCAGAACGCAGGTGTCTGGGGATTCTTACATATTCCTCGGGGCAAAACTTGACGCAGCTGGCCCAGTTGACGTGCCTCATATATGCTGTGGCCATTTTAAGGATGTCCAGCTTTAAGGGTTGTTCAACAAAGATAAAGTAGTTGTCTGTCATGCCAAAGCTATGGTAGTAGCTGGGGTTCATGAAGGAACGGCAAGGTACTGTACCCAGCACCTCCAGGTTCTTCAAGGCCGGTGTAGCTTTGGCGCCATCTGAAGAGAGTGATTTATATGAGGAAGACAATGGATGTTTCTTAATACCAAGAACACAAAGATTGTACTTGTGATCTTGACAAGACCGGTCTTGCTAAATTGGCTTCAAGAATGAACTTGGGGCATTTTGAATCATGGGATTGGTCTCGATTGACAAGGATGCAACTGATGTATCCTTGTATTTGAAGTGATTCTTTTGCAATGAATGAATGTGTGTCAAGTAGGCCTACGCATATTAAGCAACACCCAGTGTCTCCTTGCCAGCTCACAAAGATATTCCCATAACTCCAATCATACAACTGACACCATTAAATTAATATGAATCACACACCATCTAATGCAAATATAATTCATCATGATCTGAGTGCATGTTTTTAAAATTTCAGAATACTACCTACCATTCTAAGCAAAGATGCTTTAAAAATGAATGTTTTAATATGTAATTTAAGTGCTTTGTGTGGGTCTTACCCTCTGCAGAAGGGGGAACTCTGAATAGTATATACTTTGTCTTGCCCTTTTCTGCTACTGAGGTCCCCATATTGTAGGTGTTTCCCTCTTTGTCATAATGTGGGTGTGATGTCACAAGGTTTACAGCAAGATATTTTTGGTAGTCCACCTGGAATATGCAGAAAAGTGCCCCAGCACATGTAAGCTTTGATGGACACATTAAGTTAAAATCAGAGGAAGGTTACACTGCAATTACCTTGTCTCGTGTATCCAAGATGTTAGGGTCTATTTTGCGTATATAGTTGGTCTCTGAAGTAGCATAATAATCCATTCCATATTTTATTATATTATTCCCACAGTTGTCAGTGAAGTCTGGGATGGTGTGGGACAGAAAGCTGATCACTCTAGAAATAATGTTTTTTGAAAATAGAGAAAATTCAGTATGTATACAGTAGGACCCCTGAGTATGCAGCTTCAGTAACCATGGTTTCAGGTATCTGTAGTTTACCACTGTCTGAGAAAAATATTTTAAAATTATGAGAAAAATTATTCTCATGTTTCAAAGTTTGCACCAAGCGAGAACAGGCTGCACACTGCTGAGTACTGACAATAGGCTGTTATTTTTTAATAAATAAAATGTTCTAATTTTCATTGTAAAATATGTAATAGTAGGTTTTAATGGTTCCTTCGTCCATTTAAGGAAATAAAAACATAATTTTCATTGCTCTGCCATCTCTTGATGCATGATTTTTTTTTTCATTGCTGTATCGTCTCTTCAGAATTAGCCTAAAATGTCAGAGTTCCTTACATCTGAAAGTGCAGTGCTGTACAGTGCTCTCCATTAATGTGCGATGTACTTTATTATTACTGTCTTTAATGTTGGTAATGTCTTTCTCTGTGTAATTTGTCAATTAGATTTTACCCTATGTATGCAGATGAAAATCAAGTTATATGTGAGATCCACAGATGGTTCGCTATTATCCACTTCTTCTGCTGTCCACGGTAGGTCTTGGAATGTATCACCCGCTGATACAGGGGGTCTAATGCGTTTCAATTATGCATGATATTCATGTTAAAGCTGTTCACACTCTAAATATATTTTTCATGTGACGCAGCATAATGCACTGTCACAATGCTCATGGAAAAGGCCAAACCGAACACTTACTTGGACAGTATATTTTTGCTTGGATGGGGGTAGGCCATTGTTCCCATTTCTGACACTACAATTCTATTGGCTTCCATGTTTGCTTTGTAGGTATCTCCTTGGAGATATTTACTTCTGTAGAATACATCCCCTGCAACACCAAGAAATGTCTACAAGGAGCCATTGAAATTAAGTTAAAGGATATATTGCATCGATAATCTGGGTCCAACCAAACAATCAAGTGAAGAGGAACTTTTATGTAGGCTGGCAATGCTAATCCACTTTAACTTACTCGAACCTGTTGTACCATCTGAGAACTTTTCCTTACCGTCTTTGAATGTAAAGCTGTGCATTAGTGCCATCCCATCAAACCAGTGGTTGTAACTGGTATCTCCCACTGAGAACATGCCTGGGCCAATGCGAACGAGCGTACCCTGCAACCAATCAGGGAGGCAGCCTGTCTCCAATTAAAATAAATAAAAAAAAGTCACATATCATATAAAAAGGGTGAGATGTAGAGTTTTCGGAATGGTTGGGTTTTTGTTTTGGGAGCTGTGAGGAATGATAATGTATAAGGACATAGAAACATGTTTGTGGTGTGTAAAAAAAGAGGGAAAGATCTTGAGGGTGCTAAAAAAGATCACCCCCTTTGACCCTACAATCATTCTATTCTGTTCATATATTCACTGAGACAGCCAGGTACTTTCTCAGGTTTTCCATATAATTTTGGCAGTAATCATACTGTACATGCCCAAACAGAAACATTTTGTAAGAAAACAAAAATCCAGGCCCATTCCTACTGTTCACAAACAACGTGCTGACCTTATGTCACTAATACCATATTCCTGAAATATGCAGACTCTTTTTCCTGGACTCTACCACATCATCACAAAAAACATCCAAGCTTGAAAGATCCATCCATCCAACCATTATCTATACCACTCTATCCATCCGGGTCGCAGGGAAGCTGGAGCCAATCCCAGCATCTTTGGGCAAGAGACGAGGAGCTTGAAAAATATCCAGAATAATTTCGAAAAGATCATTTTAACTTGTGGGATTTTGGTTGTTATTTATTATATATTTCTAGGGATTATAAATTCATAAATGTAAGGCTTGTTAATCTATACTCTGATTTTCAGAAACAGGACTTCATCTTAACATTTCAGGTGCAGAGGGGGGGGGGGTGATCTATCTGTGATCTATGCTATCTATTAGTGACGGCTAAATGAAGCTTCGTGAAACGTTTGCTGTATTTTTTTTATCCCACTAGATGGCACTCTTGGTTTGCTTTGGTGCATGCTTTGAGACTCGTTTTGAAAAGAGGGCACCATCTAGTGGACTCAGAAAATACAGCAAGTGGTTCATTAAGCTTAATTTGGCCATCACTGCTATCTATGGTAAATGTGTCATGAATGCACACTGTAGATGCAATTGACACACACTGGATCGCAGTGTAATGTTTTAAGGTTACAGCTATCGAGATGCGCTTCTTCGATGAGGTCTCCGTTAAGCTCTTTCTGTTTGCTGCATATGACTGATGTGAAAGTGTAAGCTTGCTGGTCGATGCTTTTGGTCATATCGATACCTTCTAAATATTAATCAAGTTTAACCAACGGCGTGGCAGGCGTTGTATTAGTTGTTACAACATTCGTCCAGTAAAAGGGGGCTCGATCCCCAATTTATTTCTGTCTAAGGGTTAGGGTTAGCACTTGGCCGTAAGTGGTCAGCCCTGCTTTAAAAGGGAGACTGCCGGCAAAATAAAATAAAAATTCGAAATAAAAGAAATATTTCAAAAAGCCGGTATTCTTCAGGACCCTGCCATTCTCGGACTGAACAATGACTTCTGGACAAACTTTGGGAAACTGAAAATGTTCTATTGTTTCGTAAATTTAAAAAGTCATACGTACATCATTCGTGTTGTGTGATATTATTATGCTCATAAAGCCAATGTCTACTTAGTTTTTTTTTTGTAAAAGAAGCAAAATTCTAATCATACCTTCGACTGACGCCTTAATCGGATCGGGGATTTCTTCTTTATTCTTGCTGTGGTCGTATGGCATTGTTCGATTGTTAGTTTGTATCTTCTTTCTGTTGGATATTTATTGTTCGCCGAATACTGTCAGGGCTCTCTTTGACAAATCTAATTCAGCCGCTGGTCCGTGCAAATAAAAACGCAGACGTACACATATTTAAGGGGAGTCACCATGCAAGGTGTGCATATCCAGCGATAGCGTATCTTATCTTCCTTGCTATGTTGCTTGTGGTCTATCCGCTATATATCAAGCGTAACAAATTACGCACGTTAGTAGGATATAAATTCCACACGTCAGTATAAAAAACGTTTTACCAAATTATATATTATATATAAAGGCCCTTTTAAGTAGGCCTATATATTAAGTGTTTTTTTATTTATATGAGCACATTTTTTTCAAAATACAGAAAGAGTTCTTTTAAATATATGTCATTAATCATTAATAAAACGTGACCCACATAGAACTTCCTGGTGCTGAACCGACGTATCACATAGCCTATAACCAGAATGTGACTTTCAACATCACTTATTGCATGCATTTCATAACAGAAACGGAAGATAAGCTCTTCATTTTAACAGTAGAACCTGACTTGATATTCAAATAATTATTCGAAATGATGTTTTGACAGTGTGGTTGATTTCACGTGTTGTTAAATGTTATGTTTGAGATTTGGTTTTGCTGTTCTAAATCAAATGGCTGCCCCATAATCAGCAAATTTGACATTCAAGGGGATCTTCTGCTCCAAACTCTACAAATGTGAAGGGACTACTGTATATTGAAATTGGATATTTGGTTTTAAGTAAGTTCCAGGTAACAATATTCAATAATATGTGTATCATTATGTAAGAACTCCTTTATACACAGAAACTGAAATACCACAATCACACACTGTTGTTAGTTTATATATATATTTATTGTAATATGATTCAGGTTCCAGTGTCAGTGAAATATAACAACTACATCCACAAATCCATCCATTGAGCCACCGATTGCTCCAATTCCTCGTAACTCCTGGTCAGGGTATTTTTCAACTACATGCTAAAATAATACAATTTTGCTGTAATAATAATGAAATCGGGGTTTAATTAAATAGAAGAGTCACGGTTTCTTCACAAAAGATGCTATCCTATGCTGTTATATAAGGCTGTAGATTTGGTTTCATCAGTGGCAGGGCCCAAATCAGCCTTGAATCCCCCCCACCCGCCCCCCTAAACACACACCGCAGACCCATAATGCTGGTAGGGACATGTCTCTTCTGTCCATACCCAGATCTACGCCACTGGTGTTATGCACCTTGTCAAAATGAGACCGGTCTGGTAAAATCACAGCTGTTTTTTTCACAGATAACATTTAACAATCCATTTACATCGATTCAGCAATGTTCTGCAAGAACAGATATACACCTGTGGAAATCAGACCCTTGGAGAATATCCTGATCTACCCAACCAGCAATGCATATCATCTTAAGTTCATGAATGTGCCATATATATAATTAGATTATTGATAGGGTATGAGATCAGATCTTCAGTGGTGTATTGCACAGGTAAAACTTAAGCTGTAAATTCCGTTATCAGTTCTTTTGATTGGCTTTATTGTCCTAATCTAATTTTTTATATTACACTAGATATCAAAAACACTATGATTAACCACTCTTTATTACAGATAAAGTTGCTAAGTTGAATAGAGTATGATAGAGTGTTTCTATCTGCTGAACTTTGGAGTGCTGTTTCTTTATGACACAATGCAATTTCCAACTCAGAATTTGCTTCACTCTGAAATAAAGGCATTGTTTGAAACTAGAGACAATACAAATGTCAGACTGAGTGATATAATGGTGAGGGATTTTACTTAAGGGGAACAAAACTGCATTTATGTAAGATACGCTAATTCACATCTACCTGTTCATAGTGTGGTCTGATTCTTTTTTTTAACTAAATGATTAGGTTGCCAGCCGGAATAGTCACCCACAGGCCAAATGAGGCTACATTGCAAATAAACATTGCGAATATTCACATTGGTATTATAGCGGACAGCTGGAAAGCGGGACCAAGGCTTAAGGGATAAATTGCCATATTTAAAAGGCCCATTTGAAAAAAATATTGAAATAGTTCCAGAATATCACATTCTAACAAAAAGCAAAACAAGTAGAGGGCTAAGCCGCTGTGCCTCTGATCAGAAGGTCGTCGCTTCAAGCCTGGACTCAGCACGTCTGCAAGTCCTTAAGAAAAGCCCTTAACCCCCAGCTCCCTGGGCGTTACAACAGGTGGCTGCCCCTTGCGGTCCCTTAAGAGGGCAAGTTGGCGTAAAGAGAATTTCCCCACAGGGATCAATAAAGTATCTATTAGTATTAGTATTATTAATAATAAATTGAAACCACGATACAGTCCTTCTGATAAGCAAATACCATCATTAAATGTGTCACTGACATATTCCAAAGTTTCATTATATCATAAGCAGATGGCAGTAGTGTTTAACCAAACACTGAGCAATGCTACACTTAGGGTGAAGCATCAGAGTCCGGCTGTGGGATGAAGATGCCGTGTATGTCCATGTGCACGCTGTGTTTGATAGTTGCTCGGGCAAACTCTTTCATGGTTTTTGCATCCAGGACCAGCAGAAAGGGAGACTTTTTTGGATTCTGGGAGATGACAGAGGACAGAATGACCCCTGAAACAAATAATTTGCATAAAGATAAATTAATACTGAGTAGGAACAACAGCATATTTACATTTACATTTACAGCATTTGGCAGACACCCTTAGCCAGAGCGACTTACATAAGTGCTTTAAGACTCCACAATGAATTTCCTCCCGATACTAGCTCAATAAAATGTTGCATATCATAAATGTTGGGTTTTCCTATAAATCACTACTCTGCTTGCCTGTTGCTTCTGCATGGGTAATATCTAACACCACTGAATAAAGCAATTTCTTAAAAAAAAGTATAATCACTGCAGAATTCTCACCATCGTCTTCATCCACCGCATCCGGCGAGGGTACAAAGATGGGTTCTGACGGAAAACATTCGTCCTCCGTCCACTCAGCACACTGTCTGGTGACAATGTCTACCTTGCCGATCTATAGCGAGATTGACACTACAGTACTGGAACTACTTCATTTGACTGCCAGTTATATTAACTATCAGTAAGGTCATCAGAAAAAAACCCATGGGAGCTACAAATGAACAACTTTACCTTATTTGGATGTGGTGACCACTCGACCCTCGAACCATAAAAGTAACGGTACATTTTGCCATTCGATTTGTAGTTAATCCTTGGCAGTTCCAACCCTACACATAGATGGAAACAATCAAGAAAAATACTTTATTAATAATATTACAATCAAGAATACCATTACATCATTGCTTCTGAGCTGAAATCCAAGGACGTTGGTGCACAGTGCTGTAAAACATCTCATTTCAAACTTGGCAAATTCCCTCATTTCTGTTCTTCTTTAAAAACTGCCATCCTAGTCTAGCCTTAGGTCACACATCACATTACAGTTATCATTCATATTAATTACAATATATTTTGATATACAGTGGAACCCCCATATCCGCTGATTTGGTAACTGTGATTTCAGTTATTCGCGATTAACTGTGGCCCACAATATTAAGTGGAAGATTCCAAAACAAACGGTTCATAAGTTTAAAATTGCACTTCAATCTGAGTAGCCTTTACACTCTTTTGCACTTAATATGTGACTCTACTCACACCGTTCCACTTTCTTGCTAGTCAGCGAGACTATCTCGGTGTATGTGTTGGTTGCCACTGTTTCAAAGTACTCTTTGTTAAAAACATTAACTTTCGTTAATAATGGCGTCAAGGTACAAAAGTGATGCTAACAGTTCTTCAAAGCCGACGTCCAAGAGAATGACCATATTCACATAACTTATTACAGTTTGTTGTTATAATTGTTTTACTTTATTAGTAGTTGTCATGGATGTTGTATTGTGTGTAATTTTTAATGTAACATAGGTCATAACATGATAGGACTGCCACTTTTTTCAAAAATCAACTTGGAACTAATTAAAAATGTCA
Organism: Stomatorhinus walkeri; assembly: GCA_026784285.1. Lineage (NCBI taxonomy): Eukaryota > Metazoa > Chordata > Actinopteri > Osteoglossiformes > Mormyridae > Stomatorhinus > Stomatorhinus walkeri. The sequence continues at coordinate 15,783,506 of JAODUD010000008.1, forward strand.
TGCAATTAGTTTGAATACCTGTGACCTGCCCCCCCCCCAAAAAAAAAAGAAACGCAACACGTACTCAATCTTTTCAGTATTTTATTAACAGCATTGCATGTGTACAACGTCACATTAGTACAGAGCCCCTAAGAGGTCAGGATGGGAAAATATATTTTTTAAAATAATTTTGCGTTCGGTTAAAAGGTGACAGCCCTAATGCATGTGCATGAAATATGCTGTTCACTACTATCCATGGTACAGTAAGTGTAGGAAAGTGTCCCTCGCGGATATTGGGGCACCACAGTACCTTCAAATAAAGCTTCAGGTTTGCAGTACACTGAGCCGTCCTCTTGCTGTACAGCTGTGGCCTTGGTGCCAGCAAGTTTCACAAGGTTGGTTCCAGCTGTTACCCCCTAAGATTAGTAAAACACTCCTGGTCAACTCTGACATTACTGTCCACGTCAGAACTTCATTTTGCAATGAAACCCAACAGTCTAATGATGGATTATGTGGTATGTATGCAACTATATGCAAAATAGCATGTAGTTTTTTTAACACCATGAATCCTTCTGGCCTTTAAAACACTGAAATCAGAAGCCAAATTATGCATCAGATATCCTCTTTACCTTGTTGGGTTTGAGCGGCAAGATGAATCTCTGGCATACTGGTGGAGAGGACATCTTATTAGTCTCAATGAATTGGTCGGTCTCTTTCATTAAGTTGCTCAAGTAGAACATGTCATATAGTTTGCTGTCTTTGTAGGCAATAACATCGAAGACAATGTGGTCTTCCTCTTCAAAGGCATTGATATGGTGAAACGTCACCAGTGCATCTGCATAGAACTTTGTGGAAACGACCTTGCCGGTCTTCCTGTTGACTAGATGGATCAATGTCTAATAAAATGACCAAAAACATTGTTAAAGGCTATTTTAATGTAAATGCATAGAAATTATTTTGTTATCAAAAGCCCTGCAGCTTTTCTATATGCTTACGATGTCATCTTTGTCATACTTGAGGCATCTTCCCCAGCTGAACCCTCTGAAATAGGCTGTAGCCAGTTTAACGATGTCCAGTTTAAACGGCTGCTCAATAAAGATGATGTAGTTCTCGGTCAACCCAAAGCTGTGGAAGTAGCTTGGGTAATATCTGGAGCGACAAGGCACTGAGCATACTTGTTGCATATTCTTAAGAACTGAGTTCTTGCTTGATTTACCTGCAGGAAAGGTGGTTGTGAGTATATTTGTGTGTGTGTGTGTGTGTGCGCGTGTATATATATACACATATAATTAGAAAAGTATAAGAATATATAGTTAAGTAAGGAATCATGAATTGCATTTTTGCAATAAAAGCACAATAGGACCTGTTACCTGAAGCCTTGGCTGGCACTTTGAATATGACATAATTAGGTTGGCTAAGTTTAATGATAGATGTCCCCATATTGAAGGTGTTTCCCTCATCATCGTAGTGAGGGTGTGCTGTGGCCAGGTTCAGAGTAATATGATTCCTGTAGTTGTCCTGAAATTCAAGATACTACTAAGGGAAAGAAAAGATGGCCCATAAAAGGATGACATCACCACAAAAAAATAATACAACTTTATATGGATTTCTTACCCGCCCTGTTGTGTTGAGGGTTTCTGGGTTAATTTTATTAATGTAGTTCACTTCTGATGAGGTGTAATAGTCGTCCCCATACTTTATTATGTTTATTAAATTATTATCTGTGAAGTCAGGGATTATATTGGATAGATGGCTGAATAATCTAAAATTAAAACATCATAAAATTATTAATGGCTAATGTTGCACTAAGACATTGCAACTAATTATAAACATATGGTGTGCTTTATTAATGTAATTTCTGTGCTTAGTTAATTAGGTAATCCAAAACCACTTATCATTTTATTTACTTTATGTAACTATACTTTACAGAAGAAGTTCAGGTTAGGTATTTCGCCCAAGAGAACAACAGCATGACCATCTTCCTACATAATCTAGGAACATTCAAGCTGCATTCAAGTCCAGGTCCCAACATATATTCAATTCAAATAATTTTATTTGTCCCCGAGGGGCAATTAAAGGCACACAGGGCAGTTGAACAAGGACAAGACACAATGACAAAGTGTAGCAGTACACAAAATACTCATGATACCACTGTGGTTGTCTCCAATATGTGTATCAAATATGTTTACCTTGAAAAAATGTTCTTACAAGGATCTGGATACGTCATAGTTCCAAATTCAGAAACTACAATCCTGTTGGCTGTCATATTCTTCCTGTAGGTCTCACTGTTAAGGAATTTACTCTGGTAATAAACTTCACCTGACAGACAGAACAAGCGCATTTCCACCAAATTAATTCCCAGCCATTCATTTCCTGCATTTTTGCTCTGTTGACCGCGTGTCTGATCTCACCATCTTTGAAGGTAAAGCTGTGGATCAAAGCCATCCCATCAAACCAGTGGTTGTAACTGGTGTCTCCCACATTGAACATCCCTGGTCCGATACGCAACAGTGTGCCCTGCAACCAGTCAGGGAGGCAGCCTGCGGAGTACATAAATCATAATATTTAATCAAAAAACAAATTATTTTCTTTTTGAGTAAATGAAATCTTACGTGATTTAATTATAATTAATTATCACAAGTGTTGCTTCAGTAAAGCTCATATAAGCTATTATAATTTATTAATAAGTGTGGCTGCCGACCAAAATTTTTAGTGAAGCAAACTGCAGGTGATGATAAAATTTATGGGGGGTGGGGGGATCAATGCCAGATATATCACGTCCCATATTGGTTTAGAATGGGACATAGCACTTTAATTTTCAGTACAGGAAATATATGGGACAGATGGAAATTTTAATCGTCACATTTCCCAAAAGACAATTATACGACTGCGCTGACCTGTTCCTTTAGCAAAAAAAAGAGAAAAAAATTTCAATTCATATTTATGGTATATAGATGGGATGAGACATGCATGCTTCATTGGGTTAAAAAAGCCCATCATATTCCATAACTATCCAATCAACTACTAATGAGAAGGTGATGAGAAAAACTGAAATCTATTAGCCTAGGGAGGCAGAAAATATTTTGCAACACTGAAGTTCCTTTTATCAGCCTAAGGGTGGGGGGGCTGTTTATGGCAATACTTAACCAGATATTTTTGAACAGCCTCGCTTTTGTGGTTTCCCCATGGAAATGGTTGTTGGGGTTATACATTGACATTAAAATTGTATGCAATATAAATCTCAACAAAGCCACCATTGATTGACAGACATATCGAGACATCAATCGCTTAATGACCACACATATTATATAGCCCATTGTCAGGGTCAGTGCCCGTCCCACCCTGTCCCATCCCCGTTTCGTCAGCAGGTGTCACTGCCCACCCTGTCCCATCCCTGCTTCTTGCCCTTCAGCCTCAGTGGCCCAGGATGCACTTAGATATCATGTAAATAACAGCATAAGGCTTTGCTGTGCTTGTTTACATACTACAGACGTATGATATATACACTATTCAAATCGTTTTACATTTTGCAAACAGTACGTCAGGGCCACTAACAGGTACGGAATCCAACAGCTTAGTGACCCCAAGGGCTGCAAACTTATCCAGCTGCTGTGGATCTCTGTTTAAGCCGATATGTTCTTCATTCAGTCGGGAAGTTTGCGGTTTCAAGCCTTTCAAATTTCTAAAAGATTTGCTGATGATCAGGCCAGTGAGACTTTCAACTGACGCAATAATGGAGGCCTTATTCAAAAGGTTAGGTGTAAACCAAGTATAAAGTCTGACATTCCCGGTCTCATTAAAACAGTAAATGACCCGTTTTTTCCAGATGTTACGCACATTGATAAACCCTGCAATTGTGAAACTAACTCCTTCGTGAGTACTGACCAACTCATGTAATATACTGGCAGGGGTGTAGGAACGAGGGGACGCAATATTTAATGTAATACCAAACTCTCTCCGACGCCCTTGTATATAGCAGGCACTGACCAGTATGACGTCAATCTCACTTGCCGGTCATTATAGTTTGCTGCGGAGCCCCGAAGTCCCATAGAGTGATTTTTGTGCCCACACGATTTAATAAAATCACTCTATGGGACTTCGGGGGCTCCGTACCGTAGCTTTCAGTAACACTGGATATATATTGTTCTGCACTAACAGCACATCGTAGTTCCATCGATGTTACAAAACGCCTTTCCACCATGCAAACAATATAATATATACCTGAAATAGTCGCTTTTACAGGCTCGGCCGTTTCTGTTCCGTTCTTCCCGAAAATCTCTTCCATTTCCTTTCTCGCCTAAGGTGTCCTTCCCGGCCCACATTTAACTAGGCTGTGATACTTGCTTTTAAGTGTGATTCGGGCTACGTCATTTTTTCTGTCCCATTAAGGTTCAGTTATTTAAACCCAATTCGCGAATGGTCATGTGATCAAATAAATACGCGCCTCTACCGGAAGTTGCAGATCACAAAATGGAATCGCGGCAACTGTTCTGTACGGACAGAGAATATCTAAATATAATATATACTGTACAGTACAGAATGCAAGGAAATGTGTGTACTTAAGTCAGGGTAGCCCGCCGTGCGTCCATATAATAAATAATATGACATTTTTTTTACTTTAAAAGCGAAACTTGATGAATGATACAGTATTAATTAAGACAGATATGTTAAGCTAGCTAAATGAGGATTAATAAGGAATGCTATGACTGAGGTGTTTTCAGGATCAAAACACAAAAATACGTGACTTTTTAAATGAAAACTGAATTTCAAAGATTAACAAATAAGAGCTAAACAATTTTAGTGATGATCTAGCAATGTTATCTCCCTCATACAGGAAATTAAAGAAACAAACGAAAAACCGATTCCATTCATGTAAGCATTACGTAATTATATAGTGTTCGTTATATTTTTCAGAAGAAATGTAATTAAATAAGATTACTTCACCACTGCTAATGAATCAGCCGCTGTGCGACCAGCAGGTGTTTTACTACCTTTGTCCCCAATGGGAAGAGGGAATATGGACTTGTACCTCTGAAAGTTCACGTATGCTGAGGTAAATTTCAAACCATAGGCCATAAACAAGGTTCAATATATAGATCTTATCTAGGGCCGGGCGACATAAACGATATATAGAATTTAAAGGACAAGAAAATGAAAAACCCAACATAGACATAGCAAGGTTGACTGAGTTAGCGACTTTATTCTGGAAATCCATTAGCCTGTAATTTTTTAACAATGCCCTACGACGTTGTAGTAGATCTAAAAAAGAAAACGTGTTTATAATTCAAACCGACTCGAACTCCAATATTAATAAAGACAAAATGATGCCCGACATTCGGCCGTTATATATTCTTACATTTTATTTTAAGTGACCTGACTGCAAATTACCCGAATATAATTTAAATATTTTTGTTTGTACCCATGAGACCGCAGCATCGCATGTGGCCTGTACTACGAAGCGGGATTACTGCATGGCTTATCGGGTAACTTGTCAAATTTAAGGTAGTCTGGTCAAAATGTAAGTGAACAATATGAAGTCCATTTAAACTCTGATACCTTAAATCGGACAAGTTACCCCGATAAGCCAGAAACCCCGCTTTGTATAGTTCTGGACCATGGTCAATTTAGAGGTGCCAGTTAGTGTGACGAACAGTGGGGAAAATGAGGGCTCAGATACGGATACAGGAGACAGGTCCTGGTCAAAAACCAGCACAGGCAGACAGAATCCAAATCGAAAGGCAGATCATAAATCGGTGAGACATGTGCGGGTCAGGCAAGGAGCAAACAGCAGTCATATCTAGCGCAAGGCAAACTCAGAAACCAAAAGACAGATTTCAAACTACACGATCAAAGTCTCAGAACCTGGGGCAGATTCAGGCAACAGGCACTCGCAGAAAGGCAGGACAGACACAGTCAGGGACTCCCAGGGGAGGAACTATGACAAGTTATTCCAATCACATGTCTTTGGATTGCAGGAGGAAACTGGAACTCCTAGAGGCAATATGCCCAGACTTAGACTCACATGGCTGGTCTCCACCAACGCGGTGCTGGAGGGGTGGATCTCCCAGCCCTGGATCGCATTCACCAGCTGCTCAGTAGAGGCCTTTTCATATGCTGTGTTTGTGCCCTGGCTAATCTATGATACTCCACGTAAACACTAACATACCATAAAGTCTTTGAGCATCTGCATACACCTGGGTGCTTCGCTATCAAGCCGGGCACCCAATACTATACATTATGCTCTTTAGGCAAAGTCAGTACTGCTTGCATTCATGCTATTACTAATATAGCAGAAATAATAACCGACTATAACATGTATAGGCATTGTGCAGCTAGTATTATTACTATAAATACTACCATTACTTCACTAAAAGACTACTAATTTTACTTGTGCAAATAGTGCTTCTGGTAGTACCTGTAATATGATAAACTGCATGTCATCTGAATCTGTGTACCTGTGGATATGGATTACTGGTTTTCTCTTTGCTGTAACTATAATAAGAGTTTTTCGGTGTTTTATTTCAGTTACAAGCTTGTATTTACATGAATAAATTTTAACGCATGACTCATGAGATACTTTGGATTATATATTGTGCATTGTTTTATGAATGTATTAATGTAGTAGACTGAAGGAAATTCCATGTGGAGAAAAAGAGCTTCCTTTCCACTGTGTTTATGACCCATGGTTCTGTAACTAGGACATCTACTACAATGGAGTTGAAAATGTTAAACAAATCCTGATTGAATGAAGGGAACTTATAATGGCCCACGATTATCAGTGAGCGGTACCACAAAGCTTATCTCTCTCTGCAGGTGGAGCAGGAATACGGTAATGGGTGCCCGGTTTTATAGCAGAGCCCCCAGATGTATGCAGATGCTCAGAGTTAAAGACCTTATTGTTGTTCACCTATAATGCCTCGGTGTACCAGAGATAATGGATCTTCTTGAACCACACAAAACCAGCCCATCAGTCGTTTGGGCCCATTGTTGGAGCTTACGCACATTGCCCCATCGCTAGGAGATTGTTGGTGATGTCATTGCGCTTTAAAGGTAGACTGAGGGGTGCCTGGGTCAGACCTGTGTGGGATGCCAGTGAAGATGGGCGCTGCTCCTGTTTTGCTGGCTCTGTACGCTGTTCTGCTGTGTGCGTGCCGGTCAGGTGCTGAGGAGCAGAGAGGTGGGCCTCTATGCTCAGAGTACCAGAAGAGTTTTGATGCCTCCTGTTATGAGTTTGTCAGCCTGCAGCGCTCCTTCCTCAGCGCTCAGGCCTGGTGTGAGAGGGGCGGAGGGCATCTGGCTTTCATCCTGAACGATGAGACCCAGCAGTTCCTGCAGAGGCACCTGAGGCCAGAACAGGACTGGTGGTTGGGTTTAGCACCCGCTAGACAGAACCTCACTCTGGAACTCACTGTAGCTGAAGGTAGGACCCCTGTTCCATGACTAACCTTATATTAGCATGTGTGGATTATAAAGTGCTTGACTAATGTATTGTATGACAATAACTTTAGTTGAATGAGGGAGACTTCACGCCTTCAGACTCAGAGGATCAAATCCCCTCTTCTCTGTGTAGAATTTGCATGGACTCCCATGTTTGTGTAGTTCTCCTTTGACTCCAAAATCATATAGTTAGATGGAATTAAATTTCTAAATTGACCTTAGTGTGTGTGTACATGGGCCCTGGGGTGTCCCTCTACTCTCTAACCCATTCTTCCAGGTACATATTCCAGGCTCACCATGACCCAGTACTTGATAAGTGGCACAGCGGGTAGACGGATAAACAAATAAGGACAATTATATTTGTTTTCCATAGTAAGGAAAATATTATCCAGAGTGAAATTTTTCTAAATTGGCTGGTTCCTATACAAAAAAATATTTTTCTTATCAATTCCTATCAGTCTCAGATTACCCACATGCAGCTTTTGGAGAGCACACAGATAGGATTCATTTACTCCTTGTTCAATAGGCCTTTATATCTTTTCCATAGTCCTCATTTTCAAAGGATGCGTAATACACCATTTCGTAAAAGTCTTGTATGTTTAAAATGCACAGGGATTCCTCTGTACGAATGGTACTAAAAGTGTGTAATGTAACTGAAGGAGCTCACAAAAACAATGAGTTGATATTTCCTTAAATTTCCATGAACATAAATGAGCAGAATAAGAACTTCTGGCTTCTTCTTGGCTGATTTTGTTGACCTTGAAGACCCGCTGTCCTGGTTGGACGGCTCTGACGTCCGCTATGCTAACTGGGCTGAGGAGCCGTTTGCAGGGGCCTCCTGCGCTCACATCCGCAGGCATTCAGCCTTTCAGTGGGAGGCTACAGACAACTGCAGCCAGGAGTTCTACTTTGTCTGTGAATTCGGTGAGTCCAGCCAGCCTGGCTGCTCTTGTGCTGGATCATCGGCGCGCGTCTTTCTGCCCGTGTGTCTCAGTGATTTCCCAGACTTCCTGATGTTTCTGTATCTCAGAGTCGGGTCGCTCCTTGGCTTGCGCAAACCACAATGCCACTCTGCAGTGTGGATCGGGGCGGGTGATCCAGGTCGATGACAGCTTCTACGGCAGGAAGACCCCACACTACTGCCAAGTGACCTCCACTCCCCCTTCCACACCGGGGTGGGAGGCCCCATCTGTTCTGGAGGAGTGCAGCTGGGTGGATGTAAGCCACTTAGTGGAAGGTACTGCATTGCACACCACCTCTATGCATGTCGCCAGAGTGTTGTTGGATTTAGTCTCGGTAGTCTGTGATCTCAAGTTAGAAATTTCTACAGGGGAAGACCAGTAGCATTTTTGTCATTTGCAAACTATTTTTGAGTGGTACTTATCCATTTTATGCATAGCACATATTTACATATGAAATAAGGCGATATGTAATGCAAAATAATAATAATAATAAAGAGAGAGGGGTGGCATGGTGGTGCAGTGGTTAGCAGCCTCACACCGCTGGGACCTGGGTTCAAGTCTCCGCCTGGGTTCCATGTGTGTGGAGTTTGCATGTTCTCACTGTGTCGTCGTGGGGTTTCCTCCAGGTACTTCAGTTTCCCCCCACAGTCCAAAGACATGCTGAGGCTGATTGGAGTTTCTAAATAGCCCGTATGTGTGACTGGTGTGTGGGTGTGCCCTGTGATGGGCTGGCCACTTGTCCAGGGTTGTTACCTGCCTCATGCCCATTGCTTCCGGGTTAGGCTCCAGACCCCCCGTGACCCAGTAGGATAAGCAGGTATCAATAATGGATGGGTGGATAGAGAGAAAAATATTTCCCAAGAATCATGACAGAAAATCTTGATTCTGAATTTAAAAAATCCTATTTCACCCAGAATTATGCAGGCTAACTCCTTTTTTATGTTTCTGTTGCAGACATAGCAAGGCAAAAACACATGTAACCAAATAACAAGCCTAAATACCAAAAGTGCGTTCAGCTGCAGGTGCTTATTTTCTTATCACTTAAATGTTTCTATCTCCAAACAAATTTAGAGTAATATAAAAGCGTAAACGAAACACACAGTGTTTTATTGATTGTTTGATTTATTGAAGAAAAAAAAAGACCCATATCACTTTTGTGACAAAGTGATTAGGCACTCGACTACTGAACCAAATCGAAATAATAATGGGTTAAATTACATTCGACCAGGGCTCTTCAACTCTGGACCCTGATTCCAAATCTGGGCCTTGTTTTCAGTTCTCCCAAGTAGTTTGTCTAATAGTTACTGATCCTGATTAGCCAGAGGCTTCACACCCGGCTCACAGGTAAAGCAGTGATTGGACCTTCAGGACCATGAGTTGCATAGCCTTGCACTAGTCACATCCAAGCTTGATTGCTACCAGCCCTGTTGAATCTATACATCACTTAAATAACATTATTCCAGCAATGTAGGGGTGGATAAGGGATTTCAAGAAGTAGCACGCAATACCTTGATCAAAAGAACTTCCTGTGGATCTGAGGAAAAAAGTACTGAAATATATAATTCAGGAAAGGGCTACATACACAGGACTACATGAAAGCTTTGGAGTCCAGTGAACCACCATGAGAGCATCGTCCTCAAATGAAAATAACTTGTTGTGGCAGGACATGGCAGAGTAACTAATGATCCATATTGTGGCTTACAAATCAGAGGACTTTATTGAAAGGTGAACTCAAAAAACAAGAAAAAAAACAGGAACCACAAGTGGTCTAACAAAGGCACGATATAAAAATAGAACTAAACGGTATGTAGCCATAACAATTAATCAAACACGGGGACTGGGAACAATGAGACAGAGGTGAGGGTCATTAACGAATACTAAAGGTTCAAGCAGTTGGAGAAACCAGGGTTACAAGACTTACAAAACTGCGGCATGAGGAGAAATTAACAAAAGTACAAAAAACTAACTATGCAGAAATGAGAAAATTAACAAGTTATATTAAACCGGATATAGCAGGGGTATCAAACTCCAGTCCTGGGGGGCCGGAGCCCTATGCATTTTTGGGCTTCCCCTCATTTAACACACCTGATTCAACTCCTTGCACACACAGCTCTGGAGCTGAATCATTTGTGGTGGAACAGGGAAAAAATTAAGCTACACAGGGTTCTGCCCCCCCAGGAATGGAGTTTGACACCCCTGGGATATAGAGTACAAAACACAGAAATATTCAACAATTTCAAACCCATGATGGAAGAGATGCTTAGGTAACTACTACCCACTTAACCCATTCAGCCTGAAAGTGGGTGTGGTAGCAGAGGAACACACTAGGAACAGAACAGACCTGAAAACAACAAGATGGCCAGTGACACCTGCTGGTCAAAAAGGGGATATGACAGACAAAATGGGGCAAGACGGGGATCAATCCCGACAAACACAGCTCTCCACACAAAGAACATGCCCATAATTAAACATGGTGGAGGTACTGCCATGGTGTGGGGGTGCTTTGCTGCTTCAGGGCCAGGGTGATTCGCCATAATTAAGGGACACATGAATTCATCTGTGGACCAGAGAGAACCGAAGGAGAAAGTCAGGTCCCTGATCTGAAACTCAGGTGCAGGACAATCAAGTCCATCTCTGAATGCCAGAAGAAATAAGCAAAAGTTACGGTTTTGGTGTGGCCTAATCCTGACTTGACTTCCAGATTCAAGATTCTTTATTTGTCACATACAATTATACAAGTACAACGTGTAGTGAAATGTGACTTGAACCCTATTGAGATGTTGCAGCAGGACCTTAAATGGACAGTTCATATTCCAAAACCCCCCAATATGGCTGAATTAAAACAATTCTGTAGTGAAGAGTGGCATCCATAGTGATGCTATGGACTGATCTTCTCTTACCACCAACGTTTGATTACAGCTGTGGCTTCAAAAGGTGGCTCAACCAAATATTACTTTGTCACATGGGTGATATGGGTTTTGGTGAATTATTTTATTTCAATAAATCAAATGATCATTTGAAATTGTGTGTTGACTCAGGTTGTCTTTTGTATTATACTAAATTTGTTTAGAGATCAGACAAAATTAATTGTTACAGATAAACAAAAATAGAGGGAAATATGACAAAAGCTTTGTCGCAGCACTGTACCTAACAACAGTTTATTTTGTGCTGTTGACTACCATTCATTTAATCATGATGCACTATTATGGTGACATCAGTAATAAAAATGAATTATTAACTATTTTAATGTTAACTTATTTGCCTCATTTGATAAGAGAAAGAACTTGCATTTTTCACTGAATATGTTTTAAATTCTGTTAGTTTAAAACATAAATTCAAATATTTCTGACCAAAATGTTTTATGAACCATTTGCAGGTAATTTATGGCCTGAAATAGTGATTTATGTACTGCTTTCAAACAAATCAGTTGAGGGTGTGGCAGTGGAGACAACTGATTGGAGGTGTGGACAGGTGTCACGCAACACAGAACGTTTTGGCAACCAGTGATATATTCAGACCACTTCTGATTGGCCTAAAACCTCCTGAATAGGTTCAGCATATATATCAGTTGTCTGCAGCGTGTGTGTGTCTGTCTGTCGATCTGTCTGTATTCCCAATGACTGACTTCCCTTCCATCCAGGATGTTTCCCACCTTGTGTCTTTTCTACCTGGGATTTGCTCCAGGCTTCTCACACCCGTGCACTGGATAAGAAACTGGAAAGAAGCTAGATTAGTAACTGCATTCTCAATTTATGTGCAGTGGCGAAACACAGTCACCCTTACCATGCAAATGCCTGCAAATGTATTACTTATAACTGAGGGGGAGAGAAAAGTATTTAGTGCACACAAATTTAGTGCGATTTTGGTCATATTTGCAAATATTTGATTTTTTAAAGTAAATGACATTTTGCATAAAAATTTTATGCTTTCTTTGCTTGTAGGATCAGTTAATATCTATGCAGTTTTGTACTGAATATTTCTGCTCTTTAGTATGTTAAGAAAGTTTATTGTTATGTTGTGGTTTTATTGCTAGACAGGTTATATGGATCAAAAGTAGTAATAATTTAATAAATCTGACTTGAGATCACCTGTTTAATTATGATCTCTGGTACTTTGTGATGTCTGACACTGAAATGTTTGATTAGGTGGGAAGTTACATTTAAACTCTGTACAAACACCCATCTATCGACCTTGCAGCAGGTTCTGAATAAACAGATTCTTGGGAAATGTGTTTGGCGCAGGGCTGGCTGATACAGCCACAGCATTAGCATGGGTGGTATCATTAATGATCATAAGAGGGCCTCGGTCATATGTTCAAAGTCAACAGAGGACCTGATGCACAGGCCACCAATGAAAGCCACTTTGAAACCCAATTCCACTTGCCTGCCTCTGAGTTACAAGACTGTCATAAACATGCCTTTGTACTGCAGAAAACGCAATAGCCATATCAGATCCTGATGAACCTGTCCCATCATGAATTATAAACCACAAGGGACTCTAATTCTCTAAAAGAGCCTTTGACATGCTGAAAGATAAATATTAATTACATGCTGACTGAAATAACTGAGTATTTGTGTTTTTATATCATGTTTCCTGGGTAGCATGATAAGTATTGTTACTTGCATGAATTGCAAAAATAACGAGTCCTTTTTAATACAGAATGTTTCCTTTTCCAGCTAAGTTGTTGTTGTAGACTTCTCTTTAGACAAGCACTGATGGTTTGAGGGCAGAGAGCTGTAATAGTTTCACTGATGTAGACAGGCGCCGCCATTCAGTCTTGCTGCTTCCCCAGGACACTGCCACGGACTGCAGGTGTGCCAGGTTACCGCCGACGCGGGTTTGTTTGGGGAGTCCTGCCCACGGCTGGGGAGCTACCTGTCAGTGGATTATCACTGCAAAGATGGTCAGTGTTGCGGAGCATCAGGAATAGCTTTGACATTCACTGCTAAGAGGAACAATCAGTTTTGTTGGTGTAAACCCTCACATTATTTTCTTTAGTTTATTTAAATTATTATATTATATTATATTATATTATATTATATTATATTATATTATATTATATTATAT
>JAODUD010000008.1:15797050-15828791 GCA_026784285.1 Stomatorhinus walkeri
TTATATTATATTATATTATATTATATTATATTATATTATATTATATTATATTATATTATATTATTATAATTGTATTTGCATATTTGCAGTGTTGGGCATTGAAAAGCTACAAATCCAGACCAAGATTTTGTTTCTACAAAGCAGTTGAGTATTCTGTGACTGTGATTCTTTAAGCTCAGCTGGTTGGTAGAAACAAAATCTTGGTCTGAATTTATAGTTTCCAGCCTGAAATGCTCAACACTGCACACTGTCATTGCTCTCTTTCGCCCATAACCGTAGATGCTAAATGTTAGCCACCTGAGCACACAGACTGTGTACAAATGAGCTTATTTGTAACCGTATGTTTGCTCCTCACTGGTGGCCTATAGAGAGTGGCCTTTGTCTTTATTCCTGTTTGTCGATGGCCCTCAGGTCTGCTGCTGTTGATGAGCGAGGTTGCAGCTGTTTCTGACGACGTCAACATCACTGTAAAGTGGCTGCTTCATCCTTTCCAAGGAAATCTTACTTGTTCCCTGAGTGCTGGAGATGGACACACTATCGACCCCTATAATCCAAAAGAGTGAGTAGTTCTGTTTGTCCTGTTTCCCATCCTACTGCTCGGTCCTCAAAGCTAGAACATATACCCAGGGCAGCAGAACATCCTTCTGCCAGGCCAACACAATTACAGGGCACACATTGGGTACAGGGCACATACATCTCATACATCAATCCGCCTGAATGTATTCCTTTTGAACCCCTATCCCTGAAGGTGTGAGATAGCATTACTACCCAGTGAGCCACCAATAATATAGAGATTTTCTCTACATCCAGCTTTTATCAAACACTTTTACGACCTTGAAACACCAGTTTAATAGTCGTGCAGTGAAGCAGTGATTAAATGTGCAGTACTGTGTTTGAGAATTTGGGTTCTTCCCCTCAGGTCAGAAAATATGGTTCACAGATACAACCGATCAGGTGTCTTCACTGTCAGTGTGGAATGCACCACCAGTGAGTGGCATGTGGCAGCACAGAAAGTCATCATTATCCAGGAACCGCCTACTGAATTTGGAACCATCCGGTGCTACAGTTCCAACCAATCGTGGGAGAGCAGCAACTGCAAGGTCTTTTACGGTAGCACCCTGGAAATCCAGGTTCAGTTGGAAGCCGGTAGGAAGAAATCTTCTCCCAGCATGTCCGTTTGCGTCAAGCCAATGGCTTGTGTAACTAGGTATGTTTAACTCTCACAGGAACCAATATCACATATAGATTACAGCAAGGTGAAGTTTTGCTGGCCATGGCTATGACAATGAGAGGCATCGTTCCATTCAACATCACGATGGATCCCTTGGCTCAGCAGCGACTAGGTATCGGCTGCCACCAGGTGGAGCTGTCAGCCTCCAGCGATGTGATAGCGGGGGCTGTATCCACGCCTTTGGAGATTTGCCTCCTTGAGGACGTGGAGGGTCTGCGGGTCTCTGTGGAGCAAGGCCCAGACTCGTGCCTGAGCTCCAGCCTGCGGGTGAGCGTGTCGCTGGAGCGTGGGACCCCAGTGCAGCTTCTCTTCCAGGTGTCTGGAGAAAGGAACAGCTATTCTGAGGCAAAGGATATGCTTGACGGCAGCCTGCAGGTCTTCAGCATTACGGCCAAGATTCAAGGTGCTGATCCATTCATTCTGATTCCCCTTTCCCCCTTCATCATCATTCATGTAGTGCAACCTATAGTAATATTTCTTTGTTTATATATATAAAGTTTAAAAACGAGACTAAAAATAAAAAATATGAATATAACAGCTATAGATTTTTACTAAACAACTAGGCTTTTTCACATTTTTAAGATATCATCAGTGTCGGATGAAAAATACATACAGTATCTCCAAAAATCCAAGAGCGTGAAAACAAAACATTTTTTCAGAAACTGCTTCACAAAATAAAACTTCGGTTGAAGGGGCACAAATTATGAACAAAGTGACAAATAATGAAGCTATCATGAAATAATATAGTTCCTGCATGAAGTACATGAACCGTCATAACTGATCACTAATGAACAAACATGGGACCAGTACTTAACCAACACTTAGTTACTGATTAATCAATGCATCAATTAAGCGTGTACTACTACATTATTTGTGCCCCCCAATTAGTGTTACCAATAAACCTATATCAACATAATGAAACCCTTAGCACCACAGATAGAAACCTATCTGTACACAGCCCAGAGTGAATGGCTTAATGTTTTAAATGAACTTATGTGGATTGTTGTCAACAAGGCAACTACGTGACTGTCAACAAGATACAAGCTAATCTCACTTTATGTTCAAAATGAACAATGATGTTAGTAAATTATTACCTATCAACTTTAAGCTGTTAAAATTGGTGATATAAAGTAATCCATACAAATTAACATTATGAAAACAAATGGATATGAGGTTTTCATCGGACAGTGACAATATAATAGTTGCCAAAAGATTCTTAGAGCTTTATTGTAATTGTTATACCATTGATCAGTGTTAAATATGTACATAATGCTGTTAGAAGTAGATCATAGCAATTTGGAATTTCATCCCAGTTGAAAATATTCTTTACAGGGCCAGTGAATGTAAAGGTTAATGCAACAAACAGCCTATCCAGCATAGTACAGGATGCTGGAAACATAACTCTGATTTGCAGTGACCCTGTGGTAAGTTTCATTCTGTCTTCCAACCTGTTTCTGGATTTTCATCTAATCGGAGTTAGCATCTTCTCTGGAGTTAGCATGGAGTTAGCATCTTCTCTGGAGTTAGCATCTTCTCCACATTATCCCCCAGAGTCAAAAGAGTTTGCATGAACTGGTGTCTTTAAATTTTCCATTGTGTGTGCATGAATGCACTTATTCCAGCCAGAGATCAGTAGTTATGGAAGATGGATGGATGAGTGGATGGATGGATCTTTGATTTACACATTTTTAGACAGCACGCTATTTGCTAATCTTCCATTATGCATATGTCCTATATTTGCATTTCCATTAAAAAATAAACTTTATGTATTTTTTTTAATACTATGAAAATTTGTCTCCTGTAGCCTGGTGACTCTTTGAGAGTGCCTCGTGATGATAAAGATGGATTTGATATTGAGGCAGATCCAAATGTTATATACCCAAACACTACAATGGTCACATTAAAAGCATATGGTGACAGTGATGTCCTAAACTCTGGTGCTACCTACTCATGGTCATGCAGTAAGTATAATATATGAAATGAATGATGGAGGTGCCACATGCCATATTTTCAGTATTATAGCAAAACATTTGGATGAGCTTAGTGAGATATATCGACACTTAGATTTAAATTTGATCTCCGTGTGGTTAGGACATGGCATATACACTCACTGGCCACTTTATTAGGTACACTGGTTCAGCTGCTCTTGGAAGCAAATACCTAATCAGCCAATCCTAAGTCAACAGCACAATGTATGAAGATTTGCAAATACAGGTCAAAGGAATTTAATGTTCATATCAAACCCAAGAATGGGAAAGAAATGTGATTTAAATGACTTTGAATGTGGCATAATTGTTGCCAGATAGGCTGGTATGAGTATTTCAGAAACTGCTGATCTACTGCGATTTTCTTGCACAATCATCTCTAGGGTTTACAGAGAATGGGCCGAAAAAGAAAAAAAAATTGAGTAAGCCGTGGTCCTCTGGGTGAAAATGCCTTTTTTTCAGAGAGGTCAGAGAGGAATGGCTGGTTTAAGCTGATAGAAGGGCAACAATAACTCAAATAACCACTCGTTACAGCAAAGGTACGCAGAAAAGCATCTATAAATGCGCAACACATTAAACTTGAAGCAGATGGCCTACAGCAGCAGAAGTCCTGTAGCTACTGTGGGCATGAGCTCTTCAATAGTGTAGAGTGGAAGACTGGATAAACGTTACCTGGTCAGATTAGTCTCAATTTCTGCTGCAACATTGAGATGGTAAAATCGGAACTTGGCGTAAGCAACAAGAAAGCATGGATCCATCCAGCCTTGTATCACCAATTCTGGCTGCCGCTGCCGGTGTAAGTGCCAATGGCCTCCACAGTCATCAGATCTTAATGCAATAGATCACCTATGGGATGCGACAAAACGGGAGATTCACATCATGAAGGTTCAGCTGACAAATGTCCGGCGACTGTGTGATGATGTCATGTCAACATGGAGCAAAGTCTCTGAGAAATGTTTCAGACGCCTTGTTGAATCTATGCCATGAGGTGTTAAGGCAGGTATGAAGGCAAAAACAGGGTCCAACCTAGTACTAGCAAGGTGAATCTAATAAAGTGGCCAGTGAGTTCATCAACTTTTTAAATTTTCCTCTGTAAAATTAGAAGTTTTCCGCTAATGGTGAATTGGTTACTCTGGGTTCATAATATAGGTATGATGTAATGTTTGTATGGGTCTGCAGAGATTTGACCCTACTACTGTGATATTGAAATGTATATACCCAAAATCAGCGTTTTCTATTACCTTCCAGTGCATAGATTGTCACCTGTGCTATATTCACACATATTTTCTTGCCTGTTTCTGTTGTATAGGTGGGGATTGTCGCTGTGAAACCACCAGTACTAGTCAGCAGATGGAAATTGAAAACTCTTGTCTTCCCGAAATGTACAACTTTACAATGTACACCTTGAACGTGACGAAATCAAAGGGCAAAAGTCATACAAGCAGTACATGTATCATGGTTGTCCCAATGAATATTATTTCACTGAATATCACGTAAGTATGGCGTGCAAATAATATACTCATGACAGGCAAGTTTTGTAAATCCATAGGGATCAGTATGGAGTTGGTCATCTTGTGTGGGCCTGTGGGATGTTTGGATATTCATCTAGAATACCATGCAGAACAAGACATTTTGGACAATTCTGTGTTTCAAGCTTTGTTGGAACAGTTTGAGGAAGACCTTTTCTGTTCCAGCATGATGCTGCCCCAGTGCACAGAGCAAGGTCCATAAACACATGGTTGGGTGAGTTTGGTGTGGAAGAACTTGACTGGCCGGCACAGAGCCCTGAGCCATCACCTTTGCAACCTTCATTCCAACATCAGTGCTTGACCTCACAGATGCTCTACTGGATGAATGGGCAAAAATTCCCACAGACACACTCCAAAATCTTGCAGAAAACCTTCCCAGAAGAGGGGCAGCTGTTATTTCTGCAAAGGGGGGACCAACTCCATGTTGATGCCTATGGATTTTGAATGTGATGTCATAGAAGTTCCTGTAGGTGTAATGGCCAGGTGTCCCAATACTTTTGTCCATAAAGTGTATAGAATTTAAGGCACAATCGTTATCGAGAGGACACAGAATACAGGTATAGTCATTTGTATCATGTGAAATAAGGATTAATGGAAACACATATCTGTATTTTTGTGTTTTGCTAGGTGTAAAGAAGGTTGTGACCACACAAATTCTATGCAGAGTATTCAACTAGAGGTGCTTTCTGACCAGTGTGATAACTTTACATGGTATTATGAGAGCTCTGCTAACAAGCATGTAAGTGTTTTGCTTGGCAATGCCACCATCATTATGGTACATAATTTTATGTCTCTCAGTCGGATTCAGACAGCACGTCATAGTTAAGAAGCCTCTGGTTTAACCTTAGTAAGACATGCTTTTCAGAAGATAATTTTTGTTTGTGAGTATCCACGGATGGGACAGCTTCTTTTTTACCCGTGCTTTAGATTTTACAGTCCTATCATATCACAAACTTTAGATCAAACCCGTTTTTTATCTTTTCAGGCCAGTTGCAGCTCTAATCAGATGCCTTTAACTCTTTATGAGAAGGGAAATTCATCGATTGTGATAAATAGCAAAAAAATCGAGGCTATAAACAGAGTCGTGGTCGTAGGTGAGACTGATTATGCGCCTCTAACTTTATTGCCATACCATGTGACGTGCTGAAGAATGAGTATTGCGCAGTTAAAATGTCTGCCTTCTGAAATGAAATTACAGAAACCCCATTTTTATAATTTTTCCAGGCTTCTCTAATGATGGAAAGTCTGGAGTTGCCAGCTACAGTCTGCACCATACCAGGACCACTCAACCCCCGACGGGACACAGATCGTCCTGGACCACAAGTCCAGCCCCATCCAAAGACTATAAAGGCCCCAAGGGTTATTCTGACACCAAGGAGCCGAAATTCCACACCTCCTCCCCTCCTGTGTCTAGGACTCCTGTCAGTGGCAATCATCACCCCCCCGCTTCCAGCCTGAGCTGCACACTGGCACCTCCCCAGGGCACCGTGCTCACATCCTTCACTGGCACCTGTAATGTGCCCCCAGGCTTCTGTACACCTGGGTCCTGCACGTTGTGCTTTAAGACTGTCAAAGGTAAGGACCCCACCTCAATGGCATACTGCTTCCACCCCAAAGGCCCTACATCGCGTTAACTCTTCCCTTTGCTTGGCGCCAGAAGGAAACTCCGCCGCAACCATTCTATTGTCAGCGATAGAAACTGAATTTTGCAGCTGCCGCCAGATTTCCATTTACTGAGCTAACAAATGGCTACAGTTGCTGTGCAGTAAAAAAAAATCTGAGAATTTTTTTTTTAATTATAATAAAATTTCAAAATGTTGTTTCCTCTTTCAGGCCAGAACCTGAGCTGTGGACATGAATTGGAGATGAAATCTCTGTTCCTCCCTTCAGGGGACAATATCACTCTGATAGCATCTTTAAAGAACAATATGGGACAGACTCTCAGCACCACACTGATGACACAGGTACACGATGGACATTGTGAAAAATGGTGATTTAAAGTGTTCGATTAATGATAACATTTTTCCAAATTTAAACTTGTTTCTGTTTGGTATTCACTGTCAGGTACAATGAAATCTGTACTCAGAGTTTCTGTGAGATTTTCTGCTCCTCCTGACTCTCAGGTGAAGAACGCCAATGCCAGCAACTCTGCGAAGGACCTGAAGGATCTTCTGAAAAATCAACAGCACTTGTCTCAGGTGGCACTGGTGCAGCTTTTCCATTCTGTCTCTGCCACCCTGAACAGAGCAGCCGGTGACAGTCGGGAAAATGCGGAGGTGTGGATGGCATTGGAAAATATAAGGGCGTAACAGACTAATAATTTGCTGTATGATTTTATAAGGTATACTGAGAAGGCAGGGCTACGACAGCACGCACTTAGTGTCTTAGTGTTCATTTGAAGGTGTGTGTTCTATGTTTTTGCTGCTCTTGTCAAACAAACATGTGACCTTCTACTTCGCTCAGTAATTCGTTGGTCAAACTAGCTAACAAACATTTCATGAAAGCCACTCAGTGACTGGATCTTCAAACAATGAAGACGGTTGACCTGTACGGTTCAACAACCTTAACTCGTACCATCTGTTTTTGGAGATTGCTCTGTTGCTGTAGTAACGTGGTTTATGGTGTTTGTTTATTAACCATAGTACAGCTGTAGTTATGGAAATGCATCCTTAGGTTAGTACAAAGAGGAACGGACAGCAAATTTAGCTTATTTTTTAATCATATGATCAAATGTGCTACATATTTTCTATGTGGCTATACTGTGTAAAATGTCTGCCATGGCATCTATAATCCCTCATATGCATTTGTGCAAAAAAACAAAATCTGAAGCTTCGGGAGCAGATGTTGGGCGACCTCTCAGCAGCTCTGCAGGAACACCCTTGTAATGCCCCCAGTGATGTGCAGCTGACCGCCGAGGCAGTGATACAAATCACCCAGAAGACAAATGAGCTGACATCATCTGCACAGGTACTTGGGGTGGGGGTGTTGGGCGGCACCCCAGTGCACCCCAGTGCCCCCACTTGCTATTTCTAGAAATGCCATGCAAGCAAGACATTAAAATCATTAAAATACTGCTCACTTTTAATATGAAGCCCCTCATTTTATCTATACCTGCAAAGAAACAATTAGCAAACCAGAGACTTGGAAGAATTTCGAGATGAGGTACTTTATGTTATATATGCCAGAATAATTCTATGACAAGTGGATTAATATGTACATTAGTGGGCAAAATTCTGGAGACACTTCCCTTATTTAGAGATAGTTGAACTTCATTCCAGTTTCTCCAGTTAGTTATTTAATCGTACTTAAAAGTTGTAGGCGTGAATGTTTGAAAACATTCTTTGATCATTTCTAAACATTACCGCTGATGTTCATGTAGTAATTTTTACATTCTAGAATTAGAATTTGGTGATCAGTGGTCATTGTTGACACACCACAGCACAAAGTGCACAACAACGAAATGTATCCACTGCATTTAACTCACACGTGACATCGTGATGTAGCAGGGGGCAGCTAATTCAGCGCTCAGGGGGCAGTGCTTGGGGGCGATACCTTGCTCAGGGTACCTCAGTGGTGCCTTGCTGGTCAGGGATTTAAACTAGCAATCTTTCAATTACATGTACGCTTCCCTAACCATTAAGCCACCAAAATGCCAAAAAAAAAGCCAGGCGTTTCCACAATTTTGGTCACTGCTGTAGTCCTGTGTAGACCTTATGCTAACTGTTTCACAGATGCAAGCACGTTTTGTGCTGGCAAACCTCAGCCAAGCCCTGCTCACCATAAACAGCACAGGAAGCGAGGGAACTGCCCAGGTGCAACTTGCAGCTGGTTTCATCGTGGAAGCAGCCAGTAACATCCTCGAGGCCTGGGCAGAGTCAGGCCAGGAGGTGCGTTTTCCTTAGTAAAGTCATGTGACCACGGGGCAGTCCCTTTGTCAGGCCTAGAGGCCTAGAGCTCAGATCACTGCTGCTCATTTGTTGATTGAGGCCAGAAACTGTCATAGTTCCACTGTGTAAAGAACTGTTTGGCATTTGGCTGGGGCACAGGTCAGCAACCAAAATAACACGAAGAGCCAATTTTCCTCATTTCAACAGAATCAAATTACCACATGGCCACAATACACATAAGGCATACCTGTTGTTATTTGTATCATGATAAATATGTTTTTAATTAAGGTTTTATTACCAATTACCATCGATTTAAAGCACATATTTTACTTGTTTAATGTGATTCCTGCATCCGTGTATCTCTGAAAAGTTTTTTGAGGTACGTCTATTTCTTAATTCTTTCTTACGATTGCAAGGGAGCGAAGAGCCACAAGTTACAGGTACCAAGCCCTGGATGTTCTTGTTGGTTGTGGTCCAAGTGCCCTCTAGTGGCCAGTCAAGTGCCTGCAGGTTTCTAGGCACAAGTGTCCCTGCAGTCTATGCTGGGCTGTCGACAGTGCACAGTGCTGTGGCTGTGTTTCTGGCAGCCATACAATGCCCGAATCAGCATCAGGAGCAGAATAATATGTAACACTGAACTTTGCTTCATATCACCTTTTCAGGGTGGGATTTCTAGTTGTCTGCTGCACACCATGGACAATGTGCAGACCGCCCTTTTGGCAGAAATGGGGACCAATCAGGACCCTGTCGTGCTGTTATCCCCTGATATCAGTATTTACGTAAACAGGTGGGATTAGCACATCGACTGCCTTATGAGGGGCTCCTTCTGAAATGCTTCACTTCAGTAAAAATTCATGGGTATCCTAATTCTGTGATTTTTTTATGCTTTACGGAAGACTGTCACCCGATCAGCTTCAACGAAAGCCTGTCGGCATTCAGAAAAATTCCGCTTCCTGGTTCAGCCTTCCTCCAATAGGACCTGATATCTTGCCAGTCGAAAAGCCAGTGGATGTACGGGTGGGTAGTGGACATGTGCCACTTTATTTACCGCTTTGAATCAGCTTTCAAAGGAACACAGCTTAGATCTTAGTGGTTTAGGGACTGCCCTCTCTGTGCCTCACTCCTATTTCCTGATCCTCAGATGATGAGTTTGGGCATAAGCCCTTTCCCCAAGGGCACAGGGAACTTAATCAGTGGGACCGTTGGTGGCCTAACCCTGACAAACCACGATGGCTCCATTATCCCCGTGAAGAACCTCAGCAGTGAGATTGAGGTCAGAGCAACATAATTCCTATCTTTGATCAACATCCATGAAGCAACATAATTCCTATCTTTGATCAACATCCATGAAGCTTTCACCGATTGATTCACAGACTCGTTCGTCCTCAGATTTCCCTTCCTCAGTTTGCCATCTTCTTCCTGGTCCCCAGATCTTTCTGCCGCGGCCAAAAGAATCACAAGTGAGTGAGACATTTCTGGACCTGGGCAACTTCAGTACTGTGGCCATCAACGTGACTGTGCCCAACATCTCACTGGTGCTGAAGCTGGAGCCCTCAGAAAACTTGACCTTGCAGCTGTTTATGGGCTTTCAGAGCTATCCCAACCAGTCACACCACATTGCCATGACCACCCTACCTCAGCAGGGTGCTACTCTAGGTAAAGCCCCCCCTCCACCTCCTCTCTGACACACAACATCACATGCTCAGAATTCAGGAAGACTTGCGTGTGAATGAATAAATAACATGCTGCTGTCTTTGGTGCAGAGGAGCAGTACACATGGGTGTTGGGTCCTGGGAACCTGACCGGAAATCCTGGGACGTACTATCTGCTGGTGAGACCTGTGGTGGCGGCAGGGGTCAATTCCACAAATGCCACAGTGTCCGTCACCACCATAGCTTCCCAGTGTATGTACTGGGATGAGGTTACTTCCGACTGGAGCACCCATGGCTGTAGGGTATGTACTGCAAGATAAAACACACCAATCAGGTATTTTGATTCTTGTTTGTGTTCATAATTGATATCGTACTAACAAAAAGTATAACCACATTATACTCCAGAGCAGTGTCTCACAACCTGGCCCTTGGGCACAGACAGTGTCTGCTTTTGTTTCCTTTCAGCTCACAGTCAACAAAAATGTAGACTGTCTGGCAGGGAGATGGGAGGGAGCAAAAATGTGGACTGTCTGGCAGGGAGCTGGGAGGGAGCAATAATGTGGACTGTCTGGCAGGGAGCTGGGAGGGAGCAATAATGTGGACTGTCTGGCAGGGACCTGGGAGGGAGCAAAAATGTAGACTGTCTGGCAGGGAGCTGGGAGGGAGCAAAAATGTAGACTGTCTGGCAGGGAGATGGGAGGGAGCAAAAATGTAGACTGTCTGGCAGGGAGCTGGGAGGGAGCAATAATGTGGACTGTCTGGCAGGGAGCTGGGAGGGAGCAATAATGTGGACTGTCTGGCAGGGACCTGGGAGGGAGCAAAAATGTAGACTGTCTGGCAGGGAGCTGGGAGGGAGCAAAAATGTAGACTGTCTGGCAGGGAGCTGGGAGGGAGCAATAATGTGGACTGTCTGGGGGTCGCCGAGGACAATGTGAAAGAGCAAATTCTTCATGTCATCTTTCTTTCTTCAGGTCGGTCCTCTCACCACCCCATCGGCCACCCAGTGCTTCTGTAACCACCTGACCTTCTTCGGAAGCTCCTTTTTTGTCATGCCCAATGTGGTGGACGTTTCGCAGACTGCTAAGCTCTTCTCCACCTTTGTCGACAACCCTGTGGTGGTGTGCTTTGTGGGCGCCATCTTCCTGGCCTACCTGCTGGTGGTCGTGTGGGCACGCAGGAAGGATATCCAGGACTTGGCCAAGGTCGGTTGGGGGGGGGGGCTATGAGCTGGCACACAGCTTATTGTGCATTATCAAACAATTACTTGGGTATTAGTGAAGGACACATAGTTTCTTTTTGTTTTGTGTAAGCTGATTATATTGGCCTGTGTTGTGGCATGACAGTGAACTTCCTCTAGCTGCTTTGTTGTCACCTCAGGTTAAGGTTACAGTCCTGGCGGACAATGATCCTCTCGCCCACTACCGCTACATGCTGACCATCAGCACTGGGCACAGACGCGGGGCGTCCACTTCCTCCCAGGTTAGACCTCCCGCTTAGCACAGCTGCTAAATAAAGCCGCTAGAGAAGTCAACTTGTTACTGTTATATTTGTAACCATGATAGCAAAGTGATTTTATTGTTAATATCACACCAGTATTTTGACCTTGGCCGTCATGTTTTATGCATACAAAGGCTTTTTCATGTGTGGTTCTCCAATGGTAGAATGAGCTGCCAAACGTTTGCTCATCAGATTCTCTCTCCACCTTCAAGAAACATCTTAAGATCCCGATTCCTCTGTGTTCTCTGGCTGTCCTTAAAGCTGCACTTCTGGTCACTGAATAGTATTATCATGTTCTTGCTTTGTCTGGTAGATATTGTGTAGTTCCTGCTAACTGGGCAGTCATGGGAAGCTCAGCCTAACTGCACTTACGCTTCATCGACTCCTTGACAGCACATATGTATATAAGGTGTTATTTGCCTCACATTTGTCCCTGTGGACAACAGGGTCTACTAAATGAAAATAAACAGTACAAGTTTGTCATAGTTCCGTTTGTTTTCCACTGGAAATTCATTTGGGTAAACAAGCAAGCAAACAATGCTAATGAACAATTTACTAATTGTCTGAATTGTCTTCCGAGGTGACGGTGATTCTGCTGGGCTCAGATGGGGAGAGTGACCCTCATCACCTGAGTGACCCTGACAAACCGCTGTTTGAGAGAGGGGGTGTGGACATGTTTCTGCTCACCACGCCATTCTCCCTGGGGGAGCTGCAGAACATCAGACTCTGGCATGACAACTCAGGGAGCCACGCTGCTTGGTGAATACATGGCTGCAGACGTCCTGTCTATAAACAAAATTTAGTTTTCAAGATATATGCAGTACAAAAAGCTCTGTCACAATACATCTTTGTTCATTTGTTAATCTCTTAACCAACAGGTACATCAATAAAGTCATGGTCCAGGACCTGGAGACAGGTCAGAAATGGCATTTCTTGTGTAACTCGTGGCTGGCGATAAACCTGGGTGAATGTGCTCTGGACAAAGTCTTCCCTGTCGCCACAGAGCTGGATCTTACGCGGTTTAGGTAAGTCTAACCGAGAGCACCTTTGGGATGGTGTGTAAATCGTCAGTGCCAGTATCCAACCGATTGTGGCTTTTAACTCTCATAGCTAGCAGAGTAAACATCTTACCAGTGAGTGAGACCCTTTATCCCAACTGGGATGCTGGCTGACTTTGGTTATGTCAAGAGATTATATGAGAAGTAGAATAATTTATCTCTGTTTAGGCAAAAGTTCCTCCATTAAAACCTGAAGCTCTTTAAAATGAAAGGTGTTCTGCATTTGCAACATACTCTCTGTATTATATTATCTTTTTACTGATAGCCCTAGATATTTTTTATAATTAGTGAATAAAAAATTCAAACACTTTTTAGTTCAGCTAAGCCCAGAAAACAGGATGGTTAAAATGCATGTTATTTATGCAATACATTTACTTTTAGCTATTGTTCATACATTTTTTCAGTAGAAACTAAAAGTGGAAAGTTCAGGTCCAGAAAGTACAAATCCAGACAACCGGCTGAGTATGAAGAGTCCGGTTCACATAGTACTCACCTGGTTGGTAGGAACAAAACCTTGCCCTGGATTTGTACTTTCTGGATCTGGACTTCCCCCCCTGGCATAAACCTTTTTTCCTGTTACACCATAAAGCTTGAATCTGGATTTCATTAACGAGTAAACGTGTTGCCCTTTTCCTTCCTTAGCGTGACCTTTATCTCTATGTGTTTTGGCAGTAACCTGTTCTTCACGAAGACGGCAAAAGATTTTGGTGACGGTCATATCTGGTTCTCTGTGGTCAACCGGCCCCCAGCCAGTAACTTCACACGGGTGCAACGGGTCTCCTGCTGCTTCTCACTGCTGCTCTGCACCATGCTGACCAACATCATGTTCTGGGGCATTCCAACGAACCCATCTGAGCAGAAAATGGACTTGGGTATGACATCTTGTTGTCGACTATGGGAGACCAGGGACAAATTGTTAAATCTAATCTGGTATCTGTTAATCATTAATCTGTGTACTTACAGTATGACATGGTTCATAAGCATTATGGTTGTTGTTAGAAGCCTTAGGCTAGCAGAAGTGGAGGAATGTATAGCTGGGATTAGTTGTGCGTTAAAAATAAGTTCAACCTCTGACCTCATTCAACAATTGTCCCAGGTCTTTCCTAACTGCACCGAACTGCTGTCATTCCCATGATTAGACATAGGCCGCAGATTTTTATGACGATACTTTATGACGGATTCCATGTGAGAGAGCAATGCTCCGTTTGCCCATACCCAGGTCAGATCGAGATCACCTGGCAGCAGGTCATGATAGGTGTCCAGAGCTCCATCATCATGTTCCCCGTCAACCTCCTAATTGTGAGCATCTTTAGAAGCACCCGTCCAAGAGAAAAGAAGGTACTGCAGGCCAACAATCAAACCAAGGCAGATCCTAACAAGCAGGGGAAGACCGGCCGCGTGTCTCCGACCCAGCCATCGTCCCCAGGGAACATCCACAAGGAAATCACTCCCAATTCTGTTGTCAAGGTAACCTTCTTTATATAAATACTCTTCCTTAATCCTCTACATGCTGTACAAATAATACATTTCATACTCTATTCTCCACGGCCCTCACTTTGAACAAAATCCAACTAAGATGCCTAAGGGGGCCTCTCCCATTCATGTCAATATTCCCAACCTGTCTGTCCTGTATTACAAGTTCTTCGTAAGCCTTCAGAATTTGTGAAATCCCCCCAGGATATCAAGAGGATTGCCCAGTCTCTCTCTAAGACCAGGAGGAGCACGGTTCCTCAGCTCGAGGCGGGTGCTGAAAAGACAGCTGACATCAATACTCTGCTGTCACTAGTGGAGGAGATCATTCAGCAGCAGAACCGGGCAGGAGGCGACTTCTATTCTGAAGGCTGCAAGAACCAAGCCACCCTCATCCTGACATTAGGTCATTGTAATTGGAGTTTAAGATTAAATTCATGGATTTGTTTAGACGAGCTTGCAAGAACAATGTTGTAACAGCACATGTTTAAACTTATTACAAAACTATGTGCAATAATTTGGATTAATAGCTTTGTAATATTGAGGGATTTGGGTGACTGCAGTGTTACAGAGACATTTTCCTGGACGTTTATGGCGCATGGAATGAAGTGAAATTTTGAGCGGTGTTGGCCAAGTAGTAATTTCACAGATAGGAAAATATTTTCAAAGTCGCACAGCCATATCACAGCCTGAATTAAACATGTGGGTAAGACCACTTGAAGAGGCACAAATAACTTAATGACTCAGTTACTACTCAAAAACAAATCATGAACTAACAGTGCTTGCATGAAGTACATTATGATTAATTAATGATGAACGAACATGGGATCAGTACATTAATAACACATTACTAACCTGGAAATCATTATGTACTTGTACACAAGCAGTAGATAAACATACAGAGAAATTTGCAATCTGAAGTTGGTTTCCTGCATAATAATGTGTTTGTGTTTCGATGTGCCTGCAGAGAGCAGCCCTGGTGGTAGCCCAGAAAGGTCAAACAGTGTTTCCCAGAGACAGAGAGACTATAGTGAGTATTTGTACCGACAGCTACGTCACGTAGAGAAGGAGCTGGAGGTCCTGGACCCTTCTCGCTTCCCTAATCCAAGAAGTTACGGGCAGGCAGTACGGCAGGTGCAGGACATGAAGGGCCTGCTGGAGGGCCGGCTCTCCTCCATGAGCCCAGCTGAAAACCACTTCGTAAAGAGCCCCCCAGAGCAGGAAAACAACAGGAAGTGCTGCCAGGGAGGCCTGCCCTGGTGGTTTGTGTTCGTGGGCTGGTTCCTGATAGCGGCAACTAGTGGAGTGGCAGCATACTTTACCATGATGTATGGGCTCACCTACGGGAAGCAGAAGTCCATAAGCTGGCTGATCTCCATGGTGGTGTCTTTCTTTGAGAGCGTCTTCATCACCCAGCCACTCAAGGTAAGCCGGCCCGAAGATGACGAGAGTTGCCCGCCAACTGGGCACTGGGATGCTGTTGGAAGTCCGTAGCTTCACCGTAGTAAACTCTGGCACTAGCTCCTGCTAGGGAATTTTCCTCAGCGATGCGCGGATGTCTTGTGACAGGTCTTAGGTTTTGCCATCTTCTTTGCTCTGGTGCTGAAGAAAATTGATCAGGAGGATTATGGAGATGCAACCATTGAAAAAGAACTTATGACCTCAGGTAATCCAGTTACATGACCCGTTCCCTTAGTGATAACTGGAAACATTGCTTAAATTAAAAGTTCCCGGAGAGTTTAGGGGCAAGTGAAGCCCTTACTACACCTTCTCCGTCCTAGCAGACCCCAACGTAGTGCTGGGCACACGGAGAGACAGCACATGTAGCTACTATCAGCCTCCTCCACCCACTGACGTCGAGAGGATGAGGAATAATATGATGAAGGAGCAGAAAGCCTTTGGGCTCATCATGGAGATTCTCGGTAAGCAATCAAGCTAAAACTGTCACCATCTTAAAGTCAAACGGCTCAAAACATTGAAACCAATACTGAGTGTCCTCATTATCCAATAGCTTTATGAGCCAAACGAGTACATTTTTTTTACCCAAATGATTGTTTTTACGTTTTTTTTATCAATTGTTGTAGCCTATTTGGGCTTCATGTGGATGCTGCTGCTGGTGGCATATGGTCAGAGGGACCCAAATGCTTACTTCCTGAACCAGCACATTCAGCAGAGCTTCACCAATGGCACCTCAGATATGATGAGTCTTAACGATGTGTTTATGTGGGCCAACACCACCCTCCTCAGCAACCTCTTTGGACAATATCCAGGTAACAGTTTTTCCACTCTGCACACATGAATAGCTGTCTGAATGTCACAGTTAAATTGATTTTTATTTATATAAACGACTTACTGAAAAGTAGAATGCAAAATAGTATTCAACCACTACGCATTTTTAGTGACCAAATTCCGTTCCGACGACTGGGTCGTTAGCGGAAACAGCCGTGTGAATGAAAATCGCGGTAGCTGAGGTGTGAGCATGACCATGCTTATGGTTTAACTTCAGCTTTCCACGCCCTGTCTCTTCTATCCTTCATGAAGTGGACATTTTTCTCTTTGTTCATTCTATTTTAAAGATCTGTCTGATTCTGCCGTGTGTTACTCTGAGGCTACTGAAATTTAGTCGTAAATGTGCCCATTAGTTGTTCCATTTTTTATTCCTGTCGTATTTGCGAACGGTCACCAACCGAGGTATTCTCCAAATGAGGAGTAGTTGTATCGGAACTGCTAATATAATATTAATCGAATATGAGGTTATTAAAATCATGGTGACGTGCTGATGTTCTTGCAGGCTTCATCACAGACGGGAATTCCAAGCTGGTCGGTAATGGTCGTATCCGTCAGGTGAGGGTGAAGAGAGACTCCTGTCCTGTTTCCCCCTCCATTAGCAATTTGGTGCCAGACTGCCAGGGTCTGTACTCCTGGGATGTGGAAGACATGGGCCAATATGGACCAGGCTGGAGCCAGAACTGCAGTGCCAGTGGCACTCTCAACAGCACCGCCTGGACATACCAGAGCCAGGGTCAGCTCAGGGGGTGCCCCATATGGGGTGATGTGGTGCTCTACAGAGGGGGGGGCTTTGTGGCTGAGCTGGCGCTGGACCAGGAAAATGCAGGAGGGTGAGTGAGCAGCAAAAAATGCCTGATTTTGATTAAAGCTAATAATTAGGAAGAATTCCCCTGCCTTTTCTCTACTATATTTTGAAAGGTGAAACATAAGTCAAGGTAATGTGGCATGTATTTAGTAATTGCATTTTAAAACTACATTTTCCTGTTCTTTTTCCTGTTGTTCTTTCCATGAACACTTTTTCCCGTGTTCCTTTGTGGCCAGGATCCTTCAGTACCTGTTCGACAACACCTGGCTTGACATTTACACGAGGGCAGTTTTTGTAGAGTTCACCGTCTACAATGCTAACATTAACCTCTTCTGTATTGTCACTCTAATATTTGAGACCTCGGCTAATGGTAAGGAGATTTTTTTTTTTTTTCCAATCTTTGGCACCTTGAAATGTAATCAGTATTTTTAGAACAAGGGTAAGCAGAACGAATTGGACTTTGCAGGAGCCTTTCAGTATCTCACTGATCTACAGACGGTCCGGCTGTATCAGTCAACTGGTGGCCTACAGATATTTGTCATGGCTTCTGAGGTTATATACTTCCTCTTCATTCTCTACTACATGTTTGTTCAGGTTGGTTGGTTCTTGATTACAATTGTGAAGAAAGTTCAGCAGAATTATCTGCACAGACGAATGCATATGAACAGTGCCTCCATGTAAACATAGAAATCAATAAAGGAAGAGACTCTTGGACCTTGCAGGGTAAGCTAATGAAGCAGCTGAAGTGGGCATACTTCAGCAACAAGTGGAACCTTCTGGAACTAGCCATTATCATCCTGAGCTGGAGCACACTCTCTGTCTTCATTAAAAGGACATTGCTGGGGAACAGAGACATGGAGTTCTACCGCACCCACCCGGACCAGTGAGTGGACCGGCCCGTGGCATCAACTTCAGACTGCATTGTATCCCTGTCACCCTGAGCTGCCCTACTGGTGAAAGCAGACAGCTAACCTACATTCTCTATAATCCACAACCGCACCCTTAGAGAGCTGGTACTGAGTTCAGTGTTTACTGATCCTTTTTTGCAAATGCAGTGCTTTAGTCAAAGTATTCAAATCAGTGATAATATGATCTCCAAAAGTACATGTACTTTAAATTAATGAGCTTTCTGAGCTCCAGCCTTATACTTATACAGCTATGAAATGAGCATGAACTCTCCCTATAACAAAAATGAACAGCAGCAAGGGATTGTATTGTGATGTCATTATTTGGTCTGTTTTGTGTTACAAATCAAATATGAAATCGGTAAAGTCAGTTCAATTATTCAGGAAGTCAGCAGTTCTGCCTGATTTCTTTGACTGGCACTTGAAATAAGAGGATTCTGTGGGTGTACTGTTCTGTGCTAACATTCTCCACCCTTGGCCAGGTTTCCCAGTTTCTACGAGACGGCCGCGGCGGACTCCGTGCTGGGCTACCTGATTGCATTCCTAGTGCTGCTGGCCACCGTCAAGCTGTGGCACCTGCTGAGACTTAACCCCAAGCTGTACATAATCACCTCCACACTGAAGAGGGCCTGGAATGACATCTCAGGCTTCATCATTGTTTTGACCATCATGCTCCTGACCTACTCCATGACTGTGAGAGCTCCGGGTGCCCTTCTGCAGCTGATCATGCCACTTCTTTGTTTACATCAGTGTTCATGTCATTTCATGTCAGTGTTCAGTGTCATTCAAAATCAAGCACTTTCTTCATTATGTACTTCTGTTCATTGCTTTTTGGCCTGACTACACTTCACCTTGAATCTGTAAGGATATTAAGTGAATTGTTTTTTTGTGAATTGCCTAATTCGTATGTCATGGAGAACATAAATTGGAGAAACGTAAGTGTGTGAACTTGACACAACATTTCGTCTCCTACACAGTGCAATCTAATGTATGGTTGGAAGCTCTACTCCTACAGAACTCTTTTGGAGGCCTTCCAGACCATAGTCAGCTTGCAGTTGGGCATCTTCAACTATGAAGAGGTGAGTAGCAATGTGCTGGAGTCTGCCAATAGCAGATGCAGTGACTGTGAAAAGTACGTCATGTGATCACTGGAAACTTCTCACAGATTCTGGACTACAACCCAGTGCTTGGTGCATTCATCATTGGTTCCTGCGTCATATTCATGACCTTTGTGGTCCTCAATCTCTTCATCTCAGTCATCCTAGTTGCATTCAGCCAAGAGCAACTGCACCACAAGGTAGAAGTACATTGTCTTAATAATACTTGTGTTGGTGTAACTGTTGTTTTTGTAATGTTATAATGAATATATAATTTTAATAATGATCTTAGTAACTTTACAAAACTGATTCTGTCAAGCATCCACTTTTCCTCCTGCAGCCTTCCGAAGAAGAAGAGATTGTAGACCTTATATTCACAAAGCTCTGTAGTCTCCTTGGGATCAAGTGTAAAGATGAAAAGGAAAAAGCTGCAAATGAAAGGATCTTAACAGCCTCCAAAAAAGATACTTAACCCTCAACATAGACATTCATAAAGATATTCTTTAGACATGTTATAATCTCACCATGATGTGTATGTGAAAATTGAGTCATTATATGTTAAACTAAAAATAGCACACTTAACTTTAATTTCCTCTTTTCCTTTTCACTGACGTAGTGTTCTTTAAATCAAAAATGATAGAATAAATGTTTAAACTGATTCATTTGTATGTACTTTGAACAGTTATATTAATCTGCACTTCTGTATTAATCTGTGCCCATTTTCTTAAAATTTATATAGGGCACCTCAAGTACAGTGCTGATTATTAGTTAAATAAAAGTATATGAAAATGTACAAATTAAAATGTATTGATTGTGATTTAAAGAACTTCACAAAAATTTAAAAAAAATAAACTCCCTCCTTGTATTATTGAAAAGGTCTGAAAATCAAGTCCTTTATACATATATCTGTGTGCGTGTGTAATTTGATTGTTAATAATAACCTGTAATGTAAACTGTGCTCCTTAAAATGTAAGAAAAATGCTACACAATATATAACATATATATAATAAATTACCAAGATATATTTTGTTCATTGTGATTTGAATGTCTTCATTAATTTTCCATTATGCTACCTGCCACTAGAATAAACATAGCCTTCATACAGCTAAAACTAGACGGAAGATGCTAATCAAGTGAGATTTACAAGAAATACTCATCCAAAAATGGTTTGCGAATGTGTATCTTGCCTCCATTCAGATTTAACTCTTAAAGAGTATATTTCCAATAATATATCATTTGTGTTTCTAATATGTTTTGAAAATTATAAATTAAGAAAGGAAGTTGCTATCAAACAATGGCTCAATCAGCTATCATCCTACCACATAGAGCCCGACTTTTCAATTGTACTGTTTATAATTGAGCTGTTGGTGAAGTGTGATGCAAAACAAGTCAGACAAATTCTATTGATTTTTCTTTTAAATGTATTTTAATAATGTAAACATTACAAAAGTAATTTATTTTTATATTTTATAAAAATATATCTTAGGACAAAGACATATGTAATCTGATATTCATATAAATATATATTCCTCAAACACAAATTTGGATTAATAGTATTTAATGTATCCTAATTAGCAATATGACTCTCAATCAACCAGCAAACTTGGAATCTATATTTATCAATGCCTGGACACACTTACATATGTGATCAGATGCTGGTGCCAACATGATTTTTTTTTTTTGTTGAATCCAGTGGCTATTTTTTCCCACTTACTCTCAGTCAGGTAGAGTGGAGAATTCATACTTGTATGCAAAGTTTGCACTTACATTGGACTAAAGGGAGACTGTATTCCACCATTTCTGCTGGCTGCTGCTCTCACAGTTCAAAGATGTGCACTTTGGCTAATTGGCATCTCTATGCTATCAGAAAAAAATACCAATTTGCACATTTGAGTGTACAATTACTTGTCACTGGGGTTGTACCATCAATTGTATGCCAATTGACCTCTAGCTGTAGGTAAATGTAAATTTCTGTCTAATTTAAGGTACAGAAATTGACTCTGGGGAGCCCTTTTTCTATCATTGAGGGTGTATTAATGTTCTTTGTACATTTGGGAACAAAACTGTACTGTACCAGAGCTGTACCTTTTTTTCTGACAGTGTAAATTACTCATAGTGTATATTTGCATGTGTGAGTGTATGTATGTGTGTGGCCCGTGGACGAGCATCCTGTCCAGGGTGTACCTTATATACCATGCTGTCTAGGACAGACTTCATGCCTCCCCAAGACCCTAACTAGGATTAATGGTTAAAAGATAGATGGATGTTTAACTGCATTCTTAAATAATGACTGCTGCTTTTATCCCTGTAATTTCTATAAAACAGGAACCCACAAACCACTGGATAAAAGAATCTAAATGATTGTATACACTTAAATTATTTAAAACCGGCGTATATCCAAATATCTAATTTGGCTTGTCTAATTAAATATTAAAGCCCATTACTTTGACTGGTTGCACTGGATCCCCGTGGATGAATAAAAATGTGGTAACGGAGCTCTCACTGAAGAACAGAAACAGATACTGGCAGATTATGTGACAAGTATATATATAAGGAATATACTGATTTCAAATGCACATGTACTGTATATATGAGGTTTAAAAGGCAGCATGGTGCCTCGGGGGGGTAACACTGCTACATTTCTTGTCCAGAGTTGGGGTTTTGAAGCACTGTCCCTCGCAGTGCCAGCACTTTGCTGGTTCTCTTCATGTTTTCTCAGGGTACTATAGTCTGAAAACAGGTTTGGGCAGAATGGCAACCTTCCGAATGTGTGTAGTGGTTGAGATTGTGTAGGAGTCTAGGATAACAATACACTCCAAAAAAGATTTCCGCTAATTATATCACGTCAACATTAATATTTAAACACAACATAAATGTTCCTTAGTAGGTTTTGTATTCTGGGTGGCTGTGCAGTTTGCCAAAAACCTGTAATACAGCTGGCATCTGTCCACATAATGTACCCATGCTGACCAAAGCGTAGCCAAAGGGGTAGGGAGAATGGCTGGGGGGAGGCACTAAATGGTGAGGGTGAATTGACAGCACCAGAAACGTGGCACTTCATCAACAGGGAAGTGATGGAAGCTAAGAAGACATTCAAAAACCTTAGTTCCTGCAATCTAGACTGTGAGGGGGATTGACCACATAATAAAAGGCACACAGCAAAAATATACAAGTGACAGCAAGATGAGGAAACAAGGCAAAAGTCTGTTTTCAAAACAAGTAGTAAGAAGAGAAGAATAGCAATGGCTAAAAAGTATCTTACAAGCCACCCGTCCAAAAAATTCCAAAAGGAGTTTGTGATGTTCCAATTCCCAAATTATTCTGAGAATCACATTAGCCTTTTAAAATGTCATTTCAGTGATTATTTTAACGCTTTACATGAATCTGTCATTATTTATGACATGAAAGATGTCTGAATACACCTCAGAAGGTGCGAAAGGATTAAATTTCAATTACTTCTGTGACATAAAAAATGATACACAAAACCAGGAAATTCATGTCTGGACAGAAAAAAACAGTAAATAATTTAATCATTTGAAAATTAAACTGATTATTTAGGGCTAAAAAATGCTCTACATCATCACGCATTAGGTCAGGGGTGTCCAATCTTATCCGCAAAGGGCCGGTGTGTATGTAGGTTTTTGGGATAACTTGTAGGTCAGCTGTTCAAACCCAGGTGTGAGGACTCTTCAGCCAATCAGTCCTCTAATTCGTAATATAATTAGGGAGTTGCAGCAAAAACCCGCACACACACCGGCCCTTTGCGGATAAGATTGGACACCCCTGCATTAGGTGTTTCACCTTAACAATGGGGCGTAAAACAATCAGACATGTTTAATTCCGCATGCGTGTTCTCATCTGCATACAATAACTAGCATTCAAAGAAGATGGGTAAACATGTTTATTTGCCCTTTTCTTCTTCTTCAGATTACTGCTTCAGGAAGCTTGGTGACAGAAATAAAACATAAAATATATCTGTGTTTATGATTATATTTTCACATGGCGTCTATAATTGGCATTCACTTAAAACGTTTCAGAATGCAATGTATGATACCCACAATGTCAGGATCAGTCCCTGCCCTGTCCTGTCCATTGTTTCCCCATTTGGCCAGCAGGGGTCGCTGGCCATTCTGTTCATTCCTCTATTTAGCTCCTTCACTATCCCAAACATGTTTGATCCCCTGGTTCCCTGGCCGCTGCATGGCTGATGCCAAGATCTATGCAGCAATGTCGATATTTGTTTTACTTTACCCCTTGTTAATTATCTTCCTGTGTTCATGCATTTCAGTGTTGGTCTTTGCTTGTATATCTTTATTTTTGGTTAGTCCAGTCTGTCTAGTTTTATAGGTAATAGGTATGTTCTGTTTCAACT
Organism: Stomatorhinus walkeri; assembly: GCA_026784285.1. NCBI lineage: Eukaryota > Metazoa > Chordata > Actinopteri > Osteoglossiformes > Mormyridae > Stomatorhinus > Stomatorhinus walkeri. The sequence goes on from JAODUD010000008.1 coordinate 15,820,828, forward strand.
ATCTTCCTAGTACTCCCTAATATTTGAGTCCTTAGTGCTTGTTTATGATCCTCACGTGTTCTGTGTAGCTCCGGATTCCTAGTATTTGAGTTAAGTATTAAGGATCTACATCTATCCCTTGTTGATGACCTTGTCTTGGTGTACATATGTGCTTGCCCTTGCATTGTTCCTGTGTTGGTAATTGTGGAGGTTAGTGCTGTGTTTGTTCCATGTGTGTAGCACATAGGTTTTGGATCCCTATTTGTGTTTTGTGATATGGTTTCCTTGTGGCTCTTTAAATGTTAAAGTTATGCAAATAATAAAATAGTGCTTTCTTTTAAACACTCCAAATAACAGGCGGTAAACAACATTTCAGTCAGAAATGTTTTAAACTCTTCTCTGAAATTTGTCATAAATCATTGCTTAATAATTAAGAGCCATATTTTATTTAGTTTTCAAGCCCTAATATGCTCCCAAAGTATGCATGTACAGTGACCACAACATGTCCAATAACAGAACGTAGTTGTTCTTATCTGCCTTTGGTTATTATATATGTTTCATTGGAAAAGTCATGAGAAATATTTACCAAAATTAGATAATTAGTGGAGGCAAACGTAAACAGGAATTATATATGGTTTTGGCTGTAGCTTAATTATAAACAGCCAAAACAAATCTATCAAATTTCCTTTTTAACCGATGAAGGAATATGTTTTCCTGTTTTGGAATGCTTGTAAATGAATCAGTGGTTTTGCATTTATGAGTACATGGGTACATGGCTGTTAATAGATTTCATAAACAGAATTCCACCCTCAATCTCCATTAATCATTTAACATAATAATTTACTCATAGCCTACAATACAATTGTGTTGAGTGAATAAGTCATATGTGGCTCATTATTTCAGGACTAGTAATGTACAAAGGTTTAATTAATGAAAAAAAAAAGGTTTTCTTTCTGAGGTAGATTACAATGTAAAATTACAATGCTAAGAATTTACCGTTTTTAACAACTAACAATTAAGCTTCTGATATAATCTCCGGAGCTTTCACACTCAGCATAGGCCACGCATGTATACAGAACATTTGGAAGGATGTTCAGGATACGTTATGTTTCTAATGTGAATGTTTTAGATTTTAAGGCATTATAGTTAGTGCTATTAGATGAAATCAGATTATACGTTGGTGATAATATATAGGTGCACTATATTGAGTGATATGATTCTTTAAATGCAAGTACAATTCAGTCATTTGTACAACTTTCTTGTAGGCAGGCCTGGGTGTATAAGTAAAACCACTGTACTGACAAACCACTGAATTCGGCAACTTTTGAGTTGCAAGTAGGTGTCCTTTACCATCACTTCTTGTATACTGAAATAAGGAATAAATACAGTAATTAGGAATTACTTATATTTAAGTTATTTAATACTTTCACTATCTGATCAAATGTTTCAAACGGAAGCGTAATGCGTTCACTTGAGAAAAAATAATTCTCCTGTTTTTCTGATTGACATAATTATCTCGGAATTTCTAAATTAATGGCATAATTATCTCGGAATTTCTGAGATAAAGTTTTCATGTAAAATAAAAATACACTTTCTGAATTAACGAGATACCGTTTTCATGTAAAAAAATATAAACATGGTCCGTTTTTTCTGAATTAACCTCAAAAAGTCTCATTTCGCCTACTTTAGAACTCAATTCACTGCAACATATTACACCTTAGATTAATCCAGTTTTAATTCGGTCTGGGTTAGAAACCCTGAGAAATACTTACAGCTTTAAGTAACATAGATGACATTATTAGTTTGCCGACGCAGATTTTGCGGTTGTTCAGACGGAAAGCCCACTCTGATCTGCAGAACATTGCAGTGTTTCTCCAAGATCAGTTGGACCAGTATGGCGTGCTTCACGGATGCAAGATGATGCATCTAAAAAATGCATTCAGGCTGGCCACGTGGTGACTCAAGAGACAATCAGACCATGCATCTTTTTTAAATGAAAACCGTATCTGTCTGCACTGTCTGCCACGCCCCCATTCGCCATTTTGAGTGTATCGCGGATGTAAACACATTCGGTTAAGAAACAATGTTTTATAGTCAGTGTTTTTTTTCCTCTACAAAAATGTAACGTTTTATGGAACTTTATCAGTAATAAGTTACTGATTTTCATTGCCAAAACACAGCCATTTAGGTAATTAAGAATGGAGAGTCAAGAACACCACAAAAAATGTCATTGAACATAACTTTATTGGTAATGTTTAAAATGAAATATAAGCGGTAAGCATACAACGAGGCTCGCTAAACAATGAGTTTATACAGATCCTTCCAGGCATCATGTAAAACGTTAGAAACCGTACTTGCTAATGTTTCTATATACTTAAACCATAGTTGGGCATTGGTTTTACAGGGCACAGCACGGTGACAACCTTATCCAGCATTGCGGCTTATAATCCACGAACGCGAATATACACATACATGCACTGATACAGTTTTGCTGTTCACTCGTCTTTAAAAGGCATTCACTCTGAAATACTACTTTAACACGAGAATATTAATCCATTTCTGCTGCCCTCCGTAGTGGGGCTAACTTGTTAGCGTAGGTTAACCAATGTGAAAATAGCAACTTTAGAAGACAAAAAAATGCATAGTAATATTACTCAAACAAAAACATCTTAGTTGCCTTTATGAAAATACCGAGAGCAAACACGCATGAAGGCAAATATCGTGTTGAAAGTGATATCCTTCCGTCTCATTGCTGCGACCCAGGCTACCCGACGCCTCTTCGTTACCTCCTCTACCTGCTCTCTATATCCTCTTTTCCAACTGAGAAACCGAAAAAATCTCATGTTGTAGTCCACCTTTTTGCCATTTCTACCACGTGACTTAGTACGACAGCCTTTCACATAGTGTCCCATCTTACAAGAAATAACGCCGGACGTAAATACTCGCTTTTGCGTTGTATACAACCAAAATGGCGACTCGACCCACAATACAGTGCGGCTATAGCAAGTGTGACGTCACCGGACAAAGACCAATTCAGAAAAACTGAGCGTTTTTTTACGTGAAAACAGTATCTCGTTAATTCAGAAAACAGAGCATTTTAAACACGAAAACTGTATCTCGTTAATTCAGAAAAGCATAGGGTTTTTCTTTACATGAAAACCGTATCTCGTTAATCCAGAAAAAACGGCGTATTTTTTTACATGAAAACGGTATATCATTAATTCAGAAAAACAGAGCAGAATTATTTTTCTCAAATGAATGCATTACGCTTCCGTAGTTTCCCCGCATCAGTTATGGCAAAAAAAAAAAAAAAAGTCTGGGCGCTGATCCTCAGTCTGGGTGAAATGATTCATAGACCATGATGTAACAGAAGCAGCAAGACCCACGCACGACGGCCCGCAAGCCGGGTACCCAGCCAGCGGAGTTCGGGCAGACTGACTAGCTAATTCCACGTAACCCCAGTCAGGGGCTAGCACGGCCACGTGACAGTCTCGCGACTTGACGCGCCTGCGTGGAGGGGAGGAGTCGCTAAGGAAGCAGAAAAACGAAAGGCTTCAGACGAGCTCCCGGGTAACGTTATTAGCTCGGCTTTTAAGGAGACTTAACCGGACACGTCAGACACTTAAAATAACTTGAATTAGTTAGTAAGACATATACTTCCTCACCGTCCGCTTCCTTTTTAAAACACTGTCGCCAGGTTTAACTTTTTCAAAGGTTTTGGTGACTCTCCGGTGGCTAAGGAGCTAGCTACATTTTTTTTCCTTACCCAAAGGTGTCCGATTTCCCCTGCTCTCTCAGAGGCATTGCGATGCCCTCTGATTTCATCTCCCTGCTCAGCGCTGATCTCGACCTTAATTCCCCCAAATCCCTCTACTCTAAAGGTAAAACATATTCATTTTTACTCCGAGTATTGCGTCCGCTTGCAGCTGCGAGCTGTGTTTTCTGTCCGCTGTGAGTGCTGCGGCGCGGTACATGTAGCCAGTCCTGTAATGTTGTGTTTTCCTCCTCCTCTTTAGCCATGTTGGCATCGATGCCTTTTACCGCCTTGACTTGTGTACATTTACGATAACGTAGAACCTCATAAGAAGCAATGAGCTGGTGGAGCTGTCATTTCTCCGCTCAAATTCATGACTGAAGCCTGTTTACCTTGGAAGTTGGGGAATTGAAGGGCAGCTCCCTGAACTCATCAGTTCCGCTGTGGTCCATAAGTGCTTTTACAGAACAAAACCCAGCTACCTGTTTCTCTAAATAAGGTAACTGGATGTCAGTGAAGGTGTGATTGCTTTGGCGAGCTGAAAATCTTCTTGCTTTTGGCTTCATTAATTTCATTTCTGGGGGTGTCTAAAGCTAGGAAAATGAATGTATTCACCTAGATGACAAGTAATATTTGTAAGCGTCTTGAAAATGACGTGGAATTCTTTGGTATGTTTGTTTGTTCGTTAGCGTTCATTGTTTAAGATCGTGTTTCTGGGTCTTTGACTGAATCGCTCACTAGTTTGTGTTTTAGCGTGAGCTAGCTAGCTAGCTAGCTTGGTAGCCACGCCACTGAAGACTTCAACTTGGCGTAAATACAAAGGATTTTATTTCACTGTAATAGGGCCGTGGTACGCTAAACTTTATTCCGCTGCCCAAATAAGTCACGATTATGATGTGCAAAAGTTATCACTTTTCACGACTAGATGCATTGTCCTTGTATATTTTTTGTCATTTTTGTCGTGATGCCCCCGCCCCCCAAGACAAAATTGCGGGGGCACGCTTTAATATAAAAAGTGTTCTGTTTAACTGCCTTATGTTTTATAACAACTTTAAACGATGTGAGTCGGTTATTTATGTCTGTGATAAACGCATGATGTTCGTGCACCAAATATCGAAACACTCCAAGAGGTAGGTTAGTTTTCAGGATTATGAAGGAACATATTTTCATTGCATTTTACTCATTTGAGATTAACCCTACAGATACTTAAAATGTATCTCGTGCACCTTTTAACAAGTTTATGAGCACTCAACCGGGACCATATCTAAATCGTGCTTCAATCAGTCCAGCAAATCATGAGTATAGTCGTGTATTAAAATAAGGTTAATGTACTTAAGGGTTTAAAGTTGATAATATAGTGTGTGATGGTATATGCATTTAATGGTCATTTCTTTGCTTGAGTCAGATGGTTGAGATTCTAAAACCTGAAATTGGAATCCTTGCAGTTTCAGCATTTAGCTATACACAGAACCTTTTCCATAGTTTACAGTTTGCATGAACTTGTCTTAAGACAAGACTGCCATTTGAAACAGTTGTTTTCCTGTGTAGGTGGTAATGACCAAGATGAGCTTCCCTCACTAAAAAAACACTATCCATCTTTATCTGTGAAATCCAAAGTTACTTTAAGAATATAGTTTAAGTACTAAACAACCGTATGACTGGTATTCCACATGTGCTACTTAAACTCTTTATTAATTTTTCTTCTCAATAGAATTTGTTCTTAATTTCCTGTGTATTAGAAAGAACTTAAATATAACAGGAGAGCACTCCATATATACCAGACATTGGTCAGTTGCTATGCTGAAATCCTTGGGTGTACTTAGTGGATACAAAAACAGAATGTGGAGATTAGTAGTTGTGGCCTATGACTAAGCCCTAACCTTGGTCACTAGCTACATTTGAGTTGTCACAACGCTTCCATTTGAGTAGATATTCTTTGGGTCACTTCTTTAATCTTCTGTCATTCCCAAATTGCTTATGCTGAAAGTACTCTCTACTGGGAAAATATTTCTTTGACTTTATTGCTGTTGCAATTCAGAGTCAACTCCTACCTATATCCTTGATGTATTGGTCTTCTGTGAATAGTAAACACAGCAAAAAGTTTAATATTGGAAAAAGTAGCTTAAGTGGTCACTCACTCATCAAAATAAGGTAAGCACTATTTCTCCCTGAAAGGTGTTAGTTTAGTTTCTTGTGTCTCTTCCACTATGGTGCAACATGAACCTTAACTAAAGAATAATATTATGGGTTATTTGTGATAGCTGGACAGCTGCTACTTTAGCTGCTGCAGTTGTCATTGTCGAGGTATTTTTAATTCAGCCCAATTATGACGGCATGTCTTGTACTGAATGGTTCCTGTTGTATTCTGTTTCTAGTTGCCCACTCTCATTGTTCTCAGTTAAGGGGTATTCTGCTTGTTATGCCACAAACCAACAAAAGGAGTTTCTTCTTTAACCTTTTAATGGACATGTTGGTGGCTTGCAGAAAACACATATCTTAGGTTGGCTACCCTGTGAGGCTGCTTGTGTGTATTAAAGGCTTTTAAGAATGAATAGGAAAAAAAATTAAGTGCTTATTCAGAAATAAGCATTACTTGATAGAATTGCTATTAGCTCATGACTTGTACTTATTCAAAAATTACAATTTTTTGATCAGTGATGTTAGCTTATGACTTGTGCTTTATTTAAAACAAGGTCAGTCTAATTGGGATTCAGCCTCTATAGGTAAAGCTCCTATTTATTATATTTTAACAAGGCAGGTGTGCAAACAGCGTAACTATGGTCCATCTCTGGTCTCCCTTCATCTGTTTAAAGAGTGAGAAAAAATATTTGCTCACAATAAAAACACCCCTTCCTATAATGGAAAGAATTTGATTGTATTCTTTTTTGAGCCGGGAGAATTATTTGTAGTGTTGCTATGAAATGTCAGTGATTCCAAGTATGTTGACGATGTAGTTGCATGTGTATTTCATATATGCATTTTGTAGAATCTTATTCCAGTGTTTCCTTTTCATTTATAATACTGTAATATTTAAATGCTTGCGATGAAGAGGGATATGCAGAAATGGATCCTGTGCTGTTCAGTAAAGTTAGTCTTATTTGTGCATTTTGATATTGTGGTTAAGGCTGAAAAATGAAGTCTCCATGGTGACAACTGAAGGTCTGCTTAACTTGGCACTGCTTTAAAGGACATTTGTGTTAATGTGACACACAACAATGGCACATTGTTTATGTCTTGATGAAAGCTTTGTGGTTTTGGGGGGGGGGCGGGGGAGTTAGTGGTCAGATATTTTTGCTACTCACCTGAAACACCTGTGACAGATCTAATTTTAGTAAAATATTTTCCCATTGGTGGCAAGACTGCACTAGACATAGTCTGTTTGGCTCAGTTTTGCCTTTGACGCACCTGCAGAACCACACTGGGTATTGTCACATAACTGAACAACTAAGTTATAGGTTGTTATCCTGGGAGTTTTTAAGAGGTGGCGGGGCACAATTTGATGGGTTGGGGAGGGGTTGGTATTAATGACTTCTATGCAGTAAGTGTCAGAGGGTAATATTCATCCACATAGTGGTAAACTTCCTATTTATTATGTAATGTTAAGTGCTTTTGTGTGTCTTTTTGAGTTGTGTACATGCCAATAGTAGTTCCTGGTGCGTGTCATACTTCCAGATACAATTCTTCTGTGGATCAACAGTCTAGTACTATTTGTATTCACATTAAATGTCATTACAGTTATAGTGTGGCAGGGTTTAGATTTTGATAATGATGTGCAATTTAGATGCTTATCTTGGTAGAATGGCATCATCCTCCCTGATGAATTTGATTAAAGATCAGGTTGGATTGGGTCAAACAGGTCATGTAAGTAAAATCGGGATATTCTTTTCTTACTCCTGTATTTGCCCCTTTGGAAAACTGGTGCATATAATTATAGTCAGTTTTGTCAGAAACAAATGGATTATATTATATTATTAGCACTACATATCATCTAACAGCTTATCTTTGTCAGTCAGTACTTAGAGCTTGTCCTAGACAGCACAGGGCACAAGGCTGCGGTACACCCTAGATTTAATGGCAGTGCCTTGCTAGGGATATATTCACATATTCATACACACAGCCATTCACTGTGGGGCAGTTGTGAGGTTCTGATTAGCCTACAGTGGGGCAAAAAAGTATTTAGTCAGCCACCGATTGTGCAAGTTCTCCCACTTAAAATGATGACAGAGGTCAG
>JAODUD010000008.1:15828891-15849352 GCA_026784285.1 Stomatorhinus walkeri
TCTGTCATCATTTTAAGTGGGAGAACTTGCACAATCGGTGGCTGACTAAATACTTTTTTGCCCCACTGTAACTGCATTTCTTAGGTTTCAGCTAGGAATTAGAGTAACTGGAGGAAAAACTCACAGACTGTAAGAGAAGAACATGCAAACTTCACACACAGAGGACAGGCATTCAAATCCTCAATCCTGAAGGTGTGAGATCTGATCCACCTTGTAATATAAGTAGTATTTGGAAACCATTTGATTTTTGTACCAAGTTTGGGTGCCCTGATCTTAGCCAAAAATTAATCAGTTTGTTTGTGGAATAAGTATTCTGCTTTATATGTTTGGATAAGAAGGGACATAAATCATTGGCCCCAAGGTGGTTGGATTACAATTATTGAGGGAACAATTTGATCCATTGGAAATATTTAATTTCTATCATAATTCAATTAATTGATTTATTCAGTCATTTTCTATCCTAAATTAAAACCTTTTATAACTGCTGAAAAAGTCACAAATATTATTATGGGAACTTAATTACACACTGTTTATCAGGGATGCACCAAAACCATTTTTTACAGACTGATTATGAGTGCTGATGCTTGTTTTCTGGTACTCGCCAATACCGGGACTAAGTAGGGCTGTGCGATGTCTAAAAAATAATATGCAACATTTTAACTTACAAACACAGGCTTCCCCGGATAAAGAACATCAGACTTGTGGACAGCTCTTACTTATGAACAGACTATCATAAAGCCTATTATATTAAAAATGAGTTAAATACAGTGGTTCTTAATTATGAACGCATACAGTCCTTTGAGACATTCATGAAAACATTGCGTGTGTTAAGTAGTTTGTCAGCTTGAGGTACAGTACAGCACCCCCACTACACACACGCATTCTTTAGCACCACATAAGACACTTAATTTTTTTTCTAGCCAAAAGTAAACAAAATTCTGAAAACAACAATATACAGACAAGCCACTAAACAGCTGGCATTGAGGCTTGACCCCCAAAGGGTTGGAGGAGAGGTCATCATTTTTTTAGTCTTTGTGTGAAAATGTTGAATTGGCTGGTTAATTATTTAAAAACATGCCACTCTAAAACCTTTAAAGCAGTGATTCACAAACTTTGAATGCGGTGTACCATCTCAGAAAATATTATGCTTTTTGCATACCGCCATTACGACATCGGGCCTGATCGATACTGGGTAACTGCACAGTGTTTATTATTTTGACTTATTTTTCCCAGGCCTCTTGCACATTGCACTTATATTGCACAGCACAATACCTTTTGCCTATCACTTATGTATAGATTATGTACAGGTGAACATTTTCCTATATTTTTTTTATCTAACAGCGTTAAATCCCATTATAATGGACTCGCTTATAATGGAATATCGTCTATAAAGGACGAGGTTCACTGGTCCCGGCCATGCGCCTTTAAGAACATACAGAAAAAGCATCGGATATAGCAGACTCGTATATAACGGAATTTCGCTTATAACGAACAAACAATTTGGTCCCCAGGGCTGCTTTTAGCTGTGGTTTTGTTCGGCTATAATGGACAGGCAGGCTCCGCCTACAAGGTGCATAGCGTGCCGGTGATATCCAGCGCAGATGCGTAGTCAGGATTATTAATAGTCCCGCATCTGGTCAGGTAAAGTTGTATTACTACATGTACAATATAATAATCTATACCACAAGTGTGTCTGCTGGGGTGTGGCATGAGTAAACGGTGTCCTGTAGTTGTGTACAGCAGACTTTGGATATAACAGACTGTTTTGCCAGATCCCTTGAAGTCCATTATAACTGGGTTTTACTGTATTATTTTTCTTATTTTTTTCTATATTTTTTTGCTTTATCATCATGCACAGCTGCTCATAGGGACCAGGGTTGCATTTCACTACATGTACGTGATGAGTAAACCTTGAATCTTGAATCTCTTGAATCTTCTCTCCATGCTTGTGTTTGTTACACGTATGGTTGTTAGTGTTGCTGCAGGTGGCAGTTTCATCATACTCTTTCTTATGCTTATTTTTTAGAGGCTTACTTGTATTACTAGTCTTGTGTGAACCTGATTTTTTGGCTCCCGTTAGTAGTTTAGTAGAGCACATTTTGCAGTTTGCTGTGCTTTGGATTTTCTTTTGATGTATTTCTACAATGTGGATATTTTGTCCCTTTTAAATCATTAATGATATTGTTGATGTGTCATTATGTGGTATCAGTTATAGGCGTTGGCACCCTGTCACAAGTACGTGGACATGAGCATGGTATTGGACTTGACACCGATACTAATATTGGTATTAATACTACAGATACTACTACTGGTATTGGTACATCCCCACTATTAGTATAAGACAGAAAGAAGTACACCTCAAACATAATCTTAAACATTATCTTTTGTTGTTATTTAACACGGAGAAAATGCCATTGTAAAAACTGTCAAAAGGCAAACTACTGAACTGCAGGATGAAAAATCAAACACATTAAAGGAAGTGCTACTTAATGGGGGGGGGGCGGCGTGGATTACTGGCACCGATTAGCGGAATGTTGTTACATTTTGTTTAGAAAGCGAAAGATCGACCTGTGGGCCAGATTTCATTATATGATAAACATATCAGCCTGATACTTTGAGACCTCTTCTAAGTGGTGATTGAGCACATGAAATCTTTTATCCTCCACTAGGGAAATGCCATTGTCTCTATTTCAGTCATTGTATCTTTACCTCTGGTGCTGCTAATTTTGAGTATTGATAAAGTTTAGATATCGTCTGGCAGTACTGGCCAAAACTGAGACGACAGACCAATGCTGATATCTTGTCTTAATGAAAATCCACTAATACCGTCATGTTATATATCGTTAGCCTTAAAGATGAATAACATAACGTTCCTTGGCTAGCTAGTTTGAAACCTCGGGGTCTTGACCATTGGTACTGTTGCTTGCAAAAAGCACTACAAAACAGGCATTACCCAAAAGCATTGTAGCGCAAAGATCATCAGGTAGTGCTTCCATTATGAATATTAATGAATCTTCCACCGCCATCCTATGCTTCGGAAATTTGCATGCCACCCCCTGCTACTGGACTGCATGAACAGAAGAATGTGCAACCTAGTAGTAGGAATATCTTTATTTTATGCCCAAAAATCAAGTCTGACTTTTCAGATCACTGCATTGAATTACAAACCTTAATCAATTCATCGCAATGCATCAATGCATCTTTTCATCCCTATCTGTAGTATAAATGTTTACAGCATTGTGTGTGTCTGCTATATATGTACAGCATGAGTGAAAGGTTTGCCTGTGGCTTACCCTCACTTGCACACAGTATATCCCAGCTGTTGGTGTCCTGTACTTGGAATTGTTTACTACTGGCCCATATTTATCTGGCACTGTGGTTGATCTGGAATGCAGAGTCTGACATACAATCCCCCCTTGTCTGTCACAAACTGTTAGCAGCAAAGATGCGACGCATCAGCATGGATTGCGGGTAGTGATGCTGATGCTAGGCCAAGTTCCAGTGGATGTCACTTGTGGTGGTTTGAGGTAGGGTGATATGAAACTGCTGCCAGGCCTGGAAGAGCAAGGGCCTCGCAGCAGCAGAGTGTGTGGCTTGTGGCCCACTGGGAGTGGGATGGAAAGAATTTGTTTCTATACCCCCCCAAAACAAAAGCCACCGTTTAACTCTAAATATATTCTTATGCTGTTTTAATCTGTAGGAGTTTGGGATGTTTCATGAGACCCTTGTCGACTTAGCAAACTGATAATGTGAGTCAGTAACTGAGTAAACTTAGTTCAACTCCCCCCACCCCCCTCATTTGCTAAAAATAATTTGTTGGTTTCTGGCTAAGAATAATTCCTAGTTTCTTTGAAGTGCACTTGTTTTTTGGAATGATTGAATTTAACAATCAGGATGTATTTTTGATGATTTTGTCACAGTGAATAGTATATACCGAAATATATTCGAATAGCAGATCTGAATTTCTTGACTGTGAAGATTTATGCTGCTTAATTTCTTGGAAGTTAAACCCTCTTTCAAATGATGTTTTGTTGTGTGTGGTTGGCAGGGTTTATTTTTGATATTGTTTATTCTGATATTTTGAAATGAAAACATTGTCCATCTGGCTTGAGTAGATGGGGACTTAAACTGGAATTGGATGTTTTATACTGATTTAGCCTATGTAAACTTAGTTTTACACAAGGTCATCATCCGCATTGTTCTTTTTCCATTTTTGATCCCAGTTCTGTGGATTATTAGTTTTTTTTTAACTGATAACTACAATCACCAATAAATAATTGAGAACGAACATGAGTTAGTTAATTGCTCTTGCTGCTTAATTATGCACATAATGATGTCACCACCTAACAGTGTTACCATTGGTGTGTTAAGCCTAGTTCATACTTCACTTTTCTGCTTGTGGTTATGGCTTGTGCATGTCAACTCTTCTATGCATACTAGATTTGTTAATGGACACAGTCAGTCATGGTTGCCACATCCATATTGCTATGATCTGATGGTGGAAGTAACAGATACTAGCAGCGTAGTGAAAACTGCAAACCAAATGAACCTACGAACAGTTTTAAAGTTGTTACTAGGCTTGCTCAGTGTTACCGTAATAAGGTATATCAGGGCTTTTAGCTGATCCCACCGCTCCCCAGCATAGCTTTTGAAAATTGTCTGAATACGGTATACCCCAGTATGAAGTATGCAGGATTAAAGTAGCATTAAAACATTTTTTTTTTAATAAAGCACTTGCACTTCTCTTTAAACTGCTATTCGATTAATCACCCAATCATATGATTAATCAGTTACTAAAATAATCAGTTTTTGCAGCCCTAATCAATTTTAATGAAATATTTTGATCTTAAATAACTCAACACTGCAATTTTTAAGGTGCGTTAGGTGACCTGAATATTTATCCCTGTGTAGCAGCATAATGACCATGTCATTCTCCTTGGCCTTTTTTTTGTTTTGCTTTTTGAGAGCAAAACTTATTATAGTATATATTTTATTGGTTTCTAGCTAACCTCATTTTAATGTTGACTTCCTCAGAAAATAATTGAAAATAATAGAAAATAATTGTACATATTATTAGTTTATAAGTACATAAAACTGAACCTGAAAATGTTCCTTTTCTTATCCTTCACCTTTTTAGTGTAGACATTAAATTTACATATTGCTTAAGTTCTGTCAGTCACAGGAAGTGTATTTTTAGTGTATCACTCATATGTGAAATATGGTCTTGATGAAAACAAAACTAGCCATTAGTCTATTTAATAAACCGAAATGTTGTGTGCTAAAACTGGACCAGCGTTTGCACAATCTGTGCTTTACATGGGCTGTTTTTGGCCCAGAATAGTCTAATGGAGGCTAATATATATGAGTACCTTTTTATTTTCCCTTAAAAAAATACATTAATAAAGTTGCTATACTATATAAGCAAGTGTTACATTGGGTGACTAATGTTTGAGAATATCATAATGTAGTATTCAGCAAATAGATTAATATTTCTGAGTGTTAGCTGATATGTCGCTTTTCACTGCTTTCAGGACTTCTGTAGTGGCTAGCGCGGTGGTCTTAGGACATGTGCATAGCGACCTTCTGGTTCTAGCTCAAATACTCTAGAGCAAAAGTAAATAAACTAAAAGTATTACAGCTATACAAGGCACTCACACATTAAATGGGTCTTCCTTTAATTATAATTGGCGGTATGTAAGGTGAATTTAATTGAAGCTGTCGGGCAACAATTTTAAAGCACCGACTATCCATTGTGTCTTGGGGGGGAAACTGTGCTAACAGGAAACTTGCATATATATCGACTGATATGTTTCAGGACTGGTTTGTTGTATTATTACTAATTTACTAATGACTCGGGTGCCTGACGGGCAATCAGCTTTTATTCTGGGAGATTTCTAGACTTCTTTATATAATTGTTTCTTTTGGTCCGTGCATGTTAAGTAAGCTTCTCCCTGTTGTCACGGCACAGTGTGTGAACTCGTCTCCCATGTGTATTACCAAGGTGCACACTTAGTTCAGTAGTTCATGACCTGCTCTGAAGCAGTCTGAAATTGTGCATAAAAAGCTGTTGGCTTATCAAATCAAGGCCGGAGTTCCCCTGTGACCACCAAGGGATTCACGTTATAAAGTATTGCTTCAACAAAACAGATGCTTTCCTTGCTAATAATTTCTTTTTTTTGCTGACTGTCCTTCTCCCTCTTCGCTATCCATTTTTAACCAGCCACCACTGTGCAGGAGCCCCAGGAACCATGTGCCCTGATGAAGCTTGGGGTCATGTGATGCAAATAGGACTGTGGAGATGGCAGAGCCATATGCGCGCTCTGTCCTAAATGACAGGGAAATGCCCTTGAGAAGATGCTAATAGATTTCTTTTTGGGCATGGGCCGTGTGTACTGCTTTTATTAAATGTTCTGTAGCCTCATTCATAACCAAGAGAAGGAAATCCCAGATAAGCACAGACACCTGGTTCTTTTTATAGCTGTGCCTCACTCAAATAGGAATGGCTTAGCTGCCTTGCCCAGTTGAAAGGAAACATGTCACATTTTTCATACATGCTGTGTGGTAGGGTTCTTCAGTCTAAGTATGGTTGAGCACAGAATGGAAGGTTCAGTTTATGGCTAGGTAATACTGTATCACAATAGTGTCTTGACACTCTATCTCGCTTTAGCTGATGCAACAATAAGGGAAGATGGCAAAGTTCTCTTGGGGTGGATGTGGATATCATAGGGAGTCCTCTATGCTGGCTCTTCTGGCACACCATAGCAAATGCACCAGTGGTATCAGGGTAGCTGGTGTGGAAATATGCGTGCATGCTCCTTTGATATTAATTCCGCTTTGCCGACCAAACTCTGTCATGTTCCTCTTGCTTGACGATGCTGGATTCCCTTGAATTTCTAATTTCCATTTACCGCTGAAAAAGCCTGAATAGTTAATGCAAAAACAAAGTAGTACTGATCTGCTTAGGGAATATCTTGCTTTGCATTGGAGGTTCTCATTTTAATGCACTGTTTCATGTCTTATATCCCCCAAGCTGTCAACAAACGAAATGTAACACTTTTAAATACCCATTAAATTTAACTCATGAAAGCATTTTTTTAAAGAGCTGCTGTCAGTCCTGTAGAACAAAAAGCCAGGAATGTGTGACGTCTTCTCTACAACATAAGTTCAGCAGCGTTAGTGGACCTGAAAAGTGCCCCCCCCCCCCCCTTCATTTTTTGTATATGAAGGTGTGGGAGGTGTGTGTTCCTTGTTGCCAAGCAGCTGATTTAAGGCTAAGGTGGGCTGAGCTGGTAAGGGGGGGGCAGTGCTGCCAAGGCCCAGCAGAGGCCTGTGGAGTGGGTGATGGAAATAGCACGGCCTCATTACCAAGTTATGCTCCGCTTTGGCTTCCAAGGTTTGTCATGTGATTCACTCATTTATGCAGGGTGTACTTTTAATGCTCTTTCTCTGAAGTCCCTCCCCCTACTATTTTTATATAAGGTATGTGTGTGTGTATATGCAATGTTATGCTTGTCTACAAGAGTCATGTAGACATTTTGACATTTTTTTTTCTGTTTTTTGCTATTGGATGCGAGTTTGTTAGTGCGATCATACACGCTGTATTTCGTTACATGGCTGCAGGTGAAGATGTTGATTGCTTTTGAGGGATATAAACATTTGCATCCATGGCCACATTTTCTTTCTGCACAATTAAACTTCATTTGAAGTTTGAGTTTCACTTCCTGCTTGAGGAAACCCCTCTTTGCACAGATATTTCTTTTTTGTATTGTATATCACTTTGGCTTTGATTCAAACTTTTATGACAACCGTCTTAAAGCGAGGAGTACATGGGATGGTTGATGCTCAGTATTATTACTGGTCATGCAAGGTAATTGTTTTACTTTTTTAACAGATTTGTATTTGAATGCCATAGTTTGACTCGTATTTTTATTTTGAAACTCTACTTATTGTAGCACAGTGTGGCTTTATTGTGATCACAGACCTTTTTAGAAATGCTAATGACTTGATGGTTCAATTTAGCTGCCTTGCATTGCAGCCTGCTGATAAACCTGTAGCCTGACATTTATTGGAGAGCTACTTGCACGTTGGGCTGTTTTTGCAGTCATTGTGTAAATTGTGAAATAATGCAGGTGATCGTAGGTGTAGAGCTGATGTTTCTACCTAGGTTTCAGGTCATTGGCTGGGACGAGCTGTGGATTCAGGAGCCTTAGTTGAGCTGCCAAAGTGGTCTTTGTGACCTCTAGTTACAGCGGTTGACGATGGCTGCCGTCATGTATCCCGGACGTGCCGTTGCTTTGGAAACTGGAAGCATGCCCTCTAGGTGCTGCATGAGGGCTGTATTTTCAGCATAGGCAAATTATCTGCTGAGAGAAGAAATTAGTTCCACGAGAGTAGGAGCACTTTGCTTCCCGGCAGTTGACTTACTTGAAGCTTTTATACAGTATGGCTGTGCTCTGGGTCCTGTTTTACCTAATCGCTGTGTCTGCTGTGCTGTCTGCATGTCTCCATTTAGTGACAGTCATAAATGCCAACCAAAACATAGCAGTACTGCTCTGCTGACAGACTTCAGGGAGTGGGTTGATACTGCAGGGAAATACAGGTATCCAGTCATAGTGCTGAAATGTGGCTCTGCCCAAATTTCATATAATACAGATGCTGCTCTACTTACGAACAAGTTATGTTCCGGACGGACGTTAGTAACTTGAAATGTTCGTAGGTCGTTATTCAACATCATTTTAAGGGTATATGCTAGTACAAAGAACTAGGATGCTGGGTGTACGCACGCTACGCTGCTGCGCGACATGAGTATCAGCCACAAGTCGTACTAGGTGGAATTGTCTGCAGAAAAAAAAAAATTGTTACGGACAGGAAACGGGAGCCCAATGAACACAATTTAAACTTGCAGTCCTCTTCATTCGTATGTCTGAAAGTTTGTACGTAGAGAAATGTCTGTATAGCCTAAATAATAAGTAATTTTTTCCCCTCTACTTCGTTGTTTGGAACTTATCTAATTTTGCACTCCCTCCTTTAACCATAGGGCAGCACTGCACAAGTTAACAATTAACTTTAACCAAGCTGCTATGAGTTTGTCAAATAATTTCTTTAAATATTTGCTACATATTTTGTGTTTTTGGCACAGAAGAGTTAGACAGTGCAGGATGTTACAATGAGCCCTGGTGGTTCTCTAACCTAGAGCAATTGGCATTGGCCCTGTGGGATTTTTATTATTTATTTTTTTTAGAGCTTTTTAAAGATTGACTAAAAAGCAGTCGTTTGTCAATATGGCTGCTGCACATTCGCTCTTGTTGAATGCGCAACCAGGCATTCTGTGTTTATTTTTGCCGGTGTGTTTTTAGCTTTTTTTTTCAGTCACAACAGTTTCCTTTTCGCCAGTCATGCATTTTCTCTGTTTTTGCCTTGACCACATAGTCCATAGCTGACTCCTTCGCATGCATGGCTTGCATGTTAACCAACAACAAGCTCCTTTTTGTAGACTACTTTGCTTGTTGTAAGACCAAATGCCCTTTCACGGTTTCTGTTACATTAGTAACAGCATCTAAAGGTTTTTTGAACTTCACTTCATGGGGTTTTTTTTGTACAGAAAACCCGTTTTGTGTTTCAATGCACAAAACTCCAAGCGTCTGGCAATTATTGGCTGTGGTGTCTTGGAAATGGCATGATTGTCACAAAAACATTTGCAAAAATGACTGGCATTCATTTTCTCTTAAAAAATGTAGAAAGGAATGAGTCGCAGGAGAGAAAGTCAGGCGGTCAGAGTGTTTTTAGATTAGTTCTACCTGGCCCTGTTTGCAGAAAGGTTATGTATTGGTGCATCGTGTGTGCTTTCAACCCTCAGACTTGGTTGTATTCTAATTCCCAAACTGGCTTTGTACTTTTCTGTATTTGCTTTCTTTTCTACCAAAATAGTTTTATTTTTGTTTTTGTGTGATAGTCCAGTCATCCTTGTCCTGCCCCGTAATAACTTGCTAATCCCTGTGTCACATGGTTCTCTTGCTTTTCTTACTGAAGGTACCTTACTACAAGCCTAGCAAATGTACAACAGTCCTTGGACATAAGGGTTTACTGGCTAAAATCTCACTTTCTGTAGACAATACCAGAGAAGAAGACACTGGTTAGAATAATGGAAAGTCTGTTGATTGTGTATGTGTGGTGTTTTGATCCAGAGAGATCATGTGTCTTCAGCGTGCTGCCAGGGTATGACATCGGAATCAGTGCCCTAAACGACCTTCATAAACACCTTAATAAACACATCAAAGTTTTTATTTGATAAAGCCGCTGATGTAAACTCTGAGCCAAAGAGGTGTCCCAAAATCGAAATTAACATCCTAGATACAAATTCTGTTTGAGGAAGTACAGGACAACGGGTGTGTGTTGTCAGATCAGCCCCATGGGGCGATTTTGTGGCACAGTCAAGGAGACCCAGCTGCAGTAGCCAGCTCGATGTTGTGTTCCCCACTCAGAAGTCAACTCCGCGGTGAATTTTTTATGAGGCCAGACAGGGCTACTGTCAACCTGTGTACTTGTGGAAGCAGCAGTGGCCGGGCCAGGTTACAGGCTCGCCTTACGATGCCATGGCACCGTTGTCAGGCAAAAGTCTTATGCTTTGCTAGTATCCCCTTCCCTTGTGCCCCATGCTTTCTCTCTCACTGTTATACTCTTGTTGTCAATTCAGGTCGCCTATTAAAAGGGGCAGGGTGTTGGGAATGGGAAATGAAATCTGAATTTTTAACCTTTGGTCATGTCCTCCTGATCTCCTGGTACCTGTTCCCATGTGGATAACCCTGCAGCCTGTCATCATTGTGCTGCTGATCCAGATTTCCCAACTCCTGCGCTGTAAATGGATTTTCATTAAAGCTATTGCCATCCTTGTTTCTGTTATACCCGTCCACTGGGGTTTGGAGAGATTTCCCTTGAGCAGATTATCTGGGAGGGATTTCAAGACCCTCTGGAGCAGTCCATGTGTATGTATGTGAAAAATGTTAGTTATTGTGTAATTTTAATTTCCTGTGCATTCAGGCTTACACTTCCTGTCTTTGTTGCCAAGGTTTTATTATGTTTTGTCAAACTAATTTGCATTCTTACATCTATAAAAACATTAAACTTCCTGAGCCTTCTTAAATGTATAAGGAAAGAGTACATGTTTTGTTCCAAAGTGCAGATTTGTAATTAAATTTAGTAAGGACAACTAGGACTTAATGCATTCAGTTTGAAAAAAGAGAAGGTGAAGTTCAGAATAGATTAGTTCTACTTTTACTCATCCACATGGAGGGAGTTGATCAGGGGTGTGGGTGTGATATTATTACTTCTGAATTTGAACCCATGACCTTCAGGCCATGGATGCAGATACTTAACCTGCACATCACCGTATTCACACAGCAGAAAACAAATCCTGGTATATTCACCAGAGATGCAAGGCTATTCAGATGGTTTCTTTAGTAAAGGAGTTTCTTTTACAAGGGAGTAATTTTACAATAGGATTAAAGCGTAATTGCACCTTGCAGTGATTGTTTTGTTCACCCCATTGGGTCTTGGTAAGTAATCATTATGCTGAGTTACATGTGATTCAAAATGGGTATAATTGTTGAAAAGTGATGACCTTTATCATTCAACAGTATAACCAGCTTGGTGGAACGTGTCAAGCTGATAAGGGCCCAGGGTTCTGACAGAGAGCAAGGAACCCCTGAGTGATCTCAAAAGGAGATATATCCTGGAAAGGTATCTGACATGTCCAGGAGACCAACCTTCGGTGTGTCTACAGGTGGTGAATTTGTATAGTTTAGTTTCTTCTTTGTTCTCATAGGTGAAGCTTTTCCATTTTCCTGAATTACCCGCTGCTCCTTGTGACCTTAATGGTTGGATGAACTTATTTATGTGCAATTAATATTAGTCTCCTAGAGTGCAGGTGGTGCTACTGTTGACCAGCTGCATGGCAAACATTCAGAGCAGTAAAAATGCTTGCTCACGTCTTTTCGTCGAATTTACTTTTAGCCCAATTTAACGTTTGGCTGCTTAGTATACTTAGCAAACTAGCAAATAATTGTTTTGTTTGTTTTCCCTAACTTGAACGTTTTTCTAGCGTCTTGCAATTTTTCCGTTTCGCAGAGGGAGTGCCAAAACACATGAAGTAGCTGACTGAACAACGACCCATTTGCGGCCCGTTCATTGTGATTGTGATTTTCTCAGCGCTCCTTCATTTTTGTAACCTTTTCCCTTCATGTTTCAAAATAATTATCAGACAAACGTTTAGCACGATTAGACACAGGTCCTCTGGTATGTTTCATATTGTGGGACAAATGTGTGATGCCCTTTGTATTGGGCTGTGCGATGTGATGATAAAATAAAATTGTCTATTGTTTCTTATTACACTCTATCGTTTATTTTGTGTTGTTGCAAAATACACTGTTTACGGCAAGATTTTTTTCATCATTTGTACACGTGAAGCATGTTTTGCTCATTTGTGGATCACTTCCTATTTGTGTACCGTGTTACATTTGTAACTTCCCTTGTATTTTTTCCCGGATTTTTGTCCAGTGCATACTGCTACGAACCCCTAGAAGGTCTAGGTGGGAAAATATTTTTACTAAGAAAATATTTTTTGAAATTGTTGTTTGTACCCTCGCAATAGTTTTGTGATCCCAATATACACTTGCTCACTTGCTGACTACAACAATAAACATTAATAATACAGACGTGTCCTGTAAAGTGTGCTTTGAGCATTGAACTGTGGGGGACAATGTGCAATTTTATGTGTTTATATGTACTTATGAATAATTGCACTATGTATATTCACTGCCACGGACTTTAAGCAAGACAGTTGGGCTATTGAACATGAAGTGTACACATTGAAACAAATATAATACTTGAAAAACCTCAAATATATTGCAAACATTACAGCCAGGAAACTGCATATAAACTAACCTCACCTCAGCGTCACAGTTAAGGTTTAAACTCAAACCTGCTTTCTGGAATATTTCAGTAGAGATCCGCATATCCCCACATACATCATCAAGTGACAATACCAGGGAGGTATACCGAAAAGTGAGTTTGGGTTTATGACACTGTGGTAAAGTTAGCTATATTCAGTTTTCCAGCTGTAATATGTTTCACTAGAAGCAAGCAACACCCTTAGTTTTCCATATTTTTTTTATGGGCAAATTTTAATTTATATTTCAATGTTTGTGCATGCAATTCACGTTCAGTAGCCCAGCTGTCTTGTTTACAGTGCCTTGTGGTGAATGGAGACAGTGCCATTATTAATAAATATATATAAAAACACACACATGAAAGTTACATGGTGTGCACTGTCCCTCATAGTTGTCCAGTTAAGTGTGCTTTAATGTGAACATCGTTTGCATTTATGCTTTAGTCCATTAATTCTATCTTTTGTACTTTAAACAGACACAGTACAGTGATTATTAGTAACACAAAAGTATTGCAAGGTTAAATGGACATAGTACAGTTATTATTATTATTATTATTATTATTATTATTATTAAGGGAAAAGTATTGCGATGGAAAGCAAAGCTATTGCGAGAACTGAAAAATAAAAACAGTTCTCACCCAGACCTCTTGGGGTTCCATATACCGCAGCTGATCAGTAGAAAAAAAATCACAAATACATCCACAAATATGTATTTTTAAATTTGCGTTGTGGTAAATTATATCCACAAAAATATAAAGCGATTTGTACACATGAAAAGGGTTTTGCACATTTGTGTATCACATCCCGTCCATTTATGACCTTGCTCCTTTTTATTTGCAGATTTTCATTCAATTCCTACGTAGCTGATCTGTAGAAAAAAATCTATGAATATGGAGTGCAGTCCTGATGTATGTCTGACGGGATATGACGGGACTTGCGCCGGGATATGACGGATATGACGGGACTTGCGTCGGGATATGAGATTTTGAGATGAGAGAGGGTATACTCTTATGAGGAGGAGTGAGATTATGGTTAGGAAGAGCACTTCATATTTCTAAGTTATGGGCATTTATTTCACCGGCCTGATCCAATGATGTTACCACCAGAGTCACTAAGTTCTTTCGGTAAATCAGGGAAAACCCTAATGCAAGCAGGTAATTGTTTGGTATTTTGAAAACTCCTAAGCCTGTCATAAGTTCCCTGGGGTTGTCCAGTGATAGATTGCTTTTCCCATCTTGAGATCTGCAGGTGATGTTTGATTGTAACTTTCGCAAGCAATTAAATGGTCATGCTTCTGTGATATTGCAGCCTTGAGTTGAGATATTGCAGCCTTGGCTTCTGCCCATCACTACCCATCAAGTTAAGTTCTCTCGGAGCACAGTGTTAACTTTTTTTTCCCTCCGCTGAATACTGTGACTTGGTGGCACCTTTTAAAATGAGCTGGTTGTTCTGGATGTTACTTTGGGCTTGGTGTGTGAGATGAGAAATAAAGGGAGCTTTGTCCAAGTTTTAAGTGGATCTGTTTGCTTGTGCTGTGCTATGCTGAGCTGAGCAGAGCAGCAGGCTGAAATTAGATGCATGAGGGAGGGAACCCCCCCCCCCCCAGATTTACCAGTTTTCCCACTTGCTTTATAAATACCTGTGGGGTACACCCAGCACCTTGTGAAATAGCATCCCTGTGTTTTGTCATAGCGATGTGTGCTGGTGTTTTGCATCCTAGAAGATGACAGTTCCATGCCTGGCATGCGATTCCTCCAGCTTCTCCCATTTCTTTGGACTTTTTTGGGATTTATTTTATCACATCTTTTCACACTTGTGTGAGTGTGCATGTGACTTGAAAATATGGGTGGAATTCCTCACTGCCGTGAAGTTTCACTTTCATCCTAGCTGAAGTGTAGGTGTCTGGCATTCCTGGGAGAACGATATAAAAAAAACTGAAAAGGAAGAATTTTTACACAGACGATTTCCTAACCAGATGTATCTTTTTCTGAAAGTCCTGCATTCCTGTTTGGTAAAACTATAGTATCACTTTTGCCTGGTGAACTTAGAACTTTTGAATAAAGTGTTTTAAAATGCAGCAAACTTAGAAGTAGCGATCTGTTGCCTTAATTGCTCAATGCATCACCGGTCACTTGGGGTGGGTGATCTTACCTTATCTTATTGCAAACTTTTAAATTTTTAACTTGAACAACCTAAGGACTTATCTGTCAGCACCATTTAAAACACAAAAAGACGTTTTCAAAATGGTCATTAAATCCAGAGTTAAACTTTATTTTAAATATTAAATAAAGTTGTGTTGCCAGCTTCTTTTTATGGTGGTTGAATTGATTTTTCCGTTTTACTTCTACAAGTTCTGACTGTGGCCTGTTTACAGAAGCATAGCCTAACCACTGCCACACTACTGATGTAGAGCCCTTTTTTGGTACCAGTTACTCATATGCCATGGCGAAAACTCGCATTGAACTCTTTTTCAAATACATCACGTGTGAAAGAGACCATGAGATAGACATGTGATGTAATCTGGCTGATCAGCACAGTGATCTAGTAGGAAGTCATTTTGTTCGTTTGTGAGTGTTGCATTGATCTGCGTTATTATTGGCTATCCAAGTTTTGTGTGTGGTTTGGACACATTAGTAGAAGAACAGAAAAGATCACGATGTCAACAGTTAGAATGAAAAGTAAATCGTGGATGTCTCCAAGATTCCAGTGGCTAATAATGTAATTATATGCATTTTTAATAGGAAATAATAACAATGCATAAATTATACCTTTAGCATCTCCTATGGGTCTTATTCGTTTCATGAGAATTGCCTAGTAACCACTTCAAAAGAACACGCCGGACTCACTTGTTGATTTGCTGAGAGTCGGGATCAATGAGCCACAGCCACCATGTGGCCGGGCATGAGCACAAACACAGTGGATCATAGCATGTGGAGCATCACTGGAGGCACCATGGCTACAGAGAGGCTACAAAAGGCAAATGTAGGTGATTTTAAATAGCTTGTGTCGTGTGTTTGTTGTTTAAATATTTTTAGATTTTTGCATGTCAGGTCAGGTACTGATGTTGGTTATGCCTGGCTCACAATCTCCATTCTTGGTAATCCCAGATATACTTCATATATCATGAATTTTTTTAAAACTAGAAAATACAAAAAAATAATTATCACAAAAATACTGAATTAGGTTACTAGAAACATACATAAAGTACTGTTCCACCTTGGTAGTACATCTTGTTTTAAGCTTTTTTCAGAAATTTGCAGTTCAGCTTTTATCGTTCAAGAGAGTATATGCAAAAATAGGAGATTCGTGTTTGAAATGGTACTCTGTGTACTTCCAAGTTTAAAGCCCTCAGCAGTAAAAAATGCTGTTTAAGATCAAATGAAATCACTGGGAGATACAAAGTTTAATGACCAAGTCTTTGATCTTTTAAAATATATTTTCCCAGCATGATTGGAGAGTAGAAATAAAAAATCTCTCCCCCTCCAAATAAGATTTGCCCCTGTTGTGAGTAAGCTGTATGGATGGGTGGTGTGGCCGACAATTAAACAGCATTGATGATAGGAAGTGTGGTTTCTTAATCTGTTTTTTGTGCCATTGTTTGGCATTTTCTTTAATAAATGCTTGATTAATACATAGAAATGCATCTTCATTTCAAGTGGGGGAAAATCAGACGGTAGTTTATGTTGCTGTTTACATTTAGTAAATTTAAATATCTGGTCCCTCTTCATGGTTTTGGGTTGTTCTTGGAAAATGAACGTTCTTTGGCCTTGAACAATGAACTTTGCAAAGTTGGAAAAAATTCTGCCGAGTCCACACCAAACATTCCATAATTTATGGAGCATCTAGATATGAGGGAGCTGCCACAGGTAGCACAAAATCAAGTTTTAACAGGCCTTGGCACTTACAGTATATCTGCGTTTTATATGCCAATATTAAGCTTTAAGGCTCTCTGAATTGCATTACATTTAATGGCTCTTAAAAGGCCAAAGGCAGTCCCCCCCCCCCCTTCATTCTTATTGTATGGCATAGATCATGCATAATAAGGAGCACATGGTGGTTACTGTGGAATGAAGTAAACATCCCCGCCCTGGCTACCCACCAACCCTGTGCTGTGTTGAATGTGGGCCCTCTTTGGTTTACTATGCTGTGAATTCTGAGCAAAATTTACTTGGACTTTCAACTGTAATTCCCGCATTCCAAGGTTCAGTACTAAATCTTCTAAGCAATAATAGTAACTACATCTAACCATGAATTATGGATATAATGATAAAATCTCTTTTTTACTTGTAGAAAAAATTAAATGACTTTGTTTGCCATCAACTGAGTACTTTCTCTTTACTGCTGGCAGTGGAACTGGGAAGGAAGAGGGCCTGTAACAGAATTCAAGTTTTTTTGTGTTACATATATTATTCAGTAGGAAAGAAATAGCTTAAATGTATTAACTGAACATTTTCTTTGTAATATTTGAAATTAAATTTATTTACATGTTAAAATCCATCAGACATTTAAGCTGAAAACCCTGTTTGTTTCTGATTCTGCACTGTGCTTTTACACTCCTAAGGAAGTGACCACATCATAATGATCTATGTCGTGCTTCAGATATTAATTTGGTGCATGTCGCCTTGAATATAAAAGCCTATTCTGTGCATTGGATTGATGCTTTGTAGAATGCCTTTAAAGCTTATTAGTGACTAGACTCCATGATTTTTCGGTTGTGGAAATATCTAGGAGTGACACAATACAACTGCCCCCATTAAGATGAATTGCAAGTTTTGTAAGATGCATCTTTGCATGTTGCCGGATTTAGATTCGCAGCAGGTGCATGAATAATTTTTCTCAAACATCTTCTATACCTCTATACCTCTTCAATAGCCATCCAGTGATTTCTCTTGTACAGTCAAACCTCGGATTGTGAGTAACTTGGTTTGCGAGTGTTTTGCAAGAAGAGCAAATTTGGTTCAAATCAGACTCAAATGGGGGGCCAACTTCAAGGTGGTGATGTCACCATTTCAACTGCACTAACTGGCACAAATGTGGCACAAACAATTCAGACTGGTTTGTTCAAAATCTGAAACGTATAGTAAGGCCATCTTCACGTAAGCGACCTGTTTAGATGTAATTCCGAAAAATGAGAATGAAACACATGGCACTTGTACAAGGATTTTGACCTAAATTAACGAAGCTAAACCTGATGCAAGTAGGAAATGCTACGGTCTAGAACATCAGGACAATTAGAAACCATGCCAGCTTGATTAAAAAGCTAGTTGTAAAACTTTCTTTAAAATTATATGGAATGACATATTTTGTGTTGTTTAACCATGATTGGACTTAAAAATAAAATGTCTTTCAGGTAGTAGCTTGTGTCACAAGTCACACAATGGCATCGCTCTTTACTCGCTTCTTAGTTTTGAATCGTTTTTGAGATATGTATGCATATAACATATCTTGTCATTTAATTAGGAAAAAAACCCAAAAGCCATTTTCAGATGTAATGAATGATTTATTTGCATTTTATATAGTAGACGCGTATCCAGTGCAGTGTGTGTGTGGGGGGGCTTGCATATACCACATTTGAGGATCAAATTGTCCCCAAAGTGTAGTAAAACCTGAATTTTCCCTACTTCTTGGGTACATATTTTGAGGTCCCTATTTGGATAACCTCAATTTTTATAAAAATCTGTGAATGCAATCAAAAAAAAAAATATATGTCAAAAGTCTTGTATATGAATTGGTTACTTATGGTTAAGGGTGTTAGGGGTTTTTCCCATATAAATAGGTCACCATTTAAATAGGAAGACCAACGTGTGCGTGCGTGCGTGTGTGTGTATGTGCGTGCGTGCGTGTGTGTATGTATGTGTGTGTGCCTTTTAAATAAAGAGATTATCAGACAGTGATTGAGAGTTAAGGGCTTTGCTCTTGGGCCTAACAGTAATATCACTCTCCTAAGCCCTGGGTATGACCCATCGACCTTCCAGTCACAGGCGTATCCCCCTAACCTGCTGAGCCACACACCGCCCCATTAATCTCTCACATGGGCTCCGAAGCAAGTAAACGAAAATGCTGTGAGCGTTATTCAGTTTAGCTTGTCTCTAGTTAATAATTACCCATTTAATGAATGGATGGAAAAAGGCAAGCAGGGTGGAGGATATGGGTGGTTTGCGAAAGGGGATGTGTCGGCTGTATAAATTATACAGTTGGGTATGGTCACTTTCAAGGGTGTCTGCACATATGGATTATCTCTGGACTGGTTTGGTTCTGGTTGTAATTTGCGTTTTACTTTTTTGCATCAATTGTGATGCTATTTATGGCAGATACAAACACTGCAGTTTTAAGAATGTCGCCACCACGTTTAAGAATGTTGTTATTCCTTTTTTAAACATTGTCTTAAATGGTCAGATGATGTAAATGTCAACAGTGTCTTGTATGTAAGCTCTTTCAGGAATGCGCTGCAACAATACAGTGTATCTGCCATTTGTTGTCAGTTATGGAAAGTGAGACACTCATTGTTTTCCTTTGTATGCCTCCCCACCTGCGCAGATGCAGGAGCCCTTGCTCATCATGTTAGGAGAAAGATTCCCCTTTGCAGTTTTCTCAATTCAGATAAGTGTGTGACACTGGCCAGTAACCTGGTCTCGCCTTTCCACCCCTCACCTTGACATTATTAGTCATTCAGTCCACTGATGACAAGAACTGATATGTCAGTGTTTTTGGAATCTTTAATGCTGGCTTGCTGTTCAACATTTGAGCCAAATTTCTATTCTGCCAAAGTAGAACATCATTTGCAATTCTTTTATTAGCTGTTTTCACCTCACATGTCCAATATTTTAATTTATGTCAATTTAAATTCCTAAGTTCAGTGGTTTGCTTGAACAAAATTTCATTGTATACTAATATGCAGTGGCAATAAACCGATCTAATCAAATCTCTTTGTGGGTTAGTATTTTCTTTCTTAGCAAGAATTGATCATTGGCTTGATCCTGCCGTTATAACTGTTGGTCTCCGGGAAAGCATTGACCTATTTAGTTTTGGTTTTGATGTGTTTTAGGGATGCACCGATTGGCCAGCGGTCAGAATGGGCCGATTTTCAGCCTGATCAGTGATCGGCCGATCAGTCTCACATATTTCCGATTATGAACCGATCTTGCGCATGTGCAATAAATCATATGCGCAGTCGTGCGCACTCTCAGACACGCAAAAATGTCCGTAATTTGGAAATTCTTCAGCGTGAGCCAAGCGGACACACAATTCGCTATCTGCAGCGAGTGTAAGGACCGGGTACACTGTGAAGGAACCAATACAAAGACATTTAAGATAACAAATTTAATTAGACATTTAAAAACACATCAGCCCTATGAACACGCTCAGTTTGAAGAAGCTAGCAAAGCAAAAGCGGCGTCTGTGAGCCAGCAATCTGTGCTATCTGTCATTCGTGTTAGCTAGGGGCAGTGTTGGGCATTTCAGGTCCAGAAGCTACAAATCCAGACCATGGTTTTGTTTCTCCCAACCAGCTGAGTACTC
>JAODUD010000008.1:15849452-15868434 GCA_026784285.1 Stomatorhinus walkeri
TCATACTCAGCTGGTTGGTAGAATCAAAACCATGGTCTGGATTTGTAGCTTCTGGACCTGAAATGCCCAACACTGGCTAGGGGTGCCCACACTTTTTCAGCTTGCAAGCTACTTTTAAATGACCAAGTGAAAATGATCTACCTACTATAAAAATGCAAAACATATATTTATTTATTTATCCCAAAGGGAAATAATTTTTTAATTGAACTGGGATTTTAGTTCCTTCGCCTTTCTCTTTCTCGGTGCACTTTTCGAAGGGAAGTTAATGTCATAGTTTTTATGAACCGTCCGAAAATGCCGCTCCGCATTGCCTTTCTTCGGAATAGCAGTGGTAGACCTTTGACCAGTAAATCGCAATCGACGTATTGGGTTGGTATAAGCAGTGAAAAGGGCTAAGAAATTACTAGGAAAATTATGAAATTCATGGCACTGTATGACCAGCCATTTTCTGTAGTTGAAGAGAGAGGCTTCAGAAATCTGATAAAACCCAAAATATTGAATACAGAGTAGGTGTTACTTTTTGGATGTCGAGCTATCGGAGTTGTTTAATCTATTGTCATGTCACACATGTTTACTTGCTGCATCTATTCTTATTTTAAAGAATATCTTAATGTTTGGTTGTAGTTGGACTTTTATTTGTTTTAGCTTAATTTATTTGAATCTGTAAAGTTTAATAAGAGTTTGTTTTGAAAATAAAGTTTTGAGGTGAAGAAAATGTGATTTTTGTATGTACAGTATTTGCTGTTCTCAGGGCAAATATTGGTATCGGAAAAATCAGTATCGGCCAATCGCACATACCAAAAAATTGGTAATCGGGACCCGCCAAGAAAATTGCAATCGGTGCATCCATAATGTATTTATCTTGATTTGTAGCCTGCCTGTTGGACACTTGTTTAATTGCTGACATCAAATAGTAATTGGACATTTTGCAGAAGTATTCATATGTATACCTGCATCACATATTACTGTTTGATGTATAGTGTTTGGCTGTAAACATAGTAGTTGTGTTGTAAACATCGTTTTGATGGTGGTCAGTGTTTCTATTGCATGTTGGACTATAGACTAGTGAAGGCCATGGAAATGGGCGTCCAGGCAGGGTCCACCCCTGAGGTTGTGAAATCATTACTCTGTTCTAGCTTTAAGCGACCTCACTTCAGGCGGCCTTCCTAGCTTCTCTACACCCATGTCCCAAGTAATTCAATTGGAAAAACAAGGAGCAGGGAAAGTGAAGAGTGTGATAGAATCCACCACAAACATATTTATTGCTGTATTACAAACACAAAAGAAATTTTATTTTCAGTCTCTATCCTTAAAAGACTGAGCAGTTTACTTCTTGTAAGCAGCTTTTGACCATTTCTTAATTGGCTTTAGTTGGCTTTCCTAAGTACTGTGTGCCTGGATGTAAGGCATTTATTTCTTTTCACCTTTCTTTAAATTTATTGGCATAAATAAAATGAATGCATGTTCTCATTGAAGATGAATCCCTCAAACTGCTGTGACTCAAGGCTGGCTTACTTTTGAAAAGGAGATGTAAGTCTCACTTGTATGTATGTAGTATGCATGTATGTATATTTAAGAGGGGGGGTTAAATAAGGGGTCAGGCTTCTGGCCTGGCTTGTCAAACATCCCAGCCAAAACATGTTTATATATATGACAGACGGTGATGATATTAACTTCCATTCTCAGCCTTTGCAAGAGGCACCATTTATTACACACTGACAAGCAAGCTCTGTGTCTCTTCAGCTAGGGGCAAAGGAAACTTGAGTTTTCTTTTGGTAAAAGCCTGTAAACTGTGGAAACACTTTTAACAAGACTGCCTCTGATTCGGTGCCGATGCCGTGAGAGGTGAGTACATATTCTCTGTCCGTGTGGTTGGCAGTCTGTTTACTGGAAGGGCATTTGCTCTGCACATGTTCCCTTGTGTGCAGACGACCTAAGTGAGACTTTGGAAATGCTTTTTTTTTGGGGGTGAGGGGGGGGGGGTTGTTTATAATGGGGAAATGAATGAAATACAGGTGACATTGAATCCAATGTAGCACAAAAATTCCAGTTCAGCAAAACAGTTAGACGGCCTCCTCATGCTACCTTCGTAAGCATATAAAAGCTGGCCAAACGCAAGGAAATGTGGAGGAAGAGTCTAGCGGTCCACACCAGGCACCCGGCAATGAGCGAGAAGGCGGGTTGGGATCCTAGAATCTCCTGGCAGGCGCTTGTAACAGATAGGCTGGTGGAGTACCATCGAAAGCTAGGGCCAGCTGCAAGTAATTAAAGCTGCCAGTTGGCGAGGACTCAGGCAGCCGTGACGCTTGTGGCCAGGTCCTTCCATAATATTTGCATGATGAATTTAGACGGTAGTAAAAGTTTTATCGTAGTGCTGCACTGAAGCCCCCCCCCACAGCAGTTTGTCATCCCTTTGATCACATCCAAAAGGTTATCTCAGCATCAGCCTGGTCAGTTTCTGTAAAACACTTGCTGCTTTTTTTAATAAAAAAAAAAAAGAGAGAAAAAAGAGAAAAATGAGCCGCCTCTTCTTTTGGAAGCATGACCCGTAAGGGCAGTGTTTTGTCCGACGAGGTCCCAGAGTGCTTTTGTGATTACAGACCCGGGCGACGGTTCAGGGCTGCATCACACGCGCCCACTCACCACAGTCCGGCTGGGCACACTCACACACACGTAAATGAGGAAGCTGGCCAGTCTCAGCAAAGAGAAACCAAACAAAAATAACACGCCCCCCCAAGATTGTCGAGGATGGGATGCCAAGTGATTTATGATTGGCCCAGAGCCTTTAAGGGATAGCAGCTTCCAAAAGAAGATGCAAATCGGCCCAAAGACCTAGTTAAATTTTATCCGCTCAGCCTGTGCTCTGCTCCCATATGTGGTGACGTGTATGGCTGTCGGGGCAGGGACGGTGAATGCGAACGGCGGTATGAAATGGTAGCTGCGGCTGAGGGAACAGGCGGTACCCATTAGTTAATCTTTTGTGGTACAAAGTATTGGGTGGCTGAGCGGCGTCAGAAAATTGGGATCACCGAGACGTTCTGAGCGAGGCCAGCTGATGGCAAAACTCCTGGCACGTCCGCCACTCCCAACCTGTCCGTGTTTTTCCGAGCCCTGCTCCTCTGCATACCAAACATGGCCAGGGGGTATTGTGCTCGGGTTTCCCTAAAATAGCTCCCTGCCATCTGGGGAGGCCCTAGCTGCTGGGCCAGGGAGGGGCGCGATGAGGAGCTGCAGTAGGCATTATTCTGTGGCAAAATGGCGACGGCTGCTTATCTCTGCCTGCTGTCATAAGCAATTTTTAAGTCACCAGGGCGCTGTGCAGAGTGGCGGCCAGCCGGGGGGGGGGGGGGGGCTGGTGCCCCGCCGCAGGCTTTTGGGTGAATGAAGCAACCAGAGCTCTGTGTTTATGAGAAATTTTCATTGCTGGAGTTGAATGTTATCCATATGTGGCCTCTGGGGGATTGCTGGGAAAGGCCTCTTGCTCTGGAGGCTGGGCAAAAATCGTGTATTTTATCAACTGTGAGCATAATACACACTCTGAGTTAAACTGATGAGTTTTACGGCGACCCTGTCTGTTTCCTTTGGAACTTCACTGACTCCCTCTGCCCCCTTCGTCTCTTCCTGTCTTTGCTCAGAATCAGTATATGACCTTCTCCCCAAAGAGCTGCAGCTGCCGTCCACCAGCGAGAACGACCCCGCATTCATGAGCCAGAAGAGCGGTGGAGAGGCGGGGCCCCCGCCCCCTGCAGCCCTCGCTTCGGGTAAGCCCCCCATCTCGTACTCTCGCAATCGCCATCGCCCCCGTTGTCCTTCGTTGTCCTTCGTTGGCCGTGAGCAGTGCTGGCAATGGTTCCATCTTGCTTCCTGGAGTTCAGGCCACTTTAGGCCACCTGTCTTGTCTTTTAAACACCTTCCAGCTGCTAGGAACGTAGAGTAAGTGCACGATCCGGACCGTAGCTGTGTGCGGGAAGGCTAGCGATAGCCCTTAGAAGTGAAATGGCCCTGTTTTTGTTTGTTTTATCCGTTTGGCCTGTATTATGATAGAGGTGATGGAATCGAAGCTTTTGGCAGGAGCGACAGCATGTGTTCTTCTCAGCCCTGTGCGTGGATAGACTTTGGCTTATTCCAATTTCCGAAATTGGGCGGTGGGTGTATTTTAGTTTGTTCCAGCATGTATTGTTTCTTTTTTGAAGGTGATAACGTTCATGTTGTGGGTTTGTCTAGATATTCAGACAACAGACGCCCATTATTTTTGTTCCAAAGTGCCTTTAAAATAGTCTGAGGTGGACCATTTTGGAGTGTTAAACATTTAGCACCATTTTCAGACCCTTTTATTTGTAGATGGAATCTTGTATGTATAAGTGGCATCAGGTAGGTTGAAAGCAGAACATAAAAGCTTTGAAAATTCAGTACTTTCATTAAAAGGGGCATTTTCCGTCAGCTTGTATATTTGGCAGGAATGGAAATGTTTCACCAAAATCGTCACTCATTTTGGTGTCTTCACTGATACTTTGTAAAGGAGTATGCAAGCTTAGGCAGTGCTGACCTTTCAGCTCCACCTCCGGTGTGAATATTGTGCTTTGTAGTCAGGAAAAATATTTTTCCCTGTCTCGCCGCAGAGGGGCACCACTTCTGGTCTTGGGGGGACGGAGATTATGGACTCATGAGCAAGTAAAATCGGTGCAAATGCCACGATTTATTATTAAGAGGGGGTTCACAATTAAATGTCGCAATTGCAATTGGCTTGTATTACAAAATCCTCTCACCACAGACCTCAGTCCATTTGGGAGCAGGTCCATTTGATCCACACAGGCTCAGCCTGAACAATGGAGATGGTCTGAAGCTGGGTTCTAAACCATTTCAGTACTGCTCACAGAACGTTGTGGTCCAATCTGCATAAATATTATAATAACATGATTATTATAATAATGCAGTATGAAATTAGAAGTTTTACTAACTGTTCGCTTGCATTTGTTTTGCAGAAGATGTTAATTGCCAGCTTATAAAGTGCTTAAATTATTTCATACACTCACATAATTTTTTCCGAAACCGCTAACACGAGTGTTAAAATAGCTACCAAAAGCGATCCACCCAGGCCCTACTTGCCTGAGAAAAGTGATAACATTCCACTGGCAGGCTTAATCAATTGCTTCCCTCACAAACATGTGAAACGCATAGTGGAAGAGAGGTGTAAAGCCACAATTTGGTTGTTTTGCACAGATCTGAACTGCACATTCAAAATGCAATTCACCTTAGTCTCTCTACTCTGCCCCTCACTGAAGTCTTTAGAGTGAGTTTCAGTAGAACCAGAAGTCTGTTGCCTTTGGACATCAGTACCTAACTGCAGGCACTTGCATCCCCCTGGCAAGACGGGGCTCTCTGGCTGTATCTGAAGGAAGGTGAAGTATTTTTCCAGTTTCATGATTTTTTTGCTCCAAATTGGCCTTACCTTTTCTGGCCTCTTTTTCATTTTTATATATATATATATATATATGATTTATTTTTGCTTTGGTTTCTTTAACCCCATTTCTGGAATCCAGACCTTAATATAAATGGCTTTAAGTGTGACAGTCTGGACTGGTTTTCACCGTTCAGTAGACGGGGAGCAGACCACTGGGTGAAACCTCGGGGGTGTCCTGACTGGTCTAGGGAGCAGAGGGGATGGTGGGTGGAGGAGCAGGGCCTTGTTCTCCATGTGGAATTTCCTGTGTGTCCCGTCTTTGGGGTCACACTTGACAGTTCTGTTAGCACCTCTACGTGTCACTGCCGCAGATATACATGGCTCACCACGTGACTGCCACCCCCCCCGCCCCCCCCGGCTGGGTGGCTGTACCAGCTCCCACATCTTTAACCTCAGTATCTACTTTAAATTAACACCCCTGCACCCCTCCCCCAAACCTTGTCTCTGGGACATGATTTATGGTATTCAGTATCAGTATTTATGGTACTCAGTATTGCCTCTTGTGGCTCTGCACAGGCAGTATCATTTGAATGCCGGGCTCCTTCTCCTCCTTAGTTTATTATCTGCCCCATGTGGTACTTTTTCTTTCACATTCATAACTGCCTGTTGCTGTCATTGAAATGTTACATGTTGTTTTCTTTTAGGATACAAGTATTAACGTCAACATGAACTATTAATGGAAGTCCAAATTCGGCTTTCGTCTTTGAAGAATGCATTTTTAAAAAATGTGGTCTAGTAATAGTGCATTTTGATAGGTTTGGCACCTGAACAGCTGTGGAATGGGTGTCAGACAGAGCATCTCTCATTTTTAATGCTGATACCATCGTGATACTGGGCAGGACTGTCTTCACTACACTGTGAGTCGGTTCAGTAGATGCCCGTCTGTGGCAGACAGACGCTGTTGTCATGGCACCAACTGTTGCCCCTGGTGACCAAAGGCCTACCCATCACCGTTATCTTGCGTCACATCCTTCCATTCAAGCGGTGATATTTCACTCCCCCCGCCCTCTACCCCCACCCCGCTTTCCCTGGGCAGGGTGTGTCCAGTGTCAGGTAGGGATGTCAGCAGGAATCAGACTATTAGTTCTGACGAATCAAGGTTTGTTGCATGAGTTGGATGAAAATGCATTTCCTTCCTTGCAAGTCTATTTTTATGATAAATCTGTCATAAAACCACCAGCAATTACTAAGAAACAGCCATCATTATGTTAATAAATTATGTAGTTTATATAGAAATTTTATAGCCTCTAGATATTATGTGCATAGGCAGCATTTAATTTAACAGTATTGATCCTGCTTTAACATGAACTAAAAATGTATAGAATAGCGAAGGAAAGTTTCTTATGCATTGCTAGGATGTCAGTTGTTTTTGCCATTAATGCATTTGACTTGCATTCTAGCTTGATCCTTCTAGCTTGGCCATTCTGTCAGTAGTGAAAACATTCAGTCCCAGAGATGCTTAACCCATCAAATCTCACTCAAGGCTACAGTCCGGTTTAGTCTAACATCCAGATATTTCTATTTTGCTTTTCAACTTTCATCGGGTTTCTCTTGTTACTGTTATAACGGAGTAATTAAAAGATTTCCCCCCTGCTGGATGTTTCTGTGGTATTCAGTAGGCAATCTGGAACGCTGTGTAGTGAAAAGACAGGCAAATGTCTGCCAGCGCTGACATTGGAAGGGATGGGGGGGGACCTCTACCCCCACCCACCTCCGCTCTCCATCCCATCAGAGGAGGAGGGTTTCTGGGACACATGGCTCTGGGAAGCCCCCTGATGCTGGGTATCTCATACTCAGGACCCTCCACCCGACTGAACACAAATGGGATCTGTCACCATTTTTTTTTTTTTTTTAAATAAAGCCAGTGTCTTGAATACAGCCTCACCCTCTCCTGTAGTGTCTGATTTTCTTCTGGTCACTGCTTTAGGTGTCTAAGGTGATTCTTAGCTCATTCTGTCTGTTTCTGCTGTTTTGGGAGGATAATCTCACTGGACCTCGTTACCCATTACTTCTGTCTTCTGGGAGGCTGCTGACACTTACATATATAAATAAAAAGGAATAACATATATAAAAAGGAATAGCATTATGGTATTCCAGCCGTCCAAAAAATGTGTAAAGGCAACAGCGGCTTTGCAGCCAGGTTGAGTTTACCAGCATAAACTCCAATGACCAGGTAAACCTCAAATGTTAAAAGGATGACTTCACTTTACTGAAACTGACAGATTTAGTAATGGAACTGCAGTTAGAATTTGTACAAAACCATACTTTTAAAATTCCACTTTGGTTACAACCAAAAAATTGGAATTGAATAAAAATAAACATTTTATCTTTTTACTGGTGGCTTCGTTTTAATGGACTTTGTACCTCCTTTATGTGTGTGTCAAACTCTTTCCTCAGCACTATTGGCTATTGAATACTGCCACGCCACAAAAGAAATATTCCGTACAGCCCGCCTGCCCCTTTAAAGAAGGCATGCTTTTGGAATAAGATGACAGTCTAAGAGCTTCTGATGGTCATAATCAGTACGTGTATACTTTTCTTAGCTGTGTGCACTGTAAATAATTAGGCTATGAAATTGGCTTGGATTTCTTTGTGTAATGTCAATTTAACCCTGCTGTAATTAAAGTATCCTTTTGTGTGTTCATGATTCATGTGGTATGTTTTAGACATAATCGGTTACCCAACCAAAGGAAGTGTCATTAAGTATCAAGAGTTGGCTCTATAGTGCTTCCGTTCCATTGGCTATTATGGCTGAACTATTGTCACAAAGAGTAGTAAAGTTTACAAGATGCTTCTAATTTCCCGGGGGGTTGAGCAGGTTTGTTAAATGTGCCATCCTGCTCTGCAGTGTGACCATGGAAGGGTGTTAATCCTGAAAAACAAGCTAATCATAGAAACCCTGGGTGCAGGTTCACCTGTTATGCCAAACTGTTGACTGCACTAATCACAGTGTATTTTGTCTGCTGAGAAAGTGTCGCTTCAGTATGACTGTGATTGTGCTTTTTTTTTTAGTTATTGCAAAGTGGATAAAGTTCAACAATTTTAGGTACTTAAAATGCAGAAATTCCATGATTGTCTAATGTTAATGAAATTAAAAGCAAAATGTTTTGAGAATTTTTTAACCGCTGTATCTGGTGGTTAAATAATTAGAATTTGTTGCAGAATTCTTCATTGTGTAACAAAGTCCAAGGCTCTGGGCTCTGTCCTAATGGAATTTTAATGTCACAAAACAAAAAGATCAAAAAAATTAACTGAATGGGATGGGACAGGTGATGTTGTCTTTTTCCCCTTTCCCCATTATTCAGCAATTCTGGTAGCCTGTTTGGATCAGTGGTACATGAGCAATTCAACATGGGGGAATCGTGGGAAAGCAATAAGTAAGCAATAGGGGGGTAAGCTTAGCTTTCACATTTCAGGCTTTAATTCCAGTGACCAGTACAGATCCGTCCACTCCCTTTCCATCTGCTGGACATTTCTCTATTTCTCTTTGTTAAACAGTTTCAGGTGACTCATTTTCCCCACTGGAAATACTACAGCTGTCGCAAGGACAAATTCTTACATGGTCACATGACCGCCTGTTAGGACAATAACAGAAGGCCACTCCCTTAACACGGCACAGGCCCGCCCACAAATAGTACTTAGCCTATAACAACAACATGACCAGAGGGGCCAAAACCAAGAGCAGGGAACCTAAACAAAGCTGAGGGATTATAATAAGCAGGCTTCACTTGCTGGTGCTCAGAGTGTTGGAAAGAACAGCCTCTCCACTGTGTTTTTAAGAGCGTGAGCCACATGGAAGCAATTTGACTGCTGGCGGTGAAATCTGCTTGTTGAAAACAATGTCAGCAGACAGGCAGTGTGCGGGCACGGTGCTCTCAGTGGCTGCAGACCACGAGCTGGGGTTCCCATTTTTCTTTTTTTCTTTCTTTTTTTGGTTCTTTGTGAAATACTTTGCATGACAGACATTCTTAAATGATTTTTTAAATATATATGTTTAAGCTGTTTTCCATTATTTAAAATACTTATGCCAAGGTTTCCAAAAACCACTACTTTTATTTCATTCTTCAAGTTATGGGATGGAATATGAAATGTGTGAAAATGGAACTGGATTAACGCATGTGCTCCAGGTCTCCTCTGGAGGAATCTGACTGGTCTTAGGGTGGAGTTGGAGCCTGTTGGGTTTATGGCCACATGGCTGGACTGACGTGCAAATAAACAGAACTGTATCCGTTATGATTTGCAGTGTCTGCCCTCAGTGTTGTTAGAACGCCTCAGAATAGCAAACCGTCATGTGACATCAGTTGGTCGGTCTCTGAAGATCAGTGTCCTTAAAGCCTGTTTCGGAGCAAATACACCAAAACAACTTAAACTGAGGGCCTTTTTCAGCATCTGACCTCCTATGTCTTTAAGAAGCAACGTGCATCTGAGATAACAGCCCACTCTGCAAGCAGTAGCATCCAAAATAACTCTGCTTAACAAAGACAACACTGTCCGTTAGTTGTGTGTGGAAATAAATGAAGTCATCATCCTTTGCGCACTCAGTTACATTTTCACTCTCGAAGGGCCCTGCGGGTTGAAAGCATCACGCTGGTACCGTCCCTCAGTGTGACTCCCAGCTGAAAGAGAGGAAGGCAAAGGGACGAGCAATTTGAAAGCATTCTTGAACATCTGGCAGCCTCCCCTTTCCAGTGTCCTCTCCTGCTCTGCGGTTGTCAACAATGGTGGTTTTTGAATGCCATTAAAAATATGTGCATTTTTCTCCCTAATAACATTCCATACACATGCTTACATTATGAAAAATTTTGCAAAACTTTTTCCTTGTGTGTTTCACAAGAGTTTGCATGATTATTATATTCCCTGTTTTTGTCAGGCTAAAGTCTCTTCATCAACTAGCATAATGAAAATGCGCAGCTTTTGCAGCCGTGCCAGTGAGCACTTTGATGTTTTGCCTTCAGCCTTTTCTGCTTTTCTAGATCATCATTGATTATTCAGAAATGATCAAGTATGGCCAACGCTGAGCTTTGAATTAAACGTTTTGTCTGAACAGTAAGAAGTAACACTTTCTGTTTTAGGACCATTATTCCCACATGGGAAATGTTTTCAGAAATTCTGTCTGTGAAACTCTCAATTAGACCATAAACTTTTTATTTTAAATTTTGTTTATGTGTTTGTCTTCATTAGTTTGTTCCAGAATCCCGCTGATGAAAACACATTAAAATACCAGAGAGCCTATCCCCTATCTAAACTGAGGCTTTCCTGCTAGGCTAAGAGCTGCTTTTATTTTGGTGAATCATTGAGTGCATTTACATTTTAGCAACTGTACAGTGAGAATGTGCTTCTTGTTGCTTTTCGGCAGAACATCAGAGCAGTTGTGTAAATACTAGGTAAAAGCAGCCTTTGAGATTCCCCTCCACTTCATCTCTTCTGGAATTCCTGCAGTTTGAGGTGTGCCTTTCAGGCCCGTGTGTATGAATCTCTACATGCCTGGCCCCCCTCTCTCCCCCTTCTCCTGTTTATCCAAACTCACTGCTGCGTCTCAGTTTTGCAGCTTGTTCCTGCTGTGGTTGGATTGGAGTCGCCGCCGTCATTTTTTTTCTGGTGGTGTCCGGCCACAGTTCTTCCTCCTCTGTATTTGTGACCGGGTCTTATTCTGCACTTCGCTAATAACGATACCTGCTGAAATGCTTCTCTTTGCCCCCTCCCACACACATGTCCATAAGTGAAGGGGTCTTTTGGGACTTCTGTAGTAGACCTCTATGTTGTAGTAATACTTGGCGAGGAATGTTGCCCTCCGACATTAGCAGAAAATTAGTGGAACAAAGATTTTCCCAGCACTTCCCCAACACTTACTCCATAAAGCAAATATGGTGATTAATCCCTTTCATGTGTCGCTTCCAATATGCCAAGAGTTTTAAATAGTTTTTAATAACCTGGTCTGTAAGCCGTTTGCTTCAATTTGACGTGTCTCCACGTGATCTGATTACTTTTAAATGACACTACTCCATTTCACTACTCTCAGCATTTATCGAGCCACTCTTGTCATCTGCCAGAAGCCTGCATGCAGGTTCTCCATAACCACCTTGTTCAGAATGCTTTTGAATTGTGGTCAGCCTTCGCTACCTCATGACAGACTCATCTCTAACACCTTCTGTAGATTTGTCAGGTGACCCAGGCTGAAGGAAGTACAAATGTTACTGTCAGTTCCATTTTCACAGACTTTGCTTTAAAAAAATCTATACAAGATTAAACCTTGAATGACCAGCTTTTGTTGCTCATTCGTTGTCTCATTTTTATTCCAGGAAGTTCCCTCTGAAGCAGGGAGTGTCTGCATATAAAATGGTCTGCAGTTCTCTGCTTCATAGGTCAGAAGCTTGTTTACTTTGTTTCCATGGCTACGCTCAGTCCCAACCAAATTGTTTCAACCTGTGTGGGGGAAAAAAGCTCCAATTGGCATGCATCATCTGACACATGATAATCGTCATTCGCTCTGAACCTT
The DNA here is from genome assembly GCA_026784285.1 of Stomatorhinus walkeri. Taxonomy (NCBI): domain Eukaryota; kingdom Metazoa; phylum Chordata; class Actinopteri; order Osteoglossiformes; family Mormyridae; genus Stomatorhinus; species Stomatorhinus walkeri. Next base: position 15,861,410 of record JAODUD010000008.1, read on the forward strand.
TTTCGAAAATTGATCTGTTAAGTTTTTTTTCCCTTCTTTGTTCCACTAAAGTATGATGAACATCATAGAACGATCACAAGTGATATTTTTTTTATGTGCCTCAGTTTATGTTTTAATCAGCTTTATTTCCTAAATTGTTTAAAAAAAAAAATTAATTAATCAGTTTTTGGAAGAACCTGTATTTTTGAAATGGAGGCCAACGTTTTCTCAATTTTTCTCAAATTGAACCTTTATATGAAACCACACATTTTTTGTAAATATATGCATACAGACACATACAGTTGACATATTTGCACACACAGCACACACAAATTATGATGCAAAATAAAAAAATAAAAAAAACTTAAAATTGGGAGAAAAAAAGAACGAAAAATTTCGCTGCTTGAATGGGACTGCTAGCCAACGCTGGTGGAGATGCCTTTATTCACTGTGCGATTGTACACACCACAGATGCCATCCCCACCTCCTCTTCCATGCCCATGGGAGGTCCTCGAAGTGCTTTTCCTGCCTCTTCCAGCCCCACCGTTCACTCCTCTACCTCAGTCACTGACCGGGCCTCCGTTCACGACAGCTGCACTCCGACTGAGGGGGTAAGTACCCGAGGGGGAGCAGAGATGCTTGGTGTGGAGGGACAGCTGGGAGGCGCCAGCACGTCCGGGGGCGGAGGTCCCGGCGGCGGCAGTGGTGGAGGTGGTGGTAGCGCCAGGGCCGGGGGCAGTGGAGGAGGCACAGGAGGTGCAAGTTCCGGAGCAGGAGGAGGAGCAGCAGCCGGCGCCCAGCACCAGACTACCCCATCCAAACGGCGCACTGTGCTGAACATCTCACCGCCGCCGGAAGACCTGTTCGACGACAGCCGCATGTCCTGCCAAGATGAGCTGCTTCCAGACTCGGAGCAGAGCAGCAGCATGTGGATGGATGACTCTGCCTCTAACTTCAGCCTCATGAGCTCCAACTCGTACAATGACAACAATGAGGTGCCCCGCAAGTCTCGCAAGCGCACGCCGCGGCAGCGACCCGGGCCCAAGCCTGCCCCGGCCGAGGAGGCTAGCATGGACGTGTTCGATGCGGACAGCGCCAAGGGGCCTCACTTTGTCCTGTCTCAGCTGGGCCCCGACAGCAAGGCTTGTCCCAAAGCGAGGTGGGTGTACCTGGCCTCTGAAAGGACCCTCTGCTAGTCATACGTCCCTCTGGGCTGCCTTTTGAAAGGCTCTCCTGCTTTGGTGTCACAAGGACGCCGTCTGCTACTTGGTCATTCCTAAAGTGGACCAAAAGAAATGAAATAGATCTGGATTTTTTTAAATTGTTTTTTAAACAAATTACCCACAAATTGCCCCTTACCCAAAATAATAATAATAATGATAAAAACAAACGAAATCCTAGACTTCATTTCAATAATCACAGTAAATCCATCCATCTTCCAACCGTTTATCCTGGACCCTCCCCCAGGCTTTATCGGACGTCAGGTAGGGCACCCTGAGCAGGAGGCCAGGCCATCGCAGGACGCACACGAGTGCACGCTACTACTGATTTAGAGAGACTAATTACAATGTCTAAACTGCATCTTTGCACTGTGAGAGTAAACCCAGGCAAGATGGAGAAATCATATGAACTCCACATATAGATACAAATGCACAGCAGGGGCTGCACTGAGATCCCCCAGTCTGGAGATGTGAGGCCACAGTGCTGTTTACCAAGCCGCTATATTGCTCTATACAATAAATCAGACACAATATTAAAGACTGGTTCAAAGTACTTCTTTGCCTGTGTCTTTTGACTTGATTTAATCAATTATTTTTTTTTTGTGTGTGTGTTACTCTTCAGTTTTGATCGGAACCTAGTTTGGTTTAAGTAAGAACTTAGCACCGCTGTTGAAAACGGCACCCTAGCTTCGTTTAACCTGATCATGGCTGCCAGTTCTGTAGGTTAATAGCAGACTCTTCTTCCCCGAATGGAATGGGTGGTTCTCGTGCTGCCTTGTGTGTTGTTTGTCCCCTCAACTTGTCCCCTCCAAAAATGTCTGCGAACAGGCCTACGTCCCTCACACGGCCCCGTTAAGCTGCCATGTAGGTGACTCTGTAAACGGCAGGCAGCGATTTGGAAGCCACATGAGGCTATGCCTCTGCTGGAATGCTGATAGGAAGTGGCCGGGATCCAGGCCTCGTCCCTGGCCTTCTACTTTGAGTGGAGGCAGAGTTCCAAGACCCGGGCTGATCTTTCCTCTCTGTGGATAAACGAACACACGCTTGGCATTCTGTTGGAGCCGTTTAGCGGCGCAGGCCAAAGCCTATGGTTTCAGCGAAGGAGTGATTATCTGCACCCTCAGGGTACCGCCGCAGCCTGGGGACTAGTTAAAGATACCAGTCACAGAATAGTTAATGTATTTGCATGGAAAATTAGAGGCCTAGTTCTACAAACCTCTGAAGCGAGTTATCGGTCAGTCGCAGTATTTGCATCACAAATGATTGCAAAAATGTCGCGTTCTTATTACTGATATCCCAAAGCAGAAATGTCTTGGCGACACGATAGCATTGTCACGGAATCATCCTCGGATATTAAATGTTAGTTGATCTAAATTTAGTTCATATTTATCGTGGGAATTTTGATCTCTTTTCTGCAGCTCAACAGAATGTTCCCCGGCGTCCAGTCAGAAAGGTGGGACGCTCTCGGGCCAGTTCCCGGTGAAGGCCGAAGGCAAAGAGCTGAAGATCCTGGTGCAACCCGAGACCCAACATAGGGCACGATACCTGACAGAGGGCAGCCGAGGCTCAGTCAAGGACCGCACGCAACAGGGCTTCCCCACCGTCAAGGTAGCAGGGCATGGATGCATCCGTCTTTTAGCTTCATCTGCTAATTAATGCTAGCCATTGTGTAAAATACACCTGCTAGAGTGAGCATGAGCACAAGTCAGTCAGTGTTTTAATGCAGAGACATGGGTTGATGTCTTCAGATTACACCCAATGCTGTATCGGTTAAAGCTGTTTTTTCAGTGATTTGTATGTGAAATATGAAGCTTGCTCACATATTGTTTTTGGAATAAAACCACGTGGCGTGTAGCTCATTTTCCCTAAATGTTGACAATAGATCATGCATTCATTGTGTAGGAAGTTGATGAAATGACTTTCTAAAGATGCACATTGCTTATTTCCTCTTTTGATAGCCTAAGAGCAGAAGTAATAAATGATAAATCGGTTCCACTTGATGTTACTCCATTGTTCAGACTGTCTTTAAAAATATGCCTCTAATGTGCACAGCTGCTGATCATATCATGTGAACATTCTGGAAACCCCATGGCCATTCATGTGCTTCCCACTGAAAAAAATGTCCACGTTTGTCTCCACAGTTGGAGGGCGTGAGTGAGCCAGTGATCCTGCAGGTGTTTGTGGGTAATGACGCAGGGCGCGTGAAGCCACACGGCTTCTACCAGGCCTGCAGGGTGACTGGCCGCAACACGACCGCCTGTAAGGAGGTGGACATCGAGGGCACCACCGTCATCGAAGTGTGTCTCGACCCCAGCAACAGCATGACGTTGGCGTAAGGACTCATCCTCTCGCCCTTATCAGCAGATATGGTGACTCATTGATTTCCGAGTCGTAGCGTGGACATGATTAAAAGTGTATGGTGGAGCCACCAGACACAGCGACATCGCTCATAGAATGATACATGCCCTTTACTCCTGAAGGCATCCCTCTGGTGATGTTCGGGGAGTTCTTTTCCCGTCTACTTTGTCTAGAAGAGTAAGGTGCCTCTGAGTAGGAAAGATTTTTTACTTGTTAGTGGGACAGTCATATTTTCCTCCCAGATGGTACCTCCACGGGGTGCTTCTCGTACTAGCAGTACCCCCTGTCTGCAGAAGACTTGCGGCGTGTGCCGGCGCTGGGCTAATATGTGTGCATCCCCCGCAGGGTGGACTGCGTGGGCATCCTGAAACTGCGGAACGCTGACGTGGAGGCCCGAATCGGGGTGGCTGGCTCCAAGAAGAAGAGCACGCGTGCCCGGCTGGTCTTCCGGGTCAACATGCCACGGCCCGACGGCTCAGTTCTCACCCTCCAGGCCCCTTCGTCACCCATCCTCTGCAGTAAGTGTATCCCATGCTGCACTGGGGCTCCACCCAGCTCTTCTAGGAATCCATCTGTCGCTGTAGGCTTATACCTCACCTGTGAGATCCACAAGGGGTTTAAGGGATTATATCCTTCCCTTGTCACTGGGTCCTGAGGGATCATGGTTGCTATAGCTCCTGTTTGGTACTGCAGGTTCTTGCCCCTATTGAGAATCAGTTGTCATTCTTAGATCCTGCTGAAAATACAGTGTTTCACATCCAAGCACCAGGTCACTCCTGGTCTACAGATACAACAACTTCAGAAAGACTCTCAGAATGTGAGGGAGTTCCTTTTAGTATTTAAAATTTAATTTAAGTGTTGAGTATAAAGGGTGTTGACAGTTGAAAATGATTTTGAAATCACAGATTTTCACAACTTACTGTCTGTCATCAGCCTAATCGAGAGTAAAGCCTGCCTTACCTTTCCTATCAAACACAGAAAGGCTGATAATGGTAGGTAACTGAAAGGATTTAACTGCCAGCGCACAAAATAGTGAGACTTGTTTTATTTTAGAGTCATGGGCTGCTTGAAGCTTCTCCTCTTGCTGTAATTGCTATCTGTTATTAAGTTTAATCCCCACTTACCCATAGAGCACCCTGGCTGAGTGAGGCTGGGGTCCGTCCTGGACAACATTCCAGTCTGTCACAAGGCACATATAAACCTTCATTCTCTATGCGCAATTTAGAGATATCGGTTGCTTAAATGCATGTCTTTGGACCACAGGAAGGTTTTATCTGTTTCCTGTTATCTGGCATGATCATGACTCCTGATCCTGTATCTAGAAGAAAGTCAACTTGATCAGCATGATTTGTTAGCCCACTTGCATACAGGCTGTCTGCTTCACAGACGCTTGTGATGACAGGAGTTCTGGTGTCTTATTTTTTGCTTGAATGTCACGCCGCTTCACTTCCATGTCACACTAAAGTCTGACAAGAGAGTCTGCTATCGCAGCAGGTCATACCTGCTCCTTCTCAATCTGCACGCCTCACTTCATCAGCAACATCAAGAAGGGCCGCCTTCAGTGGCCTACAGCCGCGTCTGCTAACTTGGTCTGCTGTTTTTAGAGTTGTGATCCCAGCATGTCAACCCAAGCTACTTGAAAGTGGTTATAAAAGTCCATATTGAGCACCCCTTTCTTCTGCAAACATGTCATCACTAGGCATCAGTCAGGTTTGGAATGACAGAGTGAATTGACATAATCGCACAGTTCATTGCAGCCGAGTTCTGCCTCTTGTATGCTAGCTCCTTAATGACCACTTGCACAGCTATTTGTTCTGTTAAGGTGAAAAGTGTCCTCAGAATCCCACACCATCACATGGATGCGGCACGTAAAATTCTTTCAGTCATTTAATGTGATTCCCCGCATCCAACATCCCTTACATGGGTGTTTGATGTCTTTCAGACATTTCTAAATGTCTACCAGCTTCGCTGTGTTTTGTCTTCAGGATATTTTTTAATATTTTGTTTGAATGAGGCAGAGTTTTACTGGAGTATCATGATCTGAATTGCTGGTGTTAGTGTCTTTATCTCGGCAACCTGCCCTCTCTCACTAAGTTTTTTTTTCTGTCCAAGTGCTTCAGCCCCACTAACACGTTCACAAGACAGAGTGACCAAGTGGGCACTGTCTTGGTGATATCACTAGTGGTAGTGCTGACAGTCATTTCCTGCTCCTCTTGTCTTCGCTCTGTAGCTGCCTTCCTCAGCAGACCGCCACTCTCTCTGACCTGCTTCAGCGTGTCCCTCATCTCCCAGAAAGATCCAAACGTCTTCCTCATATGCTTGGAGTCCTACTCCAAGGACTTTTAATGTCATTTAATGGCCAACTATCTTCGTCAGTGTTAATCATGAATTTGGTCCAAGTAACACTGATTGTTTTCTCTAAGCCCAAGCGATCATCCAAGTCTTTGTTTAGCCTATCAAACATTTCAGTGCTTGTCAACTCAGGAGGTTCCATATCATCATTAACAGTAGTTGGCTTGGCTTCACTCTTTTTACACTTTATATCAATCATGATTATGAAACTATAAATCTGTGTGGAAATATGAAACATACATAATGATAAGCTATAGTATAATGTCAGTCACAGTAACAACACGTATACATATAAAACCACGTACTGTTCTGTTTTTATCATCCAACTTTTACTGAAACAACTGGGCAAAAACATCAGATGAATTTCACTGATTATTTCAGTGATTCATAATCACATATAATACAGCTGACCCCTGACTAGATTGCCTAAACAATGAATCCACGCAAAGGAGCAGTGATCCCTGTCCAACACCTCGATATCAAACCGGAGTCGCTGTCCAGAACCTTCAAGAAGTCAAATTACAACGCATATGTCAAACTTAAACATTAATGATTCCAATCACATAAACCAACATTAATTCTGCAATACTGAGTTATTTTTAGATGCAGATTTGGCTGCATCATTTCTTATGTTGTACAAGAAGGTGGCTCACCGTACTCGCACGTAATTGGTAGATCAGGCAGCTGCAGATGAATCAGCAAGGACCTCCTCCGGAGATGGTTGCGTTTCATAGTGACTAATGTTAATTAATGTAAAATAGATAAAGGAGTCAAAGTATGAGGCAAAAGAAAGTGAGAAGGTGAGTGCTCCTGGAACCTGTGAGTCGTGCACATCTTCGTCAGTGTCTCAACCCCATGTAGGACCCTCCGCTAAGATACGGTGGTTTTAGCTTCCACAGCCAAGGACACATTCCAGTATATTTCCAGAAAACGCTCTTTGTGGACCTAACAAACCTGATGGTGCCATATGGAAAACTACCAGTCAGTCCATGTAGAAGAATGCAAAGTGTGGAGACCAAGCACAAGGCAGGGTGCAAAAGAGACCAAGCACAAGGCAGGGTGCAAAAGAGACCAAGCACAAGGCAGGGTGCAAAAGAGACCAAGCACAAGGCAGGG
>JAODUD010000008.1:15868534-15891142 GCA_026784285.1 Stomatorhinus walkeri
TGCAAAACATGCAGAAGTAGGGTAACATCATATTGGTAAGAACATATAACTAAAAATACCTTTGATTTATGAAACCCACGTGAAATGGGGGGAACTTGTGAAAAGCTGACAGGTTTGTGCAAATGCATAGGGATCAGGGGTGGGGGAGTTTGTTATGAAACAGTTTACAACAAGACAAAACACTGTGTTCTGCTTTTAGGCGAGAATGGAGCAGACAAGTGTTGCTGTTTTTGTTAATGATATTACAGTTGGCGCGATGACTGATTGTACCACAGAAGGGAAGCCAGTATGGTCTGTGCACTCAGTCACTTTTAAATGCTGTTTCCAAGGAATACCGAATGATCCGTATCCCCATACTCCAGCACAGGTTCCCCTGCGGAGCGTTGGGTGACGGCTTTCAGTACCAGGTGGCTATCAGCCATCTTGCCTGTACGAACGTTGTGTGAAGTGGCAGTGCTCTGAAGATATCTTAACATTCCTGTCATTTTCGTGGGCAGTATTTCTGCTTAGGAAACGTTTATGCCTCCCTCATTAGAGAGGCCTACTTGTCGTCGTTTCTGTCCACAGCCCAGCCAGCAGGGGTGCCCGAAATCCTGAAGAAGAGCCTGCATAGCTGCTCAGCAAAGGGAGGGGAGGAGGTCTTCCTCATCGGAAAGAACTTCCTCAAGGGAACCAAGGTCATCTTCCAGGAAAATGCGTCAGGTACAGACAGGCATCCAGCCTTTTACATCCAGTGCTTCTCATTCCCATTGTATCTGTCGAAGTTGGTTTATTTCCTGAATCCTTGTATATCAATAGATGACAGTTAACTAAATTTCTTTTCAAGATGAAAAATCTTGGAAGGCAGAAGCTGAGATCGACACGGAATTATTCCACCAGGTAATGCGTTTTTAAAAATGTCCATCTAAATGTTTCTAAAGATACTTTAAAGTGGTTTAATGAATAAAGTTACTTTAATTTGCAAGTTTTCCCCTGCTAAAATTGTCGAAGTGTTATTTTTGATGACCGATTTCTTTGCTATGCTAGTCTGATCCTCTCTGACTTGTTCGTAATTGCCTTAGGCTCTGGCAGTGGATCTGCAGGTTCTCATTTGAATTTTGCAGTTTAAAACCACAGTTGTTTTTGAATGTTTTCTTTTTGAGTTTTCAATATCTTCCCAGCATCTAAACACCCAGTAGCTTCTCTAGGTAGATGTTTGTTTGTTTCAGCCTCCCCGCTTCCTTTTTATTATCTTCATGCTTTTCTGCAAAGCTACAGACATCTAACCACAGTCTGTATAATTCCCCGCCCTGCACTCCGAGCCTCGCCAGATGAAGCTGATCTTCGGTGTCCCCTTTTGGTTCCGTGCAGAATCACTTAATCGTCAAAGTGCCGCCGTATCAGAACCCGGCCATCTCTGCTCCGGTGTCGGTGGGCATTTATGTGGTGACCAATGCTGGGAGGTCCCACGATGTTCAGCCTTTCACCTATACCCCAGAGCCAGGTGAGTTTACTGCTGTGCCCGCTCTCGCACCAGCTGCTTTTGTCCCCAGTACCATGCTAATCGCAGTAGGTCTGCTCATGCGTTAGAAGCGTGAGGTTTATCTCCCTATCTGCGGTTGTGAAACCAGGCTGGTGTTCTGTCTCTATATGCAATCAGCTCCAGGGGCAGACTGATGAAGAGGCCACCCTAGGGCTATAGTCTACAGCCCCCTGCATCGTCTTGAATTCTCTCTTGTTTCGCTTTCAGCTCTAAAAGTGGCTCAAGTAGCCCGTTTTGGGCGCTCATAACCACGTTGGCCTAGGAGCTGCATAAAATTAATCCACCCCTGGTAGGCTCCCTTGGTAATGCTCAGAAATGGAGAGCAAAACAAATGAAAAATGTTTGCATTTCTTAAATAAAGTTTATATACATATATATTAATCTGGGAACCCTGATGACATGCTTGGAGTGCAGCACTAAGGTCTCTTTATCATTGCACCAGATACCATACTTTTGGTTATTCATATTTATTACAACAGTCACATGGCAATATTTGGAAATTTTCAATACTGTGCTGTCCTAGTATATTATACAAAATACTTTTTTACTTCCTGTCATACTGTCTTGATCTTATAATATACCTGTTATTTCGATCAGATCACAATTAAGGCTTGGATATCTTCATTTGTCCATGCATCCATTATTACTACATTTTTTTTTACCTTCGTTTATTGTTCTTTGCTGAGTTAGGAACTGTTTTCAAGGCGGCATTTGCATTGTATTTCAGAGGCAGGCTATTTGCATAATCAGTAGACAAAGGCAGTGTTTCAAGTCCCACCCCAAGTACAGAAGTACCAAAAAAGTACCCCAGCTGGTTTGGCACTTTAGATACTGTAGGCACTGTGGGTACTGTAGGTTCTGGAATCTAGTGGAAAACAGAAAGTACTGAATGTACCTCACCAAAAATTAAGAACCTGGTGCAACGGAAAAGCGTCCTAACAAGCCCTTTTGTACCAGACCAAGCTAGATGGCGCAAAATTAAGGACTGAACCTTGCATCATCCTCGGAAGTCCTTTAGCAGTGTGAATCTGAGATCTGCAAATATATACCATGAATGCACTACAGGATTTAATTACAATATTGACAACACCAGTTTCAAAGTTATTCTTTTTAAAATGCTTTACCCAGTAGCTGTACGTGTCAATTTTATGTCAACGCAATGTTAAACAAAACATTGCTTTTTAATGTATTGACATTAAGTGTCCCATTATTTTTCTCAACTTGCAACTTTTATATTAGATATGACAAAGTAGACAATGTGTGGCCCTAATAAGGCTGTGTGTGTGTGTGTGTGTGTGTCTCTCAGCAGTGAAAGTGGTTGATGTGCCAGTGAAGACGGAGACATCGCCCCCCACCAAACCCTGCTCTTTTGAAGAGCAAATGAAAGGTACTTTGGTTGCTGTTGACTCAGCGTTATTTATAAAACTTAGAATTCAATTCTTTCCGTTTTTGTAAAAAAAAAAAATTTGACCCAGTAACTAATAAGTTTAGTGCACTGTCATATTTGTATTTTAATTGTATGGAGGTACTAGTAATACTATTTTACTTTTTAATTGAATTTAACAGTTATGTTTGCTTAGTACAGTCTTTTGATGTAGTGTTGAGCAATTTAAGAGGGTTGACTTTTGTACAAAAACTCTTTTTTTGTGGTATTGCTGCAGTTCTTTAGCGGGGTGTGGTACATGTAACGTGCCTTTTCTTTGTTCCTGTGCGCTCCTGGGTGATGCTCTCAGTCATACAAAGCAACAACTGTACCCTGGAAAGCACTCTGATGGCGCCCATGATGCCTCTCGTTAAGAGGGAGGAGGTCACACCCATGGAGGTATCCAGCAATGCCGCAGCGACAGCCGTCTTCAAGGTATTAACAAATATAACAATAACATGCTTCGCTTTTCAGACATCCACGTTTTTTGGTTTTTAAATCGGTCATTGGATATTTATTGGCTTTTGTTGCTGTGTTCCGCTCAGACGTCCGATGCGATCGTGGCTGCACAGCAGCCCCTGGACGTGTGCTCCGGCGTCCCTGCCAGTAGCAGCCCCTTCCCTGGGCCTATGGCTAGACGGCAGGGCGACCCCGAGCCGCCACAGGGGGCAGTCTTTGCCACGGCTGAGCCGCTAAGCACCATCCAGAAGCCGGACCTGGCACCCAGCGCCTCCTTCCCCGTGACGGGAGACTCCCTGCTCCGGCAGGTGCCCCAGTCCTTCCTCCTGGAGCCCCCAGATGGCCTCAGTCGAGAGGGGGCCGAAGGCGCGATGGTAGGCCTCGCACAAATGGTGGACGTTCCTCAAGCCCAGACCCAACAGCCACAGCTCCCCCTCTTCTCCCAGGATGGGGTCGCTCAGCTGGAGAGGGCGGTGAGACAGCTGCAGGCCGGGGGCTTCTCGGCGGGGGGGCCGGGCGGCAGTAGCCTGGTGCAGCAGGTCCTGGAGGCGGCCGCACAGCAGCAGCTGAATTCGGTTTTGTACAGCTCCGCCCCTCCCCCGGAAAGCGTGCAGCAGCAGGTCCAGGAGAACATGAACAGCTTACAGCTGCAGTCCGCTGACAGCCCACTGGCCAAGCAGCAGCAGCAGCAACAGCAGCAGCAACAGCAGCAGCAGCAAGTCCTGGAGAACCTCCAGCAGCTCCAGTCGGAGCTCTTCCAGCCTCAGATCTCCATGCAGTGCTCCATCTTCCCCGGGGGCTCACGCAGTGAGACCCCTGAGCAGCAAGGCTCTCCACAGACCCTGGTCCAGGGGCACGGTGCCCTTTTCCAGCCGCCTGATGGTTTGATCAGCAGTGCCGCACAGCAGCAGCAGCAGCAACAACAGCAGCAGCAGCAGGTGGCCCTTTTCCAACAAACTGGGGAGCTGCTCTCCATCCAGACGTCCAGCTTTCTGCAGCAGCCTTCCGCCCACCCATCTCCTAGCCAGCAACTGTTTCACACCCCGAGCCCCTTGACAGACACGCCGGACCAACAGAGAGCTCTGTTTCACGCCCAGAAGGCTCAGTCTACCCAGGAGCAGGTCCAGGCGGCCATCTACCAGAACACCCTGAACGTGCTGACCGGCTCCAGTCTCTCTCAGGAGCAGCAGTCCGCAGGCTCCGGCCTCTTCCTGTCGCAGAGCGCCCTCCAGGGGCAGCTCACGGCAGAGGCAGGTCAGCAGCAGCAACAGCAGCAGCAGCAACAGCAGCAGCTGGCCTTCCTCACCTCCATGCAGACGCCGGGCGCCGAGCCCCAGTCGGTCTCCGTGTTCCAGGCGCAGCCGCAGCTGGCATCACTGCAGCAGAGCAGCCCCATGGAGCAGCAACAGTCTTCCCAGCAGCAGCAGGGCTCCCTCTTCCAGAGCCTGTCCCCCCACACCCCCAGCGGGGCACTCTCGCCCAGCCCTCAGCAACCGCAGCCAGCCAGCCTGCTGTACTGTGGCAGCCCCCTGAACCCCCAGGAGCACCCCCCCGCCCTGCTCTTCAGCAGCCAGGCCCAGATGGGTGCCGGGGGCCTCTCCTCGCAGGAGCCCACGAATCAGGCACTCCTCTTCCCTCAGAGCGTTGCCCAGCAGGAGCCTTTGGAGCCAATGTCCTTCCAAGACCAGAGTTCCACGGTGGGGAACCCATCCAGCAGCGAGTCCCCCAAGCAAGGCCTCTTCCAGGAGCAGCAGCCCATGCAGCTGCTGCCCAGCTCTGCCAGTGCCACTGAGCAGCCCATGCAGCTGCTGCCCAGCTCTGCCAGTGCCACTGAGCAGCCCATGCAGCTGCTGCCCAGCTCTGCCAGTGCCACTGAGCAGCCCATCACCATCTTCATGCCCCAGGCCACCATGGCAGCTATCCCACAGACCTCCATCTTCGCCACGCAGAACGGGGGCCTGCAGACCACCAGCTCCTCTCCCGTACAGCAGCCCAGCACGCTGTTCCAGACGCCCGTGAGCGGCGCCATGAGTCAGCCCGGGCGGGACCAGCAACCGGGGCTCTTCCTCTTTGGGATCCAGAACGGTGAGGGTGTCTGCCTTGGCTGGGCTCTCCTGCTTCGTGTGCCTTTCCCCCCCCCCAATTTTTATGCAATTTGGTATGTTAAATTACATGGGTTATGAGGCTTAGGACGTTATGCCCGCGATGGGAAGGTCGTCGGTCCAATCCCAGCTGCTCCAGGGGTGCTGGATGCTGATTGACGCTGTGCTTTGACCCCTAACTGACCCCTAATATTTCCGTGTGTCTCATGGAGAGCAAGAAGGGATATGTGAAAACTTTTCCAGTTTTGAATAAAATATTATTAAAATCTGAGGTAATAAAATCTAAAAAGATTTTAACTCTTTGTCTTACAGTTAACTCATTACACTTCGGAATGTTTCCACATTCCTTTCATATGAATTTGAAAAATCTTTATATGCTAACTACTTCATTTGCAGAATAAAGGTTAAAGTGCAAGGTATTTTCTTGTCATAGCAGCGCAAATGCACATAAAATAAGTACGCATTTGTGCTTTTACAAACAATCGATTGTCGCACGTATCGTTTTTAAAGGTGAATGCGTACTTGTGAACCACTTATGTCCATCCCTGACTAAAATTTAAATAGTCATGTTATCTTACATTTATGGATATAACTTCTGGAAATTCTGTCTTCACGGGGCCCCTATTTTCTGGGGGCCCAGGTGGCTGCCTACCCCTCCCTTACAGAAAATCTACCCCTGGCTGTCAAGATCTACCTAAAAGGAATTTCAAAATATAATTTAATAGTATGCCGAAAGAAGTCAGATATTGGAATATGCTTCCATGCTCCCATTTCTGTTGCTTAGCTAATACTTCTGCATAATAGTTTATTTAGCTGTACAGAATTAGTTGAAACACACAACACAATGGCGTCTGCACACTACAGAACAGAAAGGAAATGGGTGGTGTAGAGCAGAAGATGTCAGGTTAGAATTCATTGATTTGATTTCAGACCTGATGGTTCCAGGTATGAAACTTACTACGAGATGCATGATTTATGGGTAATTTACATGTATTCAGGCTGTTCTTACCGTTTAGCAATGTATTCTGCAGTTGCTCCAGTGAAAGCTCAGCTTAACGCTCAATCTAAAAGGGCCTCGGAGTGGAGAGACAGTTACATGTTTTATGTTTCAAACTTGAAAAACATATTACTAACAGAGACCATACTTAAACTTCTTCCAAGTGCCACAAGGCAGTTCTTGTTTCTTTAGCCATGAAGCGATAAACCGCGATTTATTTTAGTCATGTCTAGAGCAGGGGTGGGCAGTCTTACCTAGAAGGGGCCCCGGTGTATATACAGGTTTTCACTGCAACTCCCTAATTAGATTACTAATGACTGGCTGAAGAGTCCTCACATGTGTGTCTGAACAGCTGACCTAAAGGTTACCCTATAAACCTGCGTACACACTGGCCCTTTGCACACTGGCCCCGGGGGCTACACTTCGTGTCAGTGCTTGACAACTTCTGTTGTGTCCCCAGAGTGCGGTCAGCTCATAGATTCTCCTGGGCCCACACTGTCCGACCAGCTCATCGCCATGAGTCAGTCGGGCCAGAACCAGCGGGAGAATGACGCTCAGATCCAGTCCCTCCTTAATCGGTCCGTGTCTGAATCCGGAAACATGCAGAACAGCCTGACAACGTCCCAGAATATGGAGAAGATTGACGACCTCCTTGTGAGCCTACAGGATCAGAGGAACAACCTCTCCCCCTCCTACTAGCAGGACCTTTGGAGTCAGGTGATTAACTGAATCATAGTACCTTTGTTACAGTTTATGTTTGCTATAAATATGTAAATACATTTTAATGGCTAATATCATCCTTTGTGTTAAGCTCAGGTGATGCAATTTCCCACAAAGCACCTGAAATGTCAGTTTGATCCTCCAGTAAACTTTCCTAAGAGATACACATGATTCCTGGCCACCTTAACTTGATCCATCCCCCCGGAGCAGTGACATTTACATTCCACAATATGACGTGGCCGTAATTGAAACCAAGTAGCCAAATTACAGCTGTGAAGTTCTGAAGGATCTCACACTTAATGCTTTTGGATCGTGTTGCAGATTCCGGGAGGACTCCCGCCCATCCGATACCGAGATGCTGCAGAGGAGTAAGCGCCCACAGAATCCTCTTCAAACTAACTGCCCCCTCAAGACACTGGCTCCTCGTGGCTCGAACACATTTCAGCTGAAACTGGCACAGAAGAACAGTGTCAGACGTCAACTGGACGTAGGGGTGGGGGGGGGGGGACAAAGGTTACTTTATCCCAGTTTGTCACATTGTCGGAATGTAATTGCTATTCCCCAAGAGATGACAGAATCATTGTTGTATAGCCCTGTACCGTTAAGTAACAGTCGTTACCATGTCAGTTCACGAAACGGTTAAACGTCTCAGTTCTCAGCGTAACACACTGCAGCGCCCCCTACAGGGGGGTAGATGTCTGTGAGCACACAGGTGCTCTGCATTTTAGAGTGCTGCCAGTGTGTAGTCCTCACTTTATGAAACCATGGTTCTTTTTTAATGTTAAAGAACTGTTTTAGGTAAATAATTGAAAAGAAGATCTACAAAGCAAGAAAAAATGTCCCTTTGTATATTTTTGACATTAGACTTTCGGCACTTTATAATGCTTTACTTTGAGACCAGTTACCCCTTATACTGACCTGCAGCACTCTCTCTCTCTCTCCCTCTATTTCATTTTTTACAAATTATTTGTAAGTCTCTTGATTGTGATATGCACATCTCTGCCCATACTTACTGTACATATTTATAGTATTTTCTTACTCATGCATGCTTTTTTTAGCTTAAATTTTATAAGGAGTTGGATTCATTGAAGCTCCCACCCCTCCTGCTCCATTTTTACCCAGACCCTAAAGGGGTATAACGTAAATTTCTTAGACTGGTCGCTCAGAATGATGGAAAAGAAGATGAAGACAAGGGAGAGGTTGAGGAGGGTGAAGATAAAGGCCAGAATTTAGGTCACTCATAATATACAGTGTGCTCATAACCATCTATAACAGTGTACACATAAAATCTGTGTGTGTCTATTCAGAATAATGTAGTGTATATTGTTAATTATACTGCGTGTACAACTGTATATACTTAATTTGTTAGTGATGTCTCTACAGTGGATGTCATTTAAAATTTTCAGCATCTGGCACATGTAATATAAGGGGTGAATTGGCATTGGATCCTACAGGAGCTCTCTGCCCCTTGTAGTACTAGTGTGAAACGCGTAATGCAGCTGTACGTGTGACTGGAAGGCAACAATTTTCCTGCTGTGGGACTCATTCACTCACTTTTACCTTCGTCAGTTTTTTTGCCATGTGACGTGGTGCTACGTGCAGGAGGGACACTTGTATCATGTTAACTATATTAACAGTCATGTTTGTATTAATGTCGATCTTACTGTATAACTCCCCCCCCCCACCCCCCTGCTCTTGCCTAATGCTCTGCACCCGGCTCTGCGCAAAATTGGGAAAATCGAAAAAATGGCAGGCGGATGTCTGACCTTTCGTCACCTGCCACCCCATTATACATCAGCACCCTGCCAACGTTATGGCTCAAGCTGAGATATGTTCGTATCTTCTTTCCTCTTTTAACAGAGTAGGAGTGAAAATCTTGTGCTTTTTTTTTTTGTTTTCTTTCAAACACCTGGTGGTGTGTAAAGCTGTAAATCTCAACCTGCTGGGTGCTTCTCAAAGCTGCCAAACTCGTTTATCTTTTTCCATACACGTACCCCGAGTGTGTGGCTGGAACAGACAGGGCTTTGGCTAAAGTTTTGTTCATAGTGTGACTATGCAGCTAAAATGTTTGCCGAACCTGAGAGATTGGTCTCTGTGATGACGACAATGAAAATGGCGCCGTGAAATCGTCTTTTTACATCTGTGTCCTTGTTGGTGTTTTTAACTGTTGTTATAATAATTACATTTACTAATTGTTGGAAATAAGCAGCTTTCCATAGCAGGTGTTTGTGAAGGTCATCAGTGAAGGGCCCTTTATCCTCTCAATACTCAAGTGTTATCTTTTAGTTTAAAGGAACCTGCGGCAGAAACTGTAGCTACAGGTGGTCTTCTGAAGGAAATTACTGTCTGAGATTTAGATTTTTTTCCCCTTCGACTTGGATGTCAGATTTTGTTTCCAACATGGATTTTTGTATATTTTTAGTTTCATTTTTCCTGGTTTAGATTTTGGCCATTGCCTCTCATCACATATATGATTCACATTCAAGACTGACAGCAGTGAATGACAATTATCATCTACAATTGACTTAATGTACAAGTAAGTTTTTGGTTTTTAATCCACGGCCCAGTTATTTTTAATATTTATCCTTCTCTAGTTTTCCCATTAAAAATGGATATTTGGCTGAGCAACTCCCTTCTGAAATTGCAGTTCAAAAAATTATGCAATCGTAATGGAATGTTCAGCATTATATTACAACATTATTGGAAAAAATCCCAGATGTACCTGGTACACTTGATTGAGAGACACATTTTTATTGTTTATATACTTTTTCCTCATGCTTGGGTTTTCCCTACAAACCGAAGAGTGAAACAATATAGAAAACTGATGTTTTTGTGGGGAACCTATGCTGTACTATCAACATGTACAACTTATGGCATTTCATCATGCAAAGCACAGGTTTCAATGCATTCTGGGACAACAGTGATAAGTGACACCATATAAGTGGTAAAACATTAATCAAAACTCTGATTTCAGAGAGTCATAAAGACGTGTACATTGCGTACATTACCTCATAAAAGGTGTAGGTTGTACTTAGACCTCCTACATCTGAGATCGGACCAATTAAGATAAGACATTCTTTATATATTCTTATACATAAAAATATTTTGGCAGTGGAATTTGGTAAAATTTATTTGATAAGAAAAACGATGAATGACCCGTCTTTTTTTTTTCCTTCCAATCTCAAGCACACAGTTGTTTTTAAATATTACATTTTAATAGTTGTGTTTTAGGGGGCCAATTTTTAGGGTACAATATCTTTTGCCTTGATGGTCTTTGAGATGTCTGGATGGAATCATTGCGCAAGAAAAACATACTCATTTGCATACTCATGTACATACACCTAACTGTTAAAGACATTTAAAGAACTACATTGCAAGTTGAAAGATGATATTTCATATGTTGGAATGTGAAGCAGATGGCAGGAGTATTTCAGGCTATCAGTTAGTACATTGTTTGACGTGTGTGCCTTGACAAACCTTTTATGTGTGTTTAATCAAAATGTAATTTCCTGTACCAATGCTGCCTGTTTCCTTTTGTCAGTGGTACAGATGTCAGTGGATGATATTTTCAGTAGTGACTTTTAAGCCATTGCATCAGATGTGTGTGGTGGACTTTTACCCATAAAGAATAACCTGTCCCTCTCCCCTCGCAATCCGGTGACCCAGTAAGTGGGTGCATCTATGAGTTCTTTTTTTTTTGTATAACTCATTTTTACAAAAGCATTGAATTTATCTTGTGAAACTTACCTGCAGTTGAAGTCTTGTGTCAAACTGCTATGCAGCTTGATTTGGTACAACTGTAAACCTGTTACTACTTTTTTCTTGTTAGCCACTTGTGATTTTTCATTACAAGAGGAAGGGGAAGTTATGACTAAATATTATAATTATGCTGATTTATTTATATAACTTATGGGTTTTTTTCTTTTTTGTTTGTTTGACGCTAAGGCAGTTGGCCATGTTGCCCTGGGGCCGGGGTGGGTTGTGGGTAGTGGTGGGGGGATTAGAGAGCTCATAACCAATCAACATGACCTAAAAAATTTCACTGAAAGTTTAAACACACCCATCACCAGCGTTTTGTGTGTCTTTTGTTTATATTAGTTTTATTTTGCCTTTTGAAAGTATTACTGGTCAGCTTTTGCACCATTCTCATTGTGTGTCCCTTTAACCCGTTGTTTTGATGTGAACACTTGCTTTATCACCTGTAGATGTGTCCTTTATTTCCGAGCTTTAGTAGTTGACAAACAGCACTGATTTGGGAGGAGTCTGGAGAATAGTTTGCCTATGTGTGTTTAGTTACCTAGGTGAACAACTAATTATTAAAATGGAGAAATATATGTATTTTGCTTTTGTCAAGACATTTGTATACTCTTGCAATTATATTTCTGTATACTTGCTGCTATCTATATCAATAAAAATAGATTTTAAGTTTTTCTTTTCCATCTGTGGTATTTACTGTGTGTGAATTTATTAATATTGCAATATCTTTAAGATTTGGCTCTGAACATTAGCTTGACTTGAATGAGTTTAGGTGATGTCGTGATCCAGAACAAAATGGCTGGTATTTTCACTCCGCGGCTGGAAAACACGCGTTGTACAATTATACAATATTAATTTAAAAACTAAAGTCGAGGAAATGCTAAGTGGGTTCATGAGCAGGTCTAATTAAAAAATTAAAACGTCTTACAAAAAACTGTAATCGAGGAAAGTACATAAATATAACGCAATAAATGAAACATTTTCATCATGCATGCAGTTATACCTTAATAATCCGATGACATAATGGGGGAGCGCAACATCATTCGGTGCTTCGCCATGCATGACGTAGGTTAAGCCCACCTCCACGCAGCTTCGCCAAATATCCTTCCGCAGCTGCCCGGAAGAGCATTTCTTCGTAGTGCTTCGTGCTGTTTCCCATACTGTAAGCAGGGGATCATGGCGGACGTGGTATTAACCGATGGTGAGAGCAAACTTAGCAAAAAGTGAGTAGACGCACCACAATATATTTCATGTATACTGTAGCTAAATTTGAAACCGATCATATGTAGAAATATATTAACCGCATACAACCGGCTAGCTTCCATGCTACGCGGTTTATCGTTGCACAAAAATTGCATCAGGTTCACGAATTGGAAGCCGGGATACCGAGTCTGAGTTGATCTGCACGTGGGATCCGAAGAAATACAAATCCCGTCGACCTGTGCGTCACTGAGCTGTTCAGTATGACTGTTACTTGTAGTCTTATTTTTGCTATTTCACACTCAGTTCATATGGTATCTGTTGAAAGAGTACTCTAATACCCGTGAGATACTGAAACGAAAGCGCAGTATATCTGCCATGTTCCCAGAGTCCATTATGTGACGCTGGTTGTGCTAGTGGACTACCTTATCCTTGAATATTTTGACGTGTACGAAATAACCATGCTTAAGGAAGTTTTGCTTCATGTTATCTAAGAGGGAATGACTTTCGCTTTTGCAAGCAGAATATCGAGAAATAGTCATGATTGATTTAGCCCAAAATTAAGACCGAGGAGCATCGTATGCTTCTGAGTTAAACGTTAAGTGACCGATCGATGTGCTTATGTCGGTTCGGTAGCCAGCGAGACACTGTAGTGTTACTAAAATGTAGGAAACATAGTCAATTAAATTGAGGCAGCGTGTCTGTTTGTTACCCGTCATTTCAATCAAATAAGACATACTTTATTTCTTAGCACGTTGTTGCATGACTGTATCCAAACGTATACTTTATATGTAGCTAAGCAATACGGCAAACGAACATTTCGGAGCTCTAGGTAGAACCCCTCCATTATTCAGCAGCATTTGATGAACTTGCTGGTATTCTCTATTAGAGTGTCACATAAAAGTGCAAGGTGTAGTAGGAGTTCCTATTGCAGTTAATTATCACAGAAATTATTGAAGGATGTACTGCAGTCTTGTGAAATGGTGGGAGACCAGGATAGGCACAGTGACTTTTCTATGAATATGTGTGTCTGTCTCTCTAGGTCTGGGCAGTGACAAGACACGTTTGGTAGCTCAGCTCATCACACCATGCTGACTCTCGTTAGATATGCCAGGCAGCAGGTGTTCCGATGTTGGGGGGTCGGGGTTCAGAGGTCAAATTTAATTCTCCCAAACACAACTGCCATCCCCTCTCGTCATCTGGGGACTCGGTTACAAGATGACAAAAGGTTGGTGGCTTTTCCCTCTACCCAGAGAAAATAAGAACGGCCAACCTTTTGCCATCCCCTAAACCTTTACTATGACTGCACTAGCTGCAGTAAGCTTTTGACCGGTGTGGCTGTAGCTGAGCTGATCTTGTTTGCGTACGTCTTTCTTCCCAGTGAGCTGAAGAGGCGCCAGAAAGCTGAGAAGAAGGCAGCGGAAAAGGAAGCTAAGGTCAAAGAGCAGACCGGTCAGAAAAAAGAGAACGAGGACAAGGGGGAAGAGAACCTGTACAGCGCTGACGAGGAGTCTCTAGACCCCAACGTGAGTTGGTTTAAAAATTCTGAGTGACGCCACATAGAGGAGCTGATCGGCCCTCAGATAGCTTGAACAGGGCTTCCTGTTTTGTTATCAAAAATATATTATCAAGTAATCTTAGATTCCTGAGACCTTTGTTTGCCTGGATCATACTGGGAAGGAAAAAAACATTTAGAAATTCCTTCCCACATTTCCCAAATTTATATAAACAATTCCCTAGCGTGATATGGCTGACAGAGAGCATTGTTGTTATGTATACTGCTATTATTTATTAATTTGGCTATTTTTAGATAATTATCCTTGAATAGCTGGTAGAATCTCATCTTTAGGTTCCTCTAAAAAATGGTTGCTCATCTTTGATTATGTGTGCAGCCATATTGCAGTGTTATCTCGCTGTGTGCACTGAGATGCAATAACATCCAGAGGCATATGTTTCAGGTGCGTAAAGTAAAAATTCAGACCAGGGTTTTGTTTCAGTCACCCAGTTGAGTATAACATAAGGCAGACAGTCTAATCTACAAAGGGCCAGTGTGTGCAGTGTTATGATCCCCTAGTTTAGGGGTTTGGGGTGAAACAGAATAGGTGTGTGTGTGGGTGTAGAATAGGACATAGGAGTCAGTGGTATAGTAAACCTGGAAGTGTCTGTATAGACAGCGTATTTACAGGACTCAGGAATGATCCATATCATAACAACAAACCAAAGCTAACGCCAGGAATTCTATGTATCTTTCCTGAACGAAAACAAGAGTACTTCCCCCAATCTCTCTAGCCAACAGTTACAATAAACCAAAAATGAAATGGCAGTCAAACCCTACGTACACTCTTATCACAATCGCTCTCTCAGAGTGTCAAAACCAAGGGCTGGGCTTAACCGGAGATGGAATGCAAAGATAGAAAGTTGGTATGCAGAAAATGAAGCAGAGGATTAGTGGCAGTATCAGGGGTAAAGCAAAGCGAAAGGCAAGTTACCGGGCAACGAACAGTGAATTCTGATTTTTTTTGCATCTTATGAAGCAGAAATGTGACTCATTCTAATGTCTTGTATTTGGATATACACAGTTTTCTGTCTTACAGTATGCATTTATGCACCAGAAATCACAATTCCAACTCTCTGTTTTTGATATATTTTATGTCCCTACCATTTTGTACTATTAGTCTTTCAACAAAGGCTTTTCTCTTTCATTGTTCATTTAATTTGTTGATGACTTGATCATGTCACAGAAAAGAACCAACAAGCTCATGGCCTGGTCCTTCTTGTTGTCTGAATGGTACTCTTTCTCACCGCAGCAATACTACAAGATACGTACGCAAGCCATCCAGTCGCTGAAAGGCACGTCGGAAGATCCCTACCCTCACAAATTCAAAGTGGACTTGTCACTCACAGAGTTCATTGAAAAGTACCAAAATCTGCAGTCCGGGGACCAGCTGATGGATGTTGTCCTCAATGTGGCCGGTAGGAGCCTGGGGGACCCTGGTGTCATTGGGTTGTCCTCAGAGGTGGTTAACGCAAGTCCAGAAATTAAAAATCTTAACCAAGATTTTGTTTCAACCAAAGTATAAAGAGTCACAATCACAGAGTACTCAACTGGTTTGTCAAAATAAAATCTTGGTCTGAACTTTTACCTTCCATACTTGAACTGTTCATTTCTGGTCGTCCTTGAGACATTTATTCTGCAGTGCAACCATGTGCCGACTTTGATAGGTCGTGTTCATGCCAAGAGGGCCTCAGGTGCCAAGCTGCTCTTCTATGACCTCCGGGGGGAAGGCAAAAAGTTGCAGGTGATGGCCAACTCCAGGTATGTACCTCTGAACTGTACTGCTGCTAGTCTGCCAGTAAATCATTCTTCTATGGGGGTGGTGTGTGGCTTAGTGGATTAGGGTGTTGTGTCTGTGATAGGAAGGTTGCTGGTTCAAATCCCAGGATTGGCAGAGATTTTACCACTGGGTCCTTGAGCAAGGTTGTGTTTACCCTGCTTTTAAAAAAAAAATCATCATTTTGGATAAAAAAACATCTGCTTAATAAGTAATGTAAATATTATACTTTATTCTACAAATCTGAAGTATTTTGCATAGCTGACCTGTATTCTTAATTTTAAAGAAAATCCCGTTAATCTAAACTGCCATCCTTTTCTCGTCACCCTCTGTCACACCAGGAATTACAAATCGGAGGAAGATTTTGTGGCCATAAATAACAAGCTCCGCCGTGGAGACATCATTGGTGTCCGTGGTAACCCCGGGAAGACCAAAAAGGGCGAGCTGAGCATTGTCCCCATTGAGATGACCCTACTGTCCCCCTGTCTCCACATGCTGCCACACCTGCACTTTGGCCTGAAGGACAAGGTGAGCCGCGGCGGGAGATTTACACTGGCGTGCTTGACCCCATTCCGCTGACCTGTTTGTGCTCGAGAGGTTGCTGGTTCAAATCCCAGGGTTGCCAGAGTGATTTTTTTAAATTATTTTTTTTATTTAACCCCCATTTGCTCCTGGGACTATCTGACTTTGCTTCCTCTTTGGATAAAAACATTTCCTGAATAAATGTAATGAAAGGCATGGGTATAAAGGGAGGATGGGGGTGCAAGCTTTGCTCCAGGCCAGATGCCAGTGGATGCAGGAGTGCAGATTGACTTTACAGTGCAGTGGGGAGCAAAGAAAATAAAGGGCTACAGCTAGAGATGCACCGATTGCATTTTCCAATTTTCGTTGCAAGTATAACTTGCCGATATTGATTTTTGCCAATTGCGATTATCTTTCTAAGAACTATAATTGACAGCATATATAAACAAAATAAACTTTTCTTCAGTGCATTTTTTTTTCTTCAAAATAAAAGAAATGCAGTGGTTCCTCAGAACTCGAATTTAATCCATTCAGAACTCGGGATCGAATCAAAAGAAGTTTGAATTTTCTCCATAAGAAATAATGGAAAATGAATTAATTGGTTCCTGGCTCTAGAAAATTAATGTTGTATGTTTTTTTTTTTTTACCATTTTAAACACAAAATTAACCGGATACAAGAAGAAGAGCATATACTGTACTAAACACATCTAAGCACATTTGTCAAAACTGTAATTTAAGTAAGGAAATAAATGTATCCAAACAATGTGTAAAGTGACAAAAAAAATGTCCTGCCCCGATCGTCCACTCCTTCCGTGTGCCACGCCCCCTCGTTAACCCCGTGTGGAATCCCCATGTGAGCAGCTGTCTCTGGTTGTTGTCATTAGTCCTCTGTATTTAGTCGGCCTTCTAATTTGTTTCCCCAGTCCGGTCATTGTATTGTCCGTCTGTGTTTCGCCTGCCTTACCGGTAATTAAACCACGTATTCCCCGACATCTGCCCTTTTGTCTCCGTTCCGTCCCCGATCGACACGAAAATATTATTGTAATTAAATGTATTAATGGTTTATTATTAAAATCACAAGAAATCTTTATTTTTTAATGTATTTTATTATATAATAATTACTGTTACTGTGTCATTGTCTAAATGTATTTGTGCTGTCTAAATATATGTATTCAGCTAGTGTAAACATGCACGATGCTATCGCAGCGAATGCGAGGCTGAGACTGAAGCCTTTGTTTCCACTGTCTTTCAATCACAGTGAAGAATTTCCACACTAACAGCATGTTAGTGTGTGGCTGTGAGGCTGTTGCCTGCGCTGCTGTGTGTAGGATGTGCGGTGCAGGCATAAAACGGACCGGTTCAGTATTGGAAATACATGAGACTGATTGGCCGGTCTCTGGTCTGGGCTGAGCATGCCGAGAATCGGACAGTTCTGGTCCCTGGCCGGTTGATCGGTGCATCTCTAGCTATAACAGGATGCGGGCTTCTCCATCAGGGTCTGACAATGTGTTCTGGTTCTGAGAGGAGGGGACGAAAAATGTTCTCGTGACCTAAATTTGCCCCGACCTTTGCTGACAGACATTTGCTGACATCACTGTCACTTCTTCTCCGAAGGAAACCCGATTCCGTCAGCGCTACCTGGACCTGATCCTGAATGACCATGTGCAGAAAAAGTTTGTGACCCGTGCCAAGATCATCACCTACTTGCGCACCTTCCTTGACCAGCTGGGGTTTCTGGAGGTGAGTGCAGTATCCTGCAGGCTGTGCGTCTAAACCAACCTCGCAGAGGAGTTGAAGAGTTTTCACTTTATTTAAGGTCATGAAGGTAATTCAGCAACATTAAAAATTAAAACAAGATGCTGTTGCATTGTGTTGTGGTTTAATTTGATTAAATCATTTACTAAGCTAATGAGGTCTGAAATAAGGGATGTTTAATTGACCAAAAGGGGATGGACAATGAAAAACAAGTTTTCATTTCATGCCCAGCATGAAGTGCCACCTGTGTGCTGGTGACTGACGTCCCTCTTTGTCAGGTGGAGACGCCCATGATGAACCTCATCCCAGGGGGCGCCGTAGCCCGACCCTTCATCACATACCACAACGAGCTGGACATGAATCTCTACATGAGGATTGCCCCAGAGCTGTACCACAAGGCGAGATGGATGTCAAATGCAGACTCTGCTGGGCCGCATGCTGGGATCCGTTTGGCATTTATGAATGAACCTTGGTTCTCAAACTGTGGTACCGGGAGTCTCCGATGTTTTATGAAGATGAAATATGATAAAAACCCTTAACCATGAAGTCACTGAAATTGGAAGTTTAGCTAGGTTTTGTTAAATGCAGTACAGTTGATGTCCCCCTCTGCTGTGCATGTTTAAATGCAGTACAGTTGATGTCCCCCTCTGCTGTGCATGTTTAAATGCAGTACAGTTGATTTCCCCCTCTGCTGTGCACGTTTAAATGCAGTGCAGTTGATGTCCCCCTATGCTGTGCATGTTTAAATGCAGTACAGTTGTCAACATATTTGTATTAGGAATACAATCACCACCTGTGTAAACTATATTTGTTTACACATATAATAAGGCCCGCACTGCTGTATTTTAATGCATAATTGCCATAATGGTGGTGCTTGGAGAGCCTAATATTTTCTGAGTTAATACTTATTGCAAAAAGTTTGAGAAACACTGTTCTAGAATATATCATCTGGCTCTGCAGGCTTCCCAGTGGTGCATTCAATGTTGTCATCCCACTCACGAGTTACAAACAGTCCTGGGCAGGACCATTTATTGCATATATATTTTCTTTAAAATACTGCTGCTTGCTAGAAATCAGTCTGAGAATCTGTACTGAGAGTCTAGTTTGTGTGTAACTTTCTTTCTGCTGGTAGGGAAACTGTGATTAAGCTGATGGTCCCGTCGTCTTGTTTTTAGTAGTAAGGGATTGTTGAAGTACTTACAGGCTTATCTGAATGCTGCCCGCACCAGCTTGATCATGGGCTAACATCCTGTCTCGGTGCAGATGCTGGTAGTGGGGGGGATCGACCGCGTGTACGAAATCGGCCGCCAGTTCCGAAACGAGGGCATCGATCTCACCCACAATCCCGAGTTCACCACCTGCGAATTCTACATGGCTTACGCTGACTACCATGACCTGATGGAGATCACCGAGAAACTGCTCTCAGGTCAGTCACGGGTGGAGTAGCTATGAGGAGGACAGTCCTTCGGGTTTGCGCTGGGTTGCTTGGTGGAGTCTTGCACTGATGTTACTTGGGACACCTGCTCTCGTAGGGATGGTGAAGCATATCACAGGCGGATACAAGCTGACCTATCATCCAGATGGACCAGAGGGTCAGGCCTATGAGATTGACTTCACCCCCCCCTTCAAAAGGATCAGCATGGTTCATGACTTGGAGAAGGAGATGGGTGTGAAATTCCCATCCCCGGATTCTTATGACTCTGAAGGTTAGTGCTTGGAGAAAATCAATCAGCGTTCCAAGTATTTTTTTTTTTGCATTTTTTCCAGAATGAGCACTAGCCTTAAAGACCTGAAGATGAACGCTTCCCAAGAGCGCTACACTGCTGACACACAGCACCGTCTTAGGCAGCCAAACAAAATGTTATTTAAACTCTTAGTGTAAAACTATGTTATTTTGCCTTCTAAAATCACCCCATTATTTCCAGCAACTATACACCCGTGTATTTTTTGACTTTGCAATTTTTCAACCACTAGCGCACCTCATATATTCAGTATTCACCTCCTGAGGAGAGGTTTAGAAATGGAAGCGGTGTTCTAGCCGTCCTACAAGGTATCAGTAACTTTGTAGAACAGACAGTTTTTACTTGTTTTTATTGTTCTATTCTTAATCTGCTGATGTTCTAATTGTGTTTTTTTTTTTATTCTGAGCAAATGTGCACATACAGATAAATGGCTTTAAGCATTTCTTTCGACTGCCTGAGACTTTTGCACAGTACTGCAGATTACTTTCACCTCCTATCGGTAGGTACTCTCCAAACGTTTGACTCCTTGCTCCCTTGCCTCAGAGACCCGCAAGTACTTTGATGACCTCTGTGCCCAGAAGGGAGTGGAGTGTTCTCCGCCCCGGACCCCCGCCCGCCTGCTTGACAAGGTACGTTTTCTACTTGCACGACGCCTCTGAGATGCCAAGCTTGGTGTTGACGTAGCGGTCTCATCACACGAGTTTAACTTTGCAGCTCGTGGGTGACTTTCTTGAGGTCACCTGCATCAACCCCACGTACATCTGTGACCACCCCCAGATTATGAGTCCCCTGGCCAAATGGTAAGTGCTCGCTCTAAACTCAGCGCCCCCCCACCCCCTAGCATCAGAATGATTTTCATCACAAACTCAAGATGTTTTCCGAAACTCATTTTTCAAAGTGGTGCGACAGTCACTTTTTCCCCCTCCCATGCTTGCAGGCACCGCTCGCAGAAAGGACTCACAGAGCGTTTTGAGCTCTTTGTGATGAAGAAGGAGATTTGCAATGCATATACTGAGCTGAACGACCCTATCAGACAGAGGGAACTGTTTGAGCAGCAGGCCAAGGTCTGAACATATGTGATGCATCCGTAATGACTGTGTCAGTAGATGATGATATTTATTAACAGTAATAAAAGACCCTGTTGATTGGTATAAATGTAACGTGTGCATCCTTACAATTCATATTCGATGCATTTAAAAAGAAATGTTTTTAAGTAAGTTTGTTTTATTTAGTTCTTGTAAATGGTGAACTGTTTTATTTCACTGTGCTTTCTCAACCAGGCCAAGGCTGAAGGTGATGACGAGGCCATGTTTATCGACGATAATTTCTGCACAGCCCTGGAGTACGGCCTTCCACCGACGGCCGGCTGGGGAATGGGCATCGACCGTCTCGCCATGTTCCTCACAGACTCCAACAACATCAAAGTATGTTTCTGTGTACTAAAGAACATGAAGAATCTCCGCCTTTCTGTTTAGGCTGCTATTGTTATGGCCACTTCATACTTCACTTTTCCACGTGCGCTTTCAGTTGCAGATGAAGGGGAAGTGGTGTGAATTTCGTCATGGGGGCTTGGCTGCAGTTAGCGCGTGTGTTGCCCAGATTTTTATGTCTGGAAGGAACCGTGTGCATCTGTGTGCGACCGTGAGCAACCATGCATGTGCATGATGATTGATTAGGTATTTCCAGTAGGTGGCAGCACCAATTTTCACAGCTCAGCAGTCAATGACACAAGAGTAGAGGAAGAATTGTTGTAGTTATGGTGAGCAGCTGTATGAGAAATATCAGAGGTACTAACATATCGAATTTGTCATACTGTCGAGACATATGAGGTATATGGTATTTTAAAAAGCAACGCTATTCTGACATTTTGAAATATTGGCGATAACCTTTTCCAGCTGATGTTGTAGTAAGGATTTCAAAATATCCTGGTATACTGCTCAGGCTTGGACTAATAGCTTTAAACCTGTTCATAGGTTTACCTATTTCACTACACTGCTTGTATTTGAGTTTGTTGCGATGCGTCTGCCCTCTCCTTCTCTGGCATGCGGTTGTATACATGCACCGACCGCAACCATCCGCGTTCCGCAGCCAGATGTAGTATGTATATAAGTTGCCACGGGCATGATTGTCCATTGCCCAGAAATGCACGTGGAAAAGTGACTTATAACCTGGCCTTTAGATGTGTCCAGAAGACATCCATTGTGTTCATATGATGTGTACAGGAGCTCTGTACCACCTGCCTTTGTGTCAGACTGTATCTGCATTTGTTTTACAGGAAGTCCTGCTCTTCCCTGCCATGAAGCCTGATGATAACAAAACGTCCGCGCCTGCCGAGGGCACTTCTGTTTAATGTGGACCCTCATCTGCAGAGAAATCAGCCGGGATTAGCACTGACTCTCTAAATCAGTTTGATTTTTTTTCACTGTTTGTCCTACAGGTAACTTAACTGGATAATGCTGTTAATCTTGCAAATTTCACTGACAGTGATGTTTTAAACTATTTTTCCAAGATCAAATAAATGGATTTAATCATTTTTGTTTGGTGTGATATAAATTGCCACAAAATGAGCACCAAAACTAGCTCTAAAAGTAAACGTTTATTTTTTAAGAATCAGATACATTGTCCATCAGCTATATTTTAATATCCTCATCCATTCTCCTGCCAATGATGAAATGCAGCAAATGAAATTTCATTTGTAAGAAGGTGATTTCAGCAGTAATAAACTTAATCATTAATGGCATTGTGTGCATTGAATTTCAGTTTTAAGATTGTTGATATATATATATGTGGTCCTGAGTACGAAAATAGCTGTCCATATGCAGACTGGCATGGGAATTTGTATTACTTGCATAATTAATTTACCCACTGTGCTTCAACCAGGAGTTATTTCAGATCTGAATAGAGTTTATTGCCAAGCATGTTCACACATACAAGGAATTTCCTTTGGTGGTTGGTGCCAGACACTGGGAGATAAAGGTGTGTGTGTGTGTGTGTGTGTGTCTGTCTGTGTGAGCGGGTATACCTATCCTTATGGGGACACAATGTCCCCATAGTGTGATAAATATCTGTTTTTTTTCC